>CM042029.1:83588848-84213848 GCA_023525975.1 Smallanthus sonchifolius
TAATGATAAGTTCTCCTGTTTTAAGGCTTCGAGTTGGGCATTGCGGATTTGTTCGGGTAATCCTGTATGAATAGTGAGTTGTAATGCTCTAACCCGTCGGGGTTTGGTTTCTTTTCTGCTTAGGGCATCGGCTACCACATTAGCTTTGCCTGGATGGTACTTGATTGCACAATCATAATCGTTTAAGAGCTCGATCCAACGACGTTGACGCATGTTCAACTCTTTCTGCTCAAAAATATGCTGAAGACTCTTGTGATCGGTGTAGATGGTGCACTTGGTACCATACAAGTAATGTCTCCATATCTTGAGTGCAAACACCACAGCTCCTAACTCCAAATCGTGAGTCGTGTAGTTCTTTTCGTGGATTTTTAACTGTCGAGAAGTGTATGCGATAACCTTGTCGCATTGCATCAATACACAACCGAGACCTTGGATGGAGGCATCACAATACACCACGAAGTCATCCGTTCCCTCCGGTAGAGATAGGATGGGTGCGCTACATAGTTTCTGCTTCAGTAGCTGGAATGCTGATTCTTGAGTCTCACTCCAATTATAGGGTTTATCTTTTTGGGTTAAAGCGGTGAGGGGTTGGGCAATATTTGAAAATCCTTCGATAAAACGGCGGTAGTATCCGGCCAATCCTAGGAATTACCGAACTTCGGTCGAAGTTGATGGTGCTGCCCAATTCTTAATAGCTTCCACTTTGGCTGGATCGACATGTATTCCTTTCTCATTGATCACATGTCCTAGAAATTGAACTTCGCGAATCCAAAAATCGCATTTGGAAAACTTCGCGTACAGCTGCTCCTGTTTCAATAGCTCAAGGATCAAACGCAGATGCTCCTCATGCTCTTCCTGACTCTTAGAGTATATGAGGATATCGTCAATAAAGACAATGACGAATTGATCCAGATAAGGTTTACACACACGGTTCATGAGGTCCATGAACACCGCGGGTGCGTTAGTTAATCCAAATGGCATGACCAAAAATTCAAAATGGCCGTACCGGGTTCTGAATGCAGTCTTGGATATATCTTCGTCTCGAACTCTCAGCTGATGATATCCAGATCTTAAGTCGATTTTCGAGTAGAAACTTGACCCTTGAAGTTGGTCGAATAAATCGTCAATGCGGGGTAGTGGGTAGCGGTTCTTGACTGTTACTTTGTTTAACTCTCTGTAATCAAAGCACATACAGAAAGTTCCATCTTTCTTTTTGACAAATAGGACTGGAGCTCCCCATAGCGATGAGCTAGGTCGGATAAAACCTTTATCTAACAACTCTTGTAGTTGTGTAGATAGCTCTTGCAACTCACTTGGTGCCAGTCTATAGGGTGCTCGAGCAGTAGGCGCTGCTCCGGGTGTTAGGTCAATCTGAAATTCGACCTGACGATGAGGTGGAAGACCAGGTAGTTCTTCAAGGAATACTTCCGGGAATTCGCGAACGATAGGGATATTTTCTAACTTTTTCTCCTCGGTGGACTTGTTAGCGACAAGGGATAATATCGCGGTATGACCCTTACGCAAACACTTCTGCGCCTTCATGAAGGATATGGTGCCCATCACTGCACCACTTCTTTCGCCCTGAACGGATAGGATTTCTCCACTAGGAAGGGGTATACGAACGATCTTATCACTACAGATGATCTCAGCTTGGTTTTTAGACAACCAATCCATGCCCACAATTATGTCAAAACTGCCAAGTGTAACTGACTTGAGATCGATGTCAAGTTTGTGACTAGAAAGTTCTAACTGACATCCCTTGAGAATGTGGGTTGCCTCGATTACTTTACCGTCTGCTATCTCTACGGTATAATGACGTTCTAGTAAAGTTTGGTTTATATCTAATTGACTACTAAGTTCTCTAGATATAAAACTTCTATCGGCGCCAGTATCAAAAAGTACAGAAGCATAATGATCGTTTAAGAGAAACATACCGTTAACCACGTTCCGATCATTCCGAGCTTCTCCCGATCCAATCATAAATGCTCGGCCCTTTGCACCATTTCCGTTGTTATTACCATTTCCACCCTGGTGGTTATTACCATTTCCATTACCGCCCTGATGATTGTTGCCATTCCCATTCCCGTTTCCGTTTCTCCTCAACTGCGGGCAATTTTTCTTGAAATGCCCTTCCTTAACATACTCAAAACAACCTTTGGGTGCGTCTCCAGGTGGTGTCTGTTTGTTATGCAGATCTACTCTACAGTCTTTGGCCAAATGACCCATCTTTCCACACCGTTGGCAACGGTACCGGTCACATGCTCCATGATGGTGAAAGTTACATTTATTGCACTTCGGGTACTTGCCAACATAAGAACCCTGATTATGCTGAGAAGAGTTAGACTGACTGTTGTTCTTTGACGGTTCAAACTTACGGTGTTGCTGTTGCTGTTGCTGAGAAGGTGGGTTTGACTGGAAGGTTTTGGGGAATGAACTGTCAAACTTCCGCTTATTGTCAGTTGTCTTTGATAATGCACCTCTAGGGGGTAGAGTGCCCTGAGCGACTGCCTGATCGGTTAGCCTGTGAGCCAACCTGATTGCCTGCTGGATCGTAGTGGGATTAGAAGATGTCACCATGCTCTAAATTTGCGGGACCAAACCATCAATGAATTTCTCGATCCTCTTATAGGGAGGTGTTACCATTTGCGGACACAAGTTCGCCAGTTCATGCGAACGAGTAGTGTAGGATTCAATTTCAGATCCCTCCATCTTGAGGTTCCAGAACTCGCCCTTAAGTTTCAGCACTTCATCGCGGGGACAATACTCCTCCCACAGCATAGTCTTAACCAAAATCCAGAAACATCTGTTAGATAGGAACAACCTTGCACATCTAGGTTCAAAAGAAAAGACATAAATAAGAAATGACGATAAGATATCAAATGCCACTGCTAGCTGATGTAACATCGGATGCTGCATCATCGTCCTCATCCTGGTCTCCTGCAGGTGCATCCTCTCGTGCAACTCCTGCTGCTTCAGCAGCTGCAAGTCGAGCCTCCAATTGCTCGATCCTAGTGTGGAGTATATCTAGGTTCCACTCTGCAGTGTTCAGCCGGTCTTCCATATCCACACATCCATTTGCCAAATTCTCATGGACTTTATCAGTTGCTGCTAAATCTGCAGTCAGTTTGGTGATCCTCTGATTCATCAACATCTCTCGCTGAAGTATGCTAGTAATCTCTCCCGCTGCGTCCCTCATGTTCCGGATCTCCCGGTCCATCCTAGCCACAAAGGCAGCTATCACATGCTCATAGGGGTACTGCAATGGTGGCAAAGCTCGTACAGAAGATGATGAAGAAGAAGCAATGTCAGTAGTGAGTGGAGGTGGGACTTCCTCCTCGCGGATCCTTCCTGATCCTATCGGGATACCAATCCCAGTCCTGCGTGTTACCTCTGACACGCACATGAATAGGCTCGTCATACCCTACAGTGGTATTGATCGGGTTGAGTCGACGTCTCCTCAGCTCTGGCAAAGGTACGATAGGAACATCTTGCTCCTGAACGACTGGGGATGCGGGTGAATTAGGCGGGGTCGACATTTCCTGTAACGGGATAAGTGAGTGCCATGTATGAGTGTAAGTGTTGTGTAACTAATGCATGTACATGGTTATAGTCTAGTATGCATTTCCTAGTTCTCTATAAAACCTGTCTCTGATACCAATCTGTCACACCCCCAAAATCCACTAACGGAGTTTTACCGTTAGGAGCGTGACATACCAGGATCTCAGTCATTAGTTACGTTGAACGACTCTATATGAGTTTAATAAAAACCACTAGTATTGCTCATAGTCACGATGTAACACTAGTAATGAAAACACTGATTCAATGTATGACTTGCGGAAGCGAAAAGTTAGATGAAAAGCATGCGCCAAAACAGTCGCGCCAAAATAAAAAATTCAACAATAATTAAAATAAATAGTCCTTGTGTTTGAAAAATAATGGACTTCGAATGCATGCATGCCTTAGCTTGTGCTTGTACTTTAATGACCTGAGAAAACATGCTAAAACGTGTCAACACTAGGTTGGTGAGTTCACAGGTTTCAAAGTTTGTAAAGTTTACTAGATAATACCATTTACAATTTATATCATAGGTAGCTAACCTAGTACATGTTACTAAAGCGTTTCGACACCGAAGCTGACTGTTTATGTTTGTACTGCCTCCCACCATGACTATCATAATCAATGGTGAATGTTTAGGTCAATGTTACACCCGTTCGACTTCCCGCCGTGTTAGCGCGACTAACGCGGGTAGGGCTTGTCAATGCCCAGTAGTACCACTCAAGATTACCTCGCTAACCCATATACTAACGGTTCGATATGTAAGGACTTTCATGATATGTTTGCGCTTAGTACACAAGTGATATAAAAGAAATGTAAGATTTAAATGTTCGTACCCATGTTTTCTCCCCCAAGTTTAAAACGTAAGAAAAGGGGCCGTGAAACTCACCTTAGAGTATGTGCGAAAGAAAGCGAACTTAGAATACTTGACGACTAACTGCCACCTATAAACACCGGTTTATAAGTGTGTGTTTGTGCAAGTTGATACGAACCCTTAGTATCCAAACAATACTATTGTTTACGTGTTTAGAAAAGGTTTGCAAGTTTGACTAAGTTTGACCAAGTTTGACTAAGTTTGACTAAGTTTGACCAAGTTTGACTCGACGACCCGTTGGTGACCCGTTTAGTGATTAAATGTTTGACTTGTATGACAACACGCTTAGCACACAAATAATTCACGTTTCATGCTACCTAAGTCATAACAAACTTAGCATGGCAACTACGTCAACAATACACGTTACATTAATTTATTATTTTTAAAAATAATATTAACTCATGTTTGCTTTCAAATGAATCACATTATCTATAACACGTTCGTATCATCATTCCATGTCTATCTACACATGCTAATACATAATAGATTACCATAACACACAACATTAAGTTTAGACATCAAGTTCCAAATCACAAAGTTTCCACTTTTAGTAACTTATGATCTATTTAAGCTATTTGCATTCTATAATCTTTTAACAAGCTTCATTACCTTCATAATAACATACTAGTATCATTTAATAATGTCATGCACGTCAAGAAACCTCACATTCAAAAATCATCTTTCAACAAAGTTTCCTCTTTTAGTAAGTCGTCCATTACACGCTTTGTTTACACAATTAACACGTCTAATCAATCCCAAATCTTTCAACTAAAATAATTATAACTATATAAATCATAATTCACGTCTAGCATGCGATTCCTATATGTCACATAATCAACAATATTCAATTTTCAACTCGTATGACAACTAGGGTTTCACATAATTTCATAAAATCACCAAATCGATACAATACTATCAATCAATTAACCAATTCATTATCATATTTCAAAATCATTACGTTTGGATAATCTAGGGTTTCGATATCAAAAATAATAATGAAATAACGACGGATTTTTATAAAATAACTTACGTAGGAACGTTAGGAATGCGTAGACTAGCACGTATCTACTTCCGGATTCACGATCGGGGCTCGTACGAGGTGTGTTTGGGCTGCTTGAAGATCTCGGTCGAACTAGGGGAGGTGGGGATGGGATCGACGGCTTTAGGGTGGTTAGGGTTTATGTTTAATTTTTTTTAAAGTTTTATCATTATCTCATACTTAATGGGTAATTAATTTGGCATGCGGGCTTAATTAAGGCCCATAAGTCTAATTAGTTAGTTAATAACTTAATTAATAATTAAAACATTTGGTTTTTATTTTTATAAAAATACTAACTTTTATAAAAATACTAAATACGATTTACACACGATAAACACGTACGAAAACAATAACATTCACATAATTCACGTAATCAAATATAAATCATAAAAACTCATAATTTATATTAAATATAAATTATTAAATGTTCGTAATGTTAATTTCGATTAATCACCAACGTTCCGGGTTAGACTCGAGTGCGATCCGATGTGTGCGAACTAACTGACACATTTAATTAATCCTAATTAAATGCAATGTGTGTGTGATTAACTGATATAACTGAGTTTGTAACGAAAAATGTTTGAACTAACGAGGTTTGAGTTAACGGAGTTAACCTGAAAATGCCGGATGTCACATCATCCCCTTGTTGAAAGAATTTTCGTCCCGAAAATTAAACGAAGTCCGTAACGTCTGAAACAAAAAGTTTAGGTTTGTCACATACATTATATTAAAAAGTATAACGACGTCGATTTTGGGTCGATTCCATATATTTCTAGATATGACATAATTTACCGAGATCTCTTTATTTTTAGGTACATGAGGTTCTTCTGGAACCATCATGTCTAGTGTCTCTCCAGGAGACCATTCTAATGTACCTCGACTTGACCATCTTAATTACTTGCTCCTTTTCTAAGGATTTTTATTCTTGGAATCGACAAGTCTGTCACGCTGTAGACGTGCCATAGACTCATTATCAATATGTGATTGTCTTTCTTGGACACTAAAATTAAATGGAGCATTAGCAACTGACATATGTGAATTAGTCACTCTTTTTAAGGTCAGTTAATGTGTCTGGTAACTGATTCTTATATTGGTAAATGAATTGTCTTTCGAACTTCTGGTTCACATTGTTTAGTTTGAGAATCAACGATAATTCACTCCAACTCATTTTTTTTCCAGCTGCTTTTAATCTCCCATAATGTTGGGATGTTAATTCATTAAGTGAAAACCAATATATTGAGGCATAAATGAATCATTCATTAGCTCTATTCATACCTAACATATATTCTCAACCTCCTTTGAGGTCTCATCTTTGTGCGTTGTGGTGGATCAATTTCAATACATATACCGCACAATCAATAATCTTAGATGAGAAATATTTGGTTCCTGACCAAAAACCAACTGTAAGGGAGGAAATATTAAAACAAGTTGGCATGATGTGAATTAATGTTACATCATGCAAAATCACATGTAACCAATATATAAACATGAACTATTGCTCTCATGATTATTGGCTTTGCAATCAATCGAAGACGTCTACTGATCGTCTTCAACAAAACCAATCCGTGTATCAAAAAGTTCAACACCTATTCCAATAATCATTAGTAACTTGGGAATTCACTTCGTCATTATTACCAAAATAAATTATATATGAAAAAACTGTGCTTGTTATCTCATTAGCTAAGCAACAAATCATGTAAACTGCTGGTTGCAAATTTGATAACCATTTAGACGATGCATCGATTTAAAACACTAAACGTTATCATGTAGTGATGTATGCGTATATCTTTATCACTTCCAGAATATATCTATAGGGATTCACACCCTACTTTAGTTGGTAAATAAAACTTTCCTTGAGAGCAAACATTGCATGTTTAATTCTCAATTCATGTTCTTCAATATGTTTCACATCATCATTAACTCGGGATGGTCTAATCGGTCATGTCAATTAATTAATAATCATGATCCATAAACTTCTGGTTATGATCATATATCCTTTAGTTGCATTCGTGTTTGTTTAATACACAATGAAATATACGAGACAATAATATATTATTATTTTAAAAGATCTTATCATATCAACTTTGTATGATTTTTAAACTTTATTCTCATATAATCACTCTCTTAATTTGCCACTATGGTTGTCAATCTCATTTTTGTCATGATTATCAATACAAATTCTCATTTATGTTCATGATCATTAATTTTATGCTGATCAATATATAGTCACATTCACTTTAGGGAATGTAATAGAAACAAACAAGTTTCATGGGTTTTCATTCTTTTTCCGAACATACGGTTTTGAAGTCACTTGAAACATTTGGATACATTTTTTCATAATATTGCTACTTAAGGAACATATTTGAGGCATGAGGCATAACAATTTCGATAAATATATATATACTCGAACTACAGGTCGAGGAATAATTTAGCCATATGAAAGTCTTCATTTCAAAATTTTCTCTTTAATAGTTTGACAATTTCTTTCGATAATATTTAAATCATCTATGTAAACTGCTATTATGTTGAGCTATTAGAGTGAAATTTTGATAAATAGACACAATTAATTTTATCAAATTTATACCCCTCATTTTCAAAATATCTACCGAGTCGATTGTAACATATACGACCAATTTTCTTGACACTATATAAAATCTATTGAGATTCATAAAACACATCTCGAGGTATTGTTTTTATTGCTTCAGGTATATATATTTTCATTATAAATAATCTTCTCATCATATAAATTGAGAAATATTACATGTCCTAGTCATGCAAATCTTATCGGTCTTGAATTTTAAGACCTTTTGTAAATTAATCATGAGATTTATAAAGTATGACATTTTGGATGTCAGATCATCATATATAAACATATTTAACAAGTAGATCTTGCATTATGATCTAAACATGTTTATAATCTTTCAAAGAGTGATAACCAAAACTTTGATCTTTTAATTGTTCAATTTAATACAATAAATTATAGCATCTCAAAGGCTATGTATATCATAAAGGCAAATTATACAATACAAGACATTATATTATATCATCATACAAAAAAGTTATATTTTTTTTATAATATCCTTAATTAAATAGCATTGGTGATATTCTTGCAATAAAAAAACTAAACATCATTTTAATATGTTTTGTATCCATAAAAAGTTATTGACTTTCAATGTTTGTAGAATTTATTCAAGATGAAAAATATATTAACAACAATGCATATAATTTTCGTACGTAACATGAACTACAAAACCAACCAACCAAGTGACATATTTTAGTTGTATAATATTGTAATCAATAATAAATATGGTTTAGTGAGGTGACAATTCAATTGCAACTTTTAATTGACGTGACATTTCATATCAATGCTAAGTTAAACCAATGCATATTTCAAAAGATACGTCATATTCAATTACATGTAAAAAGAATGTAATCTCAACTCAATCCATAAAATTACAATTTAATGATGAAACAGTATTCATGAACGCATAACATGAAAATCAATTTATAACTTGTTTTTATTCTAATTTATTTTAGTTTAAAATCTTTAAAATTAGCCAATGAGTTCAACATATTAAAACTAACAAATAGAATCAAACTATATACTTATAAGTAAATACTATCATTTTATATTAACATAGATAGTATGATAATTTTTTTTCAATTAGACATTGACAACCCAGGTTATAATAATTTTCATACACTTAGTAATTGTACGAGTGTAGTAACAATATCATACTTTTTGTATATATAATGTAAAAACACAACTATAACAATCTTAAGGTAAGCAATTTTGATAATCCTCTTTAATGTCATAAATAGAGGTTATGAATAATTATTTTCTTTCAAACATATCAATTGCAAATAAATTTAAATAATGCATGTCAAATATATGTGACCATTACTCTAAAGTTAATTACTTAATTAATATGTTAATTATCACATTTGAAACTACCATCATAATGTAGTATTGAATTGTTATGAATATGAAACATCAAAATCATTTGTTTATAATCATTTGTCTTTAAATCTACAAGAGTTTTCCTTTTCTTTTTAGTTATTTTTCATAACAATGATTATGAATTTAGTAAGATATACATAATGTGATATAATATGATTTATTATACACATGAAACTTTCAATATTATAACATTGTAACATCCCAAAATAAATAAAAACCCAAATAAAAGAAAAAGGAAGGTGGGCTTGGCTAGGGGCCGGCCCATGGGCCCGAAAACTGAGAAGAACCCTTCTAATCAGTAGCCATTTCCTCCTGTGTCCTTCATTTTCTTCCTGCGCAAGAACCTTAGAGAGAGAGAGAGAGAGATCGTCTAGAGAGAGAAAGCTCGGATCAAGCTCAAAGTCTCGAGGATTGTTGCTCAACATCTCTGGAGCATAAAGGAACGAGAAGGAAGCTGTAACAGGTAATTATTATGCCTAAATCTGAGTTTTTGTAACTTTCGGGTTTCGGGTTAATAATCGAGTAAAGGTTTAGATTTTTACGTGTGAAACTGGAAACAAACCACGGGTTTGGGTTCATGGGGGAAAATGGAACATTACGAACGTAAAAAGTTCATAGCTTGATCGATTAGAACAAAGGGACCAGATCTAGGGTTCTGTTTGGGGAAGAAGACTGCACAGTCGAAACTACTAGTTTCGATATGGACGCATCTATCGAAACTACCTAGTTTCGACAGGGGCAGACCCATCGAAACTACCATAGTTTCAATATAGACCCAAGACCTTAACTAAGAATTTATATAAGTCATACGACTCGAAACTACTTAGTTTCGATAAGAAGCAGTGACTCGAAACTACTTAGTTTCGATAAGAAGCAGTGACTCGAAACTACTTAGTTTCGATAAGAAGCCAGGGCTCGAAACTACATAGTTTCGATAAGGAGCCAGGACTCGAAACTACCTAGTTTCGATAATGAAACCATGACCCGAAACATCTGAGTCAAGCCTAGTAATGTCTAAGTGTCCCCTAGGAACACAGCCTTACGCCTATGACTTGATTATACAGATTGTGGGTGACCATAGTGACATTCAGGAACCGGCTAGGTGTAAACAGAAACGATTCATCTGGTGAGTTCTTATTGCCCTTTTTCCTAATGGTTTTGGGCTGGCATGCATACTGGTATAGTATTTTATAAAAATGTTATTTTTATAAAATGAAAGGCAAAGTATAGTATTTTATAAAAAAAATGTTATTTTTATAAAATGAAAGGCAAAGTATAGTATTTTATAAAAATGTTATTTTTATAAAATGAAAGATAAAGAACAAAAGAGCATAGTATTATCTTTTAAACAAGTTTTTGAAAGATAACAATGAGCTAAAGAAAGAACGATAAAGGAGCCGTACTTCGGTACAGCTCGACAGTGACAGTGACAGTGACAGATACCATGTTATATGCTTATGTGTTAATATGTGTTATTTGTCTATATGAAAGTTATGTGATTGCATTTCTACTTGTGTATTAGTGTAATTGCATTGCATAGTAGTTGCATAGTAGAAAGTCCTGCAGGCATGCTAAAGTAGAAGTCTCACCCTGAGGTGTGAGCAATGCTAAAGGAGTCTTACACTTCGGTGTAAGCAATGCTAAAGGAGTCTTACACTTCGGTGTAAGCAATGCTAAAGGAGTCTTCACTTCGGTGTAAGCGAGAAAGTCTCACCCTGAGGTGTGAGCAATGCTAAAGGAGTCTTGCACTAACGTGCAAGCGAGAAAGAAAGTCCCACCCTGAGGTGTGGGCAGCGCTAAAGTAAAAGTCTTACCCTGAGGTGTAAGCAAGATAGGGATCTGGTCCTCGGACCACGATCCATATGTGATAGTTAAAGTATGATAAAGTCACTTGTCAAGTATAAGTGAAATGATAGACAGAGTACAGTGGGACACCCTAACGGGTTTCCTTAAAGATAAAGTTTTAATGACAGATAGTAACGTAACAGATTTATAATTGTAACGTTGTAAAGTTTTAAAGTAATAGTTAAAAGTTTATTTCAAAGAAAGTGAAAGTAAAGCTTATTTTATTTTAATAAAACTAAGCTACCAAAGATAAAGTTTACAGTTTAAAGTAAAGAGAGAACTCACCAGCGTTAGCTGACTTTTAGTATGCATGACAGGTAAAAAGGGTAAAGCTAAAGAAAAGTGAAAGAGCCATGTGGGCTGGATAGCATGGACATCGGGCTGCGGTATTGAAGACTGACATTTCCAATCCTGATAGTTCATGTTATAGACAATATTTCATGTTATAGTTTGATGAATGATTTGAATTAAAGACTTCCGCTGTAATAGATTCTGATTTCCGGTTTAAGAACTATGTTTGTTATGTTGTGTGCCAACTATGAGATGTACCCGTTTTGGGGCGTTTCAAGTTGGTATCAGAGCCATAGTTTGAGAGATTCAGACATTTGCGATAATGTCTGAACTTAAACTGAGAATGGGACAAAGCAAAGGAAGGAAAGGAATGTCAGTCGGAGCAGCCCGTCCATGAAAAGATAGTAGACAGAAGGTAGTCAATGTCCTTACATAGAACATAGACAATAATGCCTTAGTACAGATAGCAGAAAGTAGATGCTTTAGCACAAATAGTACATAGTACATGCCTTAGCACAGACAGTAGACAATAGATAGTACGTGCCTTATAGTAGAAACTCTGAACTTGGATGCAAATGTTACTCGGAAAGGAAATGTTCAGAACCCGAGTAGTAAAGTAAATTAGTAATTTCATACCGGTCTCTGTAATTAGTAATTTACAGTACTCGAGGTGTTCTAAATTGTTACCTATCTTGATAACACGAGCTATCTTTGTTCACAGTAGACACTAAATGACTAGAGCAAAGAGAGGAGGTCGCACTGGGGGTCGTACTGGTCGTCGAGGCCGACCTCCAGGTAACCGGAACCGTCCTGAAGAAAGTGAGCACTCCCGCAACGAAGCTGAATCGGTGCATGTGGAGCATAATGATAGTGGGAACCATGTGTCGGCTCCTAACGATGCCCCTAATGAGGCGCTTGAGTTGGAACCGATTGTGAAAGAAGCTATAGCGGCAGAGGTTACTTCAATCTTGAAGAAAGTTCTACCGGAAGCATTGGGCGAGGCCCTTAAAGAGTTTAATATAGGGAAGAAAGAAACGAAAGAGGAAAGCAGCAAGAGACTTGAAGTCACTGACAGTGATGATTCTGATTATGAAATGGCAACCCGGGGTTGCAACTATAAGTCCTTTCGGGGGTGTGACCCGCCGAAGTATGATGGACGGAAAGATGCTGTTGCCACTTTTGAGTGGATAGAGAGAATGAATGGGGTGATCAACATTAGTGAGTGCCGTGATGATCAAGCGGTCAAGTTTGCCGCTCACTCATTCACTAATGAGGCATTAAGCTGGTGGAGATCGATCGAAAGAATCAAGTCTTCTGCTGAGATGAAAAAGATGAAATGGGACGACATGAAAAAGCTGCTAATCACTAAGTTCTGCCCGCAGAACGAGATTGACAGAGTTGAGAGGGAATTTCTAGGGCTCTGTGCTGGTAGTATGACTCATCGCCAGTATACCTCCAAATATCAAGAGTTGGCTCAGCTGGTTCCACATCTGGTGGACACTGAGGAAAAGAGGATTAAGTACTACATCAAGGGACTACCACAGAAAGTCCGTGTGCACGTGAAAGCTAATGCTCCCACGAGTTTTGAATCTGTGGTATCACTTGCTGGGATAGTTTATGATGACTTCGAATCCGCAGACCCACTGCCTACTGAGAAGAAAGTGACCAATGCCGTTAAACGGCCAGCTAAAGAGTGGGCGGGGCCGGAGACGAAGAAACTGAGGATTGAAGATGGGGTTGAATGTGCTAAGTGTGGCAGGAAGCACTCGGGCGAGTGCCGAGTTGGGTTAAATATGTGCTATAGGTGCGGAAAGACCGGACACTACTCTCGAGAGTGTCCCGGGGCACAGTCTTGTTATAACTGCGGGATACCTGGCCACATGGCCAAAGACTGTCGGAAACCCAAGGCTACTGGCACCGAGAAGGGTAAAGAACCTGAGAAGCCGAAGGCAAGGACCCGGGCGTATGCACTGACACAGGAGGAGGCTAGGGGAGACCCAGATGTTGTGTCAGGTACGTTCATCCTTGACCACACTTATGTTTCAGTATTATTTGATTCGGGTGCCAGTAGGAGTTTTATATCATCTTCTAAGTGTAAAAGAATGAAATGCAAAGTTACTAGAGTAAAGCAGGCCTTTAATGTGGAAACCGCAGTGGGCAAGACCACGATAGTAAGTGAATTGGTAGATAAGTGCACGATAAAGATTCATGGCCATAGATTCCCAGTTAGGTTGTATGTTATGACCTTGGGAGGATTCGATATAGTTTTGGGTATGGATTGGTTAGCTGCCAACGAAGCCCGGATAATATGTAGACGAAAGATAGTTCAGCTCAAAGCTCCAGACGGTGGCGAGGTTTTGGTGTATGGGGATCGCGACGGTTCACTAACGAACGTCATATCAATGATAAAGGCAGAGAAGTATATAGGGCGCGGATGCGAGGCCTACCTGGCCTATGTGATAGACAATGATGTAAAGGTGAAAGAGTTAAAAGACGTATCAGTTGTATGTAATTTTCCGGGGGTGTTTCCTGAGGAGTTGCCTGGGTTACCACCTGACCGGGAGACAGAGTTCCAGATAGACTTAGTGCCAGGTGCCCAGCCCGTGGCTAAAGCACCGTACCGACTTGCACCTCTGGAGATGAAAGAGCTGATGGTACAGTTGGAAGAACTTTTGGATAGAGGATTTATCAGACCAAGCATTTCTCCATGGGGTGCTCCGGTTCTGTTCGTAAAGAAGAAAGATGGTGCCATGAGAATGTGCATCGACTACAGAGAGTTGAACAAGCGTACAGTAAAGAACAAATATCCGCTACCAAGGATCGATGATCTGTTCGACCAACTACAGGGCGCCAGATGGTTCTCCAAGATCGATCTGCGGTCGGGATATCATCAGTTAAAGGTAAGAGAAGAGGACATACCTAAGACAGCGTTTCGCACGCGTTATGGGCATTACGAGTTTCGCGTGATGTCTTTCGGCTTGACGAACGCTCCGGCAGCATTCATGAGTATGATGAACCAGGTGTGTAGACCGATGCTAGATAGGTCGGTGATAGTGTTTATAGACGACATACTCATTTATTCGAAAAGTGAAGGTGATCATGCTTGTCATCTTCGAGAAGTACTAGAGACGCTACAAAAAGAAAAGTTGTATGCCAAGTTCTCCAAATGCGCGTTCTGGCTTAAGGAAGTCCAATTCTTAGGTCACGTTATCAACGCAGACGGCATTATGGTTGACCCGGCTAAGATAGAGGCAGTACAGGAATGGGAAACCCCGAAGACGCCAACCGAGATTCGGAGTTTTCTGGGATTGGCAGGTTACTATCGAAGGTTCATTCAGGACTTCTCGAGGATAGCTTCGCCACTGACAAAGTTGACACGTAAAGAAGTAAAGTACGAATGGGGTCAGGCTCAGTCCAAAGCATTTGAAGAGTTAAAGAAGAAGTTGACCCAAGCCCCAGTGTTAGCACTACCCGACGGTAACGAGGACCTGGTGGTATATTCTGACGCATCGGGACAAGGGTTAGGGTGTGTTTTGATGCAGAGGGGAAAGGTGATCGCGTATGCGTCACGACAGCTAAAGATCCACGAAATTAACTACCCGACTCACGATTTGGAGCTCGCGGCAGTTGTTTTTGCGTTAAAGATTTGGAGGCATTACCTCTACGGGGTGAAATGCACGATTTATTCGGATCACAAGAGCTTGAAGTATTTCTTCGAACAGAAAGACCTGAATATGCGGCAAAGGCGGTGGTTAGAATTGCTGAAAGACTATGACTGTGAGATCCTATACCACCCGGGAAAGGCGAATGTGGTCGCTGATGCCCTAAGTCGTAAGGAGAATCGTTCTCCTATTAGGGTAAAAGCGTACCAGTTAGTGATAACCCCAGATTTTATGACAGAGCTAGAAGCAGCACAGAAGGAAGCACTAAAGGAAGAGAACATAAAGAAAGAAAGAATGGTCGGTCAACAGACAAAGTTGGAATTAAACACTCATGGAGTGAGGACCAGGTGTGGTCGCATGTGGGTACCGAAGGGCGGAGAGCTTAGGGCCAAAGTACTTGACGAGGCCCATAAGTCTCGATATTCCATCCACCCAGGAACCACGAAAATGTACCAGGATTTGAAAAAAAGAGTATTGGTGGCCTAACATGAAGAATGATGTGACCGAATATGTAAGCAAGTGTCTGACTTGCTCACAAGTTAAAGCAGAGCATCAGAAACCGTACGGGAAGATCCAGCCTCTGGAAATACCCGAATGGAAGTGGGAGCGTATCACCATGGACTTTGTTACAAAGCTGCCCCGCACAGCAAAAGGCCATGATACGATTTGGGTTATAGTGGATCGTCTGACAAAGAGTGCACATTTCTTGCCAATTCGCGAAACGTATTCATCTGAGAAGTTGGCAGAAGTATTTATCAATGAAATTGTCTCTCGACATGGCGTACCGTTATCAATTGTATCTGACCGGGACACCCGATTTACATCGAGGTTCTGGAAAAGATTTCACGAGTCAATGGGTACAAGACTGAACATCAGCACGGCTTATCATCCACAGACGGATGGTCAATCAGAAAGGACCATCCAGACGTTAGAGGATATGCTCCGCGCATGCATTATAGACTTTGGTGGCAGTTGGGATAGTCACCTACCATTGGCAGAGTTCTCCTACAACAACAGCCACCACACCACTATTGGTATGCCGCCTTACGAAATGTTGTATGGTAGAAGATGTCGAACCCCGGTCTGTTGGGGCGAGGTAGGACAGAAAGAGTTGGGGAGTTTAGAGGTAGTCACAACAACCTCTGAAAAGATTGACCAGATCAAGGCCAGAATGAAAGCTGCACAGGACCGTCAAAAGTCCTACGCGGATAAAAGGCGAAGACCAATCGAATTCAATGTCGGGGATCAAGTACTATTGAAGGTATCTCCCTGGAAGGGGATCATACGATTCAGAAAGAGAGGGAAGTTAAGCCCAAGATTCGTCGGACCCTTCAAAATACTAGCGCGAGTTGGTGAAGTCGCTTACCGGTTAGAATTACCGGATGAGCTTAGTGGAATTCACCCAACCTTCCACGTGTCGCACTTGCGCAAGTGCTTGGCCGACGAATCAGCGCATGTGACACTTGACGACATCGAGATAGATAATAGCCTCAATTACATCGAGGAACCCGTCGCCATACTAGACAGGAAAGAAAAGCGGTTACGGAATAAAGTGATACAGTTAGTCAAAGTACAATGGAAGCATCGTAAAGGGTCAGAAGCTACATGGGAAACCGAGACAGAAATGAAAGAGTCGTACCCGCACCTGTTTGACTTATAACAGGTTTCGAGGACGAAACCTTTCGTAAGAGGGGTAGACTTGTAACATCCCAAAATAAATAAAAACCCAAATAAAAGAAAAAGGAAGGTGGGCTTGGCTAGGGGCCGGCCCATGGGCCCGAAAACTGAGAAGAACCCTTCTAATCAGTAGCCATTTCCTCCTGTGTCCTTCATTTTCTTCCTGCGCAAGAACCTTAGAGAGAGAGAGAGAGAGATCGTCTAGAGAGAGAAAGCTCGGATCAAGCTCAAAGTCTCGAGGATTGTTGCTCAACATCTCTGGAGCATAAAGGAACGAGAAGGAAGCTGTAACAGGTAATTATTATGCCTAAATCTGAGTTTTTGTAACTTTCGGGTTTCGGGTTAATAATCGAGTAAAGGTTTAGATTTTTACGTGTGAAACTGGAAACAAACCACGGGTTTGGGTTCATGGGGGAAAATGGAACATTACGAACGTAAAAAGTTCATAGCTTGATCGATTAGAACAAAGGGACCAGATCTAGGGTTCTGTTTGGGGAAGAAG
The DNA here is from genome assembly GCA_023525975.1 of Smallanthus sonchifolius. Lineage (NCBI taxonomy): Eukaryota > Viridiplantae > Streptophyta > Magnoliopsida > Asterales > Asteraceae > Smallanthus > Smallanthus sonchifolius. The sequence goes on from CM042029.1 coordinate 83,606,255, forward strand.
ACTGCACAGTCGAAACTACTAGTTTCGATATGGACGCATCTATCGAAACTACCTAGTTTCGACAGGGGCAGACCCATCGAAACTACCATAGTTTCAATATAGACCCAAGACCTTAACTAAGAATTTATATAAGTCATACGACTCGAAACTACTTAGTTTCGATAAGAAGCAGTGACTCGAAACTACTTAGTTTCGATAAGAAGCAGTGACTCGAAACTACTTAGTTTCGATAAGAAGCCAGGGCTCGAAACTACATAGTTTCGATAAGGAGCCAGGACTCGAAACTACCTAGTTTCGATAATGAAACCATGACCCGAAACATCTGAGTCAAGCCTAGTAATGTCTAAGTGTCCCCTAGGAACACAGCCTTACGCCTATGACTTGATTATACAGATTGTGGGTGACCATAGTGACATTCAGGAACCGGCTAGGTGTAAACAGAAACGATTCATCTGGTGAGTTCTTATTGCCCTTTTTCCTAATGGTTTTGGGCTGGCATGCATACTGGTATAGTATTTTATAAAAATGTTATTTTTATAAAATGAAAGGCAAAGTATAGTATTTTATAAAAAAAATGTTATTTTTATAAAATGAAAGGCAAAGTATAGTATTTTATAAAAATGTTATTTTTATAAAATGAAAGATAAAGAACAAAAGAGCATAGTATTATCTTTTAAACAAGTTTTTGAAAGATAACAATGAGCTAAAGAAAGAACGATAAAGGAGCCGTACTTCGGTACAGCTCGACAGTGACAGTGACAGTGACAGATACCATGTTATATGCTTATGTGTTAATATGTGTTATTTGTCTATATGAAAGTTATGTGATTGCATTTCTACTTGTGTATTAGTGTAATTGCATTGCATAGTAGTTGCATAGTAGAAAGTCCTGCAGGCATGCTAAAGTAGAAGTCTCACCCTGAGGTGTGAGCAATGCTAAAGGAGTCTTACACTTCGGTGTAAGCAATGCTAAAGGAGTCTTACACTTCGGTGTAAGCAATGCTAAAGGAGTCTTCACTTCGGTGTAAGCGAGAAAGTCTCACCCTGAGGTGTGAGCAATGCTAAAGGAGTCTTGCACTAACGTGCAAGCGAGAAAGAAAGTCCCACCCTGAGGTGTGGGCAGCGCTAAAGTAAAAGTCTTACCCTGAGGTGTAAGCAAGATAGGGATCTGGTCCTCGGACCACGATCCATATGTGATAGTTAAAGTATGATAAAGTCACTTGTCAAGTATAAGTGAAATGATAGACAGAGTACAGTGGGACACCCTAACGGGTTTCCTTAAAGATAAAGTTTTAATGACAGATAGTAACGTAACAGATTTATAATTGTAACGTTGTAAAGTTTTAAAGTAATAGTTAAAAGTTTATTTCAAAGAAAGTGAAAGTAAAGCTTATTTTATTTTAATAAAACTAAGCTACCAAAGATAAAGTTTACAGTTTAAAGTAAAGAGAGAACTCACCAGCGTTAGCTGACTTTTAGTATGCATGACAGGTAAAAAGGGTAAAGCTAAAGAAAAGTGAAAGAGCCATGTGGGCTGGATAGCATGGACATCGGGCTGCGGTATTGAAGACTGACATTTCCAATCCTGATAGTTCATGTTATAGACAATATTTCATGTTATAGTTTGATGAATGATTTGAATTAAAGACTTCCGCTGTAATAGATTCTGATTTCCGGTTTAAGAACTATGTTTGTTATGTTGTGTGCCAACTATGAGATGTACCCGTTTTGGGGCGTTTCAAACATGTAAGACATAATTAGCATCAACCAACTTTTAAGAACATAAATCCATCTAAGGTTAATAAATAATATCATAGTTTGATTATATGGTTTGAAAATCTTTATTATTATATTTTTATTTGATACTAAAAGATGACAATTTTAACAAATATAAATTTCTTTGTCCAATAACGCATTAATAAAAATTACTAAAATAACAATATAATTCTCGACATAATCCAAAATTGTATGAATTACAATATGGATTTTTATTTGAATGAATTAAGACAAGAACAAAGACTTTTTACCTTATGATGATCCAATTCCAAATAGCAACTCATGCTGATAACGTGTTGTATAACAACAACCTAATAGCAACCAATATACAAAGTATGTAAACATAAGAAAGAAGAGAATGAGAGAAAAGAGAGAAGTCTTTTTTATTAGAGATATCTCATACCAAGTACAAGAGCCACTATATATAGTGCTAATATCATTAATACAAACATAAGTAACATGAGAGTTAGGAACTTGGATAGTCACCATAATAAAATATTTATAAATTTGTGAGTAGTGGCGAAGCTTGAAGAAAACCCCCGGGGGGGTCGGGATTTTTTTTCCCTGTCAAAGGGGTGCCAGAACTATAAAATTTTCTCCCGAATACATATAAATTAACACTATTAAGCGAAAAATCGACCGAATACGTATAAATTAACACTAGTGAGCGAAAAATCGGGATAGGCCCCGCCCCAACAAAGATTCGCCCCTGTTTGTGAGTTTATATTTTATTTTTTCAAAATACCTACCTTCCAACAAACCCGTTTGATTATCTCCCCTCCACTCGTGTCCCCTTTTTCACATATTCACCTACATTAATTCAATACAAACATAGATTCATACATTGAAGATGTTAAAGCATAATGCAGGTGTAGTCCCTAGAGAACTGTTTATTCTATTTGTCCATAAATCATGATATATAAGGTCAGAGTTGATCAACGCCAATGTTGGGTCGTTCAACATTAGTATCTTTTGAATGATATAGATAAAGGAATTGCGTATTCTGCGGACGGTAGATCATGTGTTCACGGTCTGCTATGTTGCGACAATTGTATGGCAGAAGATCTCAATCTGGTGTAAGCTACCTTCGATATATGCGTTTTCAATATCGGATCTGTTTCAATTACACTTACAAAGAGGGCTAAGTGATCTAAAAAAAACAAATGGTGCAATCTATTATGTTGTTGACTTGTTGGGCAATATGGAAAGCTAGGAACAAATATCTATTCGAAACTCAAGTGGTATCCATTGCAAGAATCATTGAATAAATCAAAACATTGGGGTTTCTATGGCTTAAAAACAGGGCAAAAATAAACGTCTTGGACCGGGAAAGCCGGTGCAAATTCAGATTTCAGTAGCAGCATACTCATGTTTTTTTTTTCTTTTTCTTCTACTTTTTCATTCTTGTCTAAATCTTCCATATTTCTGTTCTTTTCTTTTCAGTTGTTTTGGCTAGTCCCTAGCTAGCATTTTGGTTGATTGAAATTTTCCTTAAAAAAAGATAAAGTAATTGAGAATCTAAACTAAACTAATATACTCTTAATCTTAAAGCATATAATGCATGTGTAGCACATCTTTCAGCCTATGTTAAACATATCTTTCATCTTTTAACCTTTTAAAAAGATATATATAAATATTATTTATTACTTCTAATTTAATTTATTATTATTATTATCAGAGGATGTGCGAGAGAACTTGTGGTTGATTAGATAGACATCAACATGTAACGCAAAGGTCTAAACCTTTGAGGAGCGGAGGATTGAGCAAGAAGATTGAGGCCAGTTGAAATTTCAACAACATGGCGAAGTTCGAGAAAAACGTTATGTACGCTAGTGTGAGGACAAGGAAGTTTGTGAATAATGCCAAGAGAAGTAAATAAGCTCACTAAAGGTCGAAATTCACCGCCCCTAACAATTTGAATATTTTTTAGTTTAGTATCAGGGGCACAACTTAGTGAGGGCCCTCCCCCCTCCCCCCATACCCCCCTGATTTTTCGCTTATAAGTGTTAATTTATGCGTATTAAGACGAAAATTTTATAGGTATTAAGTTCCCCCTGATAGTAAATAAAAATTATACGATTCCGCCTCGCTCCTTGCGTTTTTCTTCAAGTTTCGCCACCGTTTAGTATTAAGGTGACGTTCAACCATGTTAACAAAGTTTGTAAATGTTTTGTAAATGTTCATATTTTTAGTTAAAGGAAAGATCTACATATAACGAGATAAATGATCAATACATAATAAGAAATAACGATGACCATCAACAGATAAAACAGAGGCAGGGCCCAAATATCACAATAAACCAAGTCAAGAAAAGTTGTATTGTGAAAATCGGAAACATGAAAAGATAATTTGGCAGATTAGCGACATTACAAGCAGCACATATAATGGAAGTCAAGTTTGTAGTAACTCTAAAAGAACTATTGGAAAACATAAAATTCAAAAGACGATGATAAGGATGATCAAGCCGCCTGTGCCAAACAGTATCTGAGGCACCACATGTATCAGAGAAGGTTATATTATGGAGATTATGAAACTAGGGGAGACAAAGAGAGTAAAGACCATGTTCACTAGGGCTCGTGAGGATGATGGTGCATGTAGACTCGTCTTTCATAACAAAAAAAGAAGAGAAATTAAAAAAAAGATATGGTTATCTAAACAAAAATTTTGAACAAGTAAAAGATTTTTATTAATTTTAGGAACATGTAGAATGTCAAATGAGAAAGAATTGAAAGGCTGTGAGATGTTGGAGGAACCAATATGCAGGATATAGAGTCCTTTAACAACAGGGAGAGAATCATTACCATAGTATGCCTCTGAATTGTTAAGACACATCATATCCGGTGTGACATGGTTGCTAGCTCCTGTGTCAAGGTACTATGTGGTGCCATAAGCAATAGACGTATAAGTAGTGTTAGCCACATGATGAGCACATATAATAGATATGTCACGATTTTGGTAGTCAGACGTAATGTGACCGATATCACAGCAGTTTCACGTACCATACACCACATTTTGAGCAGAAGCCCAAGCAAATTGACCACGATTATCTCCATGACCACAAGCTCTACTTTTGTCGTTGTAAGTGTTGGTGTTGCCACAATAAGCACCCTGTTGTCCTCTTTTGTATGTGTTGTGATTGCTTGGAGGGCGAGCACTAAAGAAGGCTTGAAAGGACTGAGTAGAGGCTGAAATAGTTGGCATAAGCTGATAACCAAGTTGAGAAGCCATCCGTTGAAGAGCCAAGAGTTGTTGTGGTGACTAGCGAGAGTGGTTGTAGTAACAGTGAAGACATTAGTTATAATGGGTTATGGAGGCTTAGTCACTATATAATATTGGTCACTTAGAAGAGAATAAAGTTCATTAAAAACCACAGGAGGGGTTCATGCAAGGAGAATGGATTTGAGGCCATTTTACTCATCACGTAAACCTAAAATAACATACAAAACAAGGTCTTTGTCATTGACTAGTTCTCCAATATTTTCTAGTGCAACGGCATATTGTTGTGCATGATTGAGGTAAGAAAGTGGTGTCTCGTCCCCTTTCATTTGAAGCTTAAGAACTTGTATCTTAAGCATTGATCGCGTTGTCAAGGTCAATCAAAAATATTTATAAAATTCACTACTTAACTACCTTAAACTGTAGATAGAGAAGTAGGGTTGTCGAAACCACAGGGAACACGTGGAGAATGCTATTTAAAATAAACTGATTCAATTACTGCTAAAGTTTAAGATTTTATTACTTATAACACTTGAAATTATGAAAAACAATTAACTTTAAGTTGTAAAAACAATTGGAGAAGAATGACCACTCCGGGATTCAGATTTAGCAAAACACACGCATAATTTTAGTTTCGAATCGGATCAGATATTACATAGACATAACCTTGTTTCAATTGTTTAACCCAACCACACAATAATCAATTCAATTACAAAATCGGATTATTCCCGATGCAAGAAAACCAAGAAACGACGATAGATGCGATAAATTGAAGACGTGCAACTGTTAATAAGTCAAACACACAATTGAATTCAAAGAACTTAAAAGGTTCACAAAACTTCAATCCAATACTTATTATCTACTAAAATCATACGAGTACAAGCATAAATCGTTCACCCAGAGGGATCACGAAAGCGTTTAGCCACTCATGATTGTCGAAAACGTTAAAGTAATTAATCTAGAACTTACAAGCATGAGAAAACAAGAACAATTGACCTAACTCTACTCAAAATCGCCTAAGAACTCCTCTGGAACGGCTGGAAAGAATGATAATTGACAATGGGATCATAATGGATTTATAATTACAACTAGGTTTAAAATTGCTGTAATCCTTTTCTTCGCGTGTCGCGAACTTCCCAGGCCAAATCTTCGCGTGTCGCAAAGGCCAAAATAGTCGCGGCCCTTTTCAAAGCCCTCGCGTGCAGCGAACTTCTCTCCCCGGATCTTCGCGTGGCGCGAAGATCCTAATTTCCAAGATTTTGACTTTTAAGCTTTGACCTCTCGGGCTTCGTGCCTTCATATAAATGACTCGAAAACTTCCGCTCTTTAGCACATTTAACCTGTAACACACCAAACTATAAGACACACATAAAACGACTCGATAAACACAATTAAACTATTAAAATGTACAAAAATCGACACTTATACACGGGATATTTAACCCTACATCACATCCCCACACTTGACCTTTTTCGTCCCGAAAAAGAATAATGCAATGGAATCATAACCGGAAAACTTGCAACTTATACTTTCATTTTACACGGTACAAATTTTCATAACATGTTAATCGTAACAATCTGTATTTCTGTCTGATTAAACCCAACCACCAACTCTCAAGCCCCCAACCATGTGATCTAATATATTCTACATTACCAAACAGTCAAGTTATCTATGGGTCTCATACTCAGGAAGTTACGACTCAGCCTAATCCCATCTAAAGGTCATTTTTAGGCCCGGGTTAAACCATATAGATTTCCCACCATTATAAACACTAATCTATAAGTTTAAAAAATTAAAATGGATAATGGATTGATGAATGAATGATATGAGATTATATTAACAGTTATGAATAAACCTAACCCAGTGGTGTTTCAATCATGCTGGAACACGATATATGACACGTAGGCTGCAGTTTTTAAGCAATGAAGTACATAAGCTTCGGAACATAGGTGTATCCTTCAAGTCACCATCCCGAAGGGAAACACGTGAAACTAACTTAACATCCAATATTGATCACTTAAGTCCCGCCCATGGGTGTATCAACCAAGTCACTATCCCGGAAGGTAATACATAGGCAAGACCTAAGATCTTAAATTAATTAATTAATTAAAGCTCATTAAATGATGGATTATGGAATGCAGGCGCCACCAACTTTCGGATTTATTTTCATAAAAAGAAAGCAGTGTGCCAAATAATTTTAAAAACTTATAAATTCTTATTTATAAAGGTACCTATCACCCTATATTGACAGTTTCAACCTTACCGACACCTCTAAGATGAGAACCCACGAGATATACTGAATTAATTATTCATTTAAAACCAGATACACTATCAGGATATTTAAGCTTTTGAATTGGTTGGGCCTACCAAAACGTTACGAATTAGACATGTTTGATTATCATTGGTATTTATTTAAATTCCATATGCAAATTCTTGATTGTACTATCATTTTCCATTTAATTGCAAAATTCTAATCTAGGGACATTTTTTTTAATTTTTTTTTTAATTTTTATGACTCAAAACTCACTCGGAATAAAAGACTCAACTAGACCTGAACAAGGTCTCCCCTCCCCACACTTAAACTCTGCATTGTCCCCAATGTAGGAAGAGCGACACTAAAACAAAAGAAAATTACAAAAAATTAAAAGAAAAACTTAGCTGGATATACGACTAAATAGCATTTCATTCGCGATCGTGCTCCAGGGATACTAGCGGGTTGCATTGTACAAGAACGTTCAAGATTGGATCATCGTCTCTTGAATGAAGATTGCGTACAAGAAACTAAATCCAAACCTGCATAATCAGAATCGAAACATACTCACAAGCATCACAACGACTCAATAAGACGACTCAATAAAAATTAAAAGACCCGACCGACTCAAATGACTCAAAATAAAAAAAAATAAAAAAAGTTTGGGTGTCAGAGTCTTCGCGTGTCGCGAAGACATGGGGCCAGTTCTTCGCTTGTCGCGAAGAACCAATACTCATCCGAGTTATTACTTTTGTTCTTCGCGTGTCGCGAAGAAGTTTATTTGGAAGTTCGTGTGGCGCCAAGACACCTCCTTCACAGAAAGATTGGAAATTTTTTCACTTTTTGCCTTAGAAATTTTTTTGAGTTTTTCAAATAAAATTTTTTAACTTTTTCAAAATTCATTCCAACACTTAGATTATATGCACACATACCTAGAATGCCTTTCCCGGTGGTTTTTATTACTCAATTTGCCCCGAAACCCTGCAAAAACTTAGAAAAAGCACAAAACTATACCGAAAAAGACCGAAAAAACTCAACATTTTGTACAGACTCTACAACGGCATCCTACCCCCCACGGGTTTGTGTATTGCCCTCAATCACACACTTTACAATCTCATCTTCCCAGAGACGTCCCCACACTTGGCCAATTTCATATAACTAACTAAAATAAAGAAATAACAACCTAACACACTTTCGTAGGAATCACGATTGCATTTAGCATATGCAACAAGCCTTTTAAACCCCTCGGTAGCCCGAGTGGACGAGTTTAGTCTCGTGAGGGTTTCTAGGGAACACACCCACAACGTTCATTTAACTAGACAGGAAATTAAAGTTAACTAACCTTAGGTTGCCTCCTAGTAGCGCTAAGTTTAACGTCTTCAGCTGGACGCGGTGTACCTCATTTTGGATAAGGATTCTTCAAGACACTCCATGACTCTTCAATGAAATTGATGTCCGCTGCTTCGAGATATGATTTCAACCGGTAGCCATTCACCATTTATCGTAGATGATCATCGAAGTCTTCAATCTCAATATCCCCGTAGTTACCTACCCGTGTAATCAGATACAGGCCCATCCACTTGCTCTTCAACTTTCCTGGAAACAACTTGAGCCTAGAATTGTAGAGCCAAACTTTCTGCCCCACTTCAAACGTCATCTTCTTTAACTTAGCATCATGTACTTTCTTCATCCGATCTTTATAAGCAGAAGCACACTCATCTGCATCCCGTAACTCTTCTAGCTCATTCAGTTGTAATTTACGTTCCATACCCGCAGCATCATAGTCGAGGTTAACCTCTTTGACCGCCCACAGTGCCCGATGTGCAATCTCAATCGGCAAGTGGCATCCCTTCCCATACACCAATCTGTACGGTGTGGTGCCGATTGGAGTTTTATAGGCGGTGCGGTAAGCCCACAGGGCATCGTCAAGTTTTCCTGACCAATCTTTTCTATCTGCCCGCGCTGTTTTCTGGAGAATCTCTTTGATCTATCAATTGGACACTTCGACCTGCCCGCTGGTCTGTGGGTGATATGGGGTAGCTATTCTGTGACCGACTCCATAACGTTTAAGCAATATCCCGAATTGGAAGTTCTTGAAATGTGATCCCCCATCGCTTATGATTGCATGAGGGATTCCAAATAGGGAAAATATGTTGGTTTGCATAAATTTCACACCACTACATGGTCGTTTGTCTTTGTTGCTATAGCCTCTACCCACTTGGATACGTAATCCACAGCTAGCAGAATATAGAGATACCCGCAAGAGTTTGGAAATGGCCCCATAAAATCTATGCCCCATACATCAAACAAATCGACAACTAGGATTGGCTGCAATGGCATCTCGTTCCTCTTTGAAATACTTCCCATCTTCTGGCAGTTCACACAGTTCTTGGCGAACTCAAAAGCATCCCGAACGATGGATGGCCAAAATAGGCATGCTTCAAATACCTTCCGACCTGTCTTCTGCCCACTGAAATGACCTCCACAAGCAAATGCAAGTACCAAACGCAACACACATTGAATCTCTGACTCTGGTATGCACCTTCTAACTCGTTGTTCCGTGCCCACTATAAATAAGTCTGGTTCATCCCAGATGTACTGGCGCGCCTGTGCGATGAAATGGTGCCTTTTCTTCTTAGACCAATGTTTCAGAATTGCACCTGTAGCCAAATAGTTAACAATGTTAGCAAACCAAGGAGTAGTAGAAACTGATAGTAATTGTTCATCAGGAAATGTTTCATTAATCTCGCCCTCAGATTCACTTCCATCCTACACAATGCATGACAAATGATCTGCCACGACATTCTCACTCCCCTTCTTGTCACGGATCTCCAAGTTAAACTGGCATCCTTCTTTGCCATGAGGTAACTGACTACACTATGATCTGAAATAAACAATAACTTTACTGCCGCAGATATATGACCTAAACTTATCCAGTGCATATACTACTGCAAGAAGCTCCTTCTCAGTTGTGGTGTAATTAAGCTGAGCATCAGAAAGAGTCTTACTTGCATAGTATAACACCACGGGTTTCTTATCTAACTGTTGTCCCAATACTACCCCCACGACATAGTCACTTGCATAACACATTATTTCAAAGGGTAACGACCAATCCAGTGATTTTAAAATAGGGGCCTCCACCAAATTTTGTTTAATTAATTCAAATGAATCTAAACACTCTTTATTAAAAACAAAAGGGACATCTTTCAGTAGTAGGTTACAAAATGGTTTGGTTATAACACTAAAACCTTTAATGAACCTTCTGTAAAACTCGGCGTGTCCTAAGAAGGAACGGACGCCTTTGACACTGTTTGGTGGAGGTAGAGTTGAAATGACCCGGATTTTTGCATGGTCGACCTCAATATCCTTACTATAGATAACATGCCCCAAAACCACCCCTTCTTGAACAATGAAGTGGCTTTTCTCCCAACTGAGTACCAGATTAGTTTCAACACATCTTTTTAATACCTTAGTTAATTGCTTCAAAAAAGTTTCAAAAGTTATGCCAAATATTGAAAAATCATCCATAAAGACTTTCATGGACTCTCGATCATATCTAAAAATATACTCATCATGCACCGTTGAAAGGTGGCCGGGGCGTTACACAAGCCGAAAGGCATTCGCCTAAAAGTGAAGGTCCCATACGAACAAGTGAAAGTGGTATTTTGTTGGTCCTCCGGATGTATTGCAATTTGATTATAATCTGAGTACCCATCTAAGAAACAATAAAACTTCTGACCAACAATTTTCTCAATGATTTGATCAATGAAAGGTAGAGGGAAGTGGTCTTTTGATGTTGCAACATTTAATTTCCTGTAGTCGATGTAGATTCGTCACCCGGTTACCGGCCGAGTGGCAATCTCTTCCCCACTTTCTCCCTTTATTACCTGGATGCCAGCTTTCTTAGGCACTGCCTTAGTAGGGTTCACCCAGATGCTATCAGCGATAGGGTAGATGATACCCGCATCTAACCACTTGAGCACCTCTTTCTTTACCACTTCAAGCATGTTAGGATTCAACATTCGTTGAGCATCCCGAGCAGGTTTTGATCCTTCTTCTGTGACGATCTTATGCATGACAATTGTTGGGCTGGTCCCTTTTAGATCTGCTATGGTCCACCTAATTGCTGCCCTATTGGCAATCAAAACCTTCATCAATGCCTGCTCATGTTCCTCAGTTAAACCTGCAACAATGATAACAGGAAGAATGTTATTGTCACCAATAGATGCATATTTTAAATGTTTTGGCAAATCTTTCAGATCCAGCTTAGGTGGTGATTCCAGTGATGGCTTTAGCTGGGTATCAATATGACCAGTTTGGCACTTTTTCTCTCAAAGCATACACCTCCACTTGTGCCTCTGCTCCCTGCATCTCAAGCTCATACTCCTCCTATTTCCTGTCACAAACAATACATGGTTCCAGGGTTTCACCCTCATTTTCATGAGGGCAACACCCCTCAACAACGTCTGCCATAAAGCATTCGCCATTGATTGGAATAGGAATAACACTAGCAAATATGTTTAACCTTAACCTTCGGTTGCCAAATGCCATGTCCACTGTACCTGTTACGCAATTGATTACACATTGAGCTGTTCTTAAGAATGGTCTTCCCAATATCACATTAGGATGCTTGTCATTAGTAGGAGCTGCATAATCAAGTACTAAGAAATCGACAAGATAGTAAAAATCTTTCACCTTCATAATTACATCGGTTAGTATTCCCCTAGGAAGTTTAAGAGTAAGATTAGCCAAAACCACGGTGGTATCAACCTTTTGTAGAGGACCAAAGTCGTACTGGTCATACGAACTTTCCGAGAGAATACTAACACTAGCTCCAAGATCTAGGAGAACCTTATTGCTTTTTAGTTCACCAATTTGCATAGAAATTAAAGGTACTCATGGATCCTGCAGCTTAGGTGGTAATGCACCTAACAAAACGACATTGACATTATCTGTTAGGTCAAGCTTTTTAGGCATTTTAAGATGCCGTTTCTGGGTGCATAATTCTTTCAAGTACTTCCCATAAGCTGGTACTTGCCTGATTGCATCTAAAAGGGGAAGGTTAATTTTCACTTGTTTAAACATGTCCCACAACTCATCCTGTTGTAGGCCCCTTTTAGTTACATTCTTCTTAGATGGTTCCAATAGAGAAGCAGGATAAAGGATGGCATTATTCTACACCCCTACACCTTGAGTGACAGATGTGTTTGGTTTAGTTTTCGATGTTTCTGAAAAAGTTACTTTTTAGGCTGTTTAATAAAAACTGCTTCCGAATCGCTGTCACTCTCACCATCCTCTCCTAAGTCAACTACCACTCCCTCAATATCCGGTGATGCTGAGGTGACATTGTTATAAACCTTACCGCTTCTTAGGGTACTTACCTGGGAGACATTTGCATTCCTTGAACCTGAGGAGCTGGCACCATGGTGTTGATGGTTTAACTTTGTATCACTTGGAAGTTTCCCCGGTGCTCTCCCCACTACGTCTTCTATCCTTTCAGCCAAATGACCCAGTTTTCGTTCGAACGACTCATTGGTTTTGATCTGGATCCGTTTATCCTATTCAAATCTTTTCAAGGATTCTAATATTGCTGCAAGCTGCGGGTCACCGCCAGCTACAGGTTTGTTTTGTTGATTTTGTTGGTAGTTTCTCTGTTGATATCCCCATGTTGGTACCCCTGATTACCTGAGTTCCTTTGGCACCCGCCTGGATTGTAGCTTTGTTGACGGTTCTGGTACTACTGCTGACTCCCAACCTACACATCAGGAACCTGAAAGTTAGGATTCATTTGATTTTTTACATTACCGTACTTGAAATTAGGATGATAGTGTATTTCATTCATGTCCGGCTTCCTATCACCTCCAATCTGGTTCACTTCTTCTAGCTTGCCTTGTTCTCTTGGACAACTCTCCACAGTATGGCCCAGATCACCATAATCATCACACACCGGGTATCCCTGTGAGACATTGGACACCTCTCTTCCACTAGGCCTACCAAGCCTCGCCATTTGAATTTCCATGGCATCAAGGCGCTTTTGTGTCACATAATCACTGCTTTCTTAGTTACTCCCGCTTTTGGAAAATCACCAGTTTCACCTCATTAGTAGTGAACCCCTGACCACCTATGGTCCCACAAGTAGCCTCATATTCAAACAAATGTGTGTAAGGCTTTTCAGTAGCTCTCCCATAGAAGTGTGGGAGGATCCCAAGATAACCCAGTCTGATCTTGAATGCATTCCCCCTACGAACTGGTGGGATGACGGGGGAAGCATTTAAAGCTAAAGCGGGACAAAAGTGACTATCCACCCCTTGCTTATGTCTTGGTGGTTGTATGTTACCGGGATGTCTGTACATGTTCTCTCGTTCCAAATTACCCATATATCCTTGACGGTTGTTCCTTGGTTGAAACCCATAATCTGCTCTCGGTGGTGGTTGAACCCATCCATCTATATTCTGCCTCTGATCACGGGGGGGAATGCCTTCTGGTGGTTTAAGTCATACCACTCTTCTTCTTCGTTCCAATTCTCATGTTGAGAACCATGTTGTGGATGGTGACTATCTTCATCTTCATAGTCAGAGTAGCTCGGGTAGCTATCATGTCGTTGGTATGGTTGATTTTGGAATACGGGTTGAGGTAATGGTTGTTGGAATCTGGGTGGTGGTTGATTTTGGTTCTGGTTTTATGGAGGAGGTGGTTGGTTTTGATTTGATGGAATTAGTGGTTGTTGGTTGTGAGGTGGGCTTGGTTGGTTTTGTGGATGGTTGGGAAATAAAAGATCTAGTAGAGGTGGAATAGGTGGGTTTTGTTCCCCACCTTGATTTGGATCTTGATTCATGGGTTGATTCTGTGACATCCTTACCGAAGGACTATCATGCTTTTCTAAGATTGTTTGTACTGTTCCTTGAAGTTTTCTGTTTTCTTTTGCTGTTTTCTCTATCTCTGGATCAAACAATAATGGTGAAGTTCTTCCTGATCGCCTAGTATGCATAAAACTGTCCCTGCACACGTAAGCACAAAATTAGCAGCATTGAACAAAATAAATCAAAAATAGCACTTTGCGCACAAGTTCCCTGGCAATGGCGCCATTTTGATCGCGTTGTCAAGGTCAATAAAAAATATTTATAAAATTCACTACTTAGCTACCTTAAACTGTAGATAGAGAAGTAGGGTTGTCGAATCCACAAGGAACACGTGGAGAACGCTATTTAAACTAAACTGATTCAATTACTACTAAAGTTTAAGACTTTATTACTTAGAACACTTGAAATTATAAAAAACAATTAACTTTAAGTTGTAAAAATAATTGGAGAAGAATGACCACTATGTGGTTCAGATTTAGCAAAACACACGCATAATTTTAGTTTTGAACCCGATCAGAGATTACATAGACATAACCTTGTTTAAATTGTTTAACCCAACCACACAATAATCAATTCAATTTCAAAATCGGATTATTCACGATGCAAGAAAACCAAGAAACGACGATAGATGCGATAAAATAAAAACGTGCAACTGTTAATAAATCAAACACACAATTGAATTCAAAGAACTTAAAGGGTTCACAAAACTTCAATCCAATACTGATCATCTACTAAAATCATACGAGTACAAGCATAAATCGTTCACCCGGAGGGATCACGAAAGCGTTTAGCCACTCATGATTGTCGAAAACGTTAAAGTAATTAATCTAGAACTTACAAGCAGTAGAAAACAAGAACAATTGACCTAACTCTGCTCAAAATCGCCTAAGAACTCCTCTGGAACGGCTGGAAAGAATGATAATCGACAATGGGATCATAATGGGTATATAATTACAAATAGGTTTAAAATTGCCGTAATCCTTTTCTTCGCGTGTCGCGAACTTCCCAGGCCAAATCTTCGCGTGTCGCGAAGGCCAAAATAGTCGCGGGCCTTTTCAAAGCCCTCGTGTGCCGCGAACTTCTCTCCCCAGATCTTCCCGTGGCGTGAAGATCCTAATTTCCAGATTTTGACTTTTAAGCTTTGACTTCTCTTTCTTTGACTTCTCGGGCTTCATGATATATATGACTCGAAAACTTCCGCTCTTTAGCACATTTAACCTGTAACACACCAAACTACAAGACACACATAAAACCGACTCGATAAACATAATTAAACTATTAAAACGTACAAAAACCGACACTTATACACGAGATATTTAACCCTACATCAAGCATGTATTCGTTTGAAGCAGTATGTGGAGCATATGCCCACTCAAGTGATAACCATAGATCACGAGTTGTTGTGCCTTGAACATATGAAAATGAAGCTTTAGAAATTTTAGAGATAATACTCATACACACATGGGCATCATTGGATAGCCAAGTGGAGAATTTAGGGTTGACTTTTTGTTGTAGTAACTACATGTGATCCAATAAGTAGGATAGTTCTAGACAGGGAATTGAGCCATCAACATGTCCTAATTAGTTGTTGGTAAGAAAAAATGGCTCAATCATTGTCTTATAATAGCCATTGTTTAGCAGAGATCAAGTGAATGCAAACTTGTGTGAGTTGTGCGATGCATTCTCAGCTGAAGTAAAAGCTGTTAAGGTGGCTACAGTATTGTGACAAGGCGAAACTTGAATTTGTAGATTGTCTCTTAACTTCACGCGAAACTTGTATATTTTGTGCGAATCTGAAATATGGTATGCCAAACAATGATTTGCGCACAAAACTTGTGAACCATAACTTTAGGACTTTAGTGTGAAAGGAACTAAGCGAAACTCCTGACTTTTGTAGCTTTCGTGTGAGAAACGTGCAATCAAAACTTGTAACTTTCGTGTGAGAAATGTGGAAACGAAACTTCAGGTGCAAGTTTGTGTGAGATATGTGAACAAATATGATTCAATCCAGAATTTATGAATCAGTGAAGAATACCAGTAATAAATGCTCGAATAAACAGTAAATAAGAGATGAGATAGGGACCTATAGTAGCAACAAAAAGGCAATAAAATAGTGACTAGCGGCGGTGATGGTCCGGCAGCTTTTGGTCATAACGATAGCTTTTGGTGGCGGTAGGAAAACCGACTACTTGTCAACTTACGAGTTGTCGTTCATGATGAAGATTAACGACTTGGAAGAAGAGATTGACGTAAAAGAAAATAGTTTGCAGAAGGACAATATCTTTTGGTCCAAATATTTCACCGACAAAAATGTGTGTAATTTAATCATCGACGGTGATAGCAATGAGATCCTCGTGTAACACGATCTCGTTAACGGGTTGGAACTTCCAATAGAGGTCCACATGTGACATTATCATATCAAATGAATTAAGAAGGGACCTACCTTCAATGTCACTAAAATTTGTAGGCTTCGTACATCTAACTTGAGGACATATAATTTAGAGGTTATTTTCGAGTGGGTCTATTAGGATGCTTCTCATATCCTGTTGGGTAGACCTTGACAACATGACATTGATACAACACATCAAGACAAGTAGAACATGCATGTCTTGCCTACCGAAACAAAATCACTAATACATTGAATACAAGAGAGGAGTAGAAAAAGAAGTGAAAAGGAGTCAACATATTTTATATGTAATGAACTGAGAGTGAGAATTGAATATAGAGTGAGGTTTGTTTCACTAGCCTAAAAAGGCTTTTTAAAAAACTTGATATCAGGCCCATGCGAACTTCGATTGAACTCATTCCAGTGGCATTGGAACCGGCTCGTTGAGCTTTGCTATCTTAGTTTTTAGGGTTTAGATTTTGGGTTTTTACCTTTTAAGGTTTAATTTTTTAGGTTTTAGCTTTATGGTTTAGTTTTAGGGTTTAAGATTTAGGTATGTGGGTTTAGATTTTATGATTTAGCTTTTAGTGTTTAGTTTTAGGGTTTAGCTTTAGGTTTAAGTGTTTTTAGCTTTTAGGGTTTAGCTTTTAGATTTTAGCTTTTAGGGTTTAGCTTTTAGATTTTAGCCTTAGGGTTTAGCTTTAGGCTTTAGTGTTAAGCTTTAGGGTTTAGGGATTTGTGTTTATGGTTCGACGATCCGGTTTCAACGCCGTTAGAATGAGTTCAATTGGAGTTCCTTAGAGACGAATATTTAATTTTAAAAAATAATTTTTTGGCTACTTATACAAAATCTTCTTAGAGGATCCTCCCTCCTAATCCCATTAAAAGTATTCACATCAACTTCCTTATCCTCATTCTTACAATTTAACTAAATATCATTTCTAAATTTTAAATCTCACTTTTCGAAAAACTTCCACATCAGACTCCCCATATCTATTCATTATTTTAATTAAATAATACTTCTTTATTTATTTATTTATTATTTTTTCTTTCATCCAATCACACGCACTTACAAAAAAAAAAAAAATAATATATAGAGGATGGAGACGGGATAATGATGACCCACTAAATATAAATGGTGGTTATAGTTTTCTATAAAAATATAGAGGATTGAGATTGAGATGATGGAGTTGATGTGATAGTAAAATTAATGATTTTTCATATTTTTCTTTATAATTTAGAGATGAGGACAGAGATGGAGAAGCTGATGTGAATGCCCTAGTATATATATATATATATATAACGAACTAGTCTAATATTTGTGTTCATATAGTAGGGTTATAGTAAAAAGGATGATTAATCTAAGAAAAATTTATAGCAATTAGATATGTTCTTAATGGTTGAAATCAAATTACTGAAGAAAAAGTTGGTGCAATGGTATTTGAGACATGACCACCTTTGTTGACTTTTTATCAAGTGCGCTCACTTTTTTTTAAACATTCATTACTTTTTTATATGATTTTTTTTTAAATTACACTATAAAAACGAGTATTTTTTATATCTAAAATAAGTACAATATCATTATACATAATATTTTTTTACGTTTTCAGCTCCTTGGGTTTTCTGCTCCTCATTCTGTCTTTCTGCTTGTCATTGTGTTATTCTAAAATGATGAGTTTTGTAAAATATAATGGTAAAATAACACCATTATGTACTTCTAATATGTAAAATACAATGATAAAATAACAACAAATTTATCTAACACATAAAAACAATGACAAAATAACACGAAATAACCTAAAACGTAAAACACAACGATAAATACATATGACACAGTGACCTGAAATGTGTTTTTCTATATTGATGAGTTCTGAAAAACAGAATGGTGAAATAACATCATTGTGCACTTCTAATATGTAAAACACAATGATAAAATAACAACAAATTTATTTAATACCTAAAAAACAATGACAAAATAACACAAAATAATTAAAACGTAAAACACAATAATGAATACATATTACACAATGACCTTAAAAGCGGTTGAGTATGTTAGAGAATCACCAACTAGACTTGCTACATTTAACACGTGTGCTGCTGCAAGTAAGATAGATTCAAAAGCTTTATTATCACTTGATGTTTGCACTAGGTGGAATAGCACCTATGATATGTTAGAACGTGTTGAAAAGGCCTTTGATGAATATGCTTTAAAAGAACCTAACTTTCGTATGGAGTTGGTTTAAATTCCTGATCATGCTCATTGAAAGTATGCTAGAAAAGTGAATAATTTACTAGAACTTTTCAAACGGAAAATTGTTGATATTTCATTTTCTACTTATCTGATCGCACATGAATTATACCTCGAGGTTATGGATATTGTTAATGCCTTAGATGGCATATATCTTGAAAATCAATCTCTCGTTGACTTTTGGATAATGATTCTATTAAGTTTGACAAATATTTTGATGATGAAGATAAGACAAATATTTTGTTTGATTATGCGGTTATATTGGATCCATTAATGAAGCTTCAAATAATACAGTATGAGTGTAAAAGAGCTTGTGATTTGATAAAACAATACAAGGAGGATATGGCCGAAGAAGAATATCATGAGTTTCTTGATAAAATGATTGAATTTGTGAAATCAGAGATGCAATAAACGGTAATAGAGTATGGGAAGTTTTATCACCGGTTCAAGCAATCCGGTAAAGAAACAAAATAACATTGAACATTTTCGAACTAGTAAAAATTGTTAGATGGATAAATTTGAACAGTTCCTGGGTGCTGGTGTTCAATCATTTGGTAACAAGACTGAATTCTATGGTGGAAGGTAAATTCGGCAAGGTATCTAAGCCTCTCGAAGATGGCAAGAGGTAATAGTTATCATTTATATGTCTTTTAACTATTTATGAATTCTAATTGTTTTTATTTTTTAGATATATTGGCAATTCTGATTTCAACCGTAGCTTCCGAGTCGGGTTTCTCAACAGGCAGATGGGAAACGTAAGAATTAGAAACGTAAGAAGTTCATTATCTTTTCATACTGTCGAGGCTTATATTTGCATACAAAACTGGATTAGAAACGTAAGAAAAGATATAAACGAAACGAAAGATTTAGAAAAATTCGACGAGCTTGCAAAAGGTAATGATTTTTAATTTGTTAATCACATTCATGTGGCCTTATTTTATTACTAATAGTCATCCCCTTTTTAATTTTTTTTTTAGAAAATCAAGCTCATGAGATTGAATAAAGATAGAAGAAATATTGATTTTGAAGATCGAATAATTTTTTTTGGTTTTGAATACCATTTGTTTGGTTTTTAACCATGCATACTATTTTGAATCATATATCTATTTTTAAATCACATGTTTACTTGCATAGTTGTATATATCAATTTGACTTTGACATCAAAAGTAATATTGTGCTTAAACGTGGCCCATACTTTCACGGTCCAACAATGTCATATTTAGCAAATTTGAACCCGTAGATTTGATTCATTTGAAGCACAAATCATACCCATACTTTCACGGCCTTCAATGTCATACCCGTGACCCGCGACTGATGAGAACCGAGACTGACCCGTGTGTATATGCTACGGTTCACGGGTATGAAATTTAGTTCTCACGGTTACGTGCGGTTACAACCCGTTTGACCACTCTTAATAAATTGCCAGCTCTAGTAGAGGGCCACGTAACTATAAACGTTTTCCATTGCTTTATAAAGTTGTCCATATGTTTTGTTTTGATTTATCAATGGAATCCAAACAAAATATCTCCTGATGAAAACCTCCAAAAGCTCACAGTCAAGACGAATTCTGACGTCTATAGCACTTCTAATTGTTTGGAAAAAAGTAAGACTACAAAAGTCAAAATTGATGGCTGACTCATGAACCCTCCAACTAACAATTTGATTGAAAAAGTTGGACAACATCAACCAATTGAACGGTCATAATCGTTTTAGAAACATATCTGTTAAGATCACAAGTGGGCTTTTGATGACTAACACCTAGATTACAAGTCCCTTTCATCAAGTGGATGCCGGATCTGGCCTGATTGTGTCCGCCGAGCTCTTCAATACATGAAATAAATTGAAGGAGCAATTCATTTTTCTTCTGTTAACACAAACGAATGTGTTCGCCGAGCTCTTCAATTGACATTCGAATATGTTATTTAGCATTAGTATTTGGTCGACCATTAACCACTTCACTAAAATTTCAGAAACTGTACTGATGACGACCCAGGTCCAACGACTACTTCAACGCTCACATCTCCAAGCTTTTTAGTGAATTGGATCTCCTCTTCCCATGCAATAAATGAGCTCACGTGAGCTCATGCAAAACCACCCCCCACTTTTTTAATTTTAGTATTTCTTATTAATTAAGTTTAGCTATTTTATTTCCATTACTTTCAGTTATGGTGTTTGGTCAAAATGTTAGTTTCTTTAGTTTTATTATGCCACGTTTGTAGTGGGGTCATGGGTGGTTATCCCCTGCAACTCTTTGTAATTTAAAAGAACATTCGAATGAATGAGAAGGGGACTTTTTTTGGCTAAGAAAACAAATTCTCTCTCAGCTTCATTTGCGTGAGTAATCTTCGTATCCTAGCTAACTCGTTTTGGCATTCGAGTAGTGATCAAAGGATCACGGTTTCGGTCACCGGTGGTGTAACTGTAGCCGGAGATTGTACCGTTGCCCAGCGGATAGTTTGAGTGGTGTAACTGTAGCTCTTCCTCCCGTTGAACACAAAACTGTAATCGGAATTCCCTGGTCCAGTGTTGCTCGTAACATGTACAGAGAATGACGAACTCGGTAACCTCGAACTTGAACCATAAACCTACGAAAATTGAACCAAGTTTTAACGCCTTGCCCCCAACTATTTTGTGCTTCTGTCTGTTAATTTTTAACGCTTTGCCCAGCAATTTTATGCTTCTGGGAACCAGAATTAGTGCTACTTTTTGGGAAGAAATGTCTCTAATTTGGGTGACCTGGTTGATTTAATCAAAAGGAAAATCGATTAGCGGGTGGGGTTCCATGACTAGCCGGTAAGTGGCAGTGACGAATGATGAAGGTTTTAGGAACGACGATGGTGGTCGGTGTTGATGGGGTTGAGTTTTCTTATTTTTTTTATGTACAAAATAAAAAGATTAATATGTTTCACCTAATTTGGTAAATATTTATTGAACAATACTAGAATGGTAAATATTTTTCAAAGCAACACCTATTAACTCCAAATTATACTAGTCAATGATATAGAATGAAACATATATTTTTAGCTCTATAGTCATAAAATACGTGATAACTTCACGTATCTACTTTACATGTACATGTGTTGCATTAGAATGTTTTGTATATTACATTTTTTTACATCTTTATTTATGCAAATTCTTTGCATTATCTACTTTTTTTTAAATATTTATTTGATTTTGAGTTATATATTTATTTTCTTAAAATATAAGTCAAATTTTACATTTCAATATATTTATGATAATACACCTTATCAGATACGTGAAAATTAATTCTATAGCTACAGCCTACAGGGAGTGAAATCATCATTTTAATTGTTATGTGGTAATTTATAAGCTCCATAAACTTAAATAATTGAAATAATGTCCAAAATCACATAGATAAAAGGCTAGGCGTTGTTTTGCAATTTCATGATATAAAAAATATTGTTTTTTTTGTTTGAAAAAACATATTTTTTTTGTTTGAAAAAACATATTTTTTTTATTAAAAATGAAAGCTAGCCACATGAAGTTATATAAATATGAGAAGGTTTTGTAACCACTATCTCTAATTTAGATTACAACGCCTATTTCTCACTCTATACCAACGAAATAACAAAAAGGACCACATCGCCAAAAAGAGAAGAGTTTTTTTATACTCTTGTTTCCATGAATTGAGGCGTTCCTAAGACGTGATATAGCCAAAAAAGGTGAAAAAATAACCGCTATCATAAGCTTTTTTTTCTCCTTCTTCCATAAAGATTCATCAAGCCACTCCATAAGCGAAATTGGCCGACAGTCAGATGGCATTGATCCCCAGCAACACTCTGATTCTATACCAGATACGTCCCACTACTGGACATAATGTTAACATCCATAGATGCTACCTCCTCATCGCACCGGGGGCACAAAACACTCGGAACATCTACCCCTTTGTCATCCAAATTAACTCGAGTAGGTAATCTATCCAGCAACACTTTCCAAGCAGAAATATTAATTTTCCTAAGAAGACATTTGAACCATCTTGTTGTAATTTACGAAATCAGAAGGATATGGTCTTTAATCTTCACTCTAACCTCTATAACTAATGAGTGGTTGGTACACCCATGCTAATTGTATATAATCACAAGTTTTTGTCCCAAATAACGTGTGAAATAATTTAGTTTGACTTGTTTTTATATTTGATAGGTTTTGAAATATAATGAGTTAAAAACAATAAAATCTAATGAACAAAATTGAATGGAATGAAATTAAATAATCCTTGAACTTATTTATATTTGAAATCATATTTTTGTTAGATTTAATTTCATAGGATGTCATGACCAGGTTAACACATGAATATCATGATGGATGATGAAGATGGTTTTCATGTGGACTCAACATAAGAAAAATTATATGCTTACAAATAGTTCACGTGAGCTACTAATACAAAATATCAAAAGGAAGTGAGTAGGCATAAATCAAATTAAAGAAGTTGGCCAGCAAAGAGAAATAAGGAAATGTGATGGGCTCACATTCGTTGGTCTTTTGGGCTACAACAAACAAAAGAAAAAAAAAAGAATATAAGAGTTTTCTTTTTGGGCTGCGTTGGACTATGCAATTGAAGCCCAAGAATGGGAATTAAAAGTCAACAGGAGACGCAAGTTTGGAATAACGGCTGCAATTGGGGAGTGGTGTTGACCGAGAAAGAGAGAAATACGGCTGGGAAGAGGAGTCTTGAAGCACATAAATCGAGAAGAGCTTGTCGCTTTTGAACGGCAATTTTTGTATTTTTTTTATTCGAGTTTAGTTAGTCGGTTAATTTTAATGATGAATTTGACAGTGACAGCATTTGGGTTCGTTATTATTATGTTTGGCTAAACTATCTGTGGCCTTCTCCTAGCGGATGGTTCGTTTAGATTTCAAGTTTTGATTCAGTTTGTTTATATTTTGGATTTATTTAACTTTTGACACAAACTTGATAAATTGATATATTAGTTATTTTAAACAATTTATGTTGATGCTTTGAGTTTTCTTGTTTACAATCTTGTTCGATCGATGATAAGGTCTAGTAGCAGGGTTGGGTGACCAAATGGGGTAACTTGGTATTCATAAATTGGGTGATTGAATTATACTGGTTTGTGACGAAATTATTTGTATAGGTTGCTGACAAGAACATGTCTTCAATTACTGTTTTAACTGATTTTTCAACACTATGTCTATGTGTTGTCCAATTAAATAACTAAATTTTTCATAAACCTAGAATCTGAATTTTGGAGAGAGTTACATCTTTATTTGATATGTGTTTTAATTATAATTTACTAAACTAAGCAATTACATATTTCCAGTAAATCCTTGTGGATTCGACAACTCTACTTCCCTTTCTACAGTCTAAGGTAGCTAAGGAGTAGTTTTTATTATAGTTTTTTATTGACCTTGACAACGCGATCAAACTTGTAAGACCCCGACCCTGGCATCCTACAGTTGATTCTCATAACGGGTTATTCTCTTTAAAATTACTCATTTCTAGTATATCAAATTACAGCGGAAGTCTTTTAAAAACATTAATTGTTATGGTCATTAAATTTACCTCACGAATGCCTGCACATCAATCCGAGTGGCACCGCTCCCAAGACAAGATACGTCAACCAAGAAGCTCATCTGCAAAACAATCTAACGTACATACAAAGTCAGCTACGCTGAGTGAGTTCTAATAGTTTAATTTAATTAAAAAGCTAACTCGTCACAAAAGTTATTTGAACTTTACTCAAGACCCTCGGTGCTTATAAAATAGTTTCACAATTCATTAACAAATAGATAACCCTTGTTATCACACGATATCCCATAACAGTTCACCACCCAAGACTCATCCCATAATAATAATAATCCCGCAGTTACATCGACATAGATCGAACTTACTACACTAATAACTCAGACTCTAGTACACATATGAACTCAACACTTTAGTTAACACAACAAATCCCTAGGCATCGACTTACTCAGCCTTGACCAAGGCTCTTACAAATCAACTGACACGACAGTTGTAAACACCACAGCAATATCCAGACACAACGGTCAATCTAACTTTACTCGCTTCATAAATATCATCTACACAACGCATTAATATTATTGCTCGCATAATGAATATAACCCAACCCATGTACGCAATTTAACACATTTATACATACACACAAATACATATCTCATCTACCATACGGTGACTGACACATCACTCACACAATGACTGCCAGATCACACATACAATGATGACTCCGAAGGACTCTGTCCTCCACATCATTATTACCCATATACACGGACAAAAATGCAATCACACAAGCAACACATATATACGCATGACACTACCCGGACTTGTACTACGACTCACCACCCTTCCACGTATCACTTACGTGTGTAATCCAACGCTTACTTAGACGTATCCTCATAACGTCTAGACACATTACCCAACTCTTTTCGAATAGGAAATCATATGACACGCAAACACCTCACCGACTTATAGCCCGTACATACTAAGGACACCACATAGACCCATGCAATGCCATACCCGTCGTGTCACAAGGACAACGATAAAATACCGACAACATCAAGCACATGACGCACAACGACATACCAGCACCTACATGACTTGTTAATGAACCACGTACAAGTTCCCATGCTAACTTTCCTTATATAACCATCATAGGTTTTAACTAAATTCTGGACTCCCCCGACTAACTCATAAGATGACACACACAGATCATCACAACTCTTGTCCACCCATCCTAGGGATCCCATATTGACCCTTAGCTCATTATTACATAATGGTCTCATAAAACACTTCAAGTTAAATCATAACTCATAATACGTTCGTTTAATAAAACATGTGAGTATGTATAGCCCCAAAACAGTAAAACGTTCAAAAAAGGGGATTAGAAACTCACCAGTCGCGAAGCTTTCGTTCCGTAGACCGCATACCTGCAAACGCGTAGCTGATGAGTGGTTAATTTACGTGTCTTAATTGTATATAAATATATGTTTTTAACACTAGTTATATGTGAAACAATTTACTCTGAGTGTATATATGTGTTCAGGTTATATTGGTAGAAAACGAGTTAATTAAGCTAAAGATAGAAAAAAGGGATGCTAATAATTATCAACGAGTCAAATAGGAAACCATGTTTATTTATATTGATCTTAGCATATGGGCTTTTGGTTGACTTAATTTAAATAATGCACAAATTAATATTAGGTTTAATTAGTGTTTTAATTAATTAAATTAATGTGTATTTTCTTTGACAGATGAAATTTAGAAATTAAGAAAGTGATTTGTGGCAATTGAAAGAAGTGAAAATAGACTGTGATGATGGATCACGTGGGTATCAAGATGGAGTTATGGACTAAATCATAATCTGGGCCAGCAAAACAAACAGAAAAAATGGAAGTGGGCCGGTATTGGGAAGTCAACAATATTGGATATTGAGGGTTTTGATGTCGGTCAAAAGGGAAATTAAATAAAAAGGATATCGAGTCCGGAAAAACTCGTAAATAAAAAGGATATCGGACGGCAATTTTGGGAGGGGAGTTATCTCACGCAAAACGAGACCAGAAGAAAACATAAATCAAGGTTTTAATCGTTGCATTATTTAATATTATGAGTGGCTAAAATTACTTGTGGCTTTCTACTGATGGACGGTTCGTATAGGTTTTATATTTAATTCAGTTGTTTATGGTTTTGGATCTGTTTAGTTTCTAACAATAACGAAACATATTGATGTATTGGTTAATTTAAACAGTTTATTTATGTGCCTTGAGTTTTCGTTCTTTACAATTTTGTTCGGTTGATGATAAAACCTAGAGCGGGTTGGGTGACTAAAGGGGGTTAACTTGGCACTTATAAATTGTGTAGTTGAATTATACTGGTTTGTGATAAAACTAGTTGAATAGGTTTTCTGACAAAGAATCTGTCTTCAATTACTATTTTAACTGATTTTTCAAAACTATGTATATGTGGTGTCCAATTGAACAACTGAGTTTTATATGAAACCTAGAACCTGAAGTTTGTAGAGAGTTACATCTTTATTTAATTTTAATTTTAATTAACATAATTTACTAAACTGAGCAATTAATCTATCTACTAATTCCCTGTGGATTCGACAACTCTACTTCCCTGTTTACAGTCTAAGGTAGCTAAGTAGTAGTTTTTATAAATGTTTTTGATTGATCTTGACACCGCGATTAGTAGCCCAACGCGAACCTGTCGTCAAATTAATCATCCAGGTCAACACTATGACCTTTATAACATTAACCCACTTACTCAAGACCATCAAGCTACAAGCTCGGTCTAACTCGTCCCAAACCGTACAACCGACACGCTCGTTCGCGTACAAAAACTCTTAAATTAACGTTACCGAAAAACGTTCCCGAAAGTCGTTCCCGACATTTTTCTCATATCCCAAAAATGCTCCCCAACAATGAATAAAAAGTTCTATGGGGTCATACCTTTGAGTACAAGCCGTTCTAAACGGTTTTGTATGAAACTGTTGACACTCGAGAAGACAACTTGTTTTGCTAATATCTCGACCATACGAGCTTCGTTTCGCGCGATCCACCTATCCACGCGTTCGTCTCGATACATCTGACCTCATAAAGTTATTGTTGTCGGCCGTCGCTACCACCGCTGCTGCCAGAACGTAGAATCATCTTTCAGCACGTTCGGTTTTGTGCGTTAAAAATGAGTAGCTTAAAACCGACCCAAATGAACTCTGTTTGAGGCGAATAATATGTCCACGCGTCCGTATCGCCGAACCCTTTCACACCCACCAGTTGCCATCGCCGGTAACCGCCGTCTCCGTCGTTGGAAAGCCGAACACTAGCCGGAATTCGCCCTCTTCGCGTGTCTGTCTTCGCGCTGCTCGAATCCCTATCAAATGAACTCGGAACTAGACAGATAATATATCCACGCGACCGTGTCGCCAAGCTCTTCAGCCCCCTTCCATCACTGCCGGCTTCGCCGCCGTAGATGCAAACAGTAGCCGGATTTCCTTGTCGGAATCTCCGTTTTTACAGTACTGAACAAGCGAGTCATCAGTCCATTGAAAGAAAAGAGTTGCTTTTGAAAAAATAAAAAAGGAACTCGCTTTGTGTTACAATTTTGTTAGGATAAATTAAAATACATAGAGAAATGGTTATATTGACAAAAAAAATACACTAAAACTAGAATTCTGACCGATCCGAACTGTTCGAGCAGTGAACATCTAAGATGTCTGATTCGTTGTCCGGTCCGGTTCTAAAACATAAGACCTCCTTTCTCTTTAGAAGCCATCACCCTTTTCCAAGAAAACTAATGAGAATATTTATACTTTATGACCATTACTTTATCGTATACGAAAAAAATCATTCGTTTTCCTATTCTTGACGGAGACCATCGCAATTCTCCAAGCTCATTCAGAAGGCACCGTCGATTGTGATTTCCGTTGCTACTTCGATCGCGCTTTGTTCCAAATCGATTCAGAAGGCATAGATTCCATCTCGTTATTGGTAAAATTATTTAGAAAAAAAAGGTGAGCAAGTTAAGTATAATATTTTGAAGAACTATCATACTGAGTAAATGTTGAATTTTAAAGTTAAAAATGGGTAAATATGTCATTTTTAAAGTTTAAAAAAATAAGAGTACAATGGTTATTTATTAATTTCTTTTAATGAAATGGATTATATGATATTTTTAAATATTGGATTTACTCATGAACACATAATTCTTAAACTTATAAATTCATTCAAGCAGCAGAATCGTAATTCATTACATAGTACCATATTTCAAAAAATAGTAAACATTGTCTTAACATATAAAAACTTTCATAACATAAACGTGATGGATACCAGATCTTTAGTTTCGGGCAACTCCTCTCGATAAGCCAAGCATGCACCGCTCTCCATAGTCTTACTCTTAACCCGATATGCATACTAAAAGTCAGCTAACGCAGGTGAGTTTAAGTTTTCATGCTTATAAGGAAAATGGTTTCATCATAACGTTATTAAACTATGGTTTTTTCATTACATAAGAAAAAAAAGGGCTTTCACCATTAAATCTACGTCCTCGTTCGCATCACCGTTACCATTTGTCCTGTGGCTCACAACACATAGACTGACAATATACACCGTTACCTTGTATTTCCCTATGGCTCACGACACATAAGCCTACAATACTGATCGTCGGCTATGGCTCTCTTATCCATAACACTGTCGGATCATATTTTAACCTGTCGGGTCACGTTAACCCTGAGGTACCGTCGTCACTGCATAACTAGTTCTACAACGTCAAACCATTGATAGGCCACAAAGGCGGTGCCTATGTTGTTCTTATGTCACTATGGCTCGCCGTCCATTAACTACCATAAGGCTTGTGGTAGGCCCAGTCACGTGGAATGACCCTAATAAAACTTCATACTCATAACCGTCATTCCCTTAACATATTAGACATGTGTTGAATTCATAACACATTTACCGTTTTTCTTTTCGTAAAACATATCTATAATCTTTTAATTTCGTAATCCCTTCCATTCATACTTGTTTATAAATACTTCTATAAACCTTTCAGTTTTAGAGCCATTTCCGTTCATTCATTTCGTTTTGTAAACATAACCTTTCATAAACGTTTCATTTTGAAAACATCACTTTTCATAAACGTTTCTTTTCATTACACACTCCTTTCGTAAATCTTTCATTACATAAACGTGTTTATTTGTAAACATTTCTTGTCACAACATACGTGTCTCATTCATTAAAACATCTTTAACATAAAACATTCGAGTGAGTATGCATACCACCCTAGAACACGTGAATATGGATTTTTGATTCACCTTTCTATTTAAAACTTTCGACGTTGGATGGTCTAAGTTAGGCCGAGTGTTATACAATCTTGAAACACTATACTTTTACTATATTTCTTTATCAGAGTTTATTGGGGAAAACGGTCCTAGATTTTCAAAACCTTGTCACGAAAGTGACATGTATATTTTATTATAAATATTGTTTTTACATAAAATATTACATCATGTAACATAGGGATTCTTCAACTCCGATCAGTCACGTCCTCAGGAAGCCTCATTCCATATGCTCTTAATCTGCAGTGTTTGGAAAACGTTTTTGAATTAGCTTACACTATGTATGTACACTGCACCATTCATTTTATTATGAACCCTTTAGGTTCTTATTATTGTTTAATTTTCTCAGGCTCTCGGTGCCCCCGTGACCATCTCCGGACGTACTTCCGGTCACGTCATTCGTATATTTTAATGAGTGTGCTAACCCCCTCGCGACGATCTTTGGACGTACATCCGTTCCGAGTTTTTCATTTGAGACCCGCCCCGTACACTGGACATCTCTTCTATACTCATTTCTTATTCAGACCCGCCCGTAGGCTGGACATCTCATTTCATTCATTCATTCCTTATTGAGACCCGCCCCGTAGGCTGGACATCTCTTTTCATTGGGACCTTGAGTATTATAGACTCACAACCTCCCAATGTATTCCCAACTAGTCTTCACCTTAAAACTTCCTAACGGTTTCCTCATAATGCACTAAAGAGGTTTATATATAGGAAGTACTAGCGGCGTATCCACCACCCCTTTAACACCTCATGAGTACTCCGTTATTCCATTTTAAGACTTAGACTCGTTTCCATCACATATTCATATTTACACATATAGCATGATCATCTATCATGCATTCGCATATTCACATTTCATACACATTGCATATTGGCACATATAGCATGACCTCTTGTCATACTTTCATATTCATCCCTGCTCTTATTCCTTATAAATTTTTCTCCATGTTACATTAAAGATGTTTATATATAGGAAATACCAGCGGCGTATCCACCACCCCTTTAACGTCCCATGAATACTCATTTACTTAGAATTAAGCTTTCTCGTCTAATTCTCATTTAGTAGCATGATCTCTTTATCCTTTTATATTAACTCTTGCTCTAATCCCTTACAAAGGTTTCGTTATGTTTATGTTAAAGAGGTTTATATATATGAAGTACCAGCGGCGTATCCACCACCCCTTTAATATCTCATGAATACTCATTTGCTTAAAATTAAGAGTTTCTCATTACCTATTTAATAGCATGACTTCCTCATTCTTTTATCCCATTCTTGTCCTAATTCCTCGTAAAGGCGTCTCTATGATGTATTAAAGAGATTTATATATAAGGTGTACCAGCGGCATACCCACCACCCCTATAATACATCACAGGTATTCCTTTATTTAGAAGTAAGCCATTCTTTATTCATACGTATCATATATTGTAAACTGGGGTGATTATCCTTCCAGAGTAATACCTCAAACAGAGATGTTCCCAGGAAAGAGTGACAAGTCTAGAAGAGATTTATACACCACTCTTTCCTTAGACAGAACATTCTGTTTGTCAGATAACTACATATCGGTCGGAAGTTCTCCCGTACGTTTACTATATTCTTATTACTTTTATTTAGTCTATACCCCTAAACATTCATAATGGTTTCACCACGAAGTACCAAGAGGTTTATATATAGGAAGTACCAGCGGTGTATCCACCACACCTTGGATACGTCGTGACTACTCCATTATTCCCGTTTAGTGTTTAGACTAATTCGTCATTACCCCGTACCTTAGTTCCACACAAATCACATAACACATAATCACATAATTCACATAAATATTTATCTAAGGTATGGGTCCGGTGTACTTACTATAGTCTCGATTCGTTTCCTACGCTCGTTCCTCGCTTAAACGTCTCTCCGGATCCGAACCGCTCTCGCACTTAAACGCGTCGCGCTGGGTCTTCTAGTCCTTCTTAAAGGGTTTGTGTGTGTTGCGGTGTTTGTGTGTGTTTTGTTTCAAGACCTACGGCTCTAACAATCTATTTATAGGCTGAAATGGGACCCATGTCGGACCAACATGTCATCCCAAGTCGGTCTGACTTCGGCTGAAGTCGGTGACACGCGTCGAAACCTCTTTTTTTTGCTTCTGCAGCACATATCGGACCGACGTGTAATCCATATCGGTCCGACATCTCCATATCGGACCGACGTGTAAACCATATCGGACCGACGTGGGTGCTGAGTCATCAAAACACCTCATTTTCATAAACCCTAAACCATATCGGTCCGACATGGGTGCTGCTTCAGCAACACATGTCGGACCGTTATGCTTTAGATATCGGTCCGACATACCTTATTTTCATATTCTCCTTTTCAAAACACCCCATTTTCATATATTATGGCTCCCGTAACTCATTTTCAAGCCCGAGATATGCTTATGCAAAGTTTTGGGCTATTTTCGATCGAATAGTCTTCCCGTTTCACACTCGGTTAAGTTCTTAGGTCAGGTTTCTTAACCGACACGTGTCCCAACTTATATTTAGGAGTTTTTTTGGGATGTTACAGATCTGCTTGAAATTTAACTTGTAGAAACTATCAATATGGGCTAGTGTCGCCTAGCACTAGTGTCATAGATAGTGTTGCAAGCTAGTGTCTCTAGACAGTGTCACATGAAAATGTCGTGAACAGTGTCGCCACAACTTTCGTTGTGCACTTTGTGTCATCTATTAGTGTCGCCACGTCAGTGTCACCATCTTCCCTAAGATAGGCTCGAATTAGTGTCGCATGATGAACTATTGTCGCCACTTGAACATCAAGTGATCCAGGCGCCTTTTTGATCCGTAATCATAACTTTTTACGTCCAAATATTTTATCTATTTTACATTAAGCTAGATCTATACTTCTTATACTGTTTCATACGTAAAAATCTAAGCTTTATGTTAAAACGCAGGCTTTTACCTATAAAACCCATTTCAACCAAAACAGAAGATTGAAGGGTCGATTCTCACCTGAAATCTTGCTGATTCTTGTACTCCACTCCACAATAATGATCTTCAACTCAAATAGAGCAGATTTGAAGCTTGGATGATGATTCACCCAGTTTCTCTTTATAAAATATCCTTTTTCTCTCTCTAGCCTTTGGAAGATGAAGATAGTTATTGGGCTGATCAAAGGGGCGACCGGGATTAAGGGGAGGCTCCCCTCAACTTTCATTTTGTCATTTAACCCCCTGATCTTTCATTTCCACTTCCCATGACCAAGTATTAATAAAAATTAAGCGGGTTTCTGGGTGTCACACCGTTGGTGATTTCCGATGGAATGGTTACAATAGTTATTTTGGCCTTAATGTGTCTTGCCATGTGTTAGTGAGTGGTTTTAGGTTACCATAAAAGTCCTATTAAGTTATAACATGTCATTTTGGTGTTATAGACATGTTTATATGATTAATGGTACACATTTTGGCCTTAATGGGCCTTGTCACGTGTTAGTGTGTTGTAGGTTACACAGAGCAACATCAGTTAATAACAAGTCATTTTGTAAAGACATTTGTGTGACTAATGGTTTGATTTGAGGTCTTAATGGACCTTAGCATGTGTCAATAAATTGATTTAGGTTATTTAAAGTCAAATTATGTCATAAAACGTCATCTTGATGTTAAAGAGATATGTATATGATTAATAATACACTTTTAGGCCTTGCTATGTGTTAGTATATTCTTTTTTTTGTTACACAAAGCCACATTAGTTTATAACCAATCATTTTCGTGTTAACCACATGTGTATGATTAATGATACACTTTTAGTGCTAAACGATCTTGTCATATGTTAGGGGTTGGTTTAGGTTACACAATCTATTAGGTCATAACAAGTTATTTTTGTGTTAAAGACATGTGTACCTGATTAAAGGCACACTTTTGGGCTTTATTTAGCCTTGCCATGTGTTAAAGTAATTCTGGTGTTGATGAAATATGTTAAAAGATAATGTACCAATTGAAAATGTTACAAATAAAATACATTTTGTTCCCAAATTTTATAAATAAACTAAAATGCGTTTCTAAATCTTATAGATAAACTACATTACATTTCCAGATCTATTGATTAAGACAGTAATTAATGTTAGCTAACTAAAATATAGAATTGTATGTGCATGGGGAATCAGACACACCTGGGAAACCAACTTTTGGTACAGATCCACCTCCCATCCTACGAGTTGGGACTAGCTTATCACGTCGTTTTTTAGTTCTATTTCAGTCTATAAGCTCAAGAACAAAGCTCGATTGAAACATATGCCGATGGATCTTATTTAAATTATGAGACCACCAATTATAGCAAACATGCTAACACCGTATTAGCTCATATGATGTCTTCAATGCAACGTTTACCAATGCTTAACTTCCGAAGCCACCAATTTCATCTAAAAGTATGGCATGCGAAGTACGTATTGGTATTCAACGAAGAATCAATATCTACGAGACTTATACATTTAAAAACGATAGAAATGTGTTTGAAAACAAGAAGAGTTAAAAGAAACTTATAACATCATTTTGATATGGATGATTGATGCATGGTCCGTTAGAAAGATAATCACACAGACCACCCATGGGACAGGGGGAGTCTTTTCTGAAAAAAGTCTGGTGGTGAGAATATTGACTTTAACTCAGCAACATATTACTGACAAATAGACCTTTACAAATTGTCTTTGAAATTTAAACTAATAATAATTATAATAACAGCGAGATGACCGTCATAATTACAAACTAATGGTAGGTAGACGGGCAACAAGCTGCGCCGCTACCCCCTTCTAAATAGCAAATCCTACTCTGCTAAACACAAAGTTCCCCCTATAAATATATGCGGTGTTACTGCTGACCACCCGCTGAACCCGCTTAAGGAACCGCACCGCATTAGGGGCGAGAGCGCCAAAGGTGTCAAAGGCAAACGGTACGAACACGTGCTGATTCACGAGGCAAGCTTTTTCGTGCTTAGCTACTTTACCCGCCTCTGCCTTGTTTATCGCCTGACCCGCCTTAAACCCATGGTCCCTTATCCCAACTAGGGGGGACACACCTGTCAAATCAACACATGCGTGTTTCCCTCCTTCCCATCCAAAAACAAGAATGTCAGCGGGCCGAAGGGTTGATCTCCCATCTAATGGGTCAGTCAAGAAGTTCACCGGGGCTTCCTTTTTAGCCGAGATCCCTGCCCGCTTAAGGACATCAAAAAGCACATCTCGAACTAGGTCATGTCGGTATTTGAAGCCCGGTAATTCTCAAATCTTATCCCAAATCTTATCCTTAATATAACACATGGATTATAACGACTGGCCTGTCAGAAAGCGTTTACACAAACAACCAATTAGTGATATCTTAGTGTAAGTGGGGCATTGGTGAATATCTCAACTTTCTAGGTTATGGTGTCCGATGATAATCACTAGTGAATGCTTTATTTTATATTTTTCTATTTTTTCTAAAAGTTTTGTGGATTCCATGGGTGATCCGTTGGTTAGTTGGTAATTACCGATATATATTGTTTGTCGGTAATATGTCGTTAATAATACTTATTTTTTTTTTGTAGTGACTTGATTTAGTTGATCAGTTTTCTGTTAAGTGAAATGAATTAGTTAACTGTTTGTTTGTTTAACTATACACTTAAATTATTAATGGGGTGATGATCAAGTGATAGAGTTAAAGTCTCTTAAATATCTAAAACCTAAAAGAAATAAGTTAAAGTATCACTAAAGAAATTTAGTGTTTAAAAAAAAACTATACACTTGAATTAGCCCTATACTTTTCCTTTAGTCAACGTAGGATCCCAAGAACAAGGATATCGAGAATATGCTAATCTTGTCGGGGTATGATCATCTTTATGGTATAGACTATTTGAACCTTTCTAGGTGTATATTCTTTGTTTTCAATAATTATGAAATAAGAAAATAACACTCTTAATTTTAATTTGGTTGTCATGTTATGTAATAATTTTAAATTAATTTATCATTTCATTATGAATGTTACACTATCTAAAATTAAAAAAAACTAAAAGCAATTATCCTATAACTACATAGTAGAGTTCTTAGCTTTACACCATAGATTAGGTTGTATTTTATGTAACTATAAATATCCTAATTATTATTGACGGTCTTATCCCGAATAAATGAGAAAGATTTACTACAATGAAGTACAAAAAAAAAGTTCGATTTTAAAATTCGTTTTACATCTTTAAAACGTTTCAGTCACGGTTCATGTTAAGTTTAGGTTTAATTTCATATGTACCCCTACAAACATGAATAAATATCATATATACCCGACTAAAATTAAAAAGATCAAATATACCAATCTAAATAATTTTTTTACTTTATAACTATTCTACCTTTATCTATTGTATGACTTTATATAACCTCATTTTTAGTTTTATTATATACGTACAAGATTACCCATGGCAACTATAACGATTCTCCAAACGTATTTAGAAGACATCAATTCAGAATGAACAATTACGAGAAAGTTATAAATGCTATAAAAAGAAAATTGCTATATATGATGTATAAATGCTATAAAAAATTGGTAAAAATATAAACAAAAAAGGAAGAAATTAAATATAATATTTTGAGAAAACTATTGTTTATGTGTAAATATGAAATTTTAAATTAAAAATTGGTAAATATGAAATTTAAAGTTTTGAAGAAATAAGGGCAATATGGTCATCTCTTAAAATATTTTTAATAAAATGGGTATATATGATATTATTGCATGTTTATAAGAGTGTAGTAGGTTAGAATCCTGTGTAATACACGAGTAATTTGAATATAATATTATATACTTAGAAATAAAAATTGTATTTCTTTAAAACTTGTAATTACACGGGTTGAATAAACTTGTTTATTATGCGTGTTGAATAAAATGTAATATGTTAACACATACACTCCCCAAAATATGTTTTAAAAAAATGTACTTTGACGTGACAATTATAAATTATGTTAAGTTAATTTCTAAAACATTTTTTTTCAACCGAGTATTAATCTTTTATATGTAATTGATAAATGTATCCATAAATAGATTTAATCTTTTAAAAAAATTACGTTAACTTTATTTGGTTAATAAATATCTATAAATAGATTTATATTAAATACTTAAAAAAATGTATTAGTTTAATATTATTATTAAATAGGAGAGAGAGACGAAAAAACATACAACCAAAATCTTTATTTATTAGATATGATATTTTTAGTTTTGGTTGAGCATATATAATATTTTATAAGTTTATATATATATATATATATATATATGTATATTATGATATATATTAAGAAAAAAAAAGGAAAGCAAAAAATTTGCTATTAACACCTTTACCAACATTCACCAACGTGATATTGACATCCTCAAGTAATATCTTTATCGATAAGTTTTTATGTTATATCTACCCTCGCCTGCGCTAGCAAAACACTATTTTAGTTTAGTGACACAGTAAGTTATGTCAGTTAATAAATTCTTTTATAATTAAATAGATACTATTAAAGGTAATTTAAATAATCAAGGATTTGCTGAGGTGTCTCAGTTAGTGAGAAATTATTAACCAGACATATTGAAATGTCTTGTACGTTGAGGGCATCCTTATTTTGACTTTTTATTAAATCCAACACTAGTTATGTTTTGTTTTATTTTCCACCAACCTTTTCACAATAAAATCACACACACACATATATCAAAATTAAATAATAATTTAAGCTAATCAAAATTTCAAGTATATTGGTTAATAAATTTATGTATGTTAAAATTCAAAAAGAGTCGTCAGATGTTAGATGGCCTTTTATGATGAATGAGATTGTGGATTGGTAAAAAAAAAGAAAAAAGAAGCTTTTATTATTCAAAATTGATTTTCAAAAGGCCTATGACTCTCTATTTTGGGATTACATGGAGTCGGTTATGAGGTTTACGGGTTTTGGTAGAAAATGGATTGGGTGAATTCGAGCATGTTTGAGGGTTTGCTCGTTCTTATGTTTGAATGCAAGCCCTACGATGGAATTCCAGCTTAGGTCGGTTCTTGATAGCCCATCGGTATACTTCTTTTCACTACATAAAGCTCCCGATAAAGTAATTGATGGATTGGAAAAAATAAGGAGGAATTTTCTTTGGGGAGGCGCGAAGAACACTAAGAAGTTCAATTGGGTAAACTAGGAAAGGGTGTGCGCACCAACATCTGCTGGAGGCTTAGGTATTGGGGACATTAAAAGTCTTAAATCCGAGTCTCCTATCAAAGTGGTGGTGGAGAATTAAGTTAGAACTACACTCTCTTTGGAAGGAAGTTATCCGGTGCATTCACGCATCTCCTCATGATAATGCCTTTATACCAGGGAGATGGGACATAACAGGGGTGTGGGTGTTGGGTGAAACTATCAGTTGTTTCGCCCAACAGTGGGGAAATATCAAATAACTTGAACTTATCTTCAAACACAACCTAGACTTTAAAGAAATGATGGTGGAAAACGAGGGTGTTTGGACATGGCGTAAAGATGTTCAAGGAGTGTTCACTGTTAAGTCTATGTGTCACATTCTCAGTCAAAACCCTACACCGTCGAATGTGTTCATATTAAATTGGTGCAACAAGGTTATATTAAAAGTGAATATCCTTGCTTGGCGCACAGAACTGGATCGGATTCCCACCCGGTAGGCGTTACCTAGAAGGAAGGTCCCTCTCGAATCTAATGGGTGCCCACTTTGTCTACAAAGTGTTGAGACCTCCGAACACCATTTTACCTCTACGCCTCTATGTTATGGGGATACATTAGCACTTGGTGCCAAACTCCCCCTATTTACGCCTTTGTAATCTAGGACATACCGGAGCTAACAAAAACTGCCTCGGCAACCAATAACCGACGCAAAGCTCTTCTAGCGGTTGTCCTCACTGCACTATGGAGTATATGGAAGTTAAGAAATGGCGTAGTTCTGAAATGGCTTGTAGAACATCTAAAAAACTCAAGTTTTTTATAGGGAGAAAAATAGGTCCGGTATCAACGATTTAGATTGGGTCAGTGAGTTTAGGTTCTAATTCCCTTGCCTGTAAGTTGTTTTGTATTTCCTTTCTGCTAGCTTTTGGCTTAATATATCTGTATTGAGTGAGGTGCTCCAGTTAAATTAAAATAGGACGATTACAATAAAGTGGCAGGTAAACGGGCAACAAGTTACTCTTTATATTGATGATTTGGATCAGTGTATTATTACTCTTTATAATTTCAGTAAATACGGATCCAATTAGATATCATTTTAAATGCTGAATTCTGCAATGTGTCACAAAAATTTTAATGCAGCATGTGCTTATAATGGATCATTAATTCATGGGTCACTACTTAATTGAGGCATATAAACATCAGACTGACCTTAAGGTCAAATAAGCTTTTGGTTTCTTTTCTATTTTCTCTTTCATATTTTGAAATATTTATCATTCCTCATCGTCCACCATCATCCAGTCGTTCCTAACTTTGCATCGCAAATTCAGATTTATATATTCAAAACCCAATCTGATGAACAATAACTTTATTATTTTTTTATTAACATAATAACATACTAGGTTAGAAAACCATTTATTACACCGTTTGAACATTAAAAACGACACAAATCATAAATTTGTAAGTAATTCTCATGACTGAAAATGAAAACAAGGGATACATATAAAATATAACAACGTAACAATAGATACAAAATTTTGGTGAGATGCAGATGGGGGAATGAAAGGGATTTTAGTTTTGAGATGCAATTTTAAAATCTTTATGCGAAGATTTTTGTTTGACATTACAGCTGGGTTGATTTTAAATACATTAATTAATAGCAAACCCCATGTTAGCGTGGATCAAACTTTAGAAACGAGTACTTTGAAGTGCACGAAAATTTTCATGGATCCGAGTACTTATAAATGCCCAAAAACTTGAGGAGCCGAGTACATCGTATTTGCCGGAAAACTTAAGGGGCCAAGTACTTTTATGACCCGAGAACTTTAGAAATCCGAGTACTTAGGGGAATTCCGAGAACTTTAGGGAAAACCGTATACTTTAGAATCCGTGTACTTTAGGTGAACCCGAAAACTTATTGGATCCAAGTACCTATGGAGTCCGGGAACTTTAAGGATTCCGAGTACTCTTAAGGATCGAAAATAATGGATAGATTTAAGGGATAGATCTGATTTCAAAAATTAAAAGGTTTAATTATATCCATGATTTATCAGTTCACAATATTTATTTAAAAAGAATAATAATTATTTTATGCAAAAATTAGAGATAATCTTAAACAATTTTTGGAAACAGATTAATCCAATCTAGCTACCAAAATAAGTGATTTTTCTACAAAATAAGGATGAACATCAAGAACGTTTATGATGAACATTAGAACTGTTCTTGATTAATATCAGATTAAGGTCTGAAATCGAAATCATAGAACATGATATTAAGGATTTCGAAAATATATCTTAGTTACTGAGATCAAAACAATTTATTCAGATCAGAAAAATTTAAAAATCAAAACTGAAAACTTGAGGTTCAGATCCGAGAACTTTGATAAATTATAAAAATAGTTTATTTGATCCGAATAAGGGATCGAAACAGGTTTAAAACTGTTTAAAAACCGATTTTCTCGGAATCCGTCAATCTGAGTAAAAAAACAGCTTAATGAAGATCAGAAAACTTTAGAACAGAACCGTGAACATCCATAAAACGATTTTCTAAGAAAAAAAATCACGTTTTTAAGACTTAATTCCAGTTTAGCGAACGAAAAAAAAATGATTAATCAACATACGCTCTAATACCACATATTAATATAAACGTTTACCTGGTAATCCAGTAATATCGGAGATGGAATTCGTCATGATCTTTATGATCGGGTTCTCGTTTAGGATTTACCGTAATAATGGTATTAGGTGAGCTAGATACTCACGATTTGTAGACAATTAACTATTAGTTATTAATATCTCTAATAAGCTTCATTTTTATACATCCAAATGGAAACCCAATTTAATGATAGTAAGGGGTAATTACATTAATCAAATAATTATCAATTAAATGAAAGAGGGTAAATAAGTTAATGATCAATTAATTAATAAATGATAATAAATAATTAAAGTAAGTCTTACAAACATTAGATATAAAATTATATAGTTAACCGAAGTTAAGTTTTATTAGGTGAACTTCACCTCAGGGTTTCAAATCCATACAGCCATCGTTTTTTTCCATTTTTCTTCCGCCCACTAACAACTCACCCTTTTTGCCTCACAATTATCTATTGAATTATTTTATTTAATTCACTTACTTAATTTAATGTTGCTGGCTCGTTAAGCAAAACCTAAAAATATTTGCATGCGCTCCACGAAAACAAGAAATGGACCCTTAAACCGTTTACGCGGTTTCATTAAAGTAGCTAAGTACAAAAATAAACGTGATTAAATAAATTTTTCCCATTGTTCCGCGGCACTAGACGGACCTTAACGTGGCTAATCACAAAAAAAATCGTAGTTAAATATATAAAAGAAACTTATAAAGTTACGTAGATTCGGTTGTGAATGTCAAAAAATAGATAAAAGACAGTTAGATAACGGTATTGATGCTTTTCAGCCGATGTCGGTCTCATTCTTTATGGTGCCAGCACATCACCATCTGTCGATATAACCCACAATACCTTAAAAAAATATACTATTTTGAATACGAGTTCGTTTTAAAAAATATATATATATACTGGGACGTCAAGAAAAAAAACAATACGAAAGTTATTAAGGAAAATCAGATTACATATACTAAGGGGGTAAACTCAAAACTTTAAAACTTGGAAGAGTCAAAATGACATTTTAATGTTATGGTCATTGTTTAGACTACTATGTTTAAATTTAAATTTGTAATGACTTGTGTAAAGTTTTGAACAAAATTTCGTTGTGTTTGAATTAAATCTTATGTTTAGGATCTATGCGTTGATTAGTAAATCTAATAAGTGAGGTTTACCTGGTTTGGGGCCTTACAAGTTGATATCAGAGCTATAGTTTGAAAGACTTAAACATCACTTAATGTCTGAACTTAAACTGATATTATTGTGACCAAGTATTGGATGTCAACACGAGTAGCCAATGTCACGAGTTATAGTTCCAGTATAGTATTATGCCTTAGATATAGAGTAGAGGCCTGAGTGTCAATGTCACCTTTGATAGGGAGTAACCGGAACCCGAAAAGTAAAGCGAATCATTAATAGCACATGACACTTTTATTAACAACTTACCTTGCTCATAGCGTTCAGAATATTGTCTAGCGTTTCTCACGGTTGAATCCATGGCCTCAATGTCACAAACCAACAACCTTACTAGTTGTTTCAAGACTCACCCACTATTTTATTTTTTAGTAATTCAGTATAAGGAAGCCGATAGTAACTATAGACAGGGTTCATAGTCCGTCAGTTGGTTTTTGTTAGACTACACATTGATGGGCCTAATGGGTCTTGTAATATGTTTGTGAGTTGGTTGTTTTATACATAGTCATATACATGTTATAACATATTACTAGGACCTTTTTAACTTGGTATTGATGGTTCTTGTAATGTGTTATTGAACTTTTAGATCACACTAAGCAACAAATAGGTCATAACACGTAAACTACGTCTTACATTTCTACATCTTACAAATAAACTACGTATATTACATTTCGACAACTTACAAGTAAATTACTTTAATATGTCTTACCATGCACAAGACTCGACGTCTTACCACAAGGAACACATACAAATAAACTACCTCTACACGTGTGCCAAAGGTAGACGATGCATACCAAATATTTGACCTATGCTCTCTATGTAGGGTTTTGTTCCAAAATCGGCACAACTATTTCGTATACCACCTTGATTTTTAATAAACTTATTTCGTTTACTAACACAATTTGCCTACCATGCATCAACAGAGATACCATATACAAAGATGAGGATTCCAAGACCACGTTTGTCATATATTAATTCTGACCACATCAATTTCAATATTTTAGTTACCCTAAATAAATAAAAAGGGTATAAAATAGGAGGCTTGGTTAAGAGACAAAGGAAAACGATGGTAGTTATATGTATCGAGCAAAAACAAACGACCATTACCATTTATAGTTCGGTTGAGATTGGTTGCTGTTTTTTTGATGGTTTTTCATATTATTTATAGATATAACATCTCGAAAACAATAGAGAATATCGTGGGTTGGAAATAATTTCAAGTCAAAAGGATGGGTCTCGTAATCGAATAAAGAAAAGGAAAACAAAAATGGGCTCATTGAAAGCCTTAGGTCGAAAACCGGAAGGAGGGGAGCTACAAGCCTAGCCGCCCAACAACCCTAACCATTTCCTTCCACTCTTACGATTTCTAGAGAGAGAGAGTGATCCTTGTGAGAGAAAGTTGAAGATTCAAGCCAAGATCACCATCAAAAGTTTCTTCTATCGCTTACGTGAAGACTCTCCAAATGATCGAGCTAATGAGAGGTAAGCTTCATCCAAGATCCGAGATTTTGTGTTTTTGAATGATTTTCAATAAAAGAAGAGTTCTTTGTGCAAAAAACAAGAAACGAATCTTACATCTAGATTCACGAATGTAAAAGGAAGATTTGAACGTAAAAAGTTGACACCTTGACGTACTTGGAGCTTTGCCATCATTCCATGTAGAAATCCCAAGTTTTTGCTGGAGAAGACGACCAAGCGACACTATCCTACAAGCAAAATTATTCGTGAAGCGAAACTAGCTAGTATCGCCTAGTTCAGAAGAAGCGAAACTAAGATAGTTTCACATGTAATCAGTTTCGCTGGAAGAGTAGTTTCGCTGAGTTAAAGAGAGCGAAACTAATATAGTTTCTCTTAGCGTTAAAGAATGAAACTAATATAGTTTAGCTAAGGAGACGAACAAGCGACACCATCGCTTAGAATAATGGAGCTAAACTAACCTTAGTTTCACTCAGAACAAAATAACATTTAGAACTGATTTAGTTTGACTATTACTTCAAATTTTCGAAAGATGCCGGTGAGTAGTTGATAGTACGTTTACATTAAGGCCCTGTTTGGTAGCCTCTTAATGGTTATTAAGAGGTTACATC
This sequence comes from Smallanthus sonchifolius, assembly GCA_023525975.1. Lineage (NCBI taxonomy): Eukaryota > Viridiplantae > Streptophyta > Magnoliopsida > Asterales > Asteraceae > Smallanthus > Smallanthus sonchifolius. Next base: position 83,649,883 of record CM042029.1, read on the forward strand.
TTAATGGTTACATCTTAATGGTTCAAAGCATCTTAATTGTTAAAAGGTAACCTTAAGTCTGAATGGTTAAGAGGTAACATCTTAATGGTAAGTTATCACAAGTTACATGGCCCCTTACCTTTGAACCATTAAGAAGCTTTGAACCATTAAGAGGTAGTCTCTTAATGCCATTAAGAGGCTACCAAACAGCCCCTAACTTATCAGGTGAATGAAGTGTAACATCCCAAAACTGGTAATAAATAAATAATGACACGATCGAAATTATAATTTTCAAATGACGAAAGAAAAATAGATGGGCTTAGACTTTGCTCCAACGGGCCGAAGGAGGCCCAAATATATAAGGGCAAGGGCTGCCCAAACTTCTCTTTTTCCACCAAATCTCAAGTTCTAGAGAGAGAAAGGAGAGCTCGGGTCTAGAGAAAGAAAGTGACGGATCAACTCGGGAATTCAGGAGAACGTTGCTGCTGTGCTCGTGATCATCCCCTCCAAATCAGAAATCCAATCCAGGTATTCATCCGACCATAATCTGAGTTTTTGTGATATTTTAGGATTTTCGGGTTTTCGTTAATAGGTAGCGTTTTTGCGGATGAAACTTGAAAATGAGCTTAGGTATAGCTTCAAAAATGAAAACCGCACGTTATGAACCAAGAAAACTGTAACATTGACACGATTAGATTAACATGCAAAATTTCGGACTTGATTGGGGAAGATGACTGTTCATCAGGCGAACTTGTCATGTTCTCCTGGAATGATCGAGGCGAACTTATCAAGTTCGCTTGGCAAGTTCGCCTAGCATGTTCGCCTGGCATCAGGGGGGGCGAACTTAATATGTTCGCCTAACTGAATAAGTTCGCTTAAAGCTTAAGTTCGCCTAAAGATTATGTTCGCCTAACTGAATAAGTTCGCTTAAAGCTTAAGTTCGCCTAAAGATTATGTTCGCCTAACTGAATAAGTTCGCTTAAAGCTTAAGTTCGCCTAAAGATCATGTTCGCCTAACTAATTAAGTTCGCCTGGCCAAGAGAAGCGAACTTAGGACAAGTTCGCCTATATGTTCGCCTAGGCCACAGGAAGCGAACTTAGGCATTAAGTTCGCCTATGTCAGCTGTGTTAGGAATGTAACTTGGTTTAGATCTGATACGTGTATAATTAATTAATCCAGATCCTGTGCGGCGCTCATCGGACCGCAGTTAGGACAGAACAGGACTAGCCGATCAGGTGAGTTCTATGTGCCCCCTCTATGTTATGTGCAAATGATTTATAAATATTTTTGGGGCTGAAGTGTATACACTAAATGAATAAATGTTATGAATGCCAATGTGATCATACGTGATATACAAATATATATATATTTATATGTATATATATGAAAATGAATTATGAACAAAGAATGAAACGTATGTTTACAAAGTATGAATGAAAGAATGACAAAATATGAATGAATGAAATCTTGCCTTATAATATATATACTGCATGTTATGAATATATGTGAATGTTATGGACGCTTCGATGCTAACGGCTACTACGGTAGACGGACGACCACGTGACTATCTTGCAACCGAGACAAAAACGTTCCTTCATCAGCCGAAAACATGGTAGCACGTGGGAAACGGATACCTTCGGGTAGACGGCCGAAAAGGACGGACTACGACGGTAGGACGGTTTATGACAGACGGCCGAAGGTTGGCCGGACGGTTTTAAGGCGGACGGTTTCTAGGACCGGACGAGTCAAAGGGCTATGACGGTAGTTTCATGGCGTATGTCTTTGTGACTTACGTAGTAAAAGACGGGTTGATCACCCTTATGTGTATGACCCAATGAATGTTAAGGAAAGTAAAGGTGAATGCATATCAGTGTAGTCACTCAAGAATGATGAAAGAAAAGAAAAAGTTAAGAATACGTATTTATGTTCTTATGTATAAACTTATGAATACTTTTAAGGAATTAATGTTTATATCTAATCATTTTAAACTTGAACTCACTAGCGTTAGCTGACTTTTAGTATACATTTCAGGTAACAAAGAAAAGGGTCGTGCGAAGGCGTGAAGGTTACCCGGCTAGAGACTGACATCCCGATTTATGTTTTTGTTAAACAATGATGTATGTGTTAAATGTTAAGACTTCCGCTGTAATGTACTCAAACGTGAATGCTTTCTGACTGTTAATTGAATATGTTAAATTTAAAGTTCAGTATTGATGACTTTGTTTATGAGTAAATCCAATAAGTGAGGTCACCGGGAAAAAGGGGCCTTACATGAAGAATCCTTATTTTTACTTGTATTAGGGTGGTGTGCATACTCAAGTCACATATGTTTATAGTAAATGTATTTTATTATTTTAAACATAAATTGTAAGAAAGAAAAGGTTTACTTAATTAAGGCTTTGTAAATAGTGAATGATTAACGAATGGGTTTATTTAAATATATGTTTTATAAACGAACGTAAGTGAAAGAAAATGGGTTTATTCAACTACATGTTTTATAAACGAATGAGAATGAAAGAGAATGGGTTTATCTAACTATATGTTTCATAAACTAAAGAGAAAGAAAGAGATACGTAAGTTAAGTTGCCTATATGTCCGAGTATGGTTATGCCGAAGCAAGTCTTGAGGTAGTAGCATAGTCTTAGTGTCTAGTACTACCCGAAACCATGGCAGTGTGTCACACCCCGCCTCAGGCACCCCCTGGACGTGTGCGAGCCTGATTGGTATCTTTGATTTCAGAGTTTTATAAAATACATCGAAAGTCTTTTCAAAAGAATCTTTTTATCATTCTTTCAACCTCGAGGGTTGTAATTGTAAATACCAAAACTCAGTTGAAAAACAAAAGCCTTGTTTTTACTTTTATAAACATAAGGTTTCAATACCTTTCTCATTTGATTACAAAACAAAGTTTGAAATCAAATACATGATTAGCCACTGGAAATAGTATAACACAGGGTTGATCAGTTCTCTGGTCCTATCTCCTTTCTTTAGGATTTCCCTTTACATGAGGCCTAAGAATCCTACGTGCATTCCATCCTTTTCTTTCCCTAGGCCAGATCTCATGTCTGCCCATATTCTTTTTCTCATCATATTTTAATCCTTACCTGGAAAACATTTTGAAAATAAAAGGTCAGCGCGAACGCCGGTGAATTCAATATTTTGACATAAAATCATTTGGCCCAAACAAGTATTAATTTCATAATGACAACTTCATGTTCAATCTACACACTCAGCAGGCCCATCCTATTTAATCGCACCACAGAATACACTGGTAGTATGTCTTTATAACAACTGGGACTCCACGTCTCCTCATTTGTTATAAAGGGAAGTAGCTGCCGCAATCCGGGAATTTCACCCGATTCTCGTGTATCCCTTGCAAGTTTTACGTATACCTATGGCCTGAATGCTTGATTCGTAGAAGAACGTTGAGCATTATTTCGTTAACCTTTATTTGGCCATTTTCGCAAATAAAATGTTTGACACAAGTTTTAAAAGAGAAAGTATTCACCTTGTTTGTAGGAATGAGCCTCTAGAGTCAAAAGTTTAGCGTCTAGCTTCTTAATTTGATTTCTTTAGCGTTACGATCTTTCTACGAGCGTTTCTTCTTACACCGAGTACTAGAACGAGCGGGAATCAAACCGGGATCGTCGGGAGTGGACTAGAGGGTCTTTGGAACACAATTTTAGTGTTGGATTCGTGTTTGGGATGAAACGATTCAACTATTTATAGGCTGAAAATCCAGTCCGTAGCGGACCACTACGTAGGTGGGTGGCGGTCCGCCACCGCCTCAGATGGCGTCAGCCCTAAATGTCAGCTTCTGATTGGACCGATCCTAAATTTGCGGCTAGTAGACTGTTACCGCTGGGCGTAGTGGTCCGCCACCCATACGCGTGGAAATTTCTGGAGAGTTTGCGGCTGGCGGACCGTTACCACTTAGCGTGGCGGTCCGCCACGAGTACACGTGTCAAAATATTCGACCATTAGTCACTATACACGTGGCTTAACCAGATTCATTACTTAGCCAACAAGTAGCGGACTGTTACCTAAATAGTGGCGGTCCACTACCCAACTTTGTCCTCATAGCGAACCGTTAGGCTTAACCTTAGCGCTCCGCTAAGGTCTTAAATCCTTAATTTTTAAATTTAAACCCTGAACTTTAAGATAATTACACTTATAGTCCATAGGGTTTACCTTTTGTCAAATCTTGGACATTTTTGGGGCAGGTGTTACACAATGCCATTGCATGAGTTGTATGCATATCGTATGATTATCAGGAACAGTACTCGATAGAGTCTGTGACCGGGATGTTGCAACTGGTTAGCGAGGGGTAATGACGGTCACCCCGATAATGACGGTCACCCCGATGATGACGGTCACCAAAGAAAGAATGTCCTTCGTGGAAGTCCGATGAGTTTGGCCTTTGGACGTAGAGGATTAGAAACTCTCGCCAAAAGAAAGAGATCCTTCGTGGATGTAATGTAATGTGTTCTTTGTGGAATGTAATGTAAAGTGTCCTTCGTGGACTTTAATGAATGAAAGTGAATGTGTGAAATAAGTAGCGCACAAGAATTGAACTTAGCAGTATCAAGTATGTTTAACGTATGTATTTCATTAAATGAGTTTTATATTAATAACATGAGAAAGAAATGTTACTTATTAAATGTTTTAAAAACTTGAACTCATCAACGTTATCTGACTATTTTAGTATGCACATTAGGTGATAAAGGAAAGAGAAATATATGAAGCTGAAATAGCTTGGAATGTATGGCTGCTGCTGATCAATACTAACAACCCCATTATCTCGTTTTATGAATGTTGAACAATGTTGTTTGAAAGTTTTAATCGGCACTGAAATATGTAATAGACTTCCAAAATATGTGTCAACTATGAGAGGTGCCCGGTTTAGATTCTTTCAGACATAGTTATTGCCAGGATATCTGTTGGTAATGGACAAGATCGACAAACAATTAAAAAGACTGATTGAAATCCGGTGAGAAATCTTATCCTCGAATATAGTAATGGGTCAACGAAGGATTCTCGGTCGGCAATTAGTTTCCATCAAAACAAAAGAAAATATGGATTTTGATATTTTTTTGTTTTTACCGGATTTCGTCGGTCATTACCAACAATTGTTATCCTTGGTAAGTAGTCGTGAGTGATACTCATTTATTTAGTAGTAAAATAATGATTTTCTTGAAACCCTATCTTTAACAATAAATGAATATAAATAGTCATAAACATGCTATTAAAAAATTTCATTCATAGAAAGGAAACACTAGTAAGAAATATGTTCTTGATACATTTTACTTCAACAATCTTCCCTTTTCAAGACCGACACCTCACACATGCATTAGTTTAGTATGGTAAAAATCACCTCCCGTCCTTAATTGTGATTGGTTTTGCATCATATCACATTTGACATCTCATGGCCGGTGGCATCATAACTGTTTTCATTAATGGATATATATGTGTCTTAATCAGTATGCTTTGAATTCTTCTTTCTTCTTGTCTGAGAAAATAACCTTAGAAGATTTATTCGATCTAAGAACTTCACAACCCGAGTGCCCTAAGCCTCTTAATTCTTAAACCACATGCATGCCATAAAGGACTATATATTTTAGATGTAATTAACAGTAGTTTTATGATTCAATTGCTTCCCGAACTAGCCCGAGCCCGTAGATGACTCGGAGACCGATGACACCGTATAACTTTATTCCATAGCTAGTTTTCTCTTATGAATATATAACAAACATATATTGTATTTATTTATCATACTTTGATTTTTTTATATATGATTTATTTTATTAACATTTATTAGTTTCTGTAAACTTAAATTAATTTAAATGAGTTATTTTGAAATAAATATTATACTATTAAAATTTTATTAATAAAATAAATAAATGATCATATAAAAGAAATATTAAAACTAAAATAATTTTTGAATTAAAAGTCATATTAAATTAAAAAAGTACAACAAGTCGGTAAATATACAAAATTATAAATTCAAAGGCCTTTGGTAATCCGTTGGTACATTTCATCGGTATTCCGTCGGAAACAAAATTACTCTTGGTGATTTATTCAACAAAGTTTTACTGGTCATCTACGGCATTCCGCTGGTATTCCATCGGCATTCCCTCAAAACAGAATTACTCATGGTTATTTATCCAATGAAATATAAATTCTAAAGGCCTTTGCTAATCTGTTGGTACATTCCATCGAAAACAGAATAACTCATGGTCATCTACGGACTCCACGTTTAGGTAACCTAAGTCGATCTTAATTCTTAAACCACATGAATGCCATAAAAAAGGACTATAAATTTTAGATGTAATTAGTAGTAGTTTTATATTGCTGACCGAAGTAGCCCAAGCCTGTAGATGACCCGGAGACCCGACGATACCGTAAAACTCTATCCGAATTAGCTAGTTTTCTCTTGTATATATAACAAACATATTTTGTATTTATTTATTATAATTTGATTTTTTATTTGCGATTTATTTTATTATCAATTTATTTGTTTCGGTACACTTAAATTTATTTAAATGAATTATTATGAAATAAAATAAAATATTATTAATTTATTATTAATAAATAAGTAAATGATTAAAATAAATAGATCATTAGATTAAACGAAATATTAAACTAAAAGAATTATTAAAATAAAAAAGTACAACATGACGGTAAATATATGAAACTAGCTTTAAACTTATGTGTTACACGTGGTGAAACGTTAAAATAATACTGATAAATATCTTAACACTTCTTTTTATACAATATTTGATGTATTGTTAGTTTTTCTATCTTCTCTAAACGTTACAATTATATCGAAATGATATACATAAAATATACGAAAAATGTATACATAGAGTTACAAACTACATTACAATTACAAATACAGTAATAAAATAAAAATAACAATACAATTCAAATATCTATAAATATTTCTTTGTATACAACATTTGATGTTTTATTCGTAACTTCACCATCTTTATCAACAACTAATAGTTTAACTTTATCTCTATTTTTAACTCTAGAAAATACCACGTAGAGCTGGCTATGTGTGAAAACAAGTTGTTTTAAAAATATTGTTGACTGCTTTTAACCCTAAGTTATAGACCATTATTAAGTACTACTTGATAGCATTAAACTTTTTACGGTAATTTCCTTGAATTTCTAAAGCCTGCAAAAAAAAACTTTTATCAATCTTTGTATCTGGCTTAACAAAACCTCTTTAGCTTCTTCTTCTTGTTTAGTCTAGACTGCAACTCGATGTCACCATCATCTTCTAGCTTTACACATTACATGAATACAAAAGAATCAGATGAATAATTATACTTGTCAAGGATTTTATGGTCATACTATGGCGATGTAAATTCGAGTATAACTAACAAAGTAGACATTAATTTGATATTTAGAAGCTCCCACCAACTTAACTGACTAATTTGATTCAGAAATTACATGCGCTGCAACTGAGATTAATTACAAAGAAATTAGATGAACATAGCTTGTTTTGAGCAGCCTGGATTTCAATGTGTTTTGCACAGTGGGCAAATGTTAGCAAATTAGCGTGTTATGCGTTTCTTCTGAATTGCTTGATTAGAGAATGAAACATATAATCATCCATAAGCAAATTAATATGGTTATATGGAATTTATTTTACATAAATCGAAGACTTACCAATACTTTTCCAAGATTTTTATTAAATTGGTCAACGTGAGTTTCAAATCTGAAAGGAATTGATAACATGCCTTCAAGTTTTGAATGAAATTTCAAAAAAAAAATGTTATCAATATTTAAATTTTGAAATCCTAATATAAAAAAGGAAATGGGTTATAAAGGGTTTTGGAGGGAAAAATATTGTAAGAATGAATATGATTTTAACAAGTGACAATTTATTTAGTTTTTTTTATTAAAAGAGGGATTATAATTTCTAAAGGCAGTCGGTACATCGGTATTCCATCAAAAACATGATTAATTATGGTGATCTATCTAACGAAGTATTACTCGTAGATTCTAATCGGTAATCACTATCATCAACAACTTTTCGATGAAATCGTCCGTTGTTCATTATGAGTACTTTAGTAGTGATATTAATTGCATCAATTTGATTGAAGTTGATGTACTTATTGCTGATGTTATATGGCCATGAACAATAGTGTTTTTATTATTTTTAATTCACAAATCTTTTATATTTAAGTTGAATTAAAGAAACAATAACCAAACTTCAGTTCTGTCCTAGAGTTTCCCCTCCCATATCTTAAATCAATTCACCCTGGTTTTGGGAGGAGGTGTTTTGGGAGGAGACCACCTCATGTGAAAGATTATGAGTTCGAGACTTACTTGATGTAATATACGTAGGTGGACCAACGATTTTTTTATAGTGGGCCTTTGGGTGGTGGGTTTCCCCTGAAATGTTGGGCGAGCCGGGCAATTTGTTTTACCCGGATGACCGAGCTTATAGTATTTGTTGGCCGTTTAGAAAAAAAATTCACCACAGTGTTGATTCGTGCGGGTTGCCGGTTTGCCTTTTTTCCTTTCATGTCTTTTTATATAATATCTACTAGGTTAGAATCTTGTTTATTACACGTGTTGAAAAAAAGTAATGTTATTATACTTAGTAATAGAAAAAATATGTTTTTATAAAATAGAATGTAATTTTTTAACACATACAGTCTTCAAAATATGTATTTAAACAAATGTACTCTGACGTGATAGCTATAAATTATGTTAAATTAATTTTTAAAACATTTTTTTACCAGGTATTACTTCTTTATGTAATTAATAAATTTTAATTCATATTAAATTAATTTGGTTGATAATATAATAAGTATTAATAATTATATAATAAGTATACATAATTATATTTATAATAACAATTTAAAAATATATTATTTTAATATAATTATTTATTTTGAGTTGACGAAAAAAGTATGCTAATGATGCATTGAAAGTGACAAGTGTCGCTCTAAATTTTTATTTATTAATATAAAGATTTAGAAATTAGCTAAATAATGATATAACTGTCTTTTACTTAATTGTAATTTATTAATTATCCGTTGAATGTGTTCATGAAATATTTGCTTTGACGAAGCATTGCATATACATTTTTTTAAAAGGTGAATTTCATTTTATTCATGTTAGTAATGAAACTTGAACCCATGACCTCCAAACCTCTTAGATGTTGTTAGAAGCTTTGTTTCTATCACTGGGTCACCAACCCTAATAACCATAACCATCGTATAAATAGTTGATTTCAACCTTTTGTCGGTCGATAATTGTTGCTACAACGAATATGCTAGGGGTACTCGCTGCTTCAACAAATACAAGTCAGAGTGAGGGTCTTGACGTTCTCGCTTGAATCAGCTATTTGAGGTACCTGCTAAGAACAAAGCACCGTTAGTCTCACCGCAGGAGGGGGCCTCCTGCGATCAGCCTCCGACGTGAGAATAAGATAACGGTTCTTTGGGAGTGATAAGGATCTTTGGAACGAGAATGATGAGTGTAAAAGTCTAAAAGTGAGTAGTGAGAATGGACTTGGGATTTGGAGAGCCCAAGTCCTTTTCTTATACCTGAGGTTGTTCTGGCTTCATGCTATGTGCGGGGTATCCCCTTCTCTTTCCTGTCCCTGCAGTAAGACCCTTTCCCTTTTGGTGTAAAGAGCCAAAGTCCTCTATAGGGACAAAGGTCTCTCTCTTCAAGGACATTAAGACACGTTGTCTTATATCCTTGAGATTCCAAATGGGTCGCTATCACTTATGCCACGTCACCTCGTTGCTTGGGAGACGCGGCTTAGTGGTTCTGCTTAATACGTGTGCTTCATCGATGAAGCTGAGCTTCGTGATCGTACCCACGTCATCAGCCCCCCAGTCATGAGTGCTTATTACGTAGTAACGAGGGCTTCTGACTAAAACCTATTAAAAAATTAGTTTCTTTGCTCTATCTAGTTCATTTAGAAAGAAACTGAGTTTGCCTTAATTCCTGGTTGGGTTACTCAGTGTAGGCTTCCCTATGTGATAGGACAGCTTGCGTCAATTATCATTGATCTTCTCTCTCTTGATTTGAATTTGAATTTGAATTTTGAAAAGACAGTTCCTTATATTTGACCGAACCCCTATTTTGAATCTTTTACATTTTCTCGAACGATTTCTTTCTCCAAGGGTTTTCTTCTTCCTTGTTCTTGCTTCTCGTCTGCTGATCCGTGCTTGTGGAGGTTAGTTCTCGTTTTCTTATTGCGTTCCCTTTCTTAACCATGTCTAAAAACGATTTAAGCATCCAAACCTAAAAAATGACCCAATCTGGGGTTGATGAGTTCTGTCAACAATGGGGTTTGGACGCGAAGTTTCGTTCGATCGCTCCGATCATGAGGAAAACCGTTGATCAATTTCCAGAGGGCATGCTCGCTATGTACATTCGTCATGTTGAATTCTCGAATCTCCGATACCCATTTCCCCTCTTTTTCTTGCGTTTTCTTGAGTAATATCACCTCAATTTTAGTCAATTGTCGCATGTTGGGGTTAGTAAGGTCATCTTCTTTGAGGTTGCGTGTAGATCCCTTGGTTATGAACCGGACCTTACAATGTTTCGCCGTTTCTTCCGTATTACAAAGTATGGTGACCGGTACACCATGGAGAAAACCAAGTGTGAGGAGGGGCTTGTATCCGTAACCATTTCTTGCCTTCGCTCCTGGAAAGATCACTTCTTCTGGGTTTCGAACGAGATTCTGTCCTTTACTGTAATCCCTAGGAAACCGTCCGATCCACCTAACCTGATGTTTCATCTTTGGACCCTGTCTTCTATAGTAATCTTAAGTCTTTTTCTAAAGCTACAGGGTAAGGGTAATGGTAAAAAGCTTGCTTCTTCCTCTAAAGCTAAGAAAGGTAAAGCTCCTCTGTGTTCTAGCAAGAGGTTTGCTCGTGCGTCTGTTACCCCACCTTCTGGGCCCATTGATGTTTTGGAAAATGATGATGATTTCCTTGCTGGTTGTATTAGGTCTATTCCTTTGACAGTGAAGCTGGAACCCTTGGATGGTGAAAGTGATAATGGTGGTTCGGGTGGTAGTGGTGGCAAAAAACCTAAGCTTGTGCCCGAGGAGGCTGGGAGTTTTTATGCTCCTGAATGGTCTATCAAGAACGGTGATTTTGTGAAAAGTCATTTTGTTTGCCAGGAGATGATTTACCACTCCTGCCAATCGTGACGCTCTTCATGGTGATACAGAGCAGGCACTTATTGGCCGTATTCTTGTTAATGCTGCTAGGCTTCTTACCTCTCTTCCGAAAGGCATTGATCGGCTTTGTGCTAATACCAAGAAAGCTGAGCGTGCGGAACAGAAGAATTGCTCTTTGAAGGAACAACTTGCCAATGCTCAGAGTCTGTGTTTATTTTATCTGCTCGTGAGAAGCAGCTTATTCAGGATCTTGATACTGCTCATAAGCAGTATGATGTTGATAGCGAGAAGCTTGCGACTTTGAGGCAAAATTTGGAGGAAGAAAAAGCAAAGATGGATGTTGAGAGGGTTGCGCTTGATGCTGAGAGGTCAGTGGTTCAAGCAGAGAAAGAGAGCTTGGATTTTGCTATTGAAGAATGGAAATCTAGGGCTGAGGTTCTTACTGAGGAGAAAAGGTGGCTCATTGAGCATGGGTTTCAACAGGTGGTTGCTTATCTACTTCATATTAATGAGTTCAACGCTCCCTTGAGAGATGTGTACAAGAAGCTTCTGAAACGGGGGCGCCATATGGGACTTGTTTCCGGTTATAAGAATCAGCCTTTGAAGCCCATTTCTGAGTGCAGTAACTACCATCCTGTGGCGGAGCAGGAGTCTGTTGAGGCTATTTAACAGATGGAGCAGCTAACATATCCTTACATTCATGAATTGTCCAAATATTTTGATAGGTACAAGCTTTGGAACCTCAAGGGCTTGAAGAAGGAAGCTGCTGAGTCCGTCCTGAAATCTCTTGGAAGCAGGCGCTCACGGGATGAAGCTGGTGGTTCTAAATCCCTTGCCTCTGTATCCCTGGGAGGAACGTGAGACGAAGCAAAAAGAGCCAATCTGACTCGGTTTCAGAGACGAGGACTCAAGCTTCTGTTGGACTCCAGGCTACTGATACTCCAGACAAAGTTGTTGCTGCTTCTGCTGAGGAAAGCATTGGTACAGGACCGAAGCCTGATGCTGCTGAAATGGAGAAGGCTGGTGAACCTTCTGCTTGATTGAAACCTTGTATTAATGTTGTTGTGATTTTGAACAATTCGTATGCTTAACTTTCTGAACATGCAATTTGGACCCTGCGTGGTCGTTTCTGATGTAAGCCTTTGTTGGCGTGAACAATTTACTTATGCTTGTTTTAACTTGATGGTGCCCCTTGTGGCTTGAACTTGCTTTTGATGAAAACGTCTTTTAGACCTTGTATTGCATATCTTATTCTTGATTTGACCTTGTTGGGTCATAGTTCTTGTTTGTTTGCATAGTCAAGCGTTTGAACCAGAGGTTTATCTTGTTGACTTGGTTTCTTTTGGGAATATAAGATACTTCCACTGCTATCATTTTTACGTGTTTGTTGTGTTTTCATAATTCGAGGTTTTTTCAAGGCATGATGCTGCAGACATCATACTAGAAAATTCCAAGTTATTACTAACACGAAGTGTTATCCTATCTGTTCAAAGCCCTTTATATCTTTGATTTTTATTTAGGCATGATCATAAGTTTGAGTGTTCGCTTATGGAGCATTGTTGATGGGAGCTCACCCGCTTCATAGGTAAACAAAACTTAGTACCTACGGAGTTGTATTGTTTTAGGGACTCAACCTTTATACGGGTAAGGCAAAACTTGAACCCGTTGAGCGTTTTGGCCTAGGAGCTCATCCCTTTACATGGAGAGGTTTTACCAGGACCCCATGGAGCTGGTTGTTTATAGGAGCTCACCCTCGATAGGATAACAAGATATCAATCATACTTTAAAATGCAAATTTCATTCATTGAACTTGTTTCATACAAAAGGGTTGTCATAAAATGCCTCTTGGGCTACATTGATCACTGCTTATATGAAGAAGCGTCGTAGGTGTTTGGCATTCCAGTGCCTTGAAAGCCTTTTTCCTTCCATGTCATCGAGTTTGTATGAACCTCCTCGGTGTGCTTCTGCAATCTGGTAAGGGCCTTCCCATTTAGGCCTAACTTTCCGGTATCCTCTTGTCTTCTTGCACCATTGTTTCGGAGTACCAGGTCTCCAACTTTGAAACTTTCATTTTTTACTCTTTTGTTGTAGTAGGATTCCATGTTTTGCTTGTATCTGGCCTCCCTGATTCTTGCATGTTCTCTGGCTTCTTCTAGGAGGTCGAGGTTCTACATTATCTTTGTGTTGTCTTGATGCTGATCTTGATTGTTGACTCGATGTGTGGCTACACCTTTTTCGGCAGGAATCACTGCTTCTGAGCCGAAGACAAGACGGTATGGGGTGCGGCTGTGGCTTGTTTTCTCTGTTGTACTTATAGCCCACAGGACGCTTGGTAATTCTTCCAACCAATCCTTACAGTGTCATCCAAGCCTTGTTTTTATCCCGGATACAATGCTCCGGTTCATTATTTCAACTTGACCATTGGACTGAGGGTATGCGACGGAGCTAAAGATTTGCTTTATGTGTAGCTCCGTACACCAAGCGCTGAATGGCTTATCAGCGAATTTTTTGCCATTGTCGGTGACAATTTGTCCTGGAAGGCCGAAGCGACATACGATTTGTTCCCAGACGAAGTTTATCACCTGTTTGTCAATAGTTGTTATAGCCTTGGTCGATGCGACCGAATTTACAAATGATTTGATTTTGAATCAAGGCGATTACTTGTTTGCCCGTGATCGAAGCTAGTGGCTTGACTTCGGGCCACTTGGTGAAGTAGTCGACTGCTACCAGCAAGAACTTGACTTTTCCTCTAGCTTCGGGGAATGGGCCAACAATGTCCATTCCCCATTTGTAAAACGGCCATGCTGAAGTAACGGTCACTAGGTCATGCTTTAGGCTTGCTTTGATTGGTGCATGCAGCTGGCAGCCTTCACACTTGTGTATTTCTTCTAAAGCATCCTTATGCATCGTAGGCCAGTAGTATCCCAAGTTCATCAGCTTTGTGACCACTGATCTAGGGCCGGAGTGAGTTCCATATATTCCCTCGTGTACTTCTCTGATCAAGTAGTTGCTTTGATCTGGTCCGACATAACGAAGGAGCGGTGATAAGTAGGACTTCTTGTAAAGATAGCCATCTTCGATCACGTATTGCTTAGCTTTTATCTGCAATCTTACTGCTTCTGCTTCATCATCTGGCAGCTTTACCTCTTTCAGGAAGTCTATGACCAGAGTCATCCAGTTTTTTTTCTCTTCAGTTATGGCATCGTTTATTTCTTCTACACAGATGGATGGAGCTTTGAGTACTTCCACTAAGACTTTCTTTGTTAGGTGTGCAAAGGTAAGTGAAGCCATCTTGCTGAGGGCGTCAGCCTGCTTGTTTTAAGATCGTGGCACTTGCTTCACATTGCAAGTCTCAAAACCTTGCATTAACTCTTGTGCTTTAGCTTTGTATTTCTTCATGCTCTCTTCTTTTGCTTGGTACTGGTTATTGACCTGGCTGGATATTAGCAGTGAGTCGACGAACACTTGTATCTTTGACACCTTTATCTCCTTAGCTATCCTTAGTTCTGCAAACAGTGCTTTGTATTCAGCTTCATTATTGGTGCTTGGGAAGTCTAAACGAAGGGCGTATGTGAATTCTTTCCCTTCAGGGTGTAATAGTACCAGACCAGCTCCGGATCCCTCTATGCTAGAAGCTCCGTCGACAAATAGCTTCCATGTGTTAGGAAGGTGCTCCTGCTGTTCATCATTATTTGCTATCTTTGCTTCTTCTTTTTGTTCTTCTGGGACTTCGGCAAGGAAGTCAGCTAGGACTTGAGCTTTGATTGTTGTTCTTGGTACATACTATATCCTGTGTTCCCAAAGCTCGATGGCCCAATTTGCTAAACGGCCAGATGTTTCAGGTCTTTCGAGTATTGTTCTGATAGGTTGATCGGTGACAACCCTTATTGGGTGTGATTGAAAGTATCGTCGTAATCTTCTTGTAGTGTGCACGAGGGAGAGAGCCAGTTTCTCCATTGCAGGGTAGTTTATCTCAGCTTCTTTCAGTGCTCTGCTACTGAAATATACCGGCATCTGCACATGGTTCCTTTCTATCAGCAGCACAACACTTACAGCATCATTACCTGCTGAGATATAAACAAAGATTAGTTCTCCTGCCTCGGGTGCTACCATTGTAGGTAGTGAAGCTAGGTTTTCTTTCAGCTTCTGAAAGGCAGCCTCACCTTCTTCTGTCCATCTGAAATCTTTCTTGTCTAAGCACCCCTTCAGTGTTTGGAAGAAGGGTAGCGATTTTTCTGCTGATTTTGATAGAAACCGCTTAAAAGGCAGCAATCTTTCCATTTAGGCTTTGCACATCTTTCTTTGTCCTTGGAGACCTCATCTCCATGACTGATCGAACCTTGCTAGGATTGGCTTTGATGCTTTGCTTTCCTACGATATGGCCCAGGAACTTGCCTTCTTCGAAGCTGAAGGAGCACTTTCTTGGGTTGAGCTTCATGCTGATGCTTCGAAGGTTATCAAATGTTTCGCTGATGTCTCTTATCATTCCTTCTTCATTCTTACTCTTAATCACTAGATCATCAACATAGGCTTCCATGTTCCTTCATATATGATCGACGAATGTCTTGTCGATCACCCTTTGATAAGTAGCTCCTGGGTTCTTGAGACCGAAGGGCATCTTCTTGTAACAAAAGATCCCATTGTCTGTATGAAAAGCCGTCTTTTCTTCATCTTCCTCCTTCATGTGTATTTGATGATAACCTTTGTAGGCATCTAGGAAGCATTTGTATTTGAAACCTGTCAAAGAATAAACCTTCAAGTCTATTTCTGGAAAAGGATAACAATCCTTCGGACATGCCTGATTCAGATCTTTGAAGTCTACACACATACGCCATGAGCCATCTGATTTTTTGACCAAAATTGGATTTGCAACCCTTAGGATTCCTGCTTCTACCAATTTGTCCACCTCCGTGCATGCAACTTGGCTTCTGTCAGGGGTGAAACTTCTTTTCTTCTATATTATGGACTTTATACCAGGTACTATGTTGAGGGAGTGTTAGGCTATATCCTTTGGTACTCCCATCATGTCGGCCAGACACCAAGCGAACACGTCCTTGCTTTCCCTCAGTAGATCCTTCAGTTTGCTTATTGCCATGGGTGAGAGGTCACTGCTTATCTTCACTTTCTGACCCGGGTACGAAAGATGTATGCTTAACTCGAAGAATTTCTCTTGATTCTGCTCCTCATCATCTTCTGCGGCAGCGATGAGTAGAGCTTCCTTCTTTGGCTTGATCGTTGCTATCCCTCGATCGGTGGGGAACTTCATTAGACCGTGAGTAGTGGAAAATACGGCTCCAAATGTTCTTATACCCGGTCTTCCAATGATTATGTTATACCTTGATGGGGCCCGAACCACGAGGAACGTAAGAAGCTCCATTCGGGAGAGTGGTCCGTCCCTGAGACAAGCTGTCAGTTTTATTTGGCCCACCGGGAGCACTCTTTCTCCCGAGAACCCTATGAGTGGAGTGTCTTCTTCTTCCAATCTTGCCTTAACTTCCTCTCTTAGCTGTAAGAAGCATCTTTCATACATGATTTCGGAAGCGGCTCCGCAATCCATGTATATTCTGTCAATGAATGTTCCTTCTATTTCAGCTTCCACGATGATTGGAGTGAATATTAGCTCTGCTTCCTCCGTTGGGGGGAAGCATATGCATTGTTTATCCCAAGATTCTCTCCTGGATCTTTTTTGTGTTTCGCTTCTGGTGAGGTGTATCATGTTTGTCTCCTTAACTCTTCCTTTTCCCTTCGGATCGTTCTTCTTTTTAATATCCTTTACCAAATGAGCGAGTTCTCCGGATTTCATTGTTTCTTCTATCCGCTTCTTTAGTTGGTAGCAGTCATTGGTGTGATGACCTATGTCATCAATGAATTCACAATACTTGCTCGAGCTTCTTGCTTCGAAAGATTTTGCGAGGCGACGCGGAGGTCTGAAGCTGTACCTAGCTTCTTCAGTTGCCATTATCTCTTCTGGTGTCTTGGTCAAAGCTGTGAAGGCAATGTACTTTTCCTTTTCCGGCGTGCTCTTGTGGTACGGAGGACGGTAGCGATCGTCCGCTTTTCTCGAGTCACGATGGCGATGGGACCTTCTTTCCACGAACGAAGGAAACTTAGGCTTCGAGCCCGAAGAGTGGTAACTCTTCCAAGGGTCTCGCCTCTTGGATTCCAGGTTTTGCAGTTCTTCTTTTCCTCTTAGGTATGCTTCTGCTCGTTCAAGAGCTTTATCCATGGTTTGAGGGATGTACTTGTTCAAATCTTCAATGAGTTGTTTTGGTCGTACTGCGTTCATAAAGCCAGATACTCTCATCTTTTCTGTTGCCCCTGCGTAGGACAGTCCTTCTTTCTTGTATCTGTCTATGAAACTTCGGAGACCTTCATCTTCCTTTTGCTTGATCTAATACAGCACAACAGCGTCCTTTGTGTACTTCTTCAGCTGGGTGAAATTAGCAAGGAACCTTTGGCTGAGGTCGTCGAAAGAATCAATTCTTCTTTCAAGAAGGCTGCTGAACCATAGGCATGTAGATCCAATGAGTGTTTGCATGAACATGTGGCAACACTCGGCATTCGTCCATCTTTCAACGCCTGCTGCACTAGAGAATACCTGTAGATGGTCTTTGGGGTCATCAGTCCCGTTATACGTTTAACGTTTTTCGACATCTTTATCTTTGTCGGAAAGTTAAAGTTGGCTATTCTTTCAGAGAAGCATGACAATGAAGTAGACCTGTATGGTCAAAAGACTTCATTTGTCTCCGCCCCAGTGCCCACTGAGCCGTTCGCCATTGGAGCCATGTTTTGTTGAAGCTGTCCCTTGTCACACCCCGGCCGGCGGCGGATTAAACGTCGGGGCTAACGCGGTAGTTCATAAGCAGATGATCATCTATTATTAAATGACAATATTTATTCATCAACTTAAAATCATCCGTTACATAGGGAATGGAAACGAAACGTTCAAAACATAACATAATTTAAATTAAACTAGGTCCAAGTCCTAGATGAGCAGGTAGGGTCCTCAAATGGTTGCACCTGAAACATGTGAGTAAATGTCAACTACAAGTAGTTGGTGAGTAACATAGGTTTTGACACTGACAAAAGTTAAGTAAAAAGTGTTTGTAATTCAATACTGTTCAAAGCGTAACTATGGCATAAATGTGAAAATATACAAGGTTCCAAGCGTACAATTCAATCCGTAGTAAATGGAACACTGGTAAGTACAATCCCACTGATTGTGTTTTGGAAAAATAGTAATATGGTACACACAAAACCCGCTAAGGTTCGTGTGATCGGATTCCCCTATAAATGATCATGTTAGGTACTACCTTAGGCCTGGGTAGCAGGTTAATGAATGTACTAGTATGAATACATGTAATGGTCACCGAGCAGTTTAAGACATAAAGCACTTAGTAATTTGCATGAGAACAATGGTATTGAACTTAGTATGTATAGTATGTAAACATGTTCCACCCCGAGTATTTGTAAACAATAGTAAAAGAAAGGGGGCTATGAACTCACTTGAAATGAGGCCAACAAGTTGTATGAATCGTAAAGGATGAATAGGCTTCGTGACGATTTCTCACAATCAACCTACACAATTTATTTGTATTCTAGACTCGATGAGAATAAGGAATTCTAAGTTTATTTAGTTTTCAAGGGATTCTTAAAAATTTGGGGTCGGACATAGGGTTTGTGTAGGTTTGTGGGAAAACGTGGGTTTATCACAAGTATAGTGATAAAATAGTTTATAAAAATAAATTAATTACAAATTCCTAATCAACTATTTAGTGTTTATCAAATGCGTTTGAATTTATTTAGGTAATTATCCAAAGTAAATAACATAATTGACAAATAAATTATGGATTAGAAAAGGGGTTTTAAATATTTGATTTAATAAAATAATTTCTTTTATTTAGACGGTTAATAAACATCTAAGTAAGTTTTAAATGGAATTTATGAATTCGTAAAATAAATAATTATTTAAGTAATTTTATAGATTTCTAAATATTTCAAATAATTATTTATAAGATCCGAGAAAAAGTTCAATAATGTTTAAAACTTGTTTTATAACTTTGAAATTTTATAACATACTTAAATTTATTTAAATAACCCTTTATTTAAGAATTTTTTTAACGTTTCTAATTAATTTAAAATGAATAAAACATTGTTTTATGTTTTTATAAAAATTACTAATTGTTTTATTAGATTTATAGAAATTTTCAGAATTAATTTGGGTAATAAAACAATGAATAAGTGGTTAAAAATAAAAAGGGCTAGGCTCGGCCACAAGTAGACTAGAACCCGTGACTTTGGCCGGGTCACACACACACACCCGACTCAACCAACAGAACAGGGCTATTGCCATGTTTGGAAATGAGTTTTAAAAGTTTATAACACCCATTCAAACCGTCATCTTCTTCCCCATACACCTCCCGTAACCCTAACCCTCCCAATCGCCTAATCAGGCCACGAATTTATGGCCAAATCATGGGGCTTTTGTTCTAGGAATCAAAACGCATGTCATGACCATTAAATTTACCTGGTAAGGTTTAAGGATGATCGGGAACGATAGGACGAACGGACCTGGCTCCTCACGGCTGAATTTGTGTTTCGAGGGTGTTTAGGAGTGCGTTTGAGAATTCAGAGAGCTTATAAGGGGTGTTGCGAATGATATGAGACTGATTTTGTAGATTACTTTCATCTTTAATGCACAAATCAATCCGAGTTTAAGGCTAGGACGGTTTTGAAATGGTTAGGGTCGCGTGGCTTGATTACGATTAAATTGGGTAGTTAAAGTCATCAAATTCTGGTCGATCAAGGGTTATGTACCATCGATTGAAGTTAATTCATCTGAATCGTGCGATTGGAAAAACAATTTGGAAGTTGTTGACTTCGATAAGTCAAAATTGGGGATGGGGGAATATGATCCGAAATTACATATTCCGTCCCTGAGGTTTTCATGTGTTGAAATTTTTAAATGCAAATCTTGGGTTTAAGTTTAAGTTTTAAAATTTCAGAATTTACATGTTAGACCCTGGACTTCTATAAGGTTAGGAGATTAGTAAGTTTTATAATTTCTATAAAACTTAATAAATGTTAATGTTGCATAAATATATATTTATATAAAAATGGTTTTATTTCTATTAATTCCATTCACTTAAAAGAAAATATTAAATAAATAATACAATCTTTTAAACCTTAATTATAATTTAATATTTTTATAATTTATTTACAACTATATGTGTTAATATATTTATATGGTTTAGAAATGAGTGTATGTATTTATTTAGTGGAATAATAACAAATACTTATACCATTTCCTTATATGAATACTTATCATTTTGTAATAATTGTATTTAATGTATACATGTATGAATACATATGAAAAGTAATGAGGTAATTTATTGCAATGGATAGATGTTCCTACAAAATAAAGAAATTACAAGGTCGGAAAAGTTTAAATAGAGGCCGGAATTTCCTGGGGATTACATCCCTCACCTGCTGCGGGCCGAACCTCAGGCATGCCGTTGGCTGAGTGTTGCCAGGGATAAGCGGTTTTCCAGGGGTTAATGAATTGAGCCATCATGTATGTAGCAAGTTGGGGATGCACCATGTGCAGGTATGTGAACCCAAGGTATTGAGTTGTGAGAATAGGGCAGCTAACATTCATCGGAGCTGGCATTCCCATATTTCATGCTAGTGGCAAAGACGTCATAGCTTGGCTCATCTGTAGTGACATAGGAGACTACATCATAGGTTGTGTGAGCTGCATCAGCTGCTTAACAGTGTACTCTGGTGTTTCGTGCATCAAGGGAGTCTGGTTTAGAAGAGAAAGATTCTCTCTCTAGACACTAGGTCCTGCTTCGGCTGCGGGAACCCTGTTCTGGTTTGGACCGGAGGTGACAGCTGTTTCCTCATGGACAACATTGATCCCAAAAGGAGGAGGTGGGAGAGGTGAGAATGTCACCTCAGGTTCATCTTCTTACGCCAATCGCACCTTGACACCTTTTGCACGTTTATCTTGTACGTAGTTATTCATCAGATCCCTTAGCCGAAGGAAGCTCTTCTGTACTCCTTCGGGCGTAACATCCATCCTTTCCATGGACAACAAGGTGTCTGTCCGAGGGGACGCACTTGCTATCTTGAAAGGAGAGGGAGTCTGAAACGTAGAGTTGTTCTGCAACAGTTCGACAGGAGGTCCGTCATCACTTGTTATCTTAGAAGCAGATCGTAAGTGATAGGGAGGTGGAGTTGTGTCCACCCCTGGAGAAACGTCATCACCTGTCATCAAGAACACTTAGGAACAGAAGGGGCAGAACTAGGAGTGAAGCTCTGTTCTAAGTAGCGCCGCCCCACGGTGGGCGCAACTTGTTGCTACAATGAATATGCTAGGCCGCGCAAGATCGTCAGAAATCTTATGCGGATAAGCGACGAAGGCCTATTGAGTTTGATGTTGGGGACAGAGTAATGTTGAAAGTGTCACACTGGATGGGAATCATACGATTCAGGAAGAGAGGAAAGTTAAGTCCGAGGTTTGTCGGACCGTTCAGGATAATGGCACGGGTTGGCGAAGTCGCTTATCGGTTAGGTTGCCTGATGAGTTAAGTGGGATTCATCCTACCTTCCATGTATCACACTTACGAAAGTGTTTGGCGGATAAATCGGCTTGCGTACCACTTACTTACATCGAGGTCGACAACAGCCTTAACTACATCGAAGAACCCATGACCATCCTAAATCGGAAGGAGAAACGTTTACGTAATAAAGTAATCCAATTGGTTAAAGTCCATTGGAAATATCTAAAGGGATCGGAAGCCACTTGGGAAACGGAGACGGAAATGAGGGAGTCGTACCCTCAACTATTGACTTATGATAGGTTTCGGGGACGAAACCTATTGTAAGGGGGTAGACTTGTAACATCCCAAAAATAAGACGACGATTACAATAACGGGTTAGACGTGAGACGAAAGGAATAAATGAATGAGGCGTGACGGGCCAGGCCAGATGGGCCGGAGAACTTGAGGGGAGGAGTCCCTTCCCCTATAAATAGCCTAACACACTCCACATTTCTCTCATTTGCAACATCTAGAGAGAGAAACCGTAGAGAAAGAAAGTTGGTGGATCGACCCGATATTGAAGAATTGTGTTGCTCCAGAGCTCGTGAGAAGAACCTACCGATCAGAAGCTCGATACAGGTAACAATCTGGCCTAGATCTGAGTTTTTGTTCGTTTTTAGGTTTTTTTGGTTTTGGACGAAAATGTGACGTTTTTACGGATGAAACTGGAAGAAAAACATAGATTTGAGTTCCTTAATGAAAAGCAAACATTTTGAATGTAAACAAGTTCGGGATCTTGACTTGATCAGACCCGAATGCAAAAGTTAGGTTTTTTGCGGGGAAGCAGATCCTGCGTACTTATCAAGTACGCATGAAGAGGATCCTGCGTACTTATCAAGTACGCATGAAGAGGATCATACGTACTTATCAAGTACGCATGAAGAGGGTCGTGCGTACTTATCAAGTACGCATGAAGCAAAGTTTGCGCACTTATTAAGTACGCAATAGCAAGGCCTTGCGCACTTGCTAAGTGCGCAGGCATCATGCTGTTTAGGTAAAGTCAGTATGTTTAGGTAAACCGTCAGAGTCGGGATTTGGTCTGATGTGTATTTAACTAATCAATTCAGATCGGAAGTGACGTTGTGGGACCTTTGTTTAGCACAACCCAGATTAGCTTGTCAGGTGAGTTCTAGAAGCCCTTCTTTAAATGTTTTAATTAAAGGTTTTTGGGCTGGTGTGCATACATACGGAATGATGTTTTGAAATGAGGTTTACGAAACGAGGTTTACGAAATGATGTTTACGAAACGATGTTTACGATATGATGTTTACGAAACGATGTTTACGAAATGATGTTTACGAGATGATGTTTATGAAATGTTTTGCCAAATGAAGTTTACGAAAGGTTTACAAAAGAGATGATGTTTTGTTTAATAAAACGTACTAATGATTTAACTAAATGAGGCAAAGGTTTTCTGAAAGTCACGAATGAACGAATCTGCCACGAATTCCTACAGGAGCTAAGGTATGTATGTATTGGCTTCACCCTTATAGGGGGCCTTTGTGGCTGGCTAAAGGTTGTACAACTGGTTGATGATGGGGTGACGACGGTCACCCATGGGATTACCGGGATCCTGATGGATGGTACTATTCCTTGCGGGGAAATAGTGCCTATGTTATGTTCTGTCTACCTAGAGGTTACGAGCCTTAGGAGACATATGTTAGGTCTTCCTAGAGGTAACGAGCCTTAGGAGACATATGTTTGGTCTTCCTAGAGGCAACGAGCGTGAGGAGACATATGTTTGGTCTACCTAGAGGTAATGAGCCTTATGAGACATATGTTTGGTCCACCTAGAGGTAACGAGCCTTAGGGGACCTGTGTGACGGATGACTTAGACGTAACGAGCCTTAAGTTCATCCGCTGGTATGTGATGTATGGGATTGACGGTTACGAGAAGGCGCATATTCGATTCATGTTGACTTATGTTATGATGCTGTGTTACGATTTTTTGATGATGTTAAGTTATTCCATGTTACGTACGCTTTTGTTAAACAAATGTATATTATGTTTTTGGCAAAATGTTTATGTTAAGGTTTTATGTAAAGCTAGAACTCACCAGCGTAGCTGACTTTTTAGTATGCACATTCAGGTTAAGGGCAGGTTATGCTGATGGACGGTGATGCTTGGCAAGCGATAAGAGTTACCCAGATGATATGAAAACTGGCATCCCGTTATGAGTTGTTTATGTTATGTTTATGTATTTGACAATGTTACGCTTCCGCATGTTTGAACAAGTTTTAATTATGATGAATGAATGATTGCGCTACGTTATTTGATATTCAAGTTTAATAACTGTTTGTGAATGAGTAAATCCAACAAGTGAGGCCTTCCGGGTTTGGGGCCTTACAATTTTTGGAACGAGAATAATGAGTGTAAAAGTCTAAGAGTGAGTAGTGAGAATGGACTTGGGATTTGGAGAGCCCAAGTCCTTCTTTTATACCTGAGGTTGTTCTGGCTTCATGCTATGTGCGGGGGTATCCCCTTCTCTTTCCTGTCCATGCAGTAAGGCCCTTTCCGTTTTGGTGTAAAGAGCCAAAGTCCTCTATAGGGACAAAGGTCTCTCTCTTCAAGGTCATTAAGACACGTTGTCTTATAGCCTTGACTTCCTGGAGATTCCAAATGGGTCGCTATCCCTTATGCCATGTCACCTCGTTGTCTGGGAGACGCGGCTTAGTGGTTCTGCTTAATACGTGTGCTTCATCGATGAAGCTGAGTTTCATGATCGTACCCATGTCATCAATAATTTTCCCCTGATTTTTATTCCTTCAATTTTACATTTTAAAATGCGCTTTTCTCCTTTTTTCTGACTAATAACTTTTTACACATATAAAATGGTTTTAACAAAAAAACATATGCAAATCAATCATATCAATAATATTTCTTTCTACTTGTTGAAAGACAGATATATAAAGAGAAAAATAGGCTAGGGTTTAGCAACGCTACAGGCTTTACTAGCTAATGGGCTAAAACTCACAATTAAACTAGACCAATTTTATTATGCTAACATCCTCACTTAAACTCGTAATGCAACGGAAATAAACATTAAGAGTTTGTCACACAAAAAATGAAACTGAGATGTCAACTGAGCCTTGGTGAAACACATCTGCAATCTGCAAGGATGAAGGAACAAAGCAAAGCGAGTTGGTCCCGAGCTGAATATGATGACGAGTAAAATGATCTGCATAGCACTTTGGTTATCAAAATGTAGCGTCATAGGTGGATAAACGGTAACCCCCATATATGCAAGAAGCCATCGTAACCAAACGATGTCACATGTAGTCACAGTCATATCCCGATGCTCAGCCTCAGCAGGGGAACTAGAAATAACATCATGTTTCTTACTTTTCCATAAGATTAATGAATCTTCAAAGAAAATACATAAACCAGTAGTGATTTTACGATCATTAGGATACTATCTTAATCCGCATCATTGAAGGCACGCAACTCCAAAATAAGGCTAGGGTTTAATCAATAGAAAAGCATAAGTTACAATGAAAGAGAAATACAAATTATATAGCCGGGCAAGAGGCTTTAATAGAGCAAAAACAACTTAGTTCTGGCGCCGTACCCTAACTGGTTCAACTACGGCTTTGTTGATGACAACATTATTTTTTTAATTTATTTTACTACATTTTTTATTTCTTAATAATTTAAATTTTGAGCTATATATTTTAAATGTAACTTTGTATTTTGTGTTTAGCTATTCGAGTTTCTTAAATATGTAGGCTATTATGACATCATGTTTTTGCTTATTATCCCGAACATATCTATATCTATATCTATACACTATAATAAATAAAGCTTTTAGTTAGACAAATTTTCTTTAATTTTTTTTATAAAATATTTTTTATTTAAAAAAATATAGGTTTGTTCATAAAACTTTTTAGAAATTGAATATTTTTACATTCTTTTTATAAAACATTTTTAAAAAGTAACTATATGACATTTCTAAAATTTGTATCAAAAAAACTATGTAATATGTTATAAATATGTAATATGTAAATATTTATTATTAAGTATATAAAATTTAATTTATTTATTGCATGTATTCAATTCGTGTAATACACGGTGTTTATAACCTAGTTTATAGATAAATGAAAGTTATATATTTTCTTCTTGAAAAGTAGTTTTCAAGCATTGTATGCTCAATGTTATAATTCAACTTATTTTTATCGATATTAAAACACAAAAGCTGATGTATATGTATTTGGTACGTACTTAGTAAACCGATAGCCAATGAGCTAGTGGTGGAGTGATAAGGAAGAGACCTAGTGTTTCTAGTGACCCAAGTTTTATCCCTGCTCTACACATTAGTTTCTGCGGCATGCAAATGAGGCCTATCTTAGGCTGATGCACCTGGGTTTTACCCACGCCGATCCAGGGTTCGAGCCTCGGCTCTCCCTCAAGCCCGGAAGGGGCCGTGTTGGGTGGGATTTTTCCTTGGATGTTCTCCAACTCTGACGTCAAATGGGCCCGGTTAAGACAACATATTGGCCGGAGTTGGACGAGGCTATCCCATGTGACGGAGGGTTGCGACGACAACATAATGTTCGCCGTTAAAAAAAAATTAGTAAACCGATAGTAAGACTTTAGTGAACCCAAAAGATAATTTTGGTAGAAAAGAACCTTGACAACATATTGAATATATGAATATACTAAGCATTCTAAGGCATATATATTCCCTGTCACTGAACCTAATGATTATGTTGTGTTACATTGTTATTGAGTCAATAGATTCTTATCAATCTTACACCTATGGATATAAGTTGTAGCAATAGTAGCGCTCCTACAAGATTCCAAATTCATCACCTAAGAGTCTGAGATTAAGAAAAGCACTAATACCAAGAAAACAAAATCCTTTGATGCTGATTTTCTACTTTTCATTATTGAAGTATCAAGGGTACGGATGAGACTAAATCTAACATTCTTACTTCTATAGTATTGAAGAATATCCGAAAGTCTTATGAAGCTAGGTGATCCAAGGGTTTTGCTTTCTAGAATAAAGAAATAAATGCGCAATTCATAATGGATGACATGTCGTCTAGATATGTGTCATCGGGATAGGGTCAAATCCTTGTAGTGGAAGATGAAAGAAGATGGTGCATTTGACAACTTAAAGGTAATCCAAGATTTAGGTAGAAACAAAGTATTGGGTAAATGTTCCTGCTATTTGGATATCCACTATAAGCTTAATAATTGTAGTTACTGTAATTCAACTCTAGAAGTTCTCTTACCAGATATTAAACAATATATCTTGAATGGTGATCTGGAAAAACGTGTTTACATTAAACTAGTTAGGTCCCACGCGCATTGCGCGGGTTTTATTTATGAAAAGGTTCACGCTACACGACGGAAGCTTAGTCGTTTCTTCACCGCGATACGCGACATGACATTGGTTGTTATCGGCTCAGGTCATTGGACACCGTAAAAGCGAATCATGATAAAGCGAATATCGATGACGGTTCCGATAACACCAATGTCAGCAACAATCATATTCGCTCATAGTCAAGTGAGTTTGGTCGTTATCGGAGCGGTTTGTTTGCGGCATCGGCTGTCACTCCGTCATAAAACCCTAAAACATAACTACTCATAAAAGCGAGCGTTACTCTTTCCTAAAAAAACCTGAAAGCATTGCGTCAAGTAACAAAAAAAATCTAGATACAAAAACATGTCACAACGGCTATCACTCTACCATAAAACTCTATAGTGTACCTCGTCATAAAAGTGAACGTCAATTCATCGTAAAACCTGATATCGTAGTGTCAAAAAACGCAAATGAAAATAGGTACCCAACCATTTTCAAAAAAACAAAAGAAAAAAAATAAAAAAAAGAATCACTAAAGAACAAAAGCGCTACTATTCCTTTCATTCACAAATAAATATAGATATAATAAGGTTTTCTTTTTATAAACAGATAAAGCATTTGTATGGATTAAAAGAGTGACATCCCAGTGATAAATACAAACGACCCTCATTGAGGGTCTTCTCAAACCCTAACATGGTATCAAGCCAAAAGTTTTTCCGCCCTCAAATTTTTTAGTTAGTACCTTAACCCTTTGTCCCACAGCCCTCACAATCAATGTCGTTTGGGATCTCACCTCCCACACCAGTAGACTTGTCTGGCCATAATTAGGGTCCTTGTGAAGTTTCATCACCAACCGACACCTCATGCGTCACCTAGGGTTATCACACGCCGCCGCCGCTCCATATAAAGTTGGGTAAGAGCGCGTCTTGCCAGAAAATCTACCGTTTTTCCATGTGTCGATCGTCGTTTTTCGTTGACTTTTCTGTTGCTGCTCCTCTCTGTCGCTGCTTCTAGGGTTCACCAAGCTCGGTTTTTATTATAACCTTTTGCCCACGGTTAACTCTCTCATTGTTCTCGTGTTTTACTATTTTGATTCTTTTCTTTTACATATGTCTACCACCGAAACAATCACTTGTACCGTTTCTCCACCTGTTATCTCACTTACTAATGGTAACACCAACGTTCGTCAACAATTCATATTTAAATTTAACGTTGATGGTACTCGCTACAAACAGTGGAGTACCATCTTCTAAAACCTTTGTTTTGGTGCTAGGGTTCTCAACCACATTAATGGAACCAGTCTTCTCAAAGGTGGCAATGATGAAGACCGGTATACGTTAGATGCAAAAATTAAAAGTTGGTTTTACAATACGTGTGACCCTGACTTTTTACAAATCGTTGCCACTGGAAAATGAACTTCTAAAACCCTTTGGGATAACATCAGTGAATTCTTCCTCAACAATAAAATATTTCGTATGCATCAACTTCAAAATACTTTTCGTGTCACACCCCCAAAATCCACTAACGGAGTTTTACCGTTAGGAGCGTGACATACCAGGATCTCAGTAATTAGTTACGTTGAACGACTCTATATGAGTTTAATAAAAACCACTAGTATTGCTCATAGTCACGATGCAACACTAGAAATGAAAACACTGATTTAATGTAAGACTTGCGGAAGCGAAAAGTTAGATGAAAAGCATGCGCCAAAACAGTCGCCTCAAAAATAAACAATTCAACAATAATTAAAATAATTAGTTCTTGAGTTTGAAAAATGATGGACTTCGTATGCATGCATGCCTTAGCTTGTGTTTGTACCTTAATTACCTGAGAAAACATGCTAAAACGTGTCAACACTAGGTTGGTGAGTTCACAGGTTTCAATGTTTGTAAAGTTTACTAGATAATACCATTTACAATTTATATCATAGGTAGCTAACCTAGTACATGTTACTAAAGCGTTTCGACACCGAAGCTGCCTGTTCATGTTTGTACTGCCTCCCACCATGACTATCATAATCAATGGTGAATGTTTAGGTCAATGTTACACCCGTTCGACTACCTGTCGTGTTAGCACGACTAACGCGGGTGGGGCTTGTCAATGCCCAGTAGTACTACTCAAGATTACCTCGCTAACCCATATACTAACGGTTCGATAAGTAAGGACTTTCATGATATGTTTGCGCTTAGTACACAAGTGATATAAAAGAAATGTAAGATCTAAATGTTCGTACCCATGTTTTCTCCCCCAAGTTTAAACCGTAAGAAAAGGGGCCGTGAAACTCACCTTAAAGTATGTGCGAAAGAAAACGAACTTAGAATGCTTAACGACTAACTGCCACCTATAAACACCGGTTTATAAGTGTGTGTTTGTGCAATATGATAGAAACCCTTAGTATCCAAACAATACTATTGTTTAAGTGTTTAGAAAAGTTTGACCAATTTTGACCCAACGACCCGTTGGTGACCCGTTTAGTGATTGAAAGTTTGTTCAGTATAACACTTCTATATTATACTCAATGATCATGCTATAGCACTTAGCAACAAATCCTATTTATTCTAACAAGATAGCAAGTTTTCATAAATGGCAGGTTTCTATAAATAGAAAGTTTCCAAAAATAGCAGGTTTCTAATAACAGAAAGTTTCCAAAAATAGCAGATTTCTAATAATAGAAAGTTTCCAAAGATAGCAGGTTTGTTCGGGACTCATGTTTCCTGGAAACTATCATCATTGATATATTCATAGGATCACTCCAACATGTTCTAGTTCATCACATCACATAACAATTGTTTAGAACCTAAACATGCAAATCATAATTCAAGACAAAGTTGCTATCTTTAGTAACCTATGACTAGCATGCGTGATTTCACACACCTAACACGTTACAACAAGTTATTGTGTCCTATCTAACATAGAGCTATCATCAAACCATATCATGCATGTCTAAATAGCAAGTTATAACAACTTTTAACAATTAAAGTTTCCTTATTTGGAAAGTCGGTAAAACCGTGTTATGTATTCAAAATCTGATTTCACAAATCATGTAAACATGTATCAAGTAACACATACCCATCATCACATCATCCTACTCATGTCTAGCATGCAAGATAAAAATCATAAAAAGTTTCCTCTTTTAGTAACTCATCCATTACACGCTTTATTCACAAAATTAACACGTCAAATCAATCTCAAATCTTTCAACTAATGTAACTACAACTATATTAATCATAATCCACGTCTAGCATGCGATTTCTATACATCACATTATCAACAATATTCAATTTTCACATCGTATGACAACTAGGGTTTCATATACGTTCATAAAATCATCAATACGATACAACAATATCAAACAATTAACTAATTTATTATCATATTTCAAAATAATCATGTTTGGATAATCTAGGGTTTTGATCTAAAAAATAATAATGAAAAAGTGACGGAATCAGATGAAACGACTTACGTAGAGATGTTAGAAACGCTTAGACTAGCACGTATTCACTTCCAGATTCAAGATCGGGGCTCGATCGATGGTCCTATGGTTGCTTTCTTGGTTCGGCCGAATGAGGGTGAGGGTAAGGGGATCGATCACGACGGCTAGGGTGGAGTAGGGTTTATGTTTATTTTTTTTAAGTTCCTTATATAATCTTTTCACTAATGGGTTTTTAAGTTGGGCTTCAGGTTTAATTAAGGCCCACAACTCTAATTAGTTAAATAACACTTAATTACTAACTAATAATTTTCTATTTATATTTTTATAAAAACTCCAACTTTTATATAAATATTGCATGCGATTAATATTCGATAAACACGTACGAGAACAATAATATTCACATAATTCACGTAAAGTCACATAATCACACAAAGTTCACATAATTTATAATAAATATAAATTATTAAATATTCAAATTATTTATTTTAATTAATCACCAACGTTCCGGGTTTAGACTCGAGTGCGATACGCCGCGTGTGAACTAACTGACACATTTAATTAACTTAATTAAATGCCATGCACGTGTGACTAACTGAGATAACTGAGTTTGCAATGAATATTGTTTGAACTAACGAGGTTTGAGTTAACGGGGTTAACCTGAAATTGCCGGATGTCACATCATCCCCTTGTTGAAAGAATTTTCGTCCCGAAAATTAAACGAAGTCCGTAACGTCTGAAACAAAAGTTTAGGTTTGTCACATCATCCCCTTGTTGAAATAAATTTCGTCTCGAAATTTAGTTAGTACCTTCCGTGTTTGCCGTTGACTGTTTGAAAAGGTGAGGATACTTTTCATCATCTGATCCTCGCGCTCCCACGTGAACTCCGGTCCACGCTTCGAGTTCCAGCGAACTCTGACAATAGGTATCTTACTACGCTTGAGAGTCTTGACCTCTCGGTCCATGATTTCAACTGGTTCCTCAATAAAACGTAGCCGTTCATGTGACAACCGTGACTTTTACGGTCAACACCCGTGTTCGACAAGTTCGTATAATAATAATAATAATAGTATTATTATTATGTGAAATATACTTTCAAACAAAAGGAACTCGTTAGTGAACAACAAATAATAGCAAGATTTATTTGGGTGTTATAATGTTAAAAATTTGATCAAGTTCTAGTTTATACGCGTTAACACCCGATTCGAACGGTTTCGTAAATTTTAATTTAAATCCGAAAGGATATATATTTACGAGACGCAAGGACTCGAGGGAAAATAATAAATTATAATAAGTTATTTTATGCCTCCATTTTTTTTTATCGGGTTCGTTTAAGCGAGAAACCGGCACGCGATCGGAGACCACGAGGTATATAAATACCCCACTACTCTCTTTTTCTCTTATTTGATCAATTTTTTGAGAAAAGTTAGAGAGAGAGAGGAGAGGGCTGGAGAGAATTCAGGTGGTGGTCCGGTGGCGGCCGACGACGGTCCGCGGTGGTCCGACGGTGGCCGAAGGTGGTCGGAGATGCCGTTTTTTACCCGGAACCATTTCTCGACGCTACGAGCGCAATGGTAAGCTCAGATTTCTCTAAATCCTTGTTTAAATTCGTTAAAAAGAGTTTTTAAATTCTGTCCAGAAAGTTTTATGCATGCGCAGTCTTAAAGATCGGACGATCCCCGGAAATAAGACCGTTAGAAATGCATGAACTTAGGATATGATCTTGTCAACACATAGACGCAAAACCATACCGGAGGAATTTTTGATCAGAGATCTCTAGGTATGCTTTTCATACCCTCGAATGTGACTGATCGGATTTTCGCATTTGAAAAACTGGGTCACAAAGAATCGTTGATCCCCGGAGATCCGACTGTTGGATCGTGACGATTTTTGGACAGTAGTTTCTTGGCATAAATATGAATGTTTTCACCGTAGGAAATTCCGATCAGATGTTGGGAAGTATATTTTTGAATACGAACAGATTGTAACAGTTTCTAGGATCGAAAACGGGAAATTGATCGGGTTGCATGGCCATCGAAACGGCATTGCATATCAATTTTGAGCATGTGGGAATGCTTGGGAGATAAAAATGATCCTAATGATGTTTTTGGTTCGTATTGCATGTGATACGGGAGGTTCCGCGTACGCGAACCATTTATATGGAAGGTATAAACTTTACCCGTTAAGCTTTGATTTTATGTTAGAATAATTTTATAAGTCATTGTTTGAGAATTGAACCCGAAAATATTTAGTATTGAGATATTTGGTATTTTAAGTGATTATTAGGTTATACACCAAACCCTGTTTCACGTGAAACAAATAATGAAACTAATATATTTATTTTTATACGACAATTGTTTTGATGAATTTTAAAAAAATGTTGATCTAGCACCCAAAAGTGGTTTTAATCAGTAGAATATGTTTTAAAATGAGTATCTGGAAAATTTGGTTATCTAACTCTTTATAGATTATTTATTAAAATTCACACAAGTTTAATACATGGAAATTTGGGAAAAATACTTATGAGTATTGAAAAATTCTTGAAATTGGACAGTGATAGTTATATGATGAACTAAGACTCTTGTCAAAATTTTATGAAAAGTGGAGTTTTTAAGTATACGTTTTGTATTTATAAAGTTTAAACGGACGATTTATGGTTTGTATACTTCTGGATAAAATCAGGACTTGAAACTTGGTATGGGATCTTATATTGACTTAAAACTAATATGGTAGAAATTTGGTAAAGTTTTGATGTGTTTATCTATTTTTCCCGAATTTGTAAAATTCTAACAATATTAAATTCATATTAAATAATCTGGATATTAAAAAAATATGAAAATTTGTCAGAAATTTTTATTTATATACATGATCAATTTGTATAAATTTTAAGCAGTAAATTTATGTCTAAGTATGGTTTTGGAATTATGGTCCATTTAAATTTTATAAAAAGTTATTAATTTTGGAAAATTTTTATATAAAATTAATTTTATAAAAATTATAAGGGATTTTGGGCAGAAGTATAACCCCATTTAAAACATAAAATTTGACTTTTAAATTGGGTGCTAATATCACACTAAAACCCTAATTTCGGATGAATCAGATTTTTAAACCGTAAACCGGACTTTACGCGCGTAACCGCGTTTTTGGTCAAACGAAACTGTGACTTGAGATTTTATCATATATGACATTATAACTACTGATATTAATTAATAAAATCTAAAACTTAAGGTTTCAAAGTCACGAATTTATATAAAGGCTCGTTTTACAACTTTTGAGCGATTCGTACGTGTGTGCACGGGTTTTGGGTATGCAATCGACTACATAGCCACTTTTGAGTAGTAGACTCAGTTTTATACTTTAGGCGTCCTAAATGCTATTTTTTTATGTCTACTTGGTTAGTAGGACTCGGTTATGACACCTGTTTTTGCGGTTCTTTCGGATTTAGCCGTACCTTGGTAGCACTGAGTTGCTAGCCACACTTTGCTTGCATTTGGCTGCTGGCCTTTGATAGAATTTGGATGTTAACCGTACTTTGCTGTTTTTGTTGACTATGTCACACTTATCACCGACGTTGTTCAGGTGAGTTTCGCGGCCCCCTTTTTACTTACTGTTTTACTATTTTTTGGGGAAAGCTGTTTCATTTTTTTTTGTCACATGTTACATGATACATTGATTACATGAGTTATTTTTTTTATAATGCCTTAAAGTCCCCAAATTTTTAGGCAATCAATTAGCTGAGCGTAGCCGTTGGGAATTTTGAGTAGTACTACTTGGGTTGACACCCCCGCTCATGGTTTGGTCGCGCCAACCAGACTTGTAGGGTCACTTGGGCGCAAAGTTAGCCAATTTTTTTTAGGCGGTTGTTTGCATTAGACTTCCGTATGGGGTACTTTATTTTTTTGTCGAGGCTTTGATTGCGGCTCATGGTAATATGTTGTCTAATACATGTGTACTCGATCAATGGATTTTTGATCACTTTAGATTTTTATCCGAAACTTTTTATAGAGTCGTAAAACCTGCGAACTCACCAACTGTTTATATAGTTGACCCGTTTTCGAAACATGCTTTCAGGTAAACAGAATTGAAGAAAAGATTTTTATGAGGACTCGCTTTTGGATTAGAACTATTGTTTCTAGTTATGATAATATACTTTGGTTGTAGTCAGGCATTGAGACACTTTGTACTGTTTTAGAGATTTTTCTTGTATTTGTACTTTCGTTAGAAACATGTAGTATGGTTCAATGTAATGCACAATTTTCCTTCAAGTTTCTCTTGTACTTGTGTTTAATGCGATATACCGGTTACATCCCATACTTCCGCCTTGTTGGGGTGTGACAGACTTGGTATCAGAGCACTGGTTATAGAGAATTAGGTTTACTCGAGACTAGACCTAGACTATAACTCTAAGTTTTTTTGCATTGAACCGTAGGAATTATTTGTGCATTGCATACTACCTCTTGCTTATCTACGACACATTGCTTCATCATAATCATGTCGTCGTCACAGCACTACGCGTACTCTTTGATGATTCCGGTTACATTTGCGGTAATCTATATCCACATTTATCTGTTTTGGTGTTACCTCGAGCTGTAGTTGTACCTACATCGCACCTGCATCTACTCCAGTTCTGGAGTCGACTTTCTTATTTAACATCTATTGTTTTCACTTTGTGCGGTATATACTTGCTTTGGTGATCTGCTGGATTGGATGGCTAGAACTTTCGCCATGAGATATGGCAGCCATAATTGCTCGATCTAAAGGGAACCCTAGGTGGAGAAGCAGGACTAAACGGGAGAGAACTCTACGGGTCAGGAGACCCATAAACTTTTTTGTTTGTTTGTTTTGTTGGATCATTGGATCCACGTATATGTACAAATTTGTAGCATGACTGCTCGACACTGATTTGAAGATCTCTGCCCTATTATTAGTGTCTGACTTCTACCACACAGTTTTTCTTTTATTAGAGGACGTCAGTTGTGACCCTCTACCATTACTTCCATCCAGCAACAGCCTTAGTCTGCAGATCCATGAGTATTGGTACAAATAATTAAAAGTGATCAGATAGAACATCCACACTTTTACGCGAAAGTGCAACACGATGACGTGATCCAATGAACATTCCAGTTTCTTTTTTTTAGCTGAGAGCTCGAGATAGAGGAAACACTGTAGGGACCATGCAAAGTAAATTATCATTACGGGTGCACACGTAATCATAATTTGCAGTGCATGAGAACTCTAGTGAGCCTTACTGTCTGAGTTAATGTTCATGATTAATCTATATTTCTAACCCCGATTCCTAGTCATTCGAATATTGATCGAAACTATCGTCACCTTAGGGTTGAGCCAAAGACATCAAATGATGCGATGGGATACCTCATGTGACATGGGAATTTATATTGTCTCTTTTATCTTTGAATCTTAATGGATCCAAAACTCTTATCAAGATTTCTTTTGCATAAAAATTTAGACCGAGACACTAAAGAGATCTGTTCTCAGTTGATTTAACCTCGGTATTTGGACCGAATTTGGCAATTATTTGTTAAGTATTGCTTCACATTTGAGATCCAGCTAAAGATTTTCTCATTTCAATTTTGTTATATGTTTATCAACGCATGTGACGACTCTCAGTCTAGCGTGAATCAGACCTCGACATTTCCGACTCCCCTAATAGATCTTCATGTAACGTTCTCGCAGTTCTGAAGGAACAAGAGAAATTCGAATTTGATCTAATCAACTCCTTACTGAATCTTGAGCAACGAAGATCTTCTCTCATCTATTTTACTTGATAAATCAGATCCCTTGAGATTTTACTGGCCACGTAAATTCAATATGGACTTTACAACGCTCGACACTTGCAGTAAGTGTACGACTATCATCGGAGGTCTCGGTATAATCTCGTATTTTATCTTATAATCCAAATGCACTCTAATATCGATGGAGTAACAATATGATGGAGAAATTCCTTAAAGAAATATAAGCTTCTTTTTCTTAGACAATATAACCTTTCTATACGATCGTTCGTATAAATCCTCATTTCGGTGTTTGTCATTCTCAGTATACTCCTGATAAATATTCTTAATAATTCAGTCTAACACCTACTTGTAATTTCCATTGCAAGTGCTCTGCACTCACTATGGTAATTTGGTACACTCAATCCCCGATTCTCTTAACTGCGACGCTCATATTGTGGAACCTAACTTGAGAAACTTGTTACTTAGGAGGAGTCATCTTTACAACGTTCATTGTCGTGTTTATTTCTATTATCTGTATTCTTACTATGATCACTGAGCGGCTTGTGCTCAGGTTTCTTTTAGTTGGATTTACAAAAACTTTTTATTTTGGGATAGCTATGGCTTAGTATGAAACTAATGCCCTTTTTTTGTGAACATTGCTACATATGTTTTGCAAATCTTGATTTCTCCTGGCGCTTCGATGTCTTATTGAAATCCATTTTGATGGAGAAAATGAAACTTTATGTTGGAATGATTCTTTGTGTACCAAAAATTATATTAGTAATCATTCAAAGTTCATTTATGGTGATTATCGCTATTTGTTACTCTACGTATATTGTCCTTATAGATCCGAATAGGATAGTCTCATATCCTTTTTGTACTTGTTCTCTCTCAAATGTCATTTTGTTGATTGATTTTTTGATTTCCAACTAGGTATAGACGTATACGTATCCCTTATTCTCAGCCTCGTGTAATTAGAAAGTCTTAGAGCAACTACTGTTTAGAAACGACTTCTTAACACGTG
The DNA here is from genome assembly GCA_023525975.1 of Smallanthus sonchifolius. Taxonomy (NCBI): domain Eukaryota; kingdom Viridiplantae; phylum Streptophyta; class Magnoliopsida; order Asterales; family Asteraceae; genus Smallanthus; species Smallanthus sonchifolius. Next base: position 83,687,122 of record CM042029.1, read on the forward strand.
CTCTAGGGAATATGAATCTATGACATTAAACATTCATTCCATCAAATTTATGGCTTAAACTCTTATGCAAAGGATTTTAAGGCTATAACCAGTATGGGTGAAATACGAAACGGTAAGTCATAATGGTACCGTTCGAAAGCTAAGAAAGTTGCAGGCATACTGTACTACCAGTTATTGGCAGATAATCTATTTGACCCCCTTCAACGCGAGATCTAAGGACAAACTCTGAAATCTTATGGTCCATTTTCACCGACTTTAATGGAAATCGAGGACCTAAGTTGAAATTTGAAAACCTTATCATTTGAAATATGTGTCCTTAAATCATAGGAGGCAAATTTTGAATTTATTTCTATGTTCTACAATTCTTAACCAATTAAAGTTGTACGCTACCACGAAGAGGAACAAGGGACGAATCATAGTTTACTCTGCTCTCTTGAACATCCGCTTGGGATTGCATTATCTTTAAGGGATCTATGAGCATGACGTCCTCACATTTGGCAAATTCCTGAAGATTACTTGATCCTCTCCTATTTTTTTTTTGACGTCTACTTTATGAGAATCAAACCCCAGGCTAAATTGACAATGATATTATATCAAAGTCTACCCATTTTGTGGGTTATCAAGCTCATAATCATTTTCGAGGGACACAATTTTTATAAGATTATTTCCACAATGTGACTGTCTATTTCCTCATCTAGCTGAATAGCGGATTACTTCCGAATCATTTCAATACACATAAAAAAAGATGCAGACGTCTAATGTTATCCTATCAAATTTGGCCGCTCGATGTGAAGAGTAGACCATATTTTGATATGGACTTCTTGTTAAAATTTCAGAATTCCATTTCTGACCGTTAACCAAATTCGATTTCTGGTGTTAGTCAATTCAATGTCCAAATATTGAACTTGCACCTAGTCTTTTAACTAATCTACTTGATTAGATCGTCCTAGATCTTTAGTCACTTTCTATATATAGATCTTGTGGAGATTTGATTTTTAGTATAACTCATTGCTAACCTTGGGCAATATGTATACGATCCTTTAGTTAAAAATCATCAAACACGGTTATATTATATCGAGACTAACACGCGAGTTAGTACCGAATCCTAATGCTTTGTGGTGAGGTTACATAGCACCGGGTCATCGCTGACATCTATTTTATGATGATGACTCATTTGCTATAACACTTCATAGGATTGAGTAAATTTGACTCTTTGCAAATTTATCTCGACAGAATCCTAGTATAACTTCTATGTTTGTTAAGCTTCGGTTTAACGACTTGAGTTTGGTACAATCATATTGGTACTCATTATATACTTGCTTTGTAAACCTTTAAGCTCGGATTACTCGTTATTAATTCACTCTCTAATAACTAACCATCACTCTTCAATTCTAGTACAAGAAGTGTGAATCTCGTCCTTTTGTTATGGTGATTTTCAAAATTTCTTTGTATCTACTTATACGGTTATGTTGTATACACACCAACCATGTTGTGTCGCCTTATAACGCAACAACGTACTGACCATTATGAGTAATTACTATTACTAACAATAAGTACATACAACAACCTGAGATTCCACAAAGGGATGTGGGAACAAATTTCAATAGATTTCATTACTAGGCCTGCCTAGAACATTGGGAGACTATGATTCATTTTGGGACATTGTTAATCAATTAACGAGCTCTGCACATTTTCTACTTATCCGAGAGGAGTTCTAGATAGAAAAGCTAGCTCGACTGTATAGTAGTGAAATTGTAACAAGCATGGAGTGCCTGTTTCCTTTATCTTCGATACGGATAGTCGTTTTACGTCCCATTTCTGGAAAACAATACAGAAAGCTTTGAGAACGCGCTTAGATATGAGCACCACTTACTATCCTCAAACCGACGGTCTAAGTGATCGAACTATTCATGCCTTGGAGGATATGCTAAGGGCTTGTGTGATACAATTTGGTGGTAATTTGGATACTCTTTTACCTTTAGTCAAATTTCCTTACTCTAACAGTTATCACACTAGCATTAAATGAGCGCCATTAGAAGCTCTGTTTTGACACAAAGGTTGATCACCATTTTGTTGTGTTGAGGTTGGTAATAATCATTTGATTGGTCTTGTTGTTTACAAACTGAAACTACCTTAGGAGCTTAATGGTATATACGATGCTTATCGTATATCGAGTCTCAAAAGGTGTTTAGCCAACAAATCCGTAATTATACCACCTAAGGAAGTTCGTATTGACGAAAAGTTTCATTTTAACGAGGTGTTATCTATCTGTATTCTAAGTATATGATATGATCATCCTTCATAACCTATAGTATTTGTTATCGCTGTGATACATTTTTTTTATTCCAATGAGTCGTGGTGATTCTACACACTCTTTAGATCTTAATAGCACCTCTCATACTATAATTTTATGGTTACTATTTATAATAGTATTCTTTAATGGCACCAAGCCGAATGATACTTTTCCTTGCTGATAAAAGGATACTGAATCACCGGGATTTTCTATCATAATATCATTCTGGATTTGTACCAATTTTGTATACTTGTGTATATCAATCCTATGACGGATATCTTAATATTCTGAATAACACCAGTAGTGTACCGTTTGACTGATTCAGTAAATCAATGATCTATAGATTCTTTGGAATTCGAAGGATCTTTCTCTCATGATTATTCAATTTTCTTTTGAGCCTTTCTAAGTGTAACCTACTCTCTATGATTTTTAGATCTCGATTTGTCAAATCTCCCTACTGTATCTAAGAAACTAGATTTCCCTTGATGATCTTACATGAATCAAGTTACGAAAAAGAACTTGTCAACTATTAAACCAGTTGAATTTCGGGACGAAATTCTGTTAACTGGGGGAGAATGTGACAACCGTGACTTTTACGGTCAACACCCGTGTTCGACGAGTTCGTATAATAATAATAATAGTATTATTATTATGTGAAATATACTTTCAAACGAAAGGAACTCGTTAGTGAACAAAAAATAATAGCAAGATTTATTTGGGTGTTATAATGTTAAAAATTTGATCAAGTTCTAGTTTATACGCGTTAACACCCGATTCGAACGGTTTCGTAAATTTTAATTTAAATCCGAAAGGATATATATTTACGAGACGCAAGGACTCGAGGGAAAATAATAAATTATAATAAGTTATTTTTGGATAAAATAACGCCTCCATTTTTTTTTATCGGGTTCGTTTAAGCGAGAAACCGGCACGCGATCGGAGACCACGAGGTATATAAATACCCCACTACTCTCTTTTTCTCTCATTTGATTAATTCTTTGAGAAAAGTTAGAGAGAGAGAGGAGAGGGCTGGAGAGAATTCAGGTGGTGGTGGTGGTGGTCCGGTGGCGGTCCGGTGGCGGCCGACGGCGGTCTGCGGTGGTCCGGCGGTGGCTGAAGGTGGTCGGAGATGCCGTTATTCACCCGGAACCATTTCTCGACGCTACGAACGCAATGGTAAGCTCAGATTTCTCTAAATCCTTGCTTAAATTCGTTAAAAAGAGTTTTTAAATTTTGTCCAGAAAGTTTTATGCATGCGCAGTCTTAAAGATCGGACGATCCCCGGAAATCCGACCGTTAGAAATACATGAATTTTGGATATGATCTTTTCAACACATAGACGCAAAACCCTACCGGAGGAATTTTTGATCAGAGATTTCTAGGTATGCTTTTCATACCCTCGAATGTGACTGATCGGATTTTCGGATTTGAAAAACTGGGTCACATAGAATCGTCGATCCCTGGAGATCCGACCGTTGGATCGTGACGATTTTTGGACAGTAGTTTCTTGGCATAAATATGAATGTTTTCACCGTAGGAAATTCCGATCAGATGTTGGGAAGTATATTTTTGAATACGAACAGATTGTAACAGTTTCTAGGATCGAAAACAGGAAATTGATCGGGTTGCATGGCCATCGAAACGGCATTGCATGTCAATTTTGAGCATGTGGGAATGCTCGGGAGATAAAAACGATCCTAATGGTGTTTTTGGTTCGTATTTCATGTGATACGGGAGGTTCCGCGTACGCGAACCATTTATACGGAAGGTATAAACTTTACCCGTTAAGCTTTGATTTTATGTTAGAATAATTTTATAAGTCATTGTTTGAGAATTGAACCCGAAAATATTTAGTATTGAGATATTTGGTATTTTAAGTGGTTATTAGGTTATACACCAAACCCTGTTTCACGTGAAACAAATAATGAAACTAATATATTTATTTTTATACGACAATTGTTTTGATGAATTTTAAAAAAATGTTGATCTAGCACCCAAAAGTGGTTTTAATCAGTAGAATATGTTTTAAAATGAGTATCTGGTAAATTTGGTTATCTAACTCCTTATAGATTATTTATTAAAATTCACACAAGTTTAATACATGGAAATTTGGGAAAAATACTTATGAGTATTGAAAAATTCTTGAAATTGGACAGTGATAGTTATATGATGAACTAAGACTCCTGTCAAAATTTTATGAAAATTGGAGTTTTTAAGTATACGTTTAGTATTTATAAAGTTTAAATGGACGATTTATGGTTTGTATACTTCTGGATAAAATCAGGACTTGAAACTTGGTATGGGATCTTATATTGACTTAAAACTAATATGGTAGAAATTTGGTAAAGTTTTAATGTGTTTATCTATTTTTCCCGAATTTGTAAAATTCTAACAATATTAAATTCATATTAAATAATCTGGATATTAAAAAAATATGAAAATTTGTCAAAAATTTTTATTTATATACATGATCAATTTGTATAAATTTTAAGCAGTAAATTTATTTCTAAGTATGGTTTTGGAATTATGGTCCATTTAAATTTTATAAAAAGTTATTAATTTTGGAAAATTTTTATATAAAATTAATTTTATAAAAATTATAAGGGATTTTGGGCAGAAGTATAACCCCATTTAAAACATAAAATTTGACTTTTAAATTGGGTGCTAATATCACACTAAAACCCTAATTTCGGATGAATCAGATTTTTAAACCGTAAACCGGACTTTACGCGCGTAACCGCGTTTTTGGTCAAACGAAACTGTGACTTGAGATTTTATCATATATGACATTATAAATACTGATATTAATTAATAAAATCTAAAACTTAAGGTTTCAAAGTCACGAATTTATATAAAGGCTCGTTTTACAACTTTTGAGCGATTCGTACGTGTGTGCACGGGTTTTGGGTATGCAATCGACTACATAGCCACTTTTGAGTAGTAGACTCAGTTTTATACTTTAGGCGTCCTAAATGCTATTTTTTTATGTCTACTTGGTTAGTAGGACTCGGTTAGGACACCTGTTTTTGCGGTTCTTTCGGATTTAGCCGTACCTTGGTAGCACTGAGTTGCTAGCCACACTTTGCTTGCATTTGGCTGCTGGCCTTTGATAGAATTTGGATGTTAACCGTACTTTGCTGTTTTTGTTGACTATGTCACACTTATCACCGACGTTGTTCAGGTGAGTTTCGCGGCCCCCTTTTTACTTACTGTTTTACTATTTTTTGGGGAAAGCTGTTTCATTTTTTTTTGTCACATGTTACATGATACATTGATTACATGAGTTATTTTTTTTATAATGCCTTAAAGTCCCCAAATTTTTAGGCAATCAATTAGCTGAGCGTAGCCGTTGGGAATTTTGAGTAGTACTACTTGGGTTGACACCCCCGCTCATGGTTTGGTCGCGCCAACCAGACTTGTAGGGTCACTTGGGCGCAAAGTTAGCCAATTTTTTTAGGCGGTTGTTTGCATTAGACTTCCGTATGGGGTACTTTATTTTTTTGTCGAGGCTTTCATTGCGGCTCATTGTAATATGTTGTCTAATACATGTGTACTCGATCAATGGATTTTTGATCACTTTGGATTTTTATCCGAAACATTTTATAGAGTCGTAAAACCTGCGAACTCACCAACTATTTATATAGTTGACCCGTTTTCGAAACATGCTTTCAGGTAAACAGAATTGAAGAAGAGATTTTTATGAGGACTCGCTTTTGGATTAGAACTATTGTTTCTAGTTATGATAATATACTTTGGTTGTAGTCAGGCATTGAGACACTTTGTACTGTTTTAGAGATTTTTCTTGTATTTGTACTTTCGTTGGAAACATGTAGTATGGTTCAATGTAATACACAATTTTCCTTCAAGTTTCTCTTGTACTTGTGTTCAATGCGATATACCGGTTACATCCCATACTTCCGCCTTGTTGGGGTGTGACAGTTCATCAATTTCCAACTCCTCGAGTGGAACTACAAGTGTCTCATCTGATAGGCACTTCTTTAGGTTTGAGACATGAAAGACATTATGCACTCCATTGAGTGTATCCGGTAGGTTCAGTTGGTATGCTACTGGACCGATCCTTTTCTCTATCTCGAATGGTCCAACGTAACGCGGGTTTAACTTTCCTCGTTTTCCAAAACGAATCACACCTTTCCACGGTGAGACCTTTAATAATACTTTGTTGCCCACTTGGAATTCTAGCGGGTTTCTGCGCTTGTCTGCATAACTCTTTTGATGGTCACGAGCTGCCGCCATACGGTTTCGGATTTGCACGATTTTCTCTGAGGTTTCATGCACAAGTTCCGGACCCGTAAGTTGGCTATCTCCAACTTCAGCCCAACAAAGTGGTGATCGACACTTTCTCCTGTACAAAGCTTCTAACGGTGCTGCTTTGATGCTAGTATGATAGTTGTTATTGTAAGAGAACTCCATTAAAGGCAAGTGAGTCTCCCAACTGTTTCCGAAATCGATCACACAAGCCCGTAGCATGTCTTCTAGGGTTTGTATGGTACGTTCACTCTGGCCATCTGCTTGAGGATGGTACGCTGTGCTCATATCCAGACGCGTGCCTAGAGCTTTCTGTAATGATTTCCAAAAATGTGAGGTGAATCGGGCGTCTCTATCGGAAATGATGGAGATTAGCACTCCATGTCGGGATACTACTTCTTTAAGATAGAGGCGAGTTAACTTTTCCATTTTGTCGGTCTCTTTGATAGCAAGGAAATGAGCGGATTTGGTTAGGCGATCCACTATCACCCAGATTGTGTCACATCCAGTAGGGGTTCAGGGTAATTTGGTTATGAAATCCATGGAAATCTGCACCCATTTCCACATCGGGATTTCCGGTTGTTGAAGTAATCCAGATGGCTTTTGGTACTCCACCTTGACCTTGGAACAAGTCAGGCACTTGCTCACGTAGGTGGCTATGTCGGCTTTCATGTTCGGCCACCAATACAAAACCTTGAGATCGTGATACATCTTGTCGGATCTCGGATGGATAGAGTATCGGGATTTGTGAGCTTCATCCATGACTAGATCTCTTAGGTTTCCATATACTGGTATCCATATTCGTTCCGTGAAGTAGCGAATACCATCTGCTTTAATCTCAAGTTGTTTCTCCATACCACGAGTGGATTATAATGATAAGTTCTCCTCTTTTAAGGCTTCGAGTTGGGCATTGCGGATTTGTTCGGGTAATCCTGTATGAATAGTGAGTTGTAATGCTCTAACTCGTCGGGGTTTGGTTTCTTTTCTGCTTATGGCATCAGCTACCACATTAGCTTTGCCCGGATGGTACTTGATTGCACAATCATAATCGTTTAGTAACTAGATCCAACGACGTTGACGCATGTTCTACTCCTTTTGCTGAAAAATATGTTGAAGACTCTTGTGATCGGTGTAGATGGTGCACTTGGTACCGTACAAGTAATGTCTCCATTTCTTGAGTGCAAACACCACGGCTCCTAACTCCAAATCGTGAGTCGTGTAGTTCTTTTCGTGGATTTTTAAGTGTCGAGAAGCGTATGCGATAACCTTGTCGTGTTGCATCAACACACAACCGAGACCTTGGATGGAGGCATCGCAATACACCACGAAGTCATCCGTTCCCTCCGGTAGAGATAGGATGGGTGCGCTACATAGTTTCTGCTTCAGTAGGTGGAATGTTGATTCTTGAGTCTCGCCCCAATTATAGGGTTTATCTTTTTGGGTTAAGGCGGTGAGAGGTTGGGCAATCTTTGAGAATCCCTCGATAAAACGACGGTAGTATTCGGCCAATCCTAGAAATTGCCGAACTTCGGTTGGAGTTGTTGGTGCTGCCCAATTCTTGATAGCTTCCACTTTGGCTGGATCGACATGTATTCCTTTCTCATTGATCACATGTCCTAGAAATTGAACCTCGCGAATCCAAAAATCACATTTGGAAAACTTAGCGTATAGCTGCTCCTGTTTCAGTAGCTCAAGGATCAAACGTAGATGCTCCTCATGCTCTTCCCGACTCTTAGAGTATATGAGGATATCGTCAATAAAAACAATGACGAACTGGTCCAGGTAAGGTTTACACACACGGTTCATGAGGTCCATGAACACCGCGGGTGCGTTGGTTAATCCAAATGGCATGACCAAAAACTCGAAATGGCCGTACCGGGTTCTGAATGCAGTCTTGGATATATCTTCATCTCGAACTCTCAGCTGATGATATCCAGATCTTAAGTCGATTTTCGAGTAGAAACTTGACCCTTGAAGTTGGTCGAATAAATCGTCAATGCGGGGTAGTGGGTAGCGGTTCTTGATTGTTACCTTGTTTAACTCTCTGTAATCAATGCACATATGGAAAGTTCCATATTTCTTTTTGACAAATAGGACTGGAGCTCCCCATGGCGATGAGCTCGGTCGGATGAAACCTTTATCCAACAACTCTTGCAGTTGTGTAGATAGCTCTTGCAACTCACTTGGTGCTAGTCTATAAGGTGCTCGAGCAATAGGCGCTGCTCCGGGTGTTAGGTCAATCTGAAATTCGACCTGACGATGAGGTGGAAGGCCAGATAAGTCTTTAGGAAATACTTCTAGGAATTCGCGAACGATAGGGATATATTCTAACTTACGCAGACACTTCTGAGCCTTCATGAAAGATATGATGCCCATGACTGTACCACTTCTTTCGCCCTGAACGGATAGTATCTCTCCACTAGGAAGGGGTATACGAACGATCTTCTCACTACAGATGATCTCAGCTTGGTTTTTAGACAACCAATCCATGCCCACAATTATGTCAAAACTGCCGAGTGTAACTGGCATGAGATCGATGTCGAGTTTGTGACCAGAAAGTTCTAACTTACATCCCTTGAGAATGTGGGTTGCCTCGATTACTTTACCGTCTGCTATCTCTACGGTATAATGGTGTTCTAATAAAGTTGGATTTATTTCTAACTGACTACTAAGTTCTCTATATATAAAACTTCTATCGGCGCCAGTATCAAAAAGTACAGAAGCATAATGATCGTTTAAGAGAAATATACCGTTCACCACGTTCCAATCATTCCGAGCTTCTCCCGATCCAATCACAAACGCTCGGCCCTTTGCACCATTTCCGTTGTTATTACCATTTCCACCCTGGTGGTTATTACCATTTCCATTACCGCCCTGATGATTGTTGCCATTTCCATTCCTGTTTCCGTTTCTCCTCAACTACGGGCAATTTTTCTTGAAATGCCCTTCTTTACCACACTCAAAACAGCCTTTGGGTGCATCTCCAGGTGGTGTCTGTTTGTTTTGCAGATCTACTCTACAGTCTTTGGCCAAATGAACCATCTTTCCACACCGGTTGCAACGATACCGGTCACACGTTCCGTGATGGTGGAAGTTACATTTGTTGCACTTCGGGTACTTGCCAACATAAGAACTCTGATTCTGCTTAGAAGAGTTAGATTGACTGTTGTTCTTTGATGGTTCAAACTTATGGTGTTGCTGTTGCTGTTGCTGAGAAGGTGGGTTTGACTGGAAGGTTTTGGGGAATGAACTGTCAAACTTCCGCTTGTTGTCAATTGTCTTTGATAACGCACCTCTAGTGGGTAGAGTGCCCTGAGCGACTGCCTGATCGGTCAGCCTGTGAGCCAACCTGATTGCTTGCTGGATCGTAGTGGGATTAGAAGATGTCACCATGCTCTGAATTTGCGGAACTAAACCATCGATGAATTTCTCGATCCTCTTATATGGAGGTGTTACCATTTGTGGACACAAGTTCGCCAGTTCATGTGAACGAGTAGTGTAGGCTTCAATTTCAGATCCCTCCATCTTGAGATTCCAGAACTCGCCCTCAAGTTTCTGTACTTCATCGCGGGGACAATACTCCTCCCGCAGCATAGTCTTAAATTCATCCCATAGCAATGCATTTGCCATCTCAAAAGTTAGCATTTTCACCTGGGAGTTCCACCAAGTAAGGGGCGGACCCTCAAGTGTGCCAGATGCATATTTCACCTGATTATTCAGTGGACAATTGCACATTGCAAAAGCGGATTCAGATTTCTCCATCCAGCGGAGTAAGCCAACAGCCCCTTCGGCTCCACTGAACGAGTGAGGCTTGCAATCCATGTACGCCTTGAAAGTACAAACCTGCTGGTGGTTATGCTGACCTGAATTGTAAACAAGAATGCGCTTTAAGAATACCATATTCGAATTTGAGTTTAGGATGAATAATGACTCACTAGAGTCGATAATATGTTGCTTTACCTCCAGCATTAATAGCGGCGTGAATAGCTGTTACTGCTTCAGCCACACGCTCATTTATGAGTGCCGTGAGCTCGGCTGCAGTCATGTTAATGTTTCCGCGACCACCGCGTCCTCCGGCGCGTCCACCATGTCCATTTCCTCTTCCAGACATTATCTTTGCATTCATAACATACAATAATGAGAAAAATACATCGCATTTTATCATCATACAAGTACCAGTAAGCAAAGAAATTTAAACCACAACATCTAACATTTCAATAATAGTAATACTTGATAAAATAAATTGTAACAATTACAACTAAATTCAACCAAACATCAAAATTCTAGAAACAATTGTTGGATGGGAACAACCTTCCCATCTAGGTTCAAAAGAAAAGACGTAAATAAGTAATGAAGATAGATGATCAAATGTCATTGCCAACTGATGTAACATCGGATGCTGCATCATCATCCTCATCCTGGTCTTCTGCAGGTGCATCCTCTGGTGCAACCCCTGCTGCTTCAGCAACTGCAAGTCGAGCCTCCACTTGCTCAATCCTGGTGTGGAGTATATCTAGGTTCCACTCTGCAGTGTTCAGCCGGTCCTCCATATCCACACATCCATTTGCCAAATTCTCATGAGCTGTATCAGTTGCTGCTAAATCTGCAGTCAGTTTGGTGATCCTCTGATTCATCAACATCTCTCGCTGAAGTATGCTAGTAATCTCTCCCGCTGCGTCCCTCATGTTTCGGATCTCCCGGTCCATCCTAGCCACAAAAGCAGCTATCACCTGCTCATAGGGGTACTGCAATGGTGGCAAAGCTCGTACAGAAGATGATGAAGAAGAAGCAATGTCAGTAGTGAGTGGAGGTGGGACCTCCTCCTCGCGGATCCAGTTCCTGATCCTATCGGGATACCAATCCCAGTCCTGCGTGTTGCCTCTGACACGCACATGAATAGGCTTGTCATACCCTACAGTGGTATTGATCGGGTTGAGTCGACGTCTCCTCGGCTCAGGCAAAGGTACGGTAGGAACATTGTGCTCCTGAACGACTGGGGATGCGGGTGAATTAGGCGGGGTCGACATTTCCTGTAACGGGATGAGTGAGTGCCATGTATGAGTGTAAGTGCTGTGTAACTAATGCATGTATGTGGTTATAGTCTACTATGCATTTCCTAGTTCTCTATAACCAATGTCTCTGATACCAATCTGTCACACCCCCAAAATCCACTAACGGAGTTTTACTGTTAGAAGCGTGACATACCAGGATCTCAGTAATTAGTTACGTTGAATGTAACATCCATGATTTTCCAATAGTATTTTGTTGATAATGACACTCCATTTTAAACTCATATGTGTCCAAAATAATATGATACAACGTGTATAAATTCAAAGTTTCAACATTTTATTTACATATTATTCATGTATATTGATATATGTATGTATATTTATATAGATATATTTAAAAACTTTGTAAGTTGATTTAAAAACCAAACTTATGAACTTCGATGTCGTATTTACATTTTTTATATGTATATACCTAAATTTGTTTATAAATATAAATGTATATTTATTTATCATACTAAATAAACTTTAAAAAAATTTGTAATAGAAAATCTTTCCTTTATAGATAACTATAGATAAATAAATAATAAGTAGAACTTTATAAATTTTATAAAGTTAGAGTTAAATTTTCATTTGTTAAGTTAAGGGGGCCGGAGTGTATTTTATCAAAGTGAAAGGGGAAAAAGTGAACATTCAGAGTTTAATTCCCTGCTTCTCCCCCCTCCCCCTCGATTTTCCGGTAGGCCTATTCCGGCCACCCTCGTTTTCCCGACAACGATTTTTTTTGAACCCAATCTTTAATAAATCGAGTCGGTTACAGGTCTCCATTCGAACCGAGTATCTTGGTATCACTTTTACGCGTTTTAAAGCTGTCAAATTTGCAATCAATGTGTGCTTAATCACTTCCACAAAAATCGGGTTTCCCAAACTTAGAAAACGCGTGTTCAACCCTTATAAAACTTACGAATTCGGTCATTCCTAATCACACCACACTCGTTAACCCATTCCCCTACTTGAAAACGCTCGCCTGTGTTCCGTATAACACCGCCACCACCGAAATTCAGGTGCTAGCCGCTGGCGATCGATTCAAGCACCATTTCAGGTATTCTAACTACCATTCTACTCGTTTTTACACTTCAATACAAAGCCCTAATGTTTTGATTTTAGTCTGGAAATAATCAAATCTAATTCGGGGATTTAGGATTTTCAATCGCATGGTTTGGGGAAGATGACACTTGAAACCTTTATGTCAAAACTCATTATTTCCCAAACTTTACCAATACATCAGGCTAGAGCAACCGGTTAAACCTCTCGACACCCACATCAGAGGTCGCGGGTTCGACCCTGCCTCTGCTCATTTCTTTGTTATTTTTGTTTGGACCTTCCCAAACTTATATTTTTGTTGTTTTCCTGATTTGCCATATTCATACACACATACACGCAGATGTATATACATATATAAACACATTTATTCTTATAGAGATAAGAAGGTTTAAATTTCATATTTATAACTATAACAAAACACTTGCAAATAATTTTGGCATCTATTTTATAAATTTTTATTGTTATAATTCTTTTAAGTAAAAAGCATATTTTCTAAAAAGCGTTTTAATTATCACGAACAACGTATGAGCTTTATTACTTCTAAGTGTATATTATTTCGTTCATTATTAATATGTAATTCTAGAACATGACAAACATTGTTATTTGAAAGTTATAAAAATGTTAAAACATCATAAGCTTTATTAAATGAAAAGGGTTATATAAAAATATTTAAACGTTTAAAAACGACGTAACCTGTAACATATTTTATTTATGATACGATCTTATTAGTGTTATTAATATTAAAAATTTAAATAATCATTTTATTAATACTATTATTACTTTTACAAAGAGTATGGCAAATATACGATTTCTTAAGTAATTAATCTCACTCGTTGGATTTTCATAAACAGTAAATATTACAATTTGAATAATTAATTCAGTCATTTCAAATGATATCTATATAAATATTATTTTATATAATATTTCAAAATGATAACAATTTTAAAAGCCAAATTTTAAGCACCTTCGACAGTGTCTTAAATATATAAGTATTGTAGTTATTATATTAATATCTTTTTTACAAATGACACTCATTTTTGACACCTAAATCCCTTTTATAAATACAAACGTCATTTATAAACTCTATTCGTATTCCCGATCACTCGTCCATTCTAACATCCTAAAATCCCAAATCGTTCCTTTATGGTTTCTTTAACCGTTTCTACATTATAATAACCTGTTTTATTCAACTTAGGGCATTCTTAATTCTTGTTGCTACAAGTTACAAGCTCGACCCTCTATTTATTCAATGTGAGTTTACATAGCCCCCTTTTACATTTTTACATATTTTGGGGTGAAACATGATCTATTCTTTAAAGCTTTTTATATAGACTTAAATACAATTCAATACTATGATATTATGTGTTACGTGCTTTATGTTTGAATGCTATGAGTTAAGACTACATATACATGACTTTAGTACAATCATTAACTACATACAAGCCAACGGTTAACATTGATGGATCTATTGTGTCTGACAAACCCACCCGGTTAGGGTGTTTGTTACCGACTTTACATAAGGGTAACCTGCGTGTTATGCCTCAGTCCAAGGTTTGATTGTACATAGTTTAACTATAGGTTCTCCATAAATGCCATATACACATGTATCGTATGAATTGTATAAAATATCTTAAACTTGTTGTGTGTCAAAACCTATGTATGCTCACCAACTTTTTAGTTGACCTCGTTTTCATCATGTTTTAGGTACTAACGCTTGAGAATAAGTACAAGTTGCTTCACTTAGGATCGAGGACCTAGAATGAAATTTAAAGAAACTATTTATGTATTTTTCCTATTCTTGTATTGTGGAATTTTGATGTTTTAATGAAATTGGTTGTTTAAATACTTCAACTTTAGTAAACCTTGAGCTTTTGAACAGTCCGCATGTCCCGTCCCGACGTATTCCGCCGTCGGTTGGGGTGTGACATTGAACGACTCTATATGATTTTAATAAAAACCAATAGTATTGCTCATAGTCACGATGAAATACTAGAAATGAAAACACTGATTTAATATAAGACTTGCAGAAGCGAAAAGTTAGATGAAAAGCATGCGCCAAAACAGTCGCGCCAAAAATAAACAATTCAACAATAATTAAAATAATTAGTTCTTGAGTTTGAAAAATGATGGACTTCGTATGCATGCATGCCTTAGCTTGTGCTTGTACCTTAATTACTTGAGAAAACATGCTAAAACGTGTCAACACTAGGTTGGTGAGTTCACAGGTTTCAATGTTTGTAAAGTTTACTAGATAATACCATTTACAATATATATCATAGGTAGCTAACCTAGTACATGTTACTAAAGCGTTTCGACACCGAAACTGACTGTTCATGTTTGTACTGCCTCCCACCATGACTATCATAATCAGTGGTGAATGTTTAGGTCAATGTTACACCCGTTCGACTACCTGTCGTGTTAGCGCGACTAACGCGGGTGGGGCTTGTCAATGCCCAGTAGTACTACTCAAGATTATCTCACTAACCCATATACTAACGGTTCGATAAGTAAGGACTTTCATGATATGTTTGCGCTTAGTACACAAGTGATATAAAAGAAATGTAAGATCTAAATGTTCGTACCCATGTTTTCTCCCCCAAGTTTAAACCGTAAGAAAAGGGGCCGTGAAACTCACCTTAAAGTATGTGCGAAAGAAAACGAACTTAGAATGCTTGACGACTAACTGCCACCTATAAACACCGATTTATAAGTGTGTGTTTGTGCAAGATGATAGAAACCCTTAGTATCCAAACAATACTATTGTTTAAGTGTTTAGAAAAGTTTGACCAAATTTGACTAAGTTTGACCAATTTTGACCAAGTTTGACCAAGTTTGACCCGACGACCCGTTGGTGACCCGTTTAGTGATTGAATGTTTGTTCAATATAACACTTCTATATTATACACAATAATCATGCTATAGCACTTAGCAACAAATCTTATTTGTTCTAACAAGATAGCAAGTTTCCATAAATAGCAGGTTTCTATAAATAGAAAGTTTCAAAAAATAGCAGGTTTCTAATAATAGAAAGTTTCCAAAAATAGAAGGTTTCTAATAATAGAAAGTTTCCAAAGATAGCAGGTTTGTTCGGGACTCATGTTTCCTAGAAACTATCATCATTGATATATTCATAGGATCACTCCAACATGTTCTAGTTCATCACATCACATAACAATTGTCTAGAACCTAAACATGCAAATCATAATTCAAGACAAAGTTGCTATCTTTAGTAACCTATGACTAGCATGCGTGATTTCACCCACCTAACACGTTACAACAAGTTATTGTGTCCTATCTAACATAGAGCTATCATCAAACCATATCATGCATGTCTAAATAGCAAGTTATAACCACTTTTAACAATTAAAGTTTTCTTATTTGGAAAGTTGGTAAAACCTGGTTATGTATTCAAAATCTGATTTCACAAATCATGTAAACATGTATCAAGTAACACATACCCATCATCACATCATCCTACTCATGTCTAGCATGCAAGATAAAAATCATAAAAAGTTTCCTCTTTTAGTAACTCATCAATTACACGCTTCATTCATAAAATTAACACGTCAAATCAATCTCAAATCTTTCAACTAATATAACTATAACTATATTAATCATAATCCACGTCTAGCATGTGATTTCTATACATCACATAATCAACAATATTCAATTTTCACATCGTATGACAACTAGGGTTTCATATACGTTCATAAAATCATCAATACGATACAACAATATCAAACAATTAACTAATTTATTATCATATTTCAAAATAATCATGTTTGGATAATCTAGGGTTTTGATCTCAAAAATAATAATGAAAAAGTGACGGAATCAGATGAAACGACTTACGTAGAGATGTTAGAAACGCTTAGACTAGCACGTATTCACTTCCGGATTCAAGATCGGGGCTCGATCGATGGTCATATGGTTGCTTTCTTGGTTCGGCCGAATGAGGGTGATGGTGAGGGGATCGATCGCGACGGCTAGGGTGGAGTAGGGTTTATGTTTATTTTTTTTTTAAGTTCCTTATATAATCTTTTCACTAATGGGTTTTTAAGTTGGGCTTCAGGTTTAATTAAAGCCCACAACTCTAATTAGTTAAATAACACTTAATTACTAACTAATAATTTTCGATTTATATTTTTATAAAAACTCCAACTTTTATAAAAATATTGCATGCGGTTAATATTCGATAAACACGTACGAGAACAATAATATTCACATAATTCACGTAAAGTCACGTAATCACACAAAGTTCACATAATTTATAATAAATATAAATTATTAAATATTCAAATTATTTGATTTAATTAATCACCAACGTTCCGGGTTTAGACTCGAGTGCGATTCGCCGCGTGTAAACTAACTGACACATTTAATTAACTTAATTAAATGCCATGCACGTGTGACTAACTGAGATAACTGAGTTTGCAATGAATAATGTTTGAACTAACGAGGTTTGAGTTAACGGAGTTAACCTGAAATTGCCGGATGTCACATTTCGTAACACTAAAAAATTGAAAATGTCTATCAACTTATTTTGTCAACATTTAAAAAATCATGTTGATGCCATGCTTGATGTGGACTCCCCTATTTTTGAAACTGAAGTTGTAATGCAAATTCTCCGTCAACTTCCCCCTTCCTATATAGGGTGTATCAGTAGTGTACCCACCACCCCTATAATGTCTTGTAAATACTTCTTTACTTAAAATTAAAGCCTCCATCACGTATTCACATATAATTTAGCATGCATTCACATAATGCTATTTAACATTAATCCCTACCCTAAACCTTTGTAATGGTTTCACTCCAAGGTATCAAAGAGGTTTATATATCTGGTGTACTAGCGGCGTACCTAGCACCCCTTTGATATTTTATGGATATTTCATTATTCTTTGACATCACGCAGAAAACTGATATTTTGACCAAGGCACGGGTTAAATTTATCGAGACAAAACAGCTAATAGGAGTTGAAAACTTAACAGAGGTGAAGGCTGAAATCAAGGGGGTGATTATTGGTTGATTCTAGAAGAAATCATAAAATGAGTTTTGTCCACCACAAATACATGTGTTCAGCTGTGATAACTCTGATTATAACCAACAAATTACAACCATTTTTTTTTATTGTTTACACGATTTACCTTCTTGATTTTAATTGGGGGACTGGTGAATTAGAGCCCAAATATTGTTAATAACCCTTAATGTGTATTTTAGAATTTAAACATAGCTTCTTATGATTTTATATCAATTTTTTATTAAAGGGTTTTTTTTCTCATTTAAAGTTTATTTGATGCTATAAATCATAATGATTTGGTGGACTATATCTCAAGTTTAAATCCCCTTTTACCCTATATACTATTACATCTATTAGTTAGATAACCTATAGTACTATATGCCTGAAACACATGAATGACTTGCTTTACTACCATATTGGATTAAAAGCAAATAGAAGGTCTTAACTCTTAACACACTTGTGTATATATCAAATACAGGTGAATTTCACATGAGATGAAGAGAGATTGATTATTTCTGGGTCATTCAATCAGTCAAAGAAGCCTGATAAGTTGTCATTCTCATAACACTAGCTAAGGCTAATTGATTGTCTCTGAGTAGGCTATAAATAATTGTACTCAACTTCCCCCCTCCTAGACTTGGCCACATCTCTACACCTATCAACTTAATGCACTCTTTAATCTTTGCCACTATGCACCAATTAATATCCATCTATCTTTTAACAGTAAAACCTTAAGAGAAAAAATACTTACACCATCTTCTTTCTTTAATCCAATGCATAAGAGTAACAAGATCATCTCTCTTTAATTTCTCTACATTTGAGTATGGAGTACTACGCATTTTCTTCGAACAACGAATTGAATCGTGAGAATCTTTATTCAAACCATGAACAAGATGTGCCTTTGTTCGGGCAGTTTCCGTCTCCTTTGTTCGATGACATACAGCATAACCACAGGCAGCAAATGACAAGCGAGCCACCGCCTTCCCCTGTGAAAACTAAGCGTGTAAGGAAGAAAAGAAGTGCTGGCAAGACAGACAGGCATAGCAAGATTCATACTGCCCAAGGCCTTAGAGACAGAAGAATGAGGCTGTCTCTCCATATTGCTCACAAGTTTTTTGGTCTTCAAGACATGTTAGGGTTTGATAAAGCAAGTAAAACTATTGAGTGGCTCTTTTGCAAGTCCAAGAAAGCAATAGATGAAGTCACTGAAAGTGTTAAATCACAACACACTACTCAAAGTGTTGGAGAGAACAACGAGAGTTGCAAATCTCCCATTTCTGATTGTGAAGTTGATTCGGGGATCGAGTTCGATGCTACTTCAAACAAAGGAAAACAATTGATCAAGGATGGTGAGAACCCGAAAAAGCCCTCCGAAAGTGATCTAGTGGCAAGGGAGTTGAGGGACAAAGCAAGAGCAAGAGCAAGAGCAAGAATGAGAACAAGAGAGAAATTGATGTTCAACAATCCTGATAAATCAAAGGAGGTGTTTGGAGAAAACCCTAATGGTGATTTTGATCAACTTCATTTAGGGTTTTCAGCAAACCCTAATAGTCACTACATCCAAGATTCATCAACTTCTCCCCTTGAATACCCTGGTGTGCATCACTTCTTTCACCATACACAGTTGAATAATGTTTCTCAAACAACTGAAGATTACTTGGGGACAAGCTCCTCATCATTTTATTCAGGATATGGTTATAACAAAAATTGTGAGAATCCGCCGGCTGGTTGGTTAAATTCAAGCAATTCATTCTTGGGCTTTCTTGGAGGTTGGGATTCTGAGAGTTTCACAGAAAACTATGGACTTTATCCTACTCTTGCCCCATTGACAGGTGACATTCATGGACAAAACTATGGTTCGGTTCTTATTCCTCCCTCTAATTTTGTGCATTTCCAAACTCAAAACCAAAGTGAATAACAATGGTTCTAGTGGAACAATTGCTATATAATATGGCTTATTCCGAAACACAAATCATTGTTGTTTCAGAATTATCTTTCTATATTTCTATTTGAACATTCGATTACGGGTGTTAAGAATAAAAGGAGCGCGCAAGAACATGTATTAAAGTTTTGCGGTTTCTGCTGTCGAATTTTATAGACAATATAGCTAATTTCAAATTATATATGTTTGCTGTAATAAGAAGTTATATGAAGAATGGCGTTTTTAGTATATTCATTCACTAAAATGGTAAAGGTGGCAAAAAATGTCTTGTTTTATGTAGTGCATGCACTATTGGTGCCCTTGTTATTTGAACAATGTGATATGATCATGAAGTTGTATGGATAAGAAGTTTTCAGTTTTCACAGTTTAAAATTAGCAGCTGAATCAAACTTTTTCTTCCCAACACATTAGGTTATCGTTAGTTTTTTTTTAACAGCAAATTTATCATACTCTTACTCCTAAATACACCAAATAATTCACCCCGTGTCTGGGTTTAAACTCAGGACCTCTCATCTAACAGACAAGAGCATTTGTCAAGTAGGCTAGAACATGAATGTTTAGTTTGCTATAGCAGTGCATAGAACATGAATGTACAAAAGATAGAATAAAATCAACTTGGTTGGCTAAATGCAAGATATACCAACTGTAGCCAATGGATCTTTAGAGCTTGCAAACAAGTTCAAATCAAAGCTCAGTAATTAGGATTACTGAACCAACTACATTTGTACACAGACTGATCAATTGACTGAGGTTTAATGTTCTATTGTTCGTAAGTGACAAAATAAGGTGGAAGTTGTTTCTATATTATGGTTGAAGTCTTACATCTTTATCTTTTTTATATGACAGGCCTAAGCCAACACTTAATCTTGAAAAGTGAAAATATATAGAGTGAATACTATTAAATTAAACAGCTAAGTAAGTAAGTAATTTATGATATCCACGATTGAGCCAGAGAAATAGAAAAAAAAACCCTTAATTAACTCAAGTTAATATTTCCTGGCTGAGGATTTGTATGATTAACAAGAGAGACAAGTAAAAAAAATGTTGGGGATGCAGAGGATAGTAACTATTGTCTCATCAAAATCTTTATTTATTAGAAACAAAGGAAAACAATTTTTTTTGTGAGCTTCAGAAATATTCGGTGTTCAAATATCTATCAATCGATTTTAGATTTCTCTGGTTCATGTCGGCCCAGATCACATAATAAAAAGAGTTAACATCCTCCAAAAATGCATAAAAACCCTCTAATCTAAACTTCTCCGAGTCTCCGCTTTATCCATTTAATCTCATATCAACCAACAAGTTTCATCAAACTTCAGATTTCATATACAAGAGTACATTATTCAATCAAAATACCAAATAGTTAATTTTAAACTTTAAGTTCTTTAACCAAACATGAAGGAATCAAATAATAAAAAATTATATAATCAATCACTATGAACATTCAAGTAAACATGGTCTTTCAAGTTGGTCTGGTATTTTGAAATTGAGAGGAGATTAGGGTATGAGTAAATGACTAGTTGGCTTTAAAGTTTAATACTGGGTGAGTTAAAAAAAATGGATAACTGGGAAGATAATTGGGTAATGGATTTAATAATTTATAGATTTTATTTGTTAATTTAAATGAGATTATATTTATTTTTCAATCTAAATCTAAACTATTAACAAACAAGTAAACTTTTTATTCAACACTTGTATTACACGGTTTTATAAACATAAACTTTTTATTACTAAATATATAATATTATATTTATTCAACCCGTTTAATACACGTGATTCTAACCTTGTAAGTAATATTGTATTATTAAAAAGTTTTAAATTAATTTTTTGAATG
This sequence comes from Smallanthus sonchifolius, assembly GCA_023525975.1. Taxonomy (NCBI): domain Eukaryota; kingdom Viridiplantae; phylum Streptophyta; class Magnoliopsida; order Asterales; family Asteraceae; genus Smallanthus; species Smallanthus sonchifolius. The sequence goes on from CM042029.1 coordinate 83,708,584, forward strand.
TATTTTCGGTATACAAAAATTGTGGGTGTTGATCTCGATTATATATAATATTGTACAAGGAAAAAACCATATTACAACTACTTTTTCTTAACATCAAATGTCCAGATACCCAGAATCATCCTGACAAACGGATCATCCAATCGTTTAAAGAACAGAATCGTGGTGATCCGGCCCCACACCCAATAGAAAACCCACAACTGGGAGAACCCGTTGCCCCAACCTGAAATATTTTGTGTTTTTGAAACCCGTTTTTTTTCGGTTTTTGGTTTTCGTGATAGATTCAGATCAGTTTTGGTTTTTTCGGTTTTAAAATATGGGTTTGAAATTTTTAGGCTAAAAAAAAGCCTCAAAATAATGAAGTGAACCTAATTTTTTTTATTTACTAATGTTTAATTGATTATTTTACATTTCGACCTAAATTTTTTTATGATTCATAAAATTTCATTAGTAACTATAAGCATGTGTTTCTAACCTAGTATGTGTGTGCATATATAATAAACAAAGATAAAATAATTCAAGCCAAACCTAGCTGGTTCAATTTGTAAACAAGCTGATTTCTAGCGAGTTTTTTTCAAGTTCTTTCCGAACAAGCTTCAAGCTGTTTAAACGGTACCTTAATTTTTTTGTAATAGTTTTATTTTTCAGAATAAATTTGCAAGCACCCTTACATGTAACAAAGTCTTATTGGTTAATGATAGTTTCCATTTTGATTGGTTGATATTCTAGGGGAGGGATGGGTGATTGCTTGGCATAGACAAAACACGGATATATAGTATATAATAAATAAATATTTTTTTCTGTCACATATCGTCTCCATGTTTATTCTTATCATTTTTCATGTGTCTCTTTTTTATTAAATACATCTGTATCTTTTAATAATATGGAATTATAAAAAAATTATTAATTGTACTAATAAAACACATTTATTTTAAATTAGAGTAAATTTAAAATTATGTCCTTTAACTTTTTAAAAAATTGCAAGTTATGTCATTTGGCTTTAAAAATTACATTAAATGTCCTGTTTTTGAAACTTTTGTATGCATTCAGTCTTTTATACTAACTGATGTTAAGTTTTTCTATTAAGTTTATTAATATACAAACACACATAAAGGTAATACGGTCATTTTACGTTATAAAGGACAAAAAGTGTAACTTAAAACCCAAATATTTTTTTATTTTACACTCTCACTCTATCTCTGCTCTCTCAACCTAGAAAAACACAATCAACATAGATCATTTTCATATCTTTTCACCATACAAAAGGGTAAGACGTATCTTCATCTCTTCCGGTAGTATTTATCATCATCATTCTTCACTTCCTTTCTTGCAGTCAACAAAACTATAATTATAAACTTAACACATGTTGCCCCGCCTAAGATAATTGCAACTATTCACCCACCATTAAACTAACAAGTTCTGGTCGGATTGAAATTCAGGGAAGCCACCGTTAAACCCACCTACGATAGAGACGGAATTGAGGGTTTTTTAAGATAAAACTGACTTGGGAAGATGGGGGCAAAATCGGATTGAAACAATGATATTGATTTTTGGGGGCAAATCGAATTGAAGTTCCTATTCACAGAAAACAATAAGGTTGAATTTAAGCATCTGGGATTCAAACCCCTTTTGCCGTTAAACGCTAGAACCGAGAGGAAATGGCGTTCAAATGAAATTGCAACATAAGCTTCAGTGGCATCTTGGTGAAAAATATTTGAAGCAAACCTAAAGAGAGTTTGGGAGAGAGAGGGGGTTAAAGAGAAAGTAAATATAAATATATAAATTTGTTTTATTTAAGTTACACTTTTTCTCCTTTATAAGATAAAATGACGATATTGTCCTCACGTGCTTTGCACGTGACTGAAGTTAACACAGAAAATTAACACCGGTTAGTGTAAAGGACTAAATGTGTGCAAATGTTTTAAAAAAGGACATCCAGTGTAATTTTTGAAATCAAAAAACATATCCTGTAATTTTCTACAAAGTTAAAGGACATAATTTGTAATTTACTCTTTAAATTATCTCTTATTATAAAATTTTTTTGAAATCTAATGTAACTTTTATTTTCATCAAATAATAAATGAAAGTCAAATTATATTAAATACTATTAACGTATTTTCGAAACTCGACTATCTATTAATTTTTAAATATTTTGAATTTTGTTTTATATCTTTAATATATGTAATACATTTTTATATCTGTCAAATATATATACATAAAGATTTAAAAAATTTATGTATTGATATTTTTTACCCCGTGTGTAGTACAGGGGATCTAAGCTAGTTGCATATATATACTAACCAAATAGTACGATTAGTCGGTGATCCAAGGTTTTCTTTTTTTTTTCCTTTAACGACCTACGAATACAATAAGCTTAGCCACCTAGGTAAACACATTGGCGAAAGGTCACCCAAGCCCGTAAACACAAACAACGATGGTAACCCGGCCCGCGCATCATTCCAGGAGAAACTCACCACCTAAAGGTCCATTGTGGTAAAACCTCTTGCTCACATGAACATATTACACCAAGTGAGACTCGAACCCATGGCCTCCACATTGGAACGAACTGCCACCTAAACCAATTGATCTGGGCTCATTGGCTTCTTTTTTTAGTTTTTCGTATTTAAGTTTTGTGTAAAGAATAAATTTATAGCCTCCTAAGTAGGGGTGAGGAAAAATGTCACACCCCCAAAATCCACTAATAGAGTTTTACAGCAAGGAGTGTGACAAAACATGATCGTCGTCATTAGTTACGTTGAATGACACTATATGAGTTTTAAAAATACCATTAAATATTAAAGTAAATGCGGAAGCGTAAACGTTAATATTAAATCCAAAGTAATTACACGCAACAAAAGCGCCAAGTAATGTAAATAATGTATAACAAATCATTGTTCACTTAATGATAAAACCAATGCGACTCCATGATGCATCCTAGTCCTGATGTGTACCATAGTGATCTGAGAAAACATTCTTAAATTGTCAACACAAGGTTGGTGAGTTCATAGGTTTGTAAGTAAATAAACTGTTTGAGTGTTTGCAGAATCCACATACATAAGTCACACCTATTGTTAGCAAGACAAAGTACAAGTTACTCTAATCGTTCACAACCGAAGCTGACTGTTTGTGTTTGAATGCCTTTCTTCATTACTAACATCAACAATATTTCCAAATGGTTAGGACAATTTACATCCGTTCGACCTCCATTCGAGCTAGCACGATGTTACACCTGGGTTTCAGGACACCCTAGGTTTGTGACCAGATTGGCATCTCCAATCTTATTTTAATTAAAAATTAGAGTTAGTTTAGCAGCGGAAATACTTTTGGATCGAACTTGTAATAAATCTCAACTCGAAGATTGATATTGTATATTTTCCAAATCCGGGTATAAATAAAATACCATTTCATTTCAATGGAGATTTAAATACCAATTTTCTATACAAAACCATGGTCCACGACCATTTACATGTCACCTGCGTAATCAGGGTAAAACTAGAGCCACAAGGTAGTTGGCATGTGCCTAGGGAGTTAACCATGTCTAATACTAAGCTATACAAGCATTGGTATCTAAGGGTTTTACCTTCCGGCACCTAACCCTGTGTACTAGGGAGTATCCATATTTAGGAAATCGTCATCCTAAATATCTCCTCTTTTTTTATCACTGCAGAGTTATCTCTATGCTATTAGCACATAACCTTGTCAAAATATTTTATGTACACCTTTATCCCCAAGACTATCCCGTAGGACTAGCCTTAGATAATCATTGATTACCTGAAGAACATTTAGAAAATAAAATGTCAGCACGAACGCCGGTGAACATGATTATCATGACCAGTTTCATTTGGCAAATACAGTATCAAAACATTTAACCATAATGCAGGTACAATCTACCATCCAGCAGAACTATTTCATCTGAGTGTACAACCACTGTATACACCAATAATTTCCGTAATAGGACTATTGGCATTACTAGACTTACTTACGGCGACGTCCCTTAACCGAGACCCCGTCTTACATCCAGTTACAGACAATTATCAGCCCCAATATGGGAATTTCACCCATAAAGCGTGTATCCCTTGATCAAGTTTTACGTATACTTATGGCCTGAATGTTTTACGTAGACACCCTTATGCATCAAACTTTTGAATACCAGTATTGTCATTTCGTAAACGTAAAACTTTCAAAGTTTTGAAAATAAAATACAGATAAAAATATTCACCTTAATAATAGCTCGATCTTATCTCAGGTAATCCGTATAAGCTTAGTGTAAACCTTAAAGCAAGTTCTAAGTTATGTTAGAATCTTAACGCACGAATACAGAAATAAATGAAAGGGCGGAAATAAGCGAAAGTTAGATATTTTACCGAAACGAGGGCACGAGTGTAATGAACCAAATTTCATATTTGCCCCATAATATAATAATAATTATATTGTAAGGGGGTATATTTATATAAATTGAAGTTGGAGGTATTTTGTAAATGGTGGAAACTTGTAGTTTTGGAGCAAGGAGTCAAAATTACAAATACAGGGATTGATCTTGTAATTGGCTCAAACCTGATTTGGGTGGGGGATAAAAATGGCGACACACACTTTTACAAGAGTGTGTGTGCCGTGATTTGCATGGAGAAAAAAGGAAGAGGAGTCTCAAGATCAAATCTGGAAGTTGGAGCTTGAATTTGAGGGTTTTGATCCACTCAATCCATTCCTAAACATCAAGTAAGTGCTCTATCATCTCCTACATCCACCATTGTTGGTGTTCTTGAGGTTTTTGAGGAAAAACGGATTTGGGGCTGCTTTGGATGGAATTGGTGAAAGATAACTTGAAATAACTTGTTATCTAGCTTGTCTATTGTTGATTAGTGGTTATTAACATCCAATTTAATGATTTCAAAATTAGGGTTCTTGAGACCCAAATTGGGGATTTCGTAATTAAAGGTGTTTAAATGGTAAATTGAGTATGGATAAGTGTTTATGGCGTAATATAAATACATTTTCATTTATAAAACTCAATTAAGTTGGTGACTTCTAAATTGATGAAATTGTGGAATTTTGGTTAAAACCCAAACGGGTCAACTTGGGTGTGTTGTTGATATTTGTGTTTATATGGGCGAATATTGTGGTTGGAGCTAAGACTAATGAGGATGTTAGTCTTAGAAGAGTGTTGTATCTCAAATGGTGTACGTTGAGATATTTTGATTACTAAACAAGATGAATTGTTTAGGTGATGAAGACGATGAAGGCGTTAGCTATGATGTCCGATTGGAATCTTCATTGGCAAAGGTAAGTGTTTTGCACTTACTTAGTAGTAGATAAGTTGTGGTTACATGTAAATAGATGTATTGTCATTTTTATTTATATGTTGTATGTAGATTTTGACTTATGTGATAAATGGTCAAAGTAAGTGTGGATGTGGTAGGATTGTTGTAGTTGACTTAATGAGGAACTAGTCAAACTGATGAATGACACTTGGTAAAAGTGATGTAATTGTACTATGTGGAATATTGCCAACCTAAACGTGGTAAATTGGTGTGATTAACTAAGTATGGCATATAGTCAAACTAAAATGTAGAATGTGGTAATATGATGTAAATTGACTTATTGTGTATTAAGTCAAACCATTGTAGATAACGGTGAAATTGGTGTAATTTGACCTCAGGGGTATAGGGTCAAACTATTATGTGAAATTGGTGTAATTTGACCTTAATGGTACAGGGTCAAACTATTATATTGAAATAGGTGTAATTAGACTATGTGGTTAATAATCAAACTTGAATATGCAAATGTGGTAAATAAGTGTAATTAGACTATGTGATTAATAGTCAAACTTAAATGTGCAAATATGGTAAATGTGTGTAATTAGATTTATGTGATTAATAGTCAAACTTGATAGTGCAAATGTGGTAATTAGATGTAAATTGACTGGTGATTAATGGTCAAACTAATGGGTGATATAGGGTTAAATGGTGTAAATGACACAATGTGGTCAAGAGTTAACCAAAATATAGAATGTGGTAACATTAGACTAAAATTGACTTAATGTGGTGAAAGTCAACCGTTGGTAATAAAACGGTAAATTGGTTGACTACATGAAGTGTGGATACTTCATGGAAGTGTAACGCGAAGTGTGGCTACTTCACGGGTGGTAATGAGGTTAAGTACCTCACGGGTGAAAGTGAAGTCAAATACTTCACGGATGACATGAAGTGTGGATACTTCATGGGTCGACATGTAGTCAAATACTTCATGCGAAAAAGCGAGTGGTAGTTCTCGCAATAGATATGTGGATATGTCAAACTGATGAATGGTGAAATGTTAGGACTTGTATGAGTCATTACATGTCTTAAGTATGGTTCTTATTATGCCTAAACGATTATATGATTGAACTTGAAGTTAAACATTTCAAAAGTAGAAAACGAGTAGTGGTACTCGGGTTTGGGGATTGATAATTAACCAATTCATGTTAGTAGATGTGGGTGATCAAATATGTGGTTTAAACATCAGATTATGAGGGTTAATAGCTTAAATATGCAAACGGGTCAGTCGAGGGGGGGGGTTGCAAAGGCTGAAAACTGAATTTTGGCCCTTTGGACCTGCTGCCTGGCGTATGATACGCCCAAATGGTTCTGGGAGATGCTGGAAATTTCGGGTTTTCGGGGTTTTGGTCGGTCGTTGTTATTGGGACTTGTGGGAGGTCCCTGAGGCTACTTATCTTTACTAACCATTTCAAATTGATGTTTTGAATGTAGGGAAAGCTCCGAAGTGATCTCGGGTCTCACATCAAGTGGATTGGATTCTCGTGGACATGTTTTGTAATTAGTTTTCATTAATATTCTCGTATAGTGTCTTTACAAACTATTTGGGGTTGTACAAGTTGTGGATAACTTGTTGGTAACTTTTGCTAAACTATAGCTTAATACGTGTTTGTAAAACTTAACGTGTGGATACGTTAAATGTGTCGTTTTAGGACCTAACTTCCGCGTTTTTTTAAAAGTTTAAATTGGGTTGGATTTTTGGGTGTTACAACGAGAATCGAGGAATCTGGCCTCCAAGACGTTAGGAGTCGGTTGTTTGTTGTGTGCACAAATGAGAAACCGTGAGTGGCTATTTATAGTTGGCCAGACCAACCCGTAGCGGACCGTTAGCCGGGGTGGTGGCGGTCCGCTACCGCCCGGGGCATGCGTCAGCCCTACGCGTCTTGTCCTGATTGGACCGATCCTCATATTTCGGCTAGCGGACCGTTACGGAGGGCGTGGCTATCCGCCACGGTGACACGCCTCAGAATTTGGAGTTGAGTCATTAGACTCGTGGCGTCACGAAAAGTTGCGGCTGGATTGCTGCTAGCGGACCGTTACCCAAGTGGTGGCGGTCAGCCACCCAACCTTGAAGCCTGTAGCGGACCGTTATGGAATACGGTAGCAGTTCGCTACCAATCAGCTTTCCCAAATTTTCATTTTTAACCCTTGAATCTTAGGGATTTGACAATTCCAATCCCTAGGGTTTTCATTTTACCAAAAGAGGACCTCGGATTTGGCTTGGTGTTACACGCGACTAGCCCGGGTGAGATTTTTCAGACCCTGTAGTACTACTCAAATTTCCTCGATATACACCTAATACTAGCGGTTCGAAAATGTAAGGACTTAGTATGTTATGTTAGCGCTTAAGTAAACAAGTGGTAATGAAATATTATGTGATTTGTGTTTCTTTGTCTACATGTTTCTCTCCTAACGGGAAAATAAGTAAAGGGGTCGTGAAACTCACCTTAGAGTGCATGCCAAACTACAAGTGTTGTACCGGCGGTCTGTTAAAGGGTACCTATCATGTATAAGTCTATAAGTGTATGTTCGTGTTGGGTCATATGAACCCTTACTATCCAAACAATCCAATTGTTTATAGGTTTTGAAAAGACTAACATGTTTGACTAGTTTGTCCAAGTTTGACTTTTGTTAACCAAGTTGACCCGACGATTTCTACAAAATAATACTTTGGCATGCTTTAGTACATTCATATTAATCTACTAGTGTCACCTCACATCATTATGCACATATCAAACTCATACACAATTTGTAACGTTTTAATAAAGTTTCCTCTTTAGGAAAACCTATGATCTCTAGTTTTGTTAACGAGATTCAACGCATCACAATAATTTCATACAACCTAACTTGCATGATTACAATCATAAACATCATCAGTTACATCTAACATCTAACATGAAATTCTACAACTTCACATAATAAAAAAGATTCTTCTTTAGACATGTTATGGATCATACATGTTTAGGGTTTCATCATAATCATCAAATAGATACAATAACATCAAACAAATAACAAGTCACCAACTTTTTTACAAAAATTCATGTTTGGATGAACTAGGGTTTCATTCTAAACCATGGGATCATAAAAGTGATGAAATTGGATAGGATAACTTACATAGGAGTGTTAACAATGCCTAGGATAGACCAATTACAAGTTTAATTGCAAGAATAAAGATCAAATGGAGGGTGTTTGAGGTTGATGTTGATCTCGGCATCAAGGGAGGTGTTGGGGCTGATTATTTTCAAAAATAATATATATAAACAAGTAAAAATCCTTACTTGATCCATTAGAAACAAAGATTGATGCTACAATTGCTCAAGAAAACCAACGATTGCGAAAAGGAGGTCGATCTAAGAATGGTTTGATGTGGAGAGGGGATTTACGATTTCAATAAGGGTGCGTGGCTGAGTTATTTCAAAAATAATGATAATAGGGTTTAGGTTTTTATAATTGCCTTATATATTAACTCCATGGGCCACAAAATGGATAAAAATATAAGTCTACGAGGCCCGTTGACTCATTAAATGATTTAAAATGCATTTGATTAAATATAACAATGTAAAATAGTTTCTAATAAATATTTTATAAAACTCTATTTATAAAAATCACTAAAGAAGTAAAAATCACATCGCTACGCGCAAACGTACGCGATTTCACAAAATTATATAGTTTACGCATAAAATCACATAACACGTAAATCTACACAATTTATACTAAATATAAATTAATAATTGTTCAAAATATTATTTTTAGTTAATCACCAACGTTCGGGGACATACTCGTGCGATTCGGTAATTCTTCGAACTACCGTTACGTGAGTGTTTGTGCGAATAACCGACAACTTAATTAATCCTATTTAAGTGTAATGCATGAATAAATGTTTGAGATAACTGAGTTTTTGTTAATGGAGTTAACATGAAAATGCCGGGTGTCACAAAAAACTCAAATAATCAAATCATAATTGAAATAAGCTACTTAAAACAGATGATTTAGTTACGATTAAAAAGCTGATGATTCGATTAAAAAGTCGATGATTCGTCCCCAAGAGACCATAATTAGGTGCCTCCTGTAACCAATAGATTGAGTGTTCAAATCCTGCAATGTACAAGTATAGGTGGTTAAAAAGAATTAGGTGTTGTATAAAAAAAACTGATGTTTTTGTTATGATTTTTTTGATAACCGACTTTTATGGTTTGTTTATAATTGCATGTGTATTAATAACTGAACCACCATAAATCCATATACTTTTTTAACTTTTAAAACATAATATGAGTATACGCCAGAAAATTTTTGTTATAATTTCTATTGTTAAATAGCATAGTCGGTATTGGTTATTATATTTTATAAATTAAAATGACTGCTAATATTTTATTTGATTTTATATATAATCGGAATTGATTAATTTGAATTTGTCAATCTTCAAAGCTAGCGATTAACTAATGGTTAACCAAATTACCCGAACTATCTTTTTCAATAGCCGAATTAACTGATTTGTTTATAACTTAAATCAACAGGTTGCTAAAATCTAAAAACCAACACATTGGTTATAGATTCGGTTTTAGCACATTAATAAAACGAGCATGTCATTCTTCCCCTTACATCTAAGTATATCATCTCACGCTTTGAAACAAAAATAAGTTGTGGTCTATAAAGTTTGACCAAATTAAAAGATATTAGATATGAGTAAAAGATAAAGCTATTAAATGATATTCATAAAGTCTTCTTATGTGCCTTCATTGGAGCTCCACTGATTGATAAAGGTCTTATTGTCTCCAAATTTGAGACATTATAACATTAGTCTCCTTCTAAGGGCTAGGCCTCGCGATCAAAGTCGAGTATTAATTGATTTGTTGTTAAATAGCTTAGTCATTGTCGGTTATTATATCTTTATAAATTAAAATGACTACTAATATTTTATTTGATTTAAGATATAATCAGATTTATTGATATGAGTATAGAGTATATGTCAGAAATATATGAGTATATGCCAAATTAAAGATATTATATATCATTAAAAGATAACTTGTTAAAGAATGTAAAATATTTCATAAGATCTTCCACTAATAAAGGTCTTATTGTCTCTAACTTTGAAACATTATAATATTAGCCTCGTGATAGGGGTTAGGCCTCGTGACCAAAATCCGAAGTTAGAATAAATCTAAGTTCTCTTGGTTGAGAAACAAAGAAAATAATGGCGTGTCTATCTACAGAATTAGAGATGTAGAGTGAGTTAGTTTTGTTGGGATATCGTACACCGGTTTTAACATTTAGAACGAAACTTTAAAAAATCAGATTTACAACAGCGGAAACGTTTACAAAAGCACACGATGAAAAGATCCGATCTTTATCTGACAGTTATCCGATTACACAATATTTAGACAATAATATCAAAAAAATAAACACAATCATAGGGTGTTTATGGTTTATACCTTTGACGAATAACCGAATTGTAACAATCGGGTACAAACAACGTCACGCTAGATGAAAACACCGAACTTGTCTCACGTATACACCTCTAGTCGCAAACCCGGTTCATGGCTTTCTTTCGGTTCGGATCGCGGAGGAGGATGACAGCGGCGGCTAGGGCCAACTACGGATGGCTGCGCGACAAGGGCAGCGACGGTGGGAGCAGCGGCTGTCCACAGTGGAAGCGTCGAACGGAACCCGTAAGGGGAGGGAGGGTGGCTCTCAGTTCCGCAAGTGGGGAGGGAGGAGGCTACAAAGTTAATTAGGGTTTTGACCTTAAGGATGTTTATATAATAAACTAATTTGCAAGTCAACCCTTGTGGAATTAATGTTTAACTATTAACTGATTAACACTTAATCAGTTTTAGTCCTCGTAGCTTGTAGTTACACTAATCATAACACACTACTTCCATAAACCGAATATTATTTATATTTAACCATTAAATATTAAATCCCTTATATATACAACAATTATATATAAAAGCTCGTTCCGTTAACTTTTAATTTTTCTAAATAATTAAATACAACGTAACTAATAAATATCTCTCTAGATATTTAATCCACCAAATGCGTGTTTCGTGAAACAATGTTTAACAATTAAACGATTTAATTTGTTTCTTGCCCAAAGTGTAACTATTCGGATCGTACCTCGATAGAAACGTTGATATTAATGATGATCGAACATCTAATATCCAACAAGTTTTTTTTGTTGTATTTCTATCTCAAAAAACTAATTTTAGATAGTTGACATTCAAATGATAAAGGTCTTATTGTCTTCAAATTTGAGACGATGTAACATTAGTCTCATTATAAGGGTTAGCCCCCGTGATCAAAATCGAGTATTAACTGATTTGTTGTTAAATAGCATATTCGTTATTTGTTATTATATTTTTATAAATTAAAATGACTACTAATATTGTATTTGATTCAAGATATAATCAGATTTATTAGTATGAGTATAGAGTATATGTCAGAAATATTTGAGTATATGTCAAATTAAAGATATTATATATCAGTAAAAGGTAACTTATTAAAGAATGTAAAATATTCCATAAGATCTTCTTATGCGCCTTCATCGGAGCTCCACTAATGATAAGGTCTTATTGTCTCCGGCTTTGACAGATTATAATAATAGTCTCGTCATAAGGGTTAGGCGTCGTGACCAAAATCCGAAGTTAGAATAAATCTAAATTCTCTTGTTTGAGAAAAATATAAAATAATAGTGTATGTATATCTAGAGAATTAGAGATACAGAGTGAGTTAGTTTGCTGTATTTCTCCATTAAATGACTATTTTTAGATGAGAAGTTGGCATTGAAATGATAAAGGACTTATTGTCTTCGAATTTGAGACATTATAACATTAGTCTAATTATATGGGTTAGGCCTCGTGATCAAAATCGAGTATTAGCTGATTTGTTGTTAAATAGTATAGTCGTTATTGGTTATTGTATCTTTGTTAGAAATTAAAATGACTACTAATATTTTATTTGATTCAAGATATAATCAGATTTATTAATTTAAGTACAGAGTATATATATGAGTATATGTCAAATTAAAGATATTACATATCAGTAAAAGATAACTTGTTAAAGAAAGTAAAGTATTTCATAAGATCTTCTTACGTGCCTTCATCGGAGCTCCACCAATGATAAAGGTCTTATTGTCTCCGACTTTGAAACATTATAATATTAGTCTCGTCATAAGGATTAGGCCTCGTGACCAAAATCCAAACTTAGAATAAATCTAAATTCTCTCAATTGAGAATAATAGGAGATAATAGTGTGTGTCGATCTAGAGAATTAGAGATGCAAAGTCAGTTAGTCTGTTGTATTTCTCTCTCAAAGAACTATTTTTAGATGAGAAGTTGGCATTCACATTAAGTTAATGTGAAAATATATATCTTTTAACAGCGAATACATACCCTTTAAAATTCACTTATTGTCTACTTTGTGGAACTTGAACTCGTTCCCTTTAATATAGATAAATATCAGGTATCATTAGATCAAGAGGTCATCTACCATTAATGTACACATATAATAATAGTGTGTTGTATTGTAGGGTTGTTTGGGTTGGGTTATTCGGGTTTTTTTTTTGTAAATGGAATACAACCCAAATACCGAACCTAATAAGATTTAGGTACTCTGTAATCAGGTTTAAATTGGTCGGTGTATTCGATAACCGGGTTACTAATTGGGCTATTATTTGGACGTCTAAATTGTGTTTTTTCTTATATTTTGGGATAAAATGAGTTGTTAAAAAATAGATTATTTAAGGCTTAATGGGCTACAAAAATGGGTTTGAAACTTCACCACTTCTCGGGCAAAGTTTTCCCAATGAAACATAATATAAAATCTTAAAAAATTGATGCTGAAATCAACTTTTAAAAACTAAAAATAAACGTCATCCATAAACTCTGACTGCATCACACATTGGACTATTGGAGTCATCTACAAGTTGAAATCAACTTTCATGTATACTAATCGGCTTTGAATGTTTTATTCGGCAACCATTATCTTCTAATCAACAACCTAGAAATAATAGGGAATATGTTTAAAAGCTTATTCGGGTTTCGGGTAAAAATGACACCCATATTGTATTAGTGACAAGGGGCGCCTCACCAAAATAATGTTTTGTTGTATGGCAGGCAATACAAAGTATAGTTCATTAAAATAATGTAAGGATTGATACGTTATGGTGCATAAACATGCTACGACTAGTTAATGTTTGGTTTTCTAGACATTACTTTGTTAAACAATAACCGAGTGGATCACAGCCCTAACAAGAACTATTTTGTAGAACAACTCTACGACTCTTGTTTATTAATCGGAAATGAAACAAAGATACGATTACAATTACTGACCCAAGGCATATATATTTCATACTAAGAAACCAATTCAAACTAGTTATCCTATTTTGACTCTTACTGCTATGAATTTCAAAAACAAACAGAAACTTAATTAACAAGTTTACTAAATTAACTCTTTAGTCCTTGAACTTTTGATCTCCTCTAAACCACCCCTTCGAGATCGACCGAACCTCCCTTGATGTTGTAAACTTTATTACTCCCTCTCAACTGATCAATCATGCCTCTCAATCCTTCTTTCTCAAGGTTTCATCATCTCCTTTAATTAACTGATCAATCATAGATAGGAACCCAGATTCTCTTATTCATTCTAAGAATTTCATCATCTCCTTTAATTAACTGATCAATCATGCCTCCCAATCCTTCTTTCTCAAGGTTGAGTTCTTGTAAAGCAAGTTTATGAGATTCCTTAATACGAGTGATAAGATCGATTTGGATATCGAGTCTTAAAGCACGAACTCGTTTCGGTTTCTCATGTTCTTTCCTGCTCAAGGCATCAGCTACGACATTGGCCTTTCCCTCATGATAACAGATCTCACAATCGTAATCGTTTAGGACTTCCATCCAACGTCTCTGCCTCATATTCAGTTCTTTCTGACTGAATATATACTTTAGGCTTTTATGATCAGTAAAGATAGTGAATTTGACTCCATAAAGATAGTGCCTCAATAATTTCAGAGCGAAGATTATGGTGCCCAACTCTAAATCATGAGTCGTATAATTTTTTTCATGAGTTTTTAATTGACGAGAGCATAAGAAATGACTTTACTCCCCTGCATTAACACACAACCAAAGCCAGTGTCTGAAGCGTCACAGTAAACTGAAAAGCCTTCATTTCCATCTGGCAAGGCCAGTATGGGTGCTTGAGTCAATTTCTGTTTTAGAGTTTCGAAAGCTTCAGATTGTTTAGGACCCCATTCATACTTAACTGACTTACGGGTCAAAGAAGTTAATGGTACTGCAATTCGAGAGAAATCTTGAATAAATCTCCAATAGTAACCGGCTAGATCAAGAAAACTTTGGATTTCAGTTGGTGACTTCGGGATTTCCCATTTAGATATGGCTTCAATTTTGATAGGGTCAACTTGAATACCATTGGCATTGATTACATGACCAAGGAATTGAATTTCTGATAGCCAGAATTCGCATTTGGAGAACTTAGCATATAGCTTCTCTGTCCTTAGAATTTCAAGTAAGATTTTCAAGTTGTTAGCATGATCTTCCTTACTTTTGGAATAGATAAGAATATCTTCAATGAATATGATAATGAATTTATCCAAGTAAGTTTTACAAACTCGATCAATCATGTCCATGAATGCTGCTGGTGCATTACTAAGTCCAAACGGCATCACTGTGAACTCATAATGACCATATCGAGTTCTGAAGGCGGTTTTAGGAATGTCTTCTTCCTGAACTTTCAACTGATGGTAACCGGATCGAAGATCAATCTTAGAAAAGCAACGAGCTCCTTGGAGTTGATCGAAAAGGTCGTCAATTCGAGGGAGTGGATAACGATTCTTTATCGTAACTTTATTAAGCTCACGATAATCGATACACATACGCATCGATCCATCCTTCTTCTTAACGAATAAGATTGGAGCTCCCCAAGGTGATGAGCATGGTCACATAAATCCTTTTTCCAGTAATTCATCTAATTTCTTCTTCAATTCTGCCATTTCGTTTGGAGCTAATCTGTACGGGGCTTTAGCAATAGGTGTTGTACCGAGTACCAGATTAATTCTGAACTCCACTTTTCTTTCAGGTGGAATTCCAGGCAGTTCATCGGGAAAGACATTAGAAAATTCAGCCACAATCGACACATCTTCAATCTTTGCCTTGGTGTTGCTAGTTACGGAAACAAGGTATGCTAAGCATCCTTTTCTTAGGCATTTTGTAGCTTTTAGCATAGAAATTATCCCAACGGAGTTGGATAATTTATAGTCATTGATCGTAAGAATATCGCCCTTTCGTGAATGAAGTTCTATTGCCTTTTTATCACACATGATACGGGCTTGGTTAGAGGCTAACCAATCCATTCCTAAGACAATGTCAAAACCTGCCAAAGTCATTGGCAACAGTTTTGCGGGAATAACATGTCCGGATAATGTAATGTGGCAATTATCGAGGATTTCAGAGATTTGGACTAGGTCACCGTTGGCAGTCTCTACCACGTATATCTTGTATAATTTAGCTAGAGTTTTATTTAACAGTCTATAGAATCTATGATCTATAAAACTTTGGTTTGCACCAGAGTCAAATAAAACTCGAGCATAAATATCATCAACAAGAAATGTACCCGTAATGACATCGGGCATACCTGCTGCTTTGTGAGTGTTAAGAATGAATGCTCGTGCATTCTTCTTCACTCCATCTGCAGGTTTGGGACCTGTCCCATCTGTTTTCTTCTGCTTCAGACAAATGATTTTGATATGGTCGGTTTCGCCACATCTAAAGCAGGTGATGGATTTCTTTTTTTAACAATCCTCTGCTTTGTGTCCAGGCATTTTACAATAATTGCAAATAATTACAGCACGACATTGTCCCCAGTGCCTCCTTCTGCACTTTGGACACTTAGAAATAGAAGAGTTGTTGTTACGAGGAGTAAAATTGGATTTCTTGGATCCATTTGGGCCTTGCCCAATTATCTCCTTTTTCTTCTTTCCTTCTTCTTGATTTCTAGTCAAGCTAGTAGTTAATGATGCTCCTAAATCCATGGCATTATCCAGATTTTCACAATTTGCGACCTTCACCATGTCGCGGATTTCTCCAATCAAACCCCAAATATAACGCTTGATCAGGTTTGATTCAGGAGTTGCAAGATGAGGAACAATTCTGGTATATTCCAGGAGTTTAGTGGCGTACTCTTGATGATTCGTTCCTATCATCCTTAAGCTTAAAAATTTCCCTTCAATCTGTTCCCTTTCATTCTGGGAAACATACTTCTTCCCGACTCTTGCTCTAAAGGCATTCCAGTCCATAGCATAGGCTGCTTCTCGGCCCTTAGCAGCAATGATATTGTTCCACCACTCTAAAGCTTGATCTTTGAACAGATTGGAGGCATACAGAACTTTATCCTCCTCAGCACACTTGTTGATAGCTAACACATACTCAGTTTTCTCAATCCACCTTAGTGTGGCAATTCCTCCTTCTTTTCCAGCAAAATTGTATAGCTTACAATCCATGAACATCTTATAAGTACAACCTACTATCTTTTTCTTCTTTGCTACGTGACCATAATTATTACCCACACTCTCGTCTTCGGAAGAGTTATGGTAATATTCTTCTCTTTCGGTTTTCTTGGACTTATGAGGAAGAGACCCCTTTGGTTCCAGAGTAATTGGTTTTGATTGGGTCACAGTTCAGGTTTGACGAGAAGGAATAGATTGAGGAACTGAGGGTTAAATAAAAATTTGGCCAGCTTGTTTCTTTTCAAGCTCTGTAAAAATCATTGAAAGAGAATCCTTGATTCCTTTCGTTATCATCTTTTGAAGTTCAATACGAGAATCATTATTCTCAACAGCGTTAAGCACAACTTTTTATTAATAGGATATTTTACAAAGATAATTCATATGAAACATATTCAGAAATTTCTAAGGTTCTTGTCTTCAAGAGCTTGAACTAGTAGAGTATTTCGAGCTTCAACTTCAGCCTTTTCTCTTTCCAGTTCGGCTATTCGGTTTAACAACATTCGCTCCCTCTCATTTCCTGGCGCATTCTCATTTCTATGCGGAGCAGGAATATGGATATTCTAATAATATGGAACATAAGGTATATTAGAATCAGCGCGCTCTTCTTCTTCAAGATCATATTTACTTTCATAAGGAATATTGGCATATCTCTCATGAAAATTTTGCGGATAAATAGGAGTAATATTATAGTTTCCAGCAGTTGGGGCAGAATGAAAACTTATAGAATGATTATAGGGAACACTAGGGTTTCCTATTTCTCCAAGGCTTTTGAAAGTAGAACTTTCAGTTTCCTTATTAAATTCTATAGTTGTTTCATTTGTCTTACGGTCAAAGTAACTAGCATGAACGAATTTTTTAAGAAAGCTAGGACTTTGCCCTTTCCAACCATTCTGAAAACAAAAGATACTTTTATTATCACAAAATATGTTACAATATAAAGTAAAATACAAGAAAATCTTAATCCTTCATTAATTCTTTCCCGAGGGTCTTTAGATCCTTTCCATACTCATATACTTGCATCCCATAAAACTGGGTTTTTTTCTTATCCATTATTCTCTTTTTGTTTACCTCATCCGTTTCGGAGAACAGATAGGATTTTGCCTTGAACCTAAAGGATGATATTCCGGAGATTCTTGCTTAATAGGACGATTAGGATCATAAATATTTTCTCCAGACGTCTACAATCTTAATATATTAGTACTTACTTTATTTCTAAGACTTAGATACTAAAGCCAGTATCTTAATCTTAGCTAAAGTTCTACAAGGATGGTTATCTTCCCAGAGTAGTACCTCCAACAGTCATATTCCTACTGTAAGAGCGACAGGTCTAGGAAAGATTTATACACCGCTCTTTCCTTAGACAGAACACTTCTGTTTGTCAGATAACTACATACCGGTCAGAAGGTCACCTTGTTTTCTTATCTTAATAGCATCATGGTTAAAGCTTAGATACTAGATCTAAGTATCTGATTCGCTAAAACCTGTGGCTCTAATATCAACCTGTCACCCCCCGCCTCAGGCACCCCCTGGAGGTGTGCGAGCCCGATTGGTATCGCTTGGTTACTTGATTTCAGAGTTTTATAAAATACAGCGGAAGTCTTTCTCAAAGGATCGTTTCATCTTTCTTTCAACCTCAAGGGTTGTAATTGTAAATACTAAAACTCAGTTGGAAAACAAAAGCCTTGTATTTACTTTATAAACATAGGGTTTCAACACCCATCTCATTTGATTACAAAACTAGTTTAAAATCAAATACATGATGAGCCACTGGAAATAGTTCCAACACAAGGTTGAACAATTCCCTGCTCCTATCTCCTTTCTTTTGGATTTCCCTTTACACGAGGCCTGAGAATCCTACGTGCATTCCATCCTTTACTGGGTCAGATCTCATGTCTGCCTTTAAACACCTCTCATCATATTTTAATCATTATCTGGAAAACATTTTGAAAATAAAACGTCAGCGCGAATGCTGGTGAATACAATGACATAAAATTATTTTGGCACAAATAAGTATTAAGTTGATAATCACAACTTCATGTTCAATCTACACATTCAGCAGACCCATTTTCTGACCGTATGCACCACTGTATACACTGGCGTCATAGCTTATAACAACGAGAACTCCACGTCCTTCATTTGTTATAAGATAAGTACCAGCCACAATCCGGGAATTTCACCCGAGACCCGTGTATCCCTTGCAAGTTTTACATATACCTATGGCCTGAATGCTTTGTTCGTAGAAGAACGTTGAGCATTGTTTCGTTAATCTTTATTTGGCCATTTTCGCAAATAAAATGTTTGATACAAGTTTTGAAAGAGATAAAGTATTCACCTTTTTGTTTGGAATGAGCCTCTAAAGTTCAAAGCTTAGCTTCTAGTTTCTTAACCTATTTTCTCTAGCGTTCCAACCTTTCTACGAGCGTTTCTTCTTAAAACGAGCATTACGAGTAGCGGGAATCGAACTAGGAACGTCGGGAATTGACTAGGGAAGCTCTAAAATAAGTTTTGAACGTTGAAATCGTTTTGGGATGAGAGAAACGATTGAAATCGTTCAAGTATTTATAGGGGTGAAATCTGGTCCGTAGCGGACCGCTAGGCGAGATGGTGGCGGTCCGCCACCACCTCGGATGGCGTCAGCCCTATATATCAACTCCTGATTGGACCGAACCTAAGTTTGCTGCTAGCGGACCGTTACCGCTGAGCGTAGCGGTCCGCCACCCAAACGTGTGGCATTTGCTGGTGAGTTTGCGGCTGGCGGACCGTTACCACGTGGCGTGGCGGTCCGCCATGAGTACACGTGTCAGAATACATGGCCATTAGTCACTATACACGAGGCTTAACCGTATTCATTGCTTAGTCAACACGTAGCAAACCGTTACCTTATATGGTGGCAGTCCGCCACCCAAACCAACACCTTTAGCCGACCGTTATGCTTAGCCTTAGCGGTCCGCTAACGTCGAAATCCTCAAATTTTCTAATTTAAACCCTGAACTTTAAGATAATTACTCTTATAGTCCCTAGGGTTTACCTTTTGCCAAATCTTGGACATTTTCAGGGTAGGTGTTACATGCTTGCCCGAATTGTCTCGGCTTTTTGCACCGTTTCTGTTGAACCGTCCCTTCCTAGTTTTGGAGACCTACAACGCTTTCTCTTCCTCTGGTTTCACCGAGACCGTGGTGAATTGCTTGGTTAGTGCCTCCTGTCCTACAAGCAAGTTTTCGAAATCTGTTAATGATGGTTGGGTCTGCTATCCTTGTACGGTGCGACAAAACTTTGAAACTCTTGTCGTAAGCCGTGTATTATGATTCTCTTCATTCTTGCATCACCGATCTTCGCCGTTTCATATAACTCCCCGATCTCTCTACACAATGTTTTCACCATGTGAAAGTACTGTGGTATACTTGTTTCCTTTTGGGTAACTGACAGAAGTTCGTTTTCAAGTAATTGAAGCTTCATGCCGTTCCTTTTTGAAAATAGTGCCGCTAATGTGTCCCAAGCTTGCTTGGGGGTTAGAAGTTCTTGAATGTGTTCTAGGAGGTCTTCTTCAATGGTTGTTTTAATTAGAAACATTGCCCGACCAACTTTAATCCACCACTTATTGACGGCTCCATTTATGTCGTTTACGGGTTGCCGTGTTTCAGAACCATTGGTTACTTCCCACAAATCTTGGCCCTGTAGATAAGTCATCATACATGTTGACCAAGTATTGTAGTTCGAGTGATTAAGCTTCTTGATTCCGCCTATCAACT
Source organism: Smallanthus sonchifolius (assembly GCA_023525975.1). NCBI lineage: Eukaryota > Viridiplantae > Streptophyta > Magnoliopsida > Asterales > Asteraceae > Smallanthus > Smallanthus sonchifolius. Next base: position 83,729,160 of record CM042029.1, read on the forward strand.
GCATCTCAGCCATGGTTCTTGATTTTCTGTTTGTTAAAATCGATCACCATTGGCTTTGGTTTCTACAGGTTTCTTGATCGAAGACAGTTTCTTCGATGCCCTTTAATCGGTTCTGGTTTCTCCTTCAGATGGCTCTCGATCGGTCTTTAAGTAGCCCCTGGTCTTCTCCGCGTAGCGATCTTGAACCAACAAGATACCACTTTGTTAAACAATAACGCAGTGGATCACAGCCCCAACAAGAACTATTTTGTAGAACAACTCTACAACCCTTGTTTATTAATCGGAAACGAAACAAAGATGCGATTACAATTACTGACCCAAGGCATATATATATACCTTGCTTTCATACTAAGAAACCAATTCAAACTAGCTATCCTATTTTGACTCTTACTGCTACGAATTTAAAAAACAAACAGAAACTTAATTAACAAGTTTACTAAATTAACTCTTTAGTCCCTGAACTTTTGATCTCTTCCAAACCACCCCTTCGAGATCGACCGAACCTCCCTTGATGTTGTAAACTTTATTATACTTGTCATCGGATCTTTTTTTAACAGCAACTGAATCTACTGTTAATTCTGCGATCATTGTCTATTGCGGATCCAAGCGAGGAGGCACCATTTTATGTGTCACCCTGGTCCAGTAAACATTTGCTGAAGCTAGCTAACCGTGTGCCGAACTCGAAGACATAAAAATATTCAAAACTATATAATTGAGGGTTTGACAATCACTATAAAGAGGGTTTACATTCCTTCATTTCAAAGGAACCTTTATGGGAACAAGTGTCCTTCCATTCCCTTATTCCCTCTCTCTCCGATTAAATTATAATCCCACAAGTTTCTCACAAAATTAAATAAACGCATCCCTTCCTCAAATCCCACCTTTTTATTTATTTAAATAACCAAATAAAGATATATCTACAAGTAGTCATTTCATGATTATACAATCTTACAAATTTTAGGTTTCACTGAAACATATATGAACTTCTTAGTCTAGTGATAATCTTAAGTTCTTTTTTATATTAAGTAACATTAGAAAGGTAAACTATTGTCAAGAGAGGAGTTAAATTCATGTTTTTTTAAATATTAAATTTTATAACAAATATCCGACAAACTCTAGTGTTAGGATCAGCAGACTCCCTAGATCCCCTGGTTTTGCCGCGCGTATAATACCTCATTATTCAAACATGTTTTATGACATATCTTGTGAGGTTGTCATATACCATGTTGTAACACATCCTAGTTTTCTTAAGGTTCACAAAAGCTCAATAGTAGAAGACAATATATATATATATATATATATATATATATAGAGGTTGTCATATACCATGTTGTAACACATCCTAGTTTTCTTAAGGTTCACAAAAGCTCAATAGTAGAAGCCAATATATATATATATATATATATATATATATATATAAATATTTAATAGTAAATATTTTTCAATATCCCATGTATTTGATCCAGAAAATTCAAGCTGTCAACCTTCAAAAACTCTCAAACAACTAAACCCTCCCTATATTTCATCCTCTTTGTTTCTCTCTATGCTCCATGCCTTCTCTTCAAACCTTCCACCACCACCACCACCACCACCACCATGGCCATGAGAATCTCTCTCCTCCTCCACCTCATTTTCTGGCTCTCACTCATCCTCCTCATCATCTTCCATGTCAAGTCCAAATCTGCCGCGGTTGCCGCCACGTCACCTCTCCAACATCACCACCCTTTAACTAACCGGAAAACCCTAGCCTCTAACTTCGACTTCACCCCATTCCTAACACATAACCACCATGACAACTTACATGAGCAAGGTGGAAGTCGTATTGATCCTCGTTATGGTGTCGAAAAGCGGCTCGTGCCAAGCGGTCCAAACCCATTGCACCACTAGAAGAGGTGGCGGCTCATGTAGCTCTACCTCTATACGTATACTTTGTATGTATGCATGTTTGGTTTGTTTTGTTCATCTATGTTTTAATTTTGTATATTTGCATGAAATGTAATGATTTACTCTAGATTTTTAAGATCTAATATATGTGTTTGTGGACAAATATATACATGATTATCAAAGATCATGATTATTATGTTTGATTTATTAAAAAAAAACATGAGTGGCTGCAACGGCACGGCACATAGGTCAATCGTTGCTAACTTGATATATAACCATAATGATGGTATATTAAGAAGGTTGGTTAGTGTAAAACCTCCGCTAGCGTGCAGTGCACGTGACATACCATTTCATCTAATGTGGGTCCGACTTTAATTTTGTAATCGCTTCAATCTATCATTGCGTTGCGTTCAACTTGTTAGATCGGGTTTGATTTGATGCACCCGATCCTTTTTATTTTAGCAGTTATCATGGAAAGTAAATTACAATTTACGCGTTTAAATATTTACTAAAATTCAGTTTACGTCATTAAACTAAAGAAATTACAGATTTTGTTCTTTATGTTTATAAAAGTTTGTACGTTTCATCTTTCCACTAACACCCGTTAACTTCCAGCGTTAAATGCAGTCACGTGCCTTGCACATGAAGGCAAAATGGTATTTTTCATCTTTACATGGACTATTTGTGTAAATAACGTAAAGACTTGGGAAATCTCTAACATTTATTCGACGTCTCCACGAACTTCTATCACTGATAATGTCCTCAGAGAGGTGCATGTCTATCAAATCCTGTTGAATCCTCTCATACCAAGTCAATTTTAGTCCGCCTCTACTCATCTTCCCCTCCACGATGAGGGTCTCCATGCTCCTTACCGGTGTCGTCATCTATCTCATCCTCGCATGCTTGAACCATCTCATTCTCTCATTCCTTATTTTATCTGAGATGTGTGCTACTCCTAATTTATCTCTAAAAACCTTATTCATTAACCGGTCTAACCTTGTATACCCACATATCCACATCTACATCATCATCCCGGTAGTGTCCAACTTTCACACTTAAGTCTTCTTGATTAGCCAACGGTCGGTTCTGTACAACATAGTCGGTCGAACTGCCACCCTAGAGAATTTCCCTTTTACTTTCTCTAGAAACCTTTTGTCACACAAAACGCTTGTGGTTACTCTCCACTTGCACCACCCTCCATGAACATGGTGCCCTATATCGCAATCAATGTCCCCGTCACTCTGTACGAACGAGCCTAAATACTTAAGCTTGGTTGTTTGAGCTACCGCTTTGCCTCCAATAGTCAACTTGGTGTCATATTCATTGTTTGCCCCATGAATTTAAAAGAGAGATACTCAGTTTTAAACCTGATAGTAACACGGGTATGCGAGCCAGTAAACTGAACATAAAAAACCCGACCAAAATAGAGGACGCGACGGCAATGGCCGACAGTTGAAGTGTTAGCTTCCGCCAGGAGGCGTCCGGCTGGTGGTGTCCAGCCGAGGGTGAACGACAACGGCAATGGGGGCGGCACAAGGAGGTGAGAAGGAATTGAGGTTTGCTAACTTTAAACCTAATTAATTCTCTCTAAGTTTTTAGCCTCCATTTTATCCCTACTTATAAGCCCTCTAATAGTCACCACATTAGGGTTTTAAAGATTCCCTAATTACAATTAGATCAAAATAATTATCTGGCCTTTCGTGATATATGTGCAATCAAGGACGGAGGATAATGAGGGCCCAAGCCCCCCCCCCCCTCGATTTTTCACTCAATAGTGTTAATTTATATTTATCCGGACGTTTTTTCGCTCAATAGTGTTAATTTATACGTATTCGGCCAAAATTTTTATTGTTCCGGCCCCCTGATAGGGAAAAAAATATCACCCCTGCGTTTTTCTTTAAGCTTCGCCACTGTGTGCAATGGACTGTATTAACCGTTAGTATGTCCAATGATCATAATTGTTGCCCAAAATGTAACCCTTTGGATCTTACCTCGTTAACAGTATTGTCAAATGCTGTTACTTGGGCATAGTAGTCCAACACCCCACTAGCGTAGGGTGGCAAAACAGGTCATTTCGTTTCTAAACAGGCCAGAGACGACTTGGATAACACAAGTATCAAACATGAATATGACTCGTTTAACTACTTTATATCTCATGTCTATAAGACAGTTGTATCTTTTATGTACCAAGAAGGAGAAATGATGGAGCTTAGCCACTACATCCTGATACTCTTCTTAGCATTACCATACATATTCCTAACTTCCTCTAATACTTCCACGGAATACCTCTACTCTCCAAACTAACCCAAATCACCTGACGTGACACACTATCGAAGGCCTTTTCAAGGTCAATGAACATCATATGCAAATCCCGCTATTTTTCCTTATATATATCCATAAGCCTCCTTAGAATGTGTATCACCTCCCTAGTCGACCGCCACAACATAATACAAGTTGGTTCACTGTAACCCGAGTTTCGCATCTCAATCTGGCCTCAATCACTCTTTCACGTAACTTCATAGTATGACTAAAATGCTTAATCCCCTTATAATTACCAAAACATTGGGTGTCTCCTTTGTTCTTGCAGAACGGTACTAAAACACTACTCATCCACTGATCCGGCATCTTACATGTTTTAAGTATAGTGTTGAACAAAACTGACAACCACCTAACTCCTTCATCCGCTATACATTTTCACACATCATGGGAATGTTGTCTCGGCCCTCCGCTTTCATCCATCCCATCTTCCTAAGAGTTGTCCCTACCTCATCGTAGTTAAAAGTTTAATCTAATAACCGAGTTACTTGCCTTCTTTAAATCTGTTATTTACTTATTTGTTTGCGAGTCTCACTTAGCTTGTTACCATTTATTTTTCTAATAACACAAATTCATGTGCCATTATTCCTTAAAAAAACTATCAATTTATTGGTTTACTTTTTTACCAATAAGTAAATAGTCGGTTTATACTATATAGTGAATAACAAATAAATTTGAAATTTGTGTCAAACTAGAAATGTTGTGTGGCGGAAGGCTGACCTTAAATGATTGAGACAGTAACATTAACATGGCTAAGTAAAAAAAGAAACTTGGTTAAATTATTTTTGGGCCGCGCTTCACGGCGGGAAGCGGACCTTAAACGGTTAAGGCGGTGACATTAACGTGCCTAAGCACACAAACAAACATGGTTAAATACATAAAAGAAACGTATGAAGTTACGACGACTCGATTGTGGAGATCGAAACATAGATAAAAGCCAGTTATATAACGGTATCGATGCTTTTCAGTCGGTCTCATTCTTTGTCCAGGGGTGGCTCGATTATACAAAAAAATAATTTGTCGCTTAGAGCCTCCAATATTTAAGGGGCCCATAATTTAGAATTTAACTTCGTTTAATTTTCAATTGTTGACAAGGTGAATTTAAAATCGATAAATTTAGAGGAGTATTTTTTTTTACTAAAAACTCACTTCAACTTTAATATCTGTGTTTGTGCCTTCTAAAAATTGTATACAAAAAAACGTGAATCATTATACTAAAAATTGTATACAAAAAAACGTGAATCGTTATATTCTCATGTATTTGAATTCTAAGTAAAAAAAAAAAAATTTATGAAAAAGGTGCCGATTTTAGAATTAGCTTGATTCCCTAAAATGTTAACCCAAGCATGTTTGTATTAATCATGATGTTGCTTTAGTCTTCCTGCTAGAGATGGTTATTTATATTTTGTAGTTATTATATTTCAATTAGTTACATGTTGAGACTGTAGACATCATATGATTACTTCTATTATGAGCAATATTTTTATGATTCGATCGGACGAGCTGGTTTGACCGGAAACCGGGCCTCTAACATATCCGACTATGCCTATCTAAATCCAAATCTAAACCAGTCGGACTGATAACCGGACCCGACTGGTCGTACGGGATTTTAACCTTTTTTTCCTTAAACAACTAACTTACTAATTAATTTAGTACTTTAGGCTCCATATTTTAAATAATGAAGTCTTTAAAATTTGTACATCCATATCAAAACATAAGGTATTTTTCATATTTTGTTTTAAATCATATCTATAGTTTTAGTTTTTATAATACTTATGGCGTTTCTCTTGTTTTTAAATCCGGTTGGATTAACCACACAGTCTGGTTCTGAAAACATTGATCGTGGTTATACCGGGCTTCTTAAATTTTTAGGATGTAAATTTTAAGGATCTAAAATTCTAATAATTTGGTTCCTAGAAGTATTACTAAGACCCAGAAAACCATCAGGCTGGCCCTCCCCATGAGAATGCCTTTCAGTTGGAGTCTAGGTCCTAGAAATATAGCTAGTTCTCGTTTTCCAATTTGTTAGTTTGGGTATGTATAATGGACACGTGAAGGGGGAGGGGACAACCGTCTGGCTCTTTCATGGGCGTGAAACAACACATCTTGGGGCGTGAAAGTGAGAGTAAGGCTTCGGGCGTGAGTGAATTCACGGGGAAGAAGGCAAAACTCATCCAATCAAATGAAACCACAATTTCTTTTTCTTTTTTACTTAATTATTTAGTTTAGAATTTAATTTAGTTTTTCTAAAATAATTCACGCTCGGTAATTATTATTTACAAAAAAAGAAATACGGGTTTGTTTATTTTATTTTTCAAAACATCCGGTTATAAATTTTAACATAAACGGAGTTGTTTTCAAAAAAACTATTTTTCGTTACGTAAATAATTTTTTTTAAAAATAAATATCAATTGTTTATAAAAACTAACAAAATGAATGTAGTTTTTTTAATGTATTGTTTTATTTTATATTGTAGTTTTTATTTATTTATTTAAGAATGTATTTTTATAGTTTTATAATGTAGTTTTTATTTATTAAAAATGAAAGCTTAAAATAGACGTGGGGCGTGGAAACACTACGCACCTTATTGATTCTGTCCAGTGATTGCCCCTGATATGGCAGGGCGTAAAATCACTACGGAAGGCCTCATTGCTTACTTTTACACAGGTTGGTTCCGGTTTTTCTTTTCTTTTTAACGGTAACACATAAATTATCTAGGATAGAATGAGCAGCATCTAAAAACTTCATGATAAATCTGTCACTCCAAAAACTTAAAAATGTTAGATTATATCACCAATCTAACACATCTGTTTACAAGAGTTTATATTTAAAATACTTATTTTGGTGTAGATATAGTTGGATGTTTTATTTTTTAACGGCTAAATTTTTTATATTACTCCAGTTGATGAGATTAGAACCCAACACCACTTACGTGAAGAGCATACATTTTTACCGCTATACCAAGCTCGTAATTGTTATAGTTGGATGTCTTATATGAAGTTGTACAAGCTTACTAAATCGGGAATAACTTACATTTAGAGGTTATAAATAGTAATAACCGTAAGGAAATTTCTGGACACACAATATGTCATTTATTTTTCGCTTCTTCATAAATAACGATAAATTACTATGTAATATGTGATCATCAGGGGTATCTGATCGGTGTCGAAGGGACCGGTCAAAGATAAAGAAATAGAGTGTCCTAATCACCTTAAACTAGTTAGGGTAAGAAGGGTGTCGAACCACGAAGAGTTTGTGGTCGGTGCTCAACTTCAATTAACAATGCAAATTATGAAGTTACAACGGGTCTTTCTGACCAAACACAATCAATGATTTAAGTGAAAACTTTATAAACTCAACAAACAAATCAAGTACCAAACAAATCGGTTTAAGTTGTAAACAATAATTAAAAAGGGTATCACACCCGGGTTTCAAGTTCACAAGTAATTAGGGATTATCACACCAACATTTGAGTTCAAACAATCGAATGGTTATCCAAATCTAATTAACCAAATCTAACCAAGAATATCAACATTCATACATCATCGGCAAATAGTGTAAAACAATATTCACGAATGAAATCGAGACAAATGTATGCAATATAGAATTAGATTAATCAATAGATTCAACATAAATCAACGTTCATAGCAATTATCATCTAACGGGGTCAATGGTGTAAGAATTTATCGACTCCCGTGAGTTCATAATCATACTAAACACAAAGATTCAAGTGTTTCAAACCAAACGATTACAAGAATTGTTTCTCAAAGCTAGCACATGATAAAACCCTAAAACTTACAAACAATCCACCCGGGAATGATTACCGGTGGATTAGCCGCTCATGGTGGTGGAAATCATCTTCAATCTTTCAATCGGATGTTAGAATCGTGTTCTTTAGCCTCCAAGAACTCCAAAATCGCCCAAGAACTATGGTGTAAAAGATTATTTTGAATTTGGGGAAGAAAACCCCAATTAAACACTGAAAACCGGGCTGTTTCACTAAAAATTCGCGTCTGAAACGTAACCAGCGTAAGCTTACTTCGCTGAGCTGAAGCTACTGTTCAGAAAAGTGACCAGCGTAAGCTTACGCCCCTATGGCGTAAGCATACGCCCCCTAGGGTATTTCTTAACCAACTTTTTTGAATTCGGCTTCTCGAGCTACACAAAATTCATATATTATGAGTCTCGTAACTCATTTTCTAGCTCGAGATATGCCTGTTTCAAGATTTAGCTTCCAGAACTTCCACATCAGCCTCCATCTTTTGCATAGTTTCTGATCCAAACCCTCTACTTCCTCTCTAATGCTTCCAAAACATGTACTTAGCATCCAAACACCTACAAATTATAAACACATGCAAAGTAAACACGTTCCATGCTAAATCACACATAAAAACGTATAGTTAAGCATCATAAACACCCAACGAACACCTACACATCAGTATCTCGGAGTTTAAATTGGCGTTGGCGGTCGTTTAGGCCTGTTTTCGTGGGGGCCAAATTTAAAATATAAAAAAACATTATGTGTATATATATAAATATATTTTTTTAACTAGAATCAAAATAAGTAGCTGAAAATTTTGTTAAGAGCCTCATAAATAAAAACATAAAAAAATAGTTAAATATAAATCTATTATCAACTATTTAAACCAATAACTTAATTTTGTTGAGAGCACCATAAACAATACTCCTTTCCTTTTAAATGCTAACGTGGATCTTTTAATAAAAAAATAATTAAATAATCATATGAAGCAATTAAGCACATCATTTTGGCAGTTGTTTTTTGCAATCATTGACTCTTTGAATTCCCAAAATTGACGATTCAATATCCACGATTCAATCCCAAAATTATACGACCGGTAAGTGAATATTAAGTGATAGTTATATTGTTTTTTTTATTTTTGATTTACGTGTATTAATCTAGATTTTTACGTGAAAGAAGCTTCTCAAAATTGAAATTGTTGAAGTCGTACTTACGATAAAAAATATCTCAAAAAGAGTTAATGGATAGGCAATGATAGCTATCGAGAACGATATATTAGATGGTATCAATTGTGAAAAATTTATCAACAACTTTATTTCGAAAAATATTGGAAGAGTCTTTCAATTCGTCTAACATTTTTATGTTTATTGTTTAACTTTGTTTATCGCTACGATAACGTATTTGTTCATTGTTATTACAATTATCATTGATATTTGGAAAAAAAAAAAAATTTAAGACCCATTTTTTAGTACTCGTCTGAGTACCCGAAATCTCGAAAACGTCCATGGTGATCACTAGAACCAGGGTGATCATCAAAACATTGTAATCGTGAAAATATTATTTCTAAGTGAGAAGTCATTCTAAAAGTGGTCGTTCTTTAAACAATATTCATAATAACAATAAATTACTATGTAATATGTGATCACTAGAACCAGGATCATCAAAACATTGTAATCCTTAAAATATTATTTCTAAGTGTGAAATCATTCTAAAAGTGGTCGTTCTTTAAACAATATTCATTATGACATGTTACTTTTAAAAGAAACAGTTGTTGTCAGGTTTAAACTTTAAAATTATTAACCTAAGCCAACATGTTTTAACATTTATTTGATGAGAGAATGTGATCTCTGGTGTCAAGGGTAATGAGCCTAAGAATAAAGGGCATTGACGTTTTTCCCAAAGAGAAATTTGTTACATCTACTTATAACTAAAATGTGGTTTCTTTAGTAAATTTTTAAACAGAAAAAAAAAAAGATTTGTTTTGAATGTAACGTGTAGTATTCAAATATATATTACTAAAGTATATGTTTTAAGTAAGGAATAACGTAAATCAATCAAAATTCACGGGTTAAGAAACTAAGATGTAGGGATATCTAGAGATGGCTAGGAGATATTGAGGGGAGATTCATAGTCAAATCCGTTAGACTTCTATGTAATAATAGGCCGAATCAAAGAGGTGTTTTCGTTATGCAATGGAGTAAGTGAGTTATGACCAAAGTAAGTGTGTTTGCTTGGATATCTCAAATGAGTCGAATCCCTATTGCAGAGGCGCTCACATGGAGAAGGTTGATGATAAATCCAGGTTGGTGCAAGCTTTGTGAATAATGCCCGGAGACAACTTTGCATTTGTTTACCTCATGTTATGTGGCTGCGATTATTTGGCAATTTGTTAGCACTTGGTGTACCATTCCTTCTATTTTTGCTTTCTCGCTAAGGGATATGCTAGAGATCCATCTTCGCATTAACTCGGTTCATCCAAAAGTTAGGTAGTACAAGAAATGAAACTAACATCATTATAGTGTATTTGGAATGCCATGAATGAATTGATGTTCAAAGGAAGAAAGCCGTTGATTAATCGGTTAAAGGAGAAGATCATGTCTTTGTTTCTTTTGAGTGAAAAATATATCTTCTTTTGGGTCTTTACAGTCGGGGGATTGGTGTAATTTTTCATTGTAATTGTCCTTGTTATTAGTTCTTTTTTGGTGTTGTAATTTGTATCATTTTAGTGGCTATGTAGTGGCTAGCATCTTGCTGGTCCCGCTTCTTAATATTATATGATCCTTGCAGTTAAAAGAAAAGAAACTAAGGGGGCATTTTGGTTCGTGGAATTCGTTGGAATTTGACATGAAATTGGAAACGGAATTTAAATTGGAATTTAAAGAATTCCTTCGAAAAGTTCAAAATGAATTTGGTAAGTACATTTGTTATGGAATTGGAATGTAAAAATACATAAAAGACAAAATTGTCCCTTAAAAATGAACAAACATTCAAAGCAAATGAATGATTCAAAACACACAACACCTGCAATACACACACACAATACATACATTGTAATACGCACACACACAATACACACACTGCTAAAAAACACACATAAAGCATACACACTGTAAAACACACACGCAACATACATACATACATACACACACATAATATACACACTATACATACAAAAAGACACGGCTTGTTTGATACTCCTCACACACTACAAAATACACACAATTAAACTCACGGGGCAGCGACGGTGGTGGTGGCAGAGGCAACGATTGATGACAGGTGGGGATGGGTGACGACCAGTGGCGGTGACATCTACGACGGGCGGGTGTGAGCGGCATCGATGGCGACGATGCCGTGGATGGCGGGAGGCGAACGGCTGCATGCAGTTGCAGATGACGTTGTGGCAACTACGTCGGTTGGTAGCGGTGGACGGCAGTGGGTGGGCGGTAGTGTTGATTAGCACGGTGTCGGTTTATGGCGGGTGGTAGAAGCCATGGTTATTTGCGTATTTATAAACATTTATATGAGCTCTTTCAAAACATTGAAGGATTTTGAATTCCATCTACTTTAGGATTTAGTTGGTGTTAATGACTTAATTCCAATTCCAAATCTCTCGTATCTAACTAAACACACTCCAAATTGCCGTTCAAAAAAAACAAAACACACTAAAAAATTGAATTTAAATTTCAGTTTCATTGAATTCCAGTTTAATTGAATTTCATTAATTTTTAGCCAATCAAAAGGCCTTTAATATGTAATGTTATTATTTTTATTTGTTTCTTATTTTTAAATGTAATTTCTATAATATAATATATTTTTATAGTTTTAAAATATTAAATTATTTAACGTCAAATTCTGAGTGCAGACAGGCCCCGCCAACGTCCGGTCTGAGTATGAAGTATCCGTTGGGAAGTACAACGTTATTCCGTGTACCGTTGGAGGTAGCTGCCAGTTGGGCAGTCGTTACTCTTTTCTGGACAGTACTAATATTAACATTTGTACCCCCTAGTCTTTCTTAAACAACTTCATGTAGAGCCCAAATACTTTTGTTACGCCCACAATAAATGAAAATCGAACAACTAATTCCTAATAGGGTTATTTATTTATTTCATTAACTCAAGAAATAAAAATGTTAATCTAAGAAAACCAAAACTTATATAGGTTGTTTAAATAGGAAAATCAAACCGTGATTGTTAACTTAAAAAAAAAAGACAAATTAATTCAAATAATGATTCGAATAAAAGAAAACTAATACTTTAAAGTCTCTAACAAAATTAAAAAATATAAAACTGTTGTTTCCAGCCCCTAAACGACCGGAAATACCTTGTAAAACACCTTACTCATGAAAAAATGACGAGTTTTGCTAATTGGTCTGTTACTAACAACCATATAAATTTGGTTAAACTCAACTACAAAAGTTAAATTCTGACAAAAGAGAAAGAATAATGACTACTAACATTAAATAAAGTTGACTAAATATATTATAAAAAAATAATAAAAATGTATTTATCTAAAGCCGTTAAAAAATCTTAAACGCATATGTCATTATTCATTAATGATAAAGATCGATTCGAAATTATCAACTTTTCAAGAAATATATAATAAAGAGGAAAAAAAATACCAAAATGAACATTGGTCTATAAAAAAATATCAAAATGGATATTTAGCAGGTACAACGTGACACTAACACAAAAGATGTCAATTGTGATATTTTTCCCTAATAAATATTGCACTAGTAATTTACCGACAGTGACACAAACTTCAAAGGCCAACAGTTCTTCTAATGCATATATAGTGGGATATTGTTGAAAAAATAAACCTACATAATCAAAGTGAAACCACTTGATACTACAAGGACTACAAATGAAAATATAATCCACCCGTTGTCCACCTCTCTCCTTTAAAATGAGATTTTGTTTGACATCATCACATGATCTATCTACCATTTGGTCTGCAACTAAAGTTTCATAATCTTTGAACAACTTAAGAAGAAAAGGAAGATGGCGATGGTGGTGGTGATATCGCTCCCACTGATACTGTTCTCGGTGATGCTTGGTGTTGGATGTTATTTGATCGGAAGAGCACGAGGAAGACAAGATATCAGAACTCATGCACAAACCTTTGGGGTTCCAGTTGCACCCCCTAATGCATGTCCCGAAGATCAATCACCTTCATCTTGTTCTAAGTCCAAAATCTTAGAGATGGTATGATCATTAGGGTTTTGTATGTATAGGTTGAATGTTGCAGTCTTGGACTGAAATATTGAATTGATCATTCATATGTGATAAATAATGAAATATTAATTTGTTTTGTTACTTATATTCGATTTGATCTTGAGTTAATTTATCATTTTTGATTTATGGTCATGTATTGTTTTTTTAGCCTCAGATATATTGAAAGCTAACCAGGTTCTTTTAACACTCAAACCCTATGCGATTAGTCTTATACGAGTCGTATACGAGCAGTACGACTGTATTTGGCATTATTGGACACAATACGACCGTATTGTTGACTGAATATGTTTGATGTGACAAGCCTAGTTTTCGTAAGTTTGACTTTTTGGGTAATACGACTCGTATTAGGGCTATACGAGTCATATAAAATGTGTCAAAAGAACCTTTTGAGTGTACCAAAAATAGCCTACTTGTAATTATTGAATTTAGGTAGTTAGTTATTGAAAATATATTTTATTTTATTTTTTGAGAAAAGATGAAAAGTAAGTCGTATATTAGTAAAAAAAATCTTAAAACTTTCCTTTTAAAAGTTTTATCAAAATATATCTTATATTATAGTAATTCTTGAAAACAATATAAAGTAGTAACTATTGGGCTATTTTCTGGTTTGGGCTTTTGTGTTTTATGTTTAAGTTTGTGCAATAAGAGCCCAGACCCATTTGTGAGTCATCAGGTGTGTAACGGTTCCTTTGATTAGGTCTTTAACGTCTCCGTTGAAAGAGTATGAGGCAGTCTTAATTCTTAGTTTTAGGGGTGTAAACGAGCCAAGCAAGCTCGTGAGCTACTCGAGATCGGCTCTCTAAAAGCTCGAATCGAGCCGAGCTTAAACGAGCTCGAGCCTAAAAAGAAGCTTGTTTATTAAACGAGCCCGAGCCCGAGCTTCACTTATCGAGCTCGAGCCGGCTCACGAGCCTAAACGAGCCTATTATTCAAATATATTTTTAATTAATATATTAAATATATATTTATAAAATAATAATTACTATATTAAATATATATTTATAAAATAATAATTACTATATATAAAATTATTAAAAAAATACTAAATAATATATATTATGTAATATATAATTTTTTTAACAAAAAATATATAAAAATAATTATAAATATTTATAAAAATTAATTATAAAGAATAAACGAGCCAAGCTCGAGCTTTAAAAACTACTCACGAACCGAACCCGAGCTTTATAAATAAAGCTCGAATCGAGCCGAGCTCGAGCCCTCTATAAGTTAAACAAGCCGGGCTCGGCTCGGCTCGGCTCGGCTCGTTTACACCTCTACTTAGTTTGCTCCTAATTTTCAGGCAGCTTTAATTTTGTGAAAGAGTATGAGGCAGTCTTAATAAGGCCATTGGAGTATTGTAATAAAGAAGGTGATATGTGCACGTCTCTATGCACCACCATGCACACGTAGGGTTAGGATATGAGTAGTTAGTAAGAGTCTTTGAGTTATCCTTCTAAGTATGTTAGTGGCTTGAGTTAGTGGGTGGTAAGTTATTTTCGGGTATTTCTTATGTACGTAAGCCTATACATGACCAAGTATATTTTGTAATGGTTATGAATGAAATATTATGAAAAATGGTCTAAAACTCTCTCTAATTTCTTCTGGTTTCTTTCTTATTTCTTGTTGGGTTGATCAAGAACCTCATCAGAAGGCACATGCGTTAATGCATGTGACCTTTGGGATAAGCTTGAAGTTGTCTAACATCGTGGGGTTTTTGTTATTTCCGATTGTTATGTTGGCTTTCGTTTTTTTATGCAGTTTATTATTTGTTTAAGTTACTCTTGTAGCTTATTTAAGCACTTTAATTATTCAATGAGAAGGATTAGTTTTCAATCAAACTATCTGTTAACACTTTAACATTTGGTATCAAAGCAAAATCCCGATCAGAGAGAGTAACGATCATGAGTAACGAAAAACTGAAGATTCCTATTTTTTATGGTTACTATGATCATTAGAAAGAGACGATGGAGAATTTGATGCGAGCAAAACAACTATGGAACTTAATTGATCCAGGAATTACAGAACCTCCTGTCGGTATTGCTCAGAGTGAAGCCCAGAGAAAGACGTTGGCTGAGTTGCGTACCAAGGATTTACAGGTGGAGCACTACTTGTACCAGGCTATCGATCGAGTAAGAACAGATTTTGGATAGGAGCGCATCCAAATCTGTTTGGGACTCCATGAATCAGAGATTTGAAGGGAATGCACGTGTAAAGAAGTCGATGCTTCAGAAACTTCGCAGAGATTTTGAAGTTTTAGAGATGATAGCCAATGAGTCAATACTTGGGTACTTTGGACGAGTATTGACAGTCGCTAATCAGATGAGGAGCAACGGCGAGACCTTGCCAGACGTAAAGATTATCGAAAAAATCCTAAGGCCTCTAACAGAGAAGTATATGTTTGTGGTCGTCTCAATTGAAGAATCTAAAGATATTGAGAGGATGTCAATTGATGAGCTCTAAAGCATGCTTCTTGTACACGAACAGAAATTCAGGAAACCAGAAAAAGAAGAAGAACAAGTGTTCAGAGTTGAGTATAGTGAGAATTCAGGAACCAGAGGTCGCGGAAGACGACGTGGCAGTCCTCGCGGTAGAGGACGAGGACGATCATCTTTCAATCGTGAAACGATGGAATGCTATAAATGCCACAAGCTTGGGCATTTCCAATATGAATGTTGAGACTCAAAGGAAGCAAACAGTGACAGATCTAGGAATTTTGGTCAGCCTGGGCACAAATGGGCCGATCAAAACGGATCAAATATGAGAAAAAAAGACTGACTAAAACGGGTTAAATATCATAAATGTGGCCCGTCAAAACGGGTCATCATATATATTTTGGTCTATCATATATGTGTGTGTCTATATATATATATATATATATATATATATATGAAGATGATGAAAACTTATCTTTCATGAGAAAACTGGAAAACTCCACCCCCTTAATTTTTAAAAGTTAACAACTTTAGCATACGTTATTTTTTTTTTAATTCTAAATATATATGTTACTGTATAACAATTTTTGTTACTGAAATAAAAATGAATAATATAAAAATAAGCTAAATTAAATAAACTAACAAAATTACAAGTAATAATATGTAAAATCCAATTTTACGTTTTTTTTATCATAATTAAATATTTTATATTTTTAATTAAAAAATAAAAGCTTGAAATGACATGAATCAGAGGTCAAATGTCAGGGGCTTCTACTTTTACTTTTTGTAACATCCCGAGTTTACCGAGTAAACGCAATTTAATGTACATGTGTATTATTTGTATATAGAAGACGGACTTATAACGGAAATTTGACCACTGTAGTACATTATCATTATATAAATAATTAGGCGGGGGTTTATGGATATTATTGAGACTAGAATGTGTGTTTTAAAAAAAATCACGAGACAGACCGAGCCTAAGGAGTCGGTATCGCGCAAGGGCCGAAGCCCGACCCAAGGGTGACAAACCCTTTAGGTTTGTGGTAAGGGGGGGGGGGGATTTTGATTCTTTGATGCTGACGAGAAGGGGGAAAGGGATAAAGGAGAGGAGGGTGTCGGCGAAGGTGGTGGCTGCGGGGGACTGTCTAGGACAGTGAGGGCAGCGGGAGCTTCGGAGGCCCCTGGGAATCAAAGGCGGCATCAAAGGGTGGTGCCGGTGGTCTTGGGAACCGGCTGTGGAGGCTAGTCGCGGCGGCAAACAGCGGAGACGAGGATGGCAGCGGTGTTCCGACGAGACAAATGGGAGCCGGTTAGGGTTTGTGATCAAATCAAGGTATTTTCGGGATCTCCTATCGTATTTTACATGTTTTGGATCCCGGATACTCGTTATAACCGTTTATAGGGATTATGCAAAGGTTGATACTTTGCGAGGAATCGAGCGAGAACGGGAATTCCGACGAGGAATTTCGGCCACTCTTCATGTTTTCGGCGGCGGCGACGATGGTAGGGGGCTAAAGAGCTTGGCGACATGATCTCGTGGATATATTGTTTGTCCAATTCCGAGTTCTTTAGATAGGGATACGAGCAGCGTAAAGACAGACGCGCGAAAAGGTCGAATTCCAGCTACTCTTCGGCTTTCCGGTGACGGAGGAGGCAGTTTTCGGCGACGAAGCCTATGGTTCCTGAAAGGGTTCGGCGATACGGACGTATGGACATATTATTCGCCGAAAACGGAGTTTATTGGGTCGGTTTTAAGCTACTCGTATTTTGACGCACAAAAACCGAACATGCTGAAAGAAGAGTCTGTGTTCTGGAAGCAGCGGTGGCGGCGACAGCCGACACCAATAATTTTCTGAGGACAGGTGTATCGAGACGAACGCGTGGATAGGTGGATCGCGTGAAACGGAGCTCGTATGGTCGAGATAGAAGCAAAATAAGTTTTTTTCTTTAATGGTGTGAAGCAGTTTCATACAAAACTTCTTAGAACGGCTTGTACGCAAAGGTATGATCACTGATAGCGTGTGATAAGTATATAAAAATATAAGTAAATATATTTTTGGATGATTTCACAAGATCAGGTTTTAAATTTATAAAATGATAATTACGTTAACTTAAAACACACACAATAGGCAAGTGTACCTATCACAGCGTAATATAGTTAGGTAAGAACCAAGTATCGAACCAATGGACACGGTCAAGTTCCAATACTCAACTTTTGTTATCGTTTAGCCGGATTAATTAATGAGTGGGTTTTGTGTGCTTATGAAGCAGAAAAGTAAATGACGGTAAAGTAAATAACATAAAAGTAAAAATGTGCGTGAAGTGTGTAACAGAAATTTAACTAGCAGAATAGTAAATAGCAGAAAAGTAAATAAGGCAAAAATGATCAGATTACGGAATGTATTGCTTCGGGATTCGAATCAGCTTGGTACGTGATAATGTTAAGTTTACTAATTCTGTGGTATGACTACTACAAACTTGTAACCCGGGTCACCGCTAGAGCCTCGTACTTACTACATTTGATTTGCAAATTATAATATTTAAAAGTGATAGTGCCTCCCGTTAGGGACAACATTTATATTAAATTTAAAATGCTTTATATTAAAGTTAAAGACATCAGACTCAAAATGCTTTATATTAAAGTTAAATAAGTTATTGTATTTTCCTCACCGGAAGGCGATGTAACAATGGGACCAAGTATAAAGACGTACCGTTCCAAACATGAGTTCACCAATTCTTGGTCATAATAATCTCGTATAAAGACGTACGATTTTAGAAGCATAGACCAAGCATTGGCTTATCAATCTCTGCTCGTATAAAGACGTACGAGTTTCAAAGAAAGTTTGATTAAAAAGGGTTTTACGATCTTACTCTTTAAAATCAAGACACTCACAAATATAAAGACGGATTTAGACAACAATAAAAGCCCATCAAAAGATGGTTTTTGAGAACGAATTAGTTAAAGACATAAACATACCACTTCATTAATAGGTTAAACACTAACATGCACCAAACATCATCTTCACCCTAGCAATACAAAGAAGTTTTAGCTAGGAATGGCCATAACGACTAGCGTAATGATGAGTTTCGTAGTCTCCCCTATTGTGGAACAAGGAGGAAGAGCCCCTCTACTCTCTACTCTAACTACGAGAATGCTCTCTTCTTGAGTGTTCTTTAGGTCTGGATTGGTGTGTCAAGTGAAGAACTCAAGCCTCCTATTTATACTCCTCAAAATGTGTAATGCACAGCCGTGCAATGGGTTGCACGGTCGTGCAAAGGCCTAGGGAATCAAACAGGGTACAGAGGACACGGTACTGGGCCGTGGGGAGCAGGAGAGGACAATGCACGACCGTGCATTGGGATGCATGGCCGTGCATCCCCCTCTTTCTCCCAGCTTTGTCTTTTAGCTGTCGAGTTGACTTTTGTTGACCAATTTTGACTTCTTGGAGGTCAATGCTCGGGAATGAATCTTCTAGAAGCTTGAATTCTTGGTGTTTTTGATAGGATTTAGCTTGATTTATATTTCCAACACCGAATAATCTACAATTACAAAATATAAGTGTTTTAAGCACAAATTGCAAGATTATTATTCAATTAGTACCATAATATGGGATTATTATGTATGTAAAATATGTATAAATGATGACGTATCATAACACCCCACACTTAAACTTTGCTTGTCTTCAAGCAAACTCATGCATGATCACACCCATAACTAAAAACTTTATAAGGGTAATGGAATTTCAACTAGTGTTGAAACTCCGGGATAACTCTTGAGCTGCTTATTCTAATTTTGTGTTTTTTTGTTTTACGATGATGGAATCCATGACATGCCTACTAGAACTTTGATTATGCAAAAACTCCTCACTACTCACAATGTTCACTCAACTCTAGGGTTATGTATATATGGATAATGTAAGTTAAGTGGGACACTCGAGTTCGAACCGAATTATACAATGCTCATAAGCTTGTATGCAAATTAAGTCTCCACCAACTAACTAAGTAGTATGTATGAATCAAGAGGACTTTAAAGGGTTGTAATGTGGCTAAAGTAAAACTAAAGGTGAAAATGAAAATCTTTTTGGGTTTTTAGGGGTTTTAAAGGGGTTTGAAGGGCTGCAGCTATCGCGAAACACTCAGCTACGACCTCATTGCTTAAAATGGAAAGTACTAAAGGGTCCGTTTACACTACTTAGATCATGAGGTTATAACTAATCTGAGGGCTCGTTTATGGTCAGATTGCCAAGAGCAAGATCTCTCATCAAATTCAACTCGTCCCTTTTTGCGTAATACACATCGCTACCTTTTCGTGTAGTACCTTCGGCTCGAAGCCTAACAGCACCTATTTCGATCAGGTATGTGTATTCACTTTGGGCTTGAGTTTGATTCTTATTACACTTTCCATCGTGGCTCCAGTTGCCACACTTTCTACATTTATCGTATCTTTTGGCTCTTCTTTTGGCAGCACCTTTTGACAAGCCGCGGAATGGTGGCAATTGTTCTTGTTTGCGCCACCGTTTTCTTACATCACTGGTTGCTTGAAAAATATTTTCTCGGAGTTCGGTTGATAATTCAGGCTTTGTTAAATGAAGGCAGAAAAGCAAATTGAAATCAAAAGGATGCATGTCCAGTTTTCTTTCAGGTCTGCCGGTAAAAGACCAACACCATTTTTTTTAAAGACAAATCTTTTAATAATCCTTCTTCCTCAATTTCCTTGAAACAATATTTCTGTGAATTTCCTTCAGATAGTTCGGATTTTTCCTAATTCATCCACCATTTGTATATTCCAATTCTTCTAAGTAGGGCAGATTCTTTTCAAAATTGTCTCAATGATAATAAACTTGAAATGACAACGTAGGATAATTTTTTTCATTTTGAAGACAGACAGCCAGCCAATAACCGGTGTTTGCGAAAAACTGGTTGGGTGATAAGTATGGGTAATAGAAAAGAAAATGCTAAGGCTCAGAGGGTTATCTAGGCGGATAATATTTTTAGGATTTTTGGATAATAAAGGTGATAAAGTCCTAGGTGCCTCAATCATTTCCATGCTTCCACTAGTTGATGGTCTTGATACGTATAAGTTATACAAGTTCTAATTATGCATAGAATTCAATCGAATAAACACTCAATATACCAAATGAAAGAGCATGCAAAAATAATGATAATAATGCTCGTTAAAAGGCTTAGATTATACTCACATGGAAACAGATGGGATAGAGTTTAGTGATTTGTTATGCATAATTTTCGTTTGTTTCTACTTGCCATGTCTTCATTTTATTTAATAGGTGCAAACTCCAAGAGGTTTAGTTTAAAAAGGGTTTAATTTTTATTTTTTTTTTAAATTTTTTGAGTTTTTATAAAAGGTAGATTTTTGTAATGTTTTAGTCAAATGGGTAGAAAATCACAAGTTAAATTTTACTGCTATGAGGTTACAAGTAGTCCTGAATCTCTAATTCCCCACCCCACACTTAAAACTGTGCATTGCCCTCAATGTACAAATGCATGTAATGGAATGATATGCAAGAATTTAAATGCATGGAGTTTTAAGGCAAAAGAAACTGGTACTCCCCCGGTCAATTCGGTATATAACCTAAGGCTAAAACTTATTGTTCTTACCAGGTTGTGCCTATCAGCTGCTTGTTAACTTGTTGCTTCAAAGACGTCATCGAATTTCTCAGAAATTTGATGTAGTTTCCGGATCTAGGCTCGTAGAGTTGGAGTGTAACTCCTCAAAGTAGAAAGATGATCTGGTGATGTTATTCTACCTGAAACATAAAAGAAAACATAAAAACAAACAAGGAAAATAAATTATAGTAGTTAAGCTACTAAGGTCCTAGTATCGAGAAGGCATACCTAGGGGCTGAAGTAATTAGAAACTTAAATTTGGAGAAACCAAACCTGAGGTCCATGCTTTCTGCCGTATGCACCAACTTCTCAATTTATTCATGATCATCGGGTTGCCTCTCGGAAGTGCTACGTTTATTTATGGTTCTTTAGCCTGACCCGTACATGTTGCATCAGTCTTTTTTCAGGTGGGAGTAAACAACTTCTCCCGTGTCTCATATCTCTTCGTTCATCTTTGGTAATTTATCAAAGTACTCATCGATCCAGTTAGTGTTGTCAAGATCCTTGGTAAGCTCTATTGCCGTAGGATCTGGTGTCTTTGGTTTGGTAAGATCAGGTGATTTTCCTTTTCTCAAGTCCCTTTCTTTCTGTAGTTGATAGTCCAGATTGGAGTCGATAAAGTGAGAGATTTCAAGAGGATCACTTGACATGCATTCATATCCTCCGATGTTGTATGTCACTGATTTTTTACCGATACGGAGCGTTAAAATTCCTTCATTTATGTCAATGACGGCTCTTGAGGTGGCTAAGAATGGACGACCCAAGATTAATGGTACGGAGAAGTCTTGTCTCATTTCTAAAACCATTAAGTCGGCAAGGAAGACAAACTTGCCAACTTTCACCAATAAGTTCTCGATGACTCCTATAGGTGTTTTAACCGATCCATCTGCGAGTTCAATGGTTGCATTAACCGGTCGCGGTTGTCCAATGTTGATCTTTTAAAACATAGTGGAGGGCATAACATTTACGCTTGCCCCTAGATCAGCGAGCGTGTATGTAACTAGTAGCACCCCTATAGAACATGGTAAAGAGAATTTCCCAAGATCTGAAAGTTTCTTCGGGAGATTCCTTTCGATAAGAGCGACACAATACTTTGTTCTTTTTATCACTTCTTCCATGTTTCTCTTGTTTGTGAGGAAATCTTTCAAGAAGCGTCCATATTTTGTCATTTGTTATATCCAAGAAGGGAATGTTGACATGGATTTGGCTCAAGATCTTTATGAACTTGTCATATTGCTCATCAGTTTTTTGCTTAACTAGCCTTCTTGTATATGGTATGTGAGAATTGAACGTTCTTTTTGGTGGAATTTTTGGAGGAAGGTTCGTCGTAGGAGGTTGGATCACACTAGGTTGTGCTTTCTGGGTGGATGAACTTGCGGGCTGTGGTCGGAGTGGCACTCCGGTGAATATCTCTCTCCTAGGTAATTGGACTTCTTCTCCTAGCATTGGTGGCTCTGGGTAGAATTTGCTATTCCTTAAAGTAATAGCACTTACGTTGGCCTTTGGATTAGTCTCAGTGTTACTCGGGAGACATCCTGGTTGCCATTCGGATAATACTTTTGCTATTTGTTCTAATTGCGTCTCAATGGATTGAAGGGTAGCTTTCTGCATCTTGAACTCAGCTTCTTGTAGACTAAACCTTTCCTCGTATTGCTTGTAACAAGAATCTGCTAGGAGGGCTTGACTTTCAGAAGTGGAGATTAGCTTAGTCATTGCGTCTTCTAGGCTCATCCCATTACCCATCTTGTTTGTTCCTTGGAATTGTTGACGAGGTTGAAAGTTCTGAGGTTGCCTTTGCTGAAACTGTTGTTGTTGTCCAAAACCAAATTGTCCTTGGTTGTTGTTGTCTTTCCAGCTAAAGTTTGGATGATTCCTCCATGCAGGGTTGTAGGTGTTGCTATAGGGGTTCTTTTGAGGCCGATTTGTTCTGACAAAGTCAACTTGTTCGACGTCGGCTGTGATGCTTTTCACTTCTTCCATTGTTTCCGGTGTTGCTTTGCCCTTACTAATTTGGTTTATTCTTGTGGTAAGGGCGTCTACTTGAGCAGACAATGATGTGATAGCATCGACTGCCTGAACTCCTTGTCTTGTTCCTCTACTGGTCCTTGGGTTGTACCATTGATTGCTATTCATAGCTATCTCTTCAAATAGGTTGTAAGCTTCTTGTGGCCTTTTGTTCCCAAAGATGCCAGCCGCAGTAGCGTCAAGTGTCTGATGAGCTTAATTATGCAACCCATTATAGAAGGATGATACTTGCAGCCAAACCTCTAACCCATGGTGAGGACATTTCCTTAGCATGTCCTTGAAGCGTTCCCACACCTCATATAGTGATTCACCATCGTCTTGATTGAAAGTGGTGATATCATTTCTTAATTTAGCGGTCTTGGCCGGTGGGAAATACTTTGACAAGAACTTCTGGGCCAGGTCATCCCAAGTAGTGATCGACCCGGTAGGGAGAGAATTCAACCATGCCTTAGCCTGTTCCCTTAAGGAAAAAGGGAACATACGGAGGTGAATAACGTTATTCGACACTCCGTTTAGTTTGAAGGTATCACAAATCTCGAGGAAATTTGTGAAGTGGGCATGTGGATCCTCATCGGGTAATTCGTTAAAAGTGCATGATGACTGGATCATATTGTAATATCCGAGATATTCCGACGTATTATTAAAAGTCGATTTCGTGCTAGAAACTATTTTCCGTAAGACGACAAATATTAAATTAATATACACATGAATATATATATATATATATATATATATATATGTGATGCTTAATTGAAAATATATATATATATATATATAAATGGATTCTTAAAACTTTGTGAATTGATAAACAATATAAATGTAAAATATATATATATATATATAATAACGACAATAAATATAAAATAATGAGGCTTATTAGATTTTATAAATGAATCCGTTTTATTTATTTTACAAAATTCCATGGACTAAACTGCCATTTTCCAAACTTGGTTTAAACTAAAACTTAAGTTTATACACAAAATAATAAACCTGTGGAACTACAGGGACCTGTTGCGTGTTTTCCCCAAACCTCCAGAACCGAATTCGGTCTCAGGTTCGAAACCCGCCACACCCCGTTTCCTCCCCTATTTTCGTGAAATCACGATCTTTCGTCCGGATTCGTTGAACCTCGGGTTCGCCTCCCGCATGCGACCGAAACCCAACATCCATCAATGCCAAATTTCGAGCCTAGCGTCGCGTGAGCCGCAAATTAATTTGATGGAGCCGTTCGCGAACTTCCCACCTAATTCAACATTAAATCGCGAAACCGGTTGTAAATACCAGATGCTACACATCAACGATACACCACTGATACTCCCATTACTCTCAATTTCTTCAACTCGAAGCTGCATCGTCGAATTCAGTCCCTCGACAGCCGACTTCAAGCCCAGGCCGTTCTCACTCAAATCAACACCGATTCAGGTAATTCTTGTGCCCATTACGATCGTTACAACCCATAGATCGAAAGCCCTCTGTTTACTTCCAATAACATAGGGCAATTCGATGTGTAATTACGGGATTAGAAACCTAGGGTTCATATGGGATTTGGGTCTATTTGAGAAACTGTTTAAAAATTTATTTTCTGTGTTATAAACCAACGAACCCGTAGTCGGGCTGGTTGGTGTGCGAGTGTGTGTTAGCCACCCGGGCAGTGACCCGAGCTCGATCCGGTCAGCCCCCAGTTTTGTTATTCCAATTTTTTTTTATACTTTTCATCCAGTTTTTATACTTCTACTTATTTTTATAAAATCTATAAAACTTTTGTAAACTTAAATCCGGTTTTTATTTACACTTTTACATTCGGGAACATTTTTAATTAAATAAAACTTAGTTAAACCTATAATTAATTAAATCTTTAATTTTGGTTTTAAATCCATAAAATCTATAAAAATACTTTAAAAACCTTTATAAAACTCATAATTTCACAGAAGTTATTATTTGTATTCTAAATTAAAAAGGATTCTTTTATCCAAATCATTAATTTAACTTATAAACTTTTAAACTCAGAAAAGTTTATAAAATTTACTTATAAATTTACACACTTTATAAAATTTATATAAACATAAACCTATTGTTTATATAAAACGTGAGAAAATAAATATGCTTTAATTATTTTCTAAACTCTTGTAAACCTATGAACTTTATAAAGACTTTAAAACATTTATAAATTTATACTTTTAAAACATAAACTTTAAATTAAATACTTACACTTATAAACTTACCATTTGCAGGAAACATTATAAACTAAAATTTTATTTAAACTTTAAAGACTTATAATCAATATACAAATTTGAAAAAGAGAAATAATTATACTTTATTTATTTCTTAATCATTTATAAACTTATATTTAAAAATATAAACTTTATGAGAAATTCTATTTAAACATTTTACACACTTATAAATACTTATTATTTATTTCACTTTAGTGTGTAAAGAAAATGTTTAATACTTAAACAAATCCTTAATGATTTATATTGTTAAGATAAACAAGTTCTCCTTATAAATAATTGTTTATCCTTAACAATTATATACCCTTTAAGTGAAAATTATTTATTCCTAATAACTATTTTAATCTTGGAATAGTTATTATTATCATTTATTCTTTAAATAATTATCACTTACTTTTAGAAATCAGTTAGCCTCTAAATAATTATTATCTACCCTTGATAATTATTTAACCATTAGATAATTGTTTTAAACTATAAACTTAGTAAACTTTGGTATTCAAGTCTTGCATTATGCATTCAAAACTTCATTTGAAACTTGATTCAAACTTTATGAAACACAATCATTCCCGTCTCCCATTTGGAACCCTAGTCAATCTTGAAATCTTAGATCCTTGCCATAGACTTGTAGATCATACTTAAACTCTAGACTTATATTCTTAGGCTTGTTGTGAGGATAATCTCCCTCAAAGTCTTGCTACACTTAATCTTTGTTGGATACTCTTCATCATCCAAGTGAGTATACTTAGCCCCTTTTTTCTTTCTATACTTTTGGGGTGAAACATGTTCAAAAACATTAAACTTATGCAATTCTTGTTCAACTATGACTAGATGCTTATTCTTATGTTAAACTTGAGACTTGTATGCTTAGATTAAACTTAAAACTAGCACATTCATTAACTTTGATCAAGCCTATAGTAACAACGATAGATCTATTGCATTTGACCAATCCACCTTGATTGATTGACCCTTCGGGGGGAGCCCTTGGTGATTGTTACTGAATTAAACTTTTAAACTTGAGACTTATAAGGGTAACCTGCGGGTTATGCCTAAACTTGGTTGGAGGGTTGAAATGCACAATGTTTAAGATACTTGTTTCTCATACTTACATTATAGAATGTATATATCATAGTGAATTGTAATTCTTTTCAAATCTTTGTTAAACTGTGTCAAAACCTTTGTATCTCACCAACTATTTTGTAGTTGACAGATTCTTTCACATGTTTCAGGTTCTACAACATGAGACTTTATCGTGATCAAATAGGATGCTTGGACCTAGAATGCTTAATCAATTAGACTTGTAACCTTGAAGTTATTTAATAAAACTATTTAAACTTTAATAGTCAACCTTGTGCTATTGAACAACCGCGTCCGCCCCGACGTATAATCCGCCGTCGGTCGGGGTGTGACAGATTGGTATCTGAGCCTTGGTTATAGGGAATTAGGTTATTAGACACATGACCTAGACTATAACTTAGGAGACCCAAACATGAGTTATCTCATGTCCTTTACTAGGAACTTTCTACTCATTCTATTCTTAATTCTTATACGTGAACGCTTGGAAATTCTGTGCTTCTACTCATCTACGTGCTACAAGAGTCTACTACATCGAGGACACGTTCTTAGGCTTCAAGCCTAATCCTCCACTAAACTCTCGTCAAGAGTATTTAAGTTCTAGACGATGTTGGAGAACTCGTGTGGACCGGAAGGGTGGATACTTGTATTCGGGGAAATTCTGTCAAGGAAAGCATTTCGTACAAATCCAAATCAACCGATGGACCCGTATGCTTTCCTGGGAATTCTTGGGATGAGTATCCGCCTATAGGAATGCATGACTTCTCTAAACATTAGTGAGCTCAAATTTCCCTTGATATGTCAAAGTACTCACTTAGTGATATGCACTAAATGAGTACCATCTCAAATACTTTACGCTTCATAAATTCATGATTCCAAAACTTTCCTCTATAACCTTTATTCTATGATTCTTAAGTCCCGTCTTGTCACATGACAGCATGCTTACTCGTCATGACCTAAAGGAGTTACATTCAAGAAGAAATTCTTACGAGACTATACCTAAAAAAAAACCAGATACATAAACTTATATTCATATATATACTACCCAATAAACTTCGTGATCGTCGTAATACAACCCTTAAAACTATGTGTTACCCTACAAATTCTTCTATAAAAACTATTTTATAAATGTGACACCTAAGGGGTAACCCTTGTATTTTTACCTTACCTCCTTAACACTTGACCAAGTTTCATTTGATAATTAACTCAAAAATTTTGTTACACTTTTATACATCTCAAAGTTTCCTACGTCCTTAAGCTTCATGATCCTTGTAATACCAACACGTGTAGTACCTTCGGCTCGAAGCCTAACAGCACCTATTTAGATCAGGTATGTGTATTCACTTTGGGCACAAGTTTGATTCTTGCTACACTTTCCATCATGGTTCCAGTTTGTCACACCCCAACCGATGGCGGATTATACGTCGGGGCGGACGCGGTTGTTCAATAGCACAAGGTTGACTATTAAAGTTTCGATATTTCATTAAATAATAATTTAAGATTCAATACAAGGAATATAACAAGAAATACAACGTTTAATTTATAAGTAGACTAGGTCCAAAAGCATCCTATGTGATCACAGATAAGCCTCATGATGTAGAACCTGAAACATGTGAAAGAATCTGTCAACTACAAAATAGTTGGTGAGATACAAAGGTTTTGACACAGTTTAACAAGTATTTGAAAAGTATTACAATTCACTATGATTTGTGCATTCTATAATGTAATTATGAGAAAACAAGCATGTTAGACATTGTGCACATCAACCCTCCAACCAAGTTTAGGCATAACCCGCAGGTTACCCTTATAAGTCTCAAGTTTAAAGTTTAATGTAGTAACAAACACCAAGGGCTCCACCCCGAAGGGGTCAATCAATCAAGATGGATTGGTCAAATGCAATAGATCTATCATTGTTACTATCGGCTTGATCAAAGCTAATGAATGTGCTAGTTTTAAGTTTAATCTAAGCTTACAAGTCTCAAGTTTAACATAAGAATAAACACGTAGTCATAGTTGTACAAGAATTGTATAAGTTTAAGAATAATGAACATGTTTCACCCCAAAAGCATAAAAGGAAAAAGGGGCTAAGTATACTCACTTGGATGATGAAGAGTATCCGATACGAGTAAGTTTTCAAGACTTTGGGGGAGAATATCCTCACAATAGGCCTAAGAATATAAGTCTAAAGTTTCAAGTTTACTTCTACAAGTCTAAGACAAAGGATCTAGGATTTCAAGATTCGACTAGGGTTCCAAGTGGGAGATGGGCATGGTTGTGTTTTGTAAAGTTTAAATAAAAGTCTCAAATGAAGGTTTTAAATGAATGTCGCAAGATTTGAATACCGAAGTAAGTTTATAGTTTAGAATAATCATTAATTAAAATAATTATTTAAAAGTTTCACAATTATTCATTATACAAGAATAATCAAAAATAGTTTTCTAAGCATTTGGAAATAATTCAAGTGTAAGACTAAATAATCATTAAAGATTTATAATAATTATTCAAGAAATAAATAATTATTAAAGATTTATTTAAAGGATGTATATAATGATAATTATTATTTTAAATTTTAAATAATAATTAAGGTTTTAAAATAATCATTTTAAGAATGCATGATTATTAAGGATAGATACTTATTTAAAATATTTATCTAAACAATATAAATCATTTATGATTTATTAAAGTATTTAAGTATTAGGTATTTATTAAATTAGCTTATAGTTACATAATGTTTAAAATGTGGTTTTAAGTTTAAATAGATAGTAAGCATTTATAAGTTTTAAAATGTTAAATAAGGTTTCTTGTAAAATTTATATGTTGGTTATAAGTCTTTAAAGTTTAAATAAAGTTATAAGTTTATAAGGTTTATTTAAAAATAAGTAATCATATTTATTTTCTCATAAAAAGGTTAACAAATGGATTTCTGTTTAGGTAAAATATAAAGTGTAAATTAAAGATTTAGGTAAAAGAATTCTTTAAAATACAAATAATAAAAGTTTACTTCAAATAAATAGTTTTTGTATAAAAACAAGTTTTATAAAGGTCTACAAGTATTTTTTTTTATAGTTCTTAAATATTTAAAAACTATTTTTAATGTTTAAATATCATAAGTTTTAACAATAGTTTAATTAAATACAATAGTTCTGGAATATTAAAGTGTAAATAAAAATCAATTTTAAGTTTATAAAAATATCAGAGAATTTATAAAAATAATCAGATGTGTACAAAATGAGCGAAATAGTGTAAAAAAAATGAAGTGCCAAAACCCAGGCCGGCCGGACTTGAACCCGCGCCCTGCCCTGGGTCGCTGATTGCACACACATACTAACCACCCCGCCTACGGGTCTCGGTGGTAATGTATCTGAACAAGAAAGTTTTAAACAGCAACTCAACTCATCCCCCAAATTGATATGAACCCTAGATCAAGAATTCGTAAATACACAACGATTATCCCTCTGTCTTCATAGATTGACAGAGGGCTTTTGATTAGATGATGAAAACGAAGAATATGGCCATCGAAATTACCTGATAAGGTGCCGAGATGAGCGAGAACGAGTTGGCTTTGCCTTCGGCTGTTGCGAGAATCGAACCGGGAAATGCGGGTGTTAAACGATCAAATTGGGAGTTTAGGTGGTTTGAGTGTGAAGTTGTCAAGTGATTACCGTATGTATTTATAGTCGAATTGAGCATTTAATGTGTGGTTAGGTTCCGGGTGGTGGTTGGGCCGATGGCTCCTTGCTCGAGCCTCACGCGGCCATTAAAGTCGGAATTGGTTATCGGGATGCATCGTGTTTCGGTCGCATGCGTGAGCCGATGCTCGAGGTTCAGTGAACCTGGCCGGAAACGCGAGTTCGAAGGAAAAGGGTGGAAAACCGTGGGATGCGGGACTCGAACCCATGGTCAGTTTTGGGTTCTGGGTGTTTGGAAGAGTGGCAAAACAGGCCCCCGAGGTTTAGAAGTGTTACCATTTCATGTCTAAATGTGACTTTAAGTTAAATCCAAGTTTTGGAAATGACAGTTTTGGTCCCCGAACTTTTATAAATTCAAATATGTTTTAACTTTAAAATTTCCTTTAAAGTTTTATACGTTTTATTATATATATATATATGTTTTATAAGAATTAAATTGTTTTTCTATGGTTTTTATCACTTTATAAATTCATATAAACAAATCCCAAAATTTATAATTTATAAGGTTTGTTATAAATTTAAATGGTTAAATGAATTTATATTATATATAAATTTATAAAGTTTTAAGAAATCTATATATATATATATATATATATATATATATATATATATATATATATGTGTTTCAAGTATAATTTATATATATTAATATAAAATTAATATTTATTGTTTTTAAGGAAGTAGTTTTTAACACGAAGTCGAGTTTAAATCAGTAACACGCGAAAAGGTAAGTCGGAAAAATCTCGGATATTACACAGTTGCTACACTTTCTACATTTATCGTATCTTTTGGCTCTTCTTCTGGCGGCAGTTTTTGAAAAGCCGCAGAATGCTGACAATTGTTCTTGCTTGCGCCACCGTTTTCTTACATCACTGGTTTGAAGAATCTTTTCTCGGAATTCGGTTGGTAATTCAGGCTTTGCGAAATGAAGGCAGAAAAGCAAATTGAAATCAAAATGATGCATGTCCAGTTCTTTAAGGTCTCCCAATAAAAGACCAACACCATTTTTTTTGAAGAAAACTTTGACCTTTTACTTTTCCAACCATTCTGAAAATTAAAAACAAACGATATTTTATTATGACAAAATATGTTATAATGAAAGTAAAATACAACAAAATTTCAGTCATTATAAACATGATGACATTCGGGTGGTGATTGAAAATAGGCTTGGCAAGGACCATTCTTAAAAGCATCATGGTTAAAGCTTAGATACTAGATCCCAGTATCTGATTCGCTAAAACATGTGGCTCTGATACCAACCTTTCACACCCTGCCCCAGGCACCCCCAAGGCGTGTGCGAGTCCGATTAGTATCACCTGTTTTGATTTCAGAGTTTTTGTAAAACACATCGGAAGTCTTTTTCAAAGGATCATTTCATCATTTGCCTCAACCTCAAGGGTTGTATTTCTAAATATCATAACTCAGTTGGAAAATAAAAGCCTTGTATTTACTTTATAAATATAGGGTTTCAATACCCTTCTCATTTGATTACAAAACAAAGTTTGAAATCAAATACATGACGAGCCACTGGAAATAGTACAACACAGGGTTGATCAGTTCCCTGGTCCTATCTCCTTTCTTTAGGATTTCCCTTGACACGAGACCTGAGAATCCTACGTGCATTCCATCCTTTTATTTCCTTGTCCAGATCTTATGTATGTCCGTATTCCTTTCTCATCATGTTTTATTCGTTACCTGGAAAACATTTTGAAAATAAAACGTCAGCGCGAACGCCGGTGAATACAATATCTGGACACAAAATCATTTTGGCACAAACAAGTATTAATTCGATAATTACAACTTTTTGTTCAATCTCCACATTCAGCAGACCTATTTTCTGATCGTATGCACCACTGTATACACTGGTAGTATGTCTTTATAACAACGGGGACTCCTGTCCCTCATTTTTAAAAAAAAGGGAAGTACCAGCCGCAATCCAGTGATTTCACCCGAGACCCATGTATCCCTTCCAAGTTTTACGTATACCTATGGCCCGAATGCTTATCCAAAGATGAACGTTGAGCATTACTCCCTTAACCTTTATTTGGCCATTTTCTTAAATAAAATATCTGACACAATTTTTCAGAGAGATAAAGTATTCACCTTGTTTATAGGAATGAGCCTCTAAATTCAAAAGCTTAGCTTCTAGCTTCTTAACTTGATTTCTCTAACGTCTTGACCCTTCTATGATCATTTCTTCTTACACCGGGTACTAGAATGAGCGGGAATCGAACCGGAATCGTCGGGGATCGTTTATGGACGCTTGGGAATGAAATTTGAGTATGTTGATCGTTTGAATTGTGAGAAAAACGAATGAAATCGATCAAGTACTTATAGGCTGAAAATCCGACCCGTAGCAGACCGCTACACAGGTGGATGGCGTCAGCCCTAAATGTTACTCCGAGATTGGACCAAACCTTAAATTGAGGCTAGCGGACCGTTACCAGAAAGCGTAGCGGTCCGCCACCCTTACGCGTGGCAGATTTTGATGAGTTTGCAGCTCGCGGACCATTACCACCTGGCGTGGCGGTCCGCCATGAGTACGCGTGTCAAAAATCTAGACCATTAGTCACTATACACGTGGCTTACCCGGATTCATTGCTTACCCAACAAGTAGCAGACCGTTACCTAAATAGTGGCGGTCCGCCACCCAACTTTGTCCTCATAGCTGACCGTTAGGGTAACCTTATCGGTCCGCTAAGTTCTTAAGTCCTTAATTTTTTAATTTAAACCCTGAACTTTAATATAATTATACTTATAGTCCCTAGGGTTTACCTTTCGTCAAATCTTGGACATTTTTGGGGCAGGTGTTACATCCTCCCCACCTTGTTTTAAACTCGTCATCGAGTTTACTCAAACATGTGTGGATATTTCTTTTTCATTTTACACTCCAATTCCCACGTGTACTCATGTCCACGTCTGGAGTTCCATTTCACTTTCATAATAATCAATTTCTTTCTTTTCAATCTATTTTCCTACCGGTCCTCGATTTGCAAAGGTTGTTCTATAAACCTTAATCTTTCATCTACCTCTACATCTTGTAGGCGCATTACCAGAGATTCATCTTCCAAACACTTGCGTAGATTTGACACATGGAATACATCGTGTAATCCATTCATTTCATCTGGTAGTTCGAGTTGATAGGCCACAGGCCCAACTCTTTTCAAGATTTTGAATGGTCCTACGAATCTAGGACTTAATTTCCCTTTCTTTCCAAATCTTACAATGCCTTTCCAGGGTGAAACTTTTAACAGCACGTTATCACCGACGTTGAATTCTAACGGATTTCGTCTCTTATCAGCATAACTCTTTTGACGATCACGAGCCGCTTTCAATCTATCCTTAATTTGAATAACTTTCTTAGTTGTTTCCAAGACTTATTCAGGTCCAGACAACTGATTTTCTCCTATTTCAGACCAGCAGATTGGAGTTCGACATTTACGACCTTATAAGGCTTCAAAAGGAGTGGTCTGTATACTCGTATGATAACTGTTGTTATAGGAGAATTTCGTTAGAGGTAGATGGCCATCCCAACTTCCTCCAAGATCTATAACACAAGTTCTTAACATATCTTCAAGAATTTGAATTATTCTTTCACTCTGCCCGTCTGTCTGAGGATGGTAGGCAGTGCTAAGATTCAATTTCGTACCAAGAGCTTTTTGAAAACTTTGCCAAAATCGAGAAGTAAATCTACTATCTCTATCTGACACAATAGATAACGGCACACCGTGTAATGTTACGATTTCATTAACGTATAATTGTGTCAGCTTATCCATACTAAACGTTTCTTTCATCGGAAGAAAATGAGCAGACTTAGTTAGCCTGTCATTGATAACCCAGATAGTATCATTTCCTCGACTCGTTCGGGGAAGTTTCGTGATAAAGTCCATGGTTATCATTTCCCATTTCCAGACAGGAATTTCAAGTTGTTGTAATATACCAGATGGCTTATGATGTTCAACTTTAACTTGAGAACATGTTAAACACTTTTCAACGTAGATAGCGATATGTTTTTTCATTCCTATCCACCAATAATTGGCTTTTAGGTTTTTGTACATCTTATTGCTTCCAGGGTGCATCGTGTATTTAGATTTATGGGCTTCCTCTAGAATTTCTTCATGAGTATCTCCATAGATAGGAACCCAGATTCTCTTATTCATTCTAAGAATTTAATCATCTCCTTTGACCAACTGATCAATCATGCCTCCCAATCCTTCTTTCTTAAGGTTGGGTTCTTGTAAAGCAAGTTTCTGAGATTCCTTAATACGAGTGATAAGATCAATTTGGAGATCGAGTCTTAAAGCACGAACTCATTTAGGTTTTTCATGTTCTTTTCTACTTAAGGCATCGGCTACAACATTTGCTTTTCCTTCATGATAACAATTTCACAATCATAATCATTCAGGACTTCCATCCAACGTCTTTGCCTCATATTCAGTTCCTTCTTACTGAATATGTACTTCAGGCTTTTGTGATCAGTAAAGATAGTGAATTTTACTCCATAAAGATAGTGCCTCCATAATTTCAGTGCGAAGATTATGGCGCCCAGTTCTAAATCATGAGTCGTGTAGTTCTTTTCATGAGTTTTCAATTGACGGGAAGCATAAGCAATGACTTTGCTTTCTTGCATTAGCACACAACCTAAGCCGGTGTGTGAAGCATCACAGTATACTGAGAAGCCTTTATTTTCATCTGGCAAAGCTAGTATGGGTGCTTGAGTTAGTTTCCTTTTCAGAGTTTCGAAAGCTTCAGATTGTTTAGTACCCCATTCATACTTGACTGAGTTACGTGTCAGAGAAGTTAATGGTACTATGATTCGAGAGAAATATTGGATAAATCTCCGATAGTAACCAGCTAATCCGAGGAAACTACGGACATCAGTTGGTGACTTCGGGATTCCCATTTAAATATGGCTTCAATTTTGACAGGGTCGACTTGAATACCATTAGCATTGATCACATGACCAAGGAATTGAATTTCTGACAGCTAGAATTCACATTTTGAGAACTTAGCGTATAGCTTTAATATTCTCAAGATTTCAAGTAAGATTTTTAAGTGATTGGCATGATCTTCTTTACTTTTGGAATAGATAAGGATATCGTCGATGAATACGATACTAAATTTGTCCAAGTAAGGTATACAGACTAGATTCATCATATCCTTGAATGCTGTTGGTGCATTAGTAAGTCCAAATGGCATTACCGTGAACTCGTAATAACTGTATCGAGTTCTGAAAGCAGTTTTAGCAATATCTTCTTCCTGGACTTTCAATTGATGATAACCAGAACGAAGATCAATCTTAGAGAAACAACGAGCTCCTTGGAGTTGGTCGAAAAGGTCATCGATTCAGGGAAGTGGATAACGATTCTTTATCGTAACGTTGTTCAGCTCCCGATAATCAATACACATACGCATTGTTCCGTCTTTCTTTTTGACAACCAAGACCAGAGCTCCCCAAGGTGATGAGCTTGGTCTTATAAACCCTTTCTCTAGTAATTCATCTAATTGCTTCTTCAATTATGCCATTTCGTTTGGAGCTAATCTGTACGGGGCTTTAGCAATTGGTGCCTTACCGAGTACAAGATTGATTCTAAACTCCACTTCTCCTTCCGGTGGAATTCCAGGCAGTTCATCAGGAAAGACATCAGGAAATTCAGCCACAACCGACACATCTTCAATCTTTGTTTTAGTGTCAGTAGTTATAGAAACAATGTATGCTAAGCATCCTTTTCTTAAATACTTTGTGGCTTTCAACATAGAAATTATTCCAACAGAGTTGGATAATTTATCGTCGTTAATTGTAAGAATATTGCCTTTTGGCGAACAAAGTTCTATTTCATTTTTGTCACATAGGATACGGGCTTGGTTAGAGGCTAACCAATCCATTCCTAAGACAATGTCAAAACCTGCCAAAGTCATGGGCAATAGTCTTGCAGGTATAACATGTCCTGATAATGTGATATGGCAATCGTTAAGGATTTAAGAGATTTGGACTAGGTCACCATTGGCAGTCTCCACCACGTATTTCTTGTCTAATTTAGCTAGAGTTTTATTTAACAGTCTACAGAATCTATGATCTATAAAACTTTGGTTTGTACAAGAGTCAAATAAAACTCGAGCATAAATATCATTAAGAAGGAATGTACCCGTGATGACATCGGGCATACCTGCTGCTTCGTGAGTGTTAAGAACGAATGCTCGAGCATTCTTCTTCACTCCATCTGCAAGTTTGGGACCTGTCCCGTCCGTTTTCTTCTGCTTTGGACAATTGATTTTGATGTGACCAGCTTCGCCACATCCAAAGCAAGTAGTTTGTTTTCTCCTGAAACAATCTTCTGCCTTGTGTTCGGATATTTTACAATAATTACAGAAAATTCTAGCACGACATTGTCCCAAGTGCCTCCTTCTGCACCTTAGACACTCAGGGATGGAAGAGTTGTTATTACGAGGAGAAAAATTGGATTTCTTGGATCCAGTCGGGCCTTGCCCAGTTATCTCCTTCTTCTTCTTTCCCTCTTCCTGATTTCTTATCAGGCTGGTAGTTAATGATGCTCCTAAGTCCATGGCATCATCCAGATTTTCACAATTCGCGACCTTCACCATGTCGCGGATTTCACCAATCAAACCCCATATATAACGTTTGATCAGGTTTGATTCAGGAGTTGCAATATGTGGAACAATTCTAGCATATTCCAGGAGTTTAGTGGCGTACTCCTGATGATTTGTTCCGATCATCCTTAAACTTAAAACTTTCCCTTCGATCTGTTCCCGTTCATTCTGGGGAACATATTTTTT
Source organism: Smallanthus sonchifolius (assembly GCA_023525975.1). Taxonomy (NCBI): domain Eukaryota; kingdom Viridiplantae; phylum Streptophyta; class Magnoliopsida; order Asterales; family Asteraceae; genus Smallanthus; species Smallanthus sonchifolius. Next base: position 83,766,219 of record CM042029.1, read on the forward strand.
TCCCAACTCTTGCCTTAAAGGCATTCTAGCCCATTGCGTAGGCTGCATCTCTGCCCTTGGCAGCAATAATGTTATTCCACCATTCCAATGCTTGATCTTTGAATAAATTGGAGGCATACAGAATCTTGTCCTCCTCAGCACATTTGCTGATAGCCAAAACTAACTCAGTCTTCTCGATCCACCTCAATGTGGCAATTCCTCCTTCCTTTCCAGAAAAATTGAAAGGTTTGCAGTCTTGAAACATTTTATAAGTACAACCAACTACCTTCCTCTTCTTTGCTATGTGACCATAATTATTACCCATGCTCTCGTCTTTCGAAGAGTTACGGTAATATTCTTCCTTTTCAGTCTTCTTAGACTTATGAGAAACAGAACCTTTTGGTTCGAGAGTGACAGGTTTCGATTGAGTCACTGTTCGAGTTTGAAGAGAGTGAACAGATTGAGGAATTGAAGGTTGAACAGATATTCGATCAGCTTGTCTCTTTTCAAGCTCTGTAAAAATCATTGGAAGAGAATCTTTGATCCCTTCCGTTATCATCTTTTGGAGTTCCTTTCGGGACTCATTATTTTCAGCGGCATTATCAATTACTGCCTGCTTTTTCTTGCCTCTTGTATTTTGTGAAGGTCCAGTTTGTTTTAACATTCTATCAATAGAGAATATTTGAATTAAGGCAGAACTTTTTATTGATAAAATATTTACAAGAAGAAAATACATATGTAAAAATCATTAATTCTAAAAATTTCTAAAATTCTTCTCTTCAAGAGCTTGAACTAGAAGGGCATTCCGTGCTTCTACTTTAGCCTTTTCACTTTCCAGTTCAGTTATCTGGTTCAATAACATTTGTTCCCTTTCACTTCCTGACGCATTCTCATTTATATGTGGAGCCGGAATAGGAATCGGAACATAAGGTATATTAGAATCAGCACGCTCTTCTTCAGGATCATTTTCATAAGGAATATTGGTGTATTTCTCATGAAAATTTTGTGGATAAACAGGAGTGATATTATAACTTCCGGCAGTTGGAGCAGAATGAAAACTTATAGAAGGATTATAGGGAACACTAGGGTTTCCTATGTCTCCGAGGCTTCTGAAAGTAGGACTTTCAGTTTCCTCATTAAGTTCTATAGTTGTTTCATTCGTTTTACGGTCAAAGTAATTAGCAGGAGCAAATTTTCAAAAAAAAAACTAGGACCTTTGCCTTTTCCAACCATTCTGAAAATTAAAAAGAAACGATATTTTATTATCACAGAGTATGTTACAATGAAATTAAAATACAACAAAATTTCAATCTTTCATCAGTTCTTTCCCCAGGGTCTTCAAATCCTTTCCATACTCATATACCTGTTTCCCAAAAAATGAGTTCTTTTCTTATCCATGATTTTCTTCTTTGTTATCTCGTCTGTTTGGCGTAATGAACGATCTAAACATTCGATATGGGAAGAATGCATAGTATACTTATAACCATATTTAGGAGGAGGATCACGAATACCCATCAACGTATCATTATAAACATGATGATATTCGGGTGGTGATTGAAAATAGGCTTCGTAAGGATCATATGTTGGTTTGGGGAACACATATGGATCATACATGACCGGGGATTCAGAGTTATAAGATTGCGGATCAGAACTGTTTGAAATAGGGTTATTGAATGGATAATCATTAGGGTTTTCAGAAGCAGAACGATATTGGGGATCTTCAGAAGGATCTTCTTCAGATGACTGAATTTGACTGGATTGTGCCTCGTTTCCTTGCACAGATTGGGCAGCAGTATTCCAGTTGCTAAAGTCTGATCCAGCATCCATCCATTGGCTGGAAGAGTGTTGGGATTAAGGGTGGTATTCGGGAGAATTGGGGAATACAGCAAATGGTTTGTCATTATAGTATGGTGAACATATTGGATTCTGTTGTGAACCTAATGGACGATATTCCAGAGATTCATGCTTAATCGGACGATTAGGATAATAATACGGAACAGTATTTCCTCCAGACATCTGTAATCTTATCATATTAGTATTTGTCTTATTCAAGACTTAGATACTAAAGAGAGTATCTTAATCTTAGCTAAAGTTCTACAAGGATGGTTATCTTCCCAGAGTAGTACCTCTAACAGATATGTTCCCAGGTAAGAGCGACGGGTCTAGGATAGATTTATACACCGCTCTTTCATTAGACAGAACACTTCCGTTTGTCAGATAACTACATACCAGTCAGAAGGTCACCTTGTTTTCTTATCTTAAAAGCATCATGGTTAAAGCTTAGATACTAGATCCCAGTATCTGATTCGCTAAAACCTGTGGCTCTGATACCAACCTGTCACACCCCGCCCCAGGCACCCCCTAGGCTTGTGCGAGTCCGATTAGTATCACCTGTTTTGATTTCAGAGTTTTTGTAAAACACAACGGAAGTATTTTTCAAAGGATCATTTCATCATTTGCCTCAAACTCAAGGGTTGTATTTCTAAATATCATAACTCAGTTGGAAAACAAAAGCCTAGTATTTACTTTATAAATATAGGGTTTCAATACCCTTCTCATTTGATTACAAAATAAAGTTTGAAATCAAATACATGACGAGCCACTGAAATAGTACAACACAGGGTTGATCAGTTCCCTGGTCCTATCTCCTTTTTTTAGGATTTCCCTTTACACGAGACCTGAGAATCCTACGTGCATTCCATCCTTTTATTTCCTGAACCAGATCTTATGTCTGTCTGTATTCCTTTCTCATCATGTTTTATTCGTTACCTGAAAAACATTTTGAAAATAAAACGTCAGCACGAACGCCGGTGAATACAATATCTTGACACAAAATCATTTTGGCACAAACAAGTATTAATTCGATAATTACAACTTTATGTTCAATCTACACATTCAGCAGACCCATGTTCTGACCGTATGCACCACTGTATATACTGGTAGTATGTCTTTATAACAACTGGCACTCATGTCCCTCATTTGTTAAAAAGGGAAGTACCGCCCGCAATCCGGGGATTTCACCCGAGACCCGTATATCCCTTGCAAGTTTTACGTATACTTATGGCCCGAATGCTTATCCATAGATGAACATTGAGCATTACTCCCTTAACCTTTATTTGGCCATTTTCTTAAATAAAATATTTGACACAACTTTTCAGAGATATAAAGTATTCACCTTGTTTATAGGAATGAGCCTCTAAAGTCAAAAGCTTAGCTTCTAGCTTCTTAACTTGATTTCTCTAATGTCTTGACCCTTCTATGATCGTTTCTTCTTACACCGGGTACTAGAATGAGCGAGAATCGAACCGGAATCGTCGGGGATCGTTTATGGAGGCTTGGGAATGAAATTTGAGTGTGTTGATCGTTTGAATTGTGAGAAAAATGAATGAAATCGATCAAGTATTTATAGGCTAAAAATCCGACCCGTAGCGGATCGCTACACAGGGCGCGGCGGTCCGCCACTGCCTTGGATGGCGTCCGCCCTAAATGTCACTCACTCATAGGACCAAACCTTAAATTGCGGCTAGCTGACCATTACCAGAAAGCATAGCGGTCCGCCACCCTTACGCGTGGCAGATTCTGATGAGTTTGCGACTGGCAGACCGTTACCACCTGGTGTGGCGGTCCGCCATGAGTACACGTGTCAAAAATCTAGACCATTAGTCACTGTACATGTGGCTTACCCGGATACATTGCTTAGCCAACAAGTTGCGGACCGTTACCTAAATAGTGGCGGTCCGCCACCCAACTTTGTCCTCATAGTGGACCGTTAGGGTAACCTTAGCGGTCCGCTAAGGTCTTAATTTCTTAATTTTTCAATTTAAACCCTGAACTTTAAGATAATTATACTTATAGTCCCTAGGGTTTACCTTTTGCGGCAGGTGTTACACTATGTGAGCTTGGGTCGAGAGTTCTGAATGTGTGACGTGTCAAGGGTCGATCGGGGAGAGTCGGACCTTAAGCTAAATACTTATGATTTCATGTGGGATATATGTACTGTTCTAGTGTTATGTGTGAGGTGCAGGTGTAGTTAACGAGTCATATAAGTATAGTGTGATATTATATGTCGCTATTTGTGTTGCGTGTTTTGTGTCGTTGTCATTGTGGCACGACGGGTGATGTGTTTGCGTAGTCATCTTTATGACACGACAAACGGGATTCGGGAAGGACGAGGTCATTCGGGAAATCACCAACGGTGACATTTATTAACAGGTTAATGATGAGCTCGGGGTGTGTCGAAAGCCCTGATGAGGGTGCAGTGATGAGGTATGTGTTTGTGTGCATATATGTGTATATATATATATATACATGTGTTAAATAGCATACAAGTGTTTAGTTACATTTATTGTGTGCATAAAAAAATCAAAAATTTTCTACTATTCGGATGAATCTTAGTGGGTGCCTCGCTCCCCACTGAAGACCAAGTAGATCCGCCCCTGGAAGCAAATTATGTTGGTTTCCATGAAGAAGAAGTTATGCTCATGGCTCAGGTGAATCTCGATGAAGATAGCGATATTGAAGAGTTGCTTACAGATCAAAGGGTCAGTGTGTTCATGGCACAAACCAATGATGAAAGTAAGAATTGTTTATGGTTCTTAGATTGGGGTTGTTCTAATCATATGTGTAGGGATAAGGGAAAGTTTATTGGTTTGGATGAAACTTATTCGCATTCTGTGAAGTTGGGAAACAGTACCGTAATGAAAGTAAGTGGAAAAGGGATTGTTTAAACTTGTGGTTGAAGACAAAACATACAGTATGAACGATGTTTACTATGTACCAGAACATAAAACTAATTTACTTAACATAGGTCAACTTCAACAAAGGGGGTTGATCTTTCTCATAAGAGATGGTACATGTAAAATCTTTCATCTGGAAAAGGGTTTACTGTTTGAAAGTATTATGACAAACAATAGAATGTTTCCTATGTATAAGCAATTTGATAAGTCTAAGGGAAAGAAAGTGGACGTTTATATGTATTCTGATGATGAAGACCTCTTGAAGTTATGGAAAGAGAGGTATAGGCACTTGAGCCGTAGTAATATGGGACTGGTACAACTGAAAGGAATGGTAAGAGGGTTAACAAGGATTGTTATTAACGACAATATTTGCACTGATTGTTTGGCGGGTAAGCAAACTAGAAAAGATATGCCAAAGTTCAGCACACGGAGAGCTAAAGAAGTCCTACAACTGATTCATTCAGATATTTGTGGGTCGATCAAGCCTGCTTCGCACAGTGGAAAGAGATACATCTTGAGTTTTATCAACGACTATAGTCGAAAGGCTTGGGTTTATTTGGTAAGTGAGAAATCAGAAGCTTTTGAGAGTTTCAAAAGTTTCAAAAACAAAGTGGAAAAGGAAACTAGAAAAGTAATTAAAGGCTTACGTACAGATAGGGATGGTGAGTTTCTTTCAGAAGCCTTCAACAAATACTATGGATATCACGGAATCAAGAGACAATTGACCACAAGGTTCATACCACAGCAAAAGGGTTTAGCCAAGAGGAAGAATCGAACCGTAATGAACATGGTGGTGACTCTTTTAGCTGCCAAAAACATGCCTAAATGGTTTTGGGTTGAAGCGGTTGTATTGAATTAGTATATTCTTAAAAGATGTCCAACTAAAGCATTAGAGAACATAACACCACAAGAGGCATGGAATGGAGAAAAACCCACTATAAAGCACTTGAGAACATGGGATTATCTTGTGATATGCCATCATTTAAACATATTTTACATACATAATAATCCCCACATTATGGTATTAATTCAATAATAACCTTGCAATTTATGCTTAAAACACTTATATTTTGTAATTGCAGGTTATTCGGTGTTGAAAATATAAATCAAGCTAAATCCTATCAAAAACACCAAGAATTCAAACTTCTAAAAGATTCATTCCCAAGTATTGACCCCGAAGAAGTCAAAAGTGGTCAACAAAAGTCAACCAAAGAGCTAAAAGACAAACCTGAAGGAAAAGGGGGGGATGCACACGGTCGAGCAATGCTCTTCCTTCTCCTCCACGACCCAGTACAGTGTCCTCTGTACCATGTTTGATTCCCTAGGCCTTTGCACGACCATGCAACCCAATGCACGGTCGTGCATTGCACATTTTGAGGCCTATAAATAGAAGGCTTGAGTTCTTCATTCCATACACCTTGATACAACACTCCACACCTCAAGAAGAGAGCATTCTCGTAGTTAGAGTAGAGAGTAGAGGGGCTCTTCCTCCTTATTTCACAATAGGGGAGCCTACGAAACTCATCTTTACGTTAGTCGTTATGGCCATTCGTGGCTAGAACTTCTTTGTATTGGTAGGGTGAAGATGATGTTTAGTGCATGTTAATGTTTAACGTATTAATTTAGTGGTATGTTTATGTATTTAACTAATTCGTTCTTAAAAACCATCTTTCGGTGGGCTTTTATTATTTTCTAAATCCGTATTTATATTTGTGAGTGTCTTGATTTTAAAGAGTAAGATCGTAAAACCCTTTTTAATCAAACTTCCATTGAAACGCGTACGTCTTTATACGAGCAAAGATTGATAAGACAAGGCTTGGTCTATACTTTTAAGATCGTACGTCTTTATATGAGCTTATTATGAGACCAAGAATTGGTGAACTCAAGTTGGGAACGGTACGTCTTTATACTTTGGTCCCATTGTTACATCGCCTCCCGGTGAGCATAATATATTCACCTATTTAACTTTAATATGAAGCATTTTAAGTCCGATGTCTTAAACCAACCCGGAGATGACCATTCGATGGGTTAAGGATAACTGTTATCCCTAAAGGGAGGCACTCCCATTTTAATTTAAAGATTATAATTCGTGAATCAAATGTAGTGAGGACGAGGCTCTAGCGGTGACCCGGGTCACAAGTTTGTAGTAGTCATATCACTGAATTAGTCAACTTAACATTATCACGTACCAAGCTGATTCGAAACCCGAAGCAATACTATCCGTAGTCTGATCATTTTCGCCTTATTTACTTTTCTGCTATTTACTATTCTGCTAGTTACATTTCTGTTACACACATCACGCACATTTTTACCTTTATGTTATTTACTTTACCGCAATTTACTTTTCTGCTTCACAAGCACACAAAACTCACTCACTAATTAATCTGGCTAAACGAAAACAAAAGTTGAGTATTGGAACTCGACCGTGTCCATTGGTTCGATACTTGGTTCTTACCTAAACTATATTACGCTGCGATAGGTACACTTGCCTATTGTGTGTGTTTTAAGTTAAAGGAATTATCATTTTATAAATTTAAAACATAATCTTATGAAACCATCCAAAAAATATATTTACTTATATTTTTATATATTAAAACAAGCACATCATCTTGCTCATGTACATGTTCCCAAACAAAACGTGCCAAACTTGATAGCAAAAGTATTATGTGTATCTTGAGAGTTTTGATTGAAGAGTCTAAAGGTTATCGATTGATTGATCCACATACTATGAAGGTGATAATAAGTAAAGGTGTAAATTTTGGGAGGACAAGCAACGGGAGTGGAATTTTGATCAAAAAAAGAGAGAAGTTGAAGTTTTGATTTGGGATGACAACAACGAGAGTCGAGATGATGCGGGTGAAAACGAACCTCAAAATGAAGAAGTTGAGCCACCGGTTAATGTAACAGGCGAGCATGCTGAAGGGTCAGAACCACGTATTTTGGATGTGCCTGAGTCAAGTAATGCTCGAGTAAGGGAGGGTCGTGTTCGTAGACCTCCATCTTACTTGAATGATTATGAAGTGGAGTTGAATGCCATGCAAAGCATGTCTCAAGAACCTGCTACGTTTAAAGAAGCCATAAAAGATGACAAATGAAAAATGGCCATGGATGTTGAAAACCAATCTACTGAAAGAAATCAGACATGGGATCTCTTCGAATTGCCTAAAGGAGCCAAATGTATCGATGTCAAATGGGTTTACAAAACAAAAGTGAATGAACATGGGGAAATAGAGAAGTATAATGCACAGTTGGTGGCTAGTTGTAACACTCATAATTGGAACACCAATTATTAAAACATTTAAGCACACGCGGAAGCATTTATCCCAATAATATTTATTTTATTATTATTGTTTTTTTTACCCCTTCGCGTACCGCGAAGACCCAGGGAATCCCTTCCACGTACCGCGAGGGACCCTGGTTTACACCGTCCGCAGGGAGGGTTCTTCGCGTACCGCGAAGAACCTCCCATCATTCTTCGCGTACCGCGAAGACCAGCATTTAGCCTGTCCGCAGAGAGATCTCTCGCGGAGCGCGAGAAATCCCCTCCCCACCTTTGCGTACCACGAGGACACCCTGTAAACAGAAAGTTAAGGTATTTTTCCCAGTTCCATACTTAGCCAATTTTTCCCATTTTTCACAAAACGTCATAACAACAAAAAATCCCAACACTTGGACATTTTGACTATTACTTAGTCATCATATTCACATTATCAAAAACTCACCAAAACACCAAGTTTTGTACAAATTTACATATCAACTAAGGATTTTCTTTTAAACCCCCAAAATACCAAATCGCGTACGAGAATCCTACAACGCCTTGGACTTGACATTGACTTACATCGGAGCTTTGCCTACATAACCACATGAAAATTTTACGATTAGTAATGAAGATAAACATAGAAATCAAGTATTTAAATACTTGATTCCACCCGTTCACCCATTTAACCCGTTTGACCCGTTTGCAACATTAGGTCAATTAAGGTTTCGTAACACTTGCATTTCCACTTGCAAGTTTCATTTCATTCATTTACAACATTTCATATCCATTATGGATCTTAGGCCATAACCTCATATCTATTATGATACTTAGATCATAACCTCTTATCCATTATGGTATTTTAACCATAACTTCATATCCATTATGATTCATAGATCATAACCTTATATCCATTATGATTCATAGATCATAACCTCATATCCATTATGATTCATAGATCATAACCTCATTCACATATATCCATTATAGTATTACACTATAACTACATTCATTCATTTCACATATTCATTATAGCATTTCAACTATAACTTCATTCATTCACATAACCATTAAGGTATTTCCACAATAACCATATTCATTCATTTACACACATCCATTATAGTTTTATCACTCTAACTACATTCATACTTTTCCACATACTAGTTCATTCAATCATCACATACATTCACTTCAATACATAGTATGCATCATAACACATAAACCAGCCAATTATCAACATTACTAAGTAAGGGCAAAGGCACTTACCTTTTGAGTTAGAAGATCCCGCACCACCTTCTAGCTTTTCAATTTGATTACCTAAACATATACACCTAGTTTAGTAATCTAACATACATACATCATCACATTACAATTGAGTCCACAACCCAATTTTCATTTTCCAACCCAAACTGACCCGTTAGGGTTATTCCCATAACCAAACACCCTCTTTCAACACAAACTCACATACTTGAGTTTTCTTTCCAATACCTTGACACTAATTTCTTAATCAATAAATTTTATTAGGTCAATTTGGTGTTTGTTCAAGTGTCTACCTAAACACTTAATCATCACTAATTCATCTTTCTAGCATCATGATCAAAACACCCCCAATTTTCACCATATGAACCCTAACTTTGCAAAATCAAAATCCAAGGGTTCTAGGATGTTAATCACCTCTCTTTATCTTTAGATTAGCTAGATTATCTACAATCTAACACTAATTCACCACATGCATACTCAATTTTCGGATTTCTTCAAAACCCACCAAACATCAACTTCAAAATGAAATCAAGGGAAGGAAATCACTTACTTGATGTTAGGAGAGTGATGTGCAAGCCAAACCCCCCACAAATCAAGCTCCAAATACACGTTTTGCTTCAAATTCGATTTCTCCCTTTTTCACCTCTTGGAATGAACAACCCCCTTCAACAACACAAATGCCAATTTTGACTTCAATATGTCAAATATGGCAGATTTTCTATATTACAACTTCAGTCCCTCACCTTCCATTTTACCCATTTCATTCCAAAACTAGTTAAAACTAGTATAACGCCATTAGAAACTTGAAACCCACTTGTTTCAACTTATTTCTAAAATATTATTTTCACCATAATATTTTATTATTTATTTGAAAACGAAACCCGGATTTTAGTTCGTTACAAATCACCTCCCCTTATTTGGGTTTCGTCCCCGAAACCCGACTTCACATAAAAAGGTTCGGATAATATTTGAGCATTTCTTCCTCGGTTTCCAAGTCATTTCCGCCCCCTTATTATGTTTTCACCTTACCAAAACTTGGATAATCTCTTTATTCAGCAATTTCTTCACTTTTCTATCCAAGATTGCCACCGGTTCTTCAACATAATTCAACCTTTCATCCAATTCTATATCATCCAATAAAACAAAAGTAGATTCATCCGCCAAACATTTTCACAAATGAGACACATGAAATGTGTTATGAAGTCTACTTAGTCCCTCCGGTTGCTCCAAACGGTAGGCCACCGCACCCACCCTTGCTATCATCTTAAACGGTCCGATGAAACATGGACTTTATTTCCCCCGTTTCCTAAACCGTATTACCCCTTTCCAAGGAGAGACTTTCAAAAGCACAAAGTCTCCCACATCGCCTGCTTCCTATTATCCGCATAGGACTTTTGGCGATCTTGAGCCGCCTTCAAGCGTGCTCTAATTTGGTCAATACTACCAATGGTTTCATTGACCACCTCTTTACTCCCAAGCTCCCGTTGACCAATTTCACCCCAACACACGGGTGTTCTACATTTCCTCTCATACAATGCCTCAAAAGGCGGCATACCAATACTAGAATGGTAGCTATTTTTGTATGAAAATTCCGCCAACGGTAAATGGTCATCCCAACTACCACCAAAATCCAAAGCACACGCTCGCAACATATCCTCGAGCGTTTGAATCGTCCGCTCGCTTTGACCATCTGTTTGTGGATGATAAGCGGTGCTAAGGTTCAATCTAGTCCCCATATCCTCATGGAACTTCTTCCAAAAACGAGAAGTAAATCACGTATCGCGGTCCGATATAATCGACACCGGCACACCATGACGTGACACTATTTCCTTCACATACAAATCCGCCAACCTATCCGAAGAAAATGTTTCCTTTATTGGAAGGAAATGTGCACTCTTTGTCAACCGATCCACTACTACCCATATTGCATCATAACCCTTTCGAGTCTTTGGTAGTTTAGTGAACAAATCCATGGTAATGTTCTCCCATTTCCAAAGCGGTATTTCAAGCGGTTGAAGCTCTCCATACGGATTTTGATGCTCTGCCTTTACCCTTAAGCATGTGAGACACCTCTAGACATACTTGAATATATCAAGCCTCATACCGGCCACCAAAAATGACACCTCAAGTCAAAACATCTTTGTGGCCCCCGGATGGATAGAATATTTGGATTTAGGCGCCTCATCTAAAATAGTTTCCAACACACTTGACAACCTAGGAATCCAAATTCTATCAAAGCATGTCTTTAACCCCGATTCCCCAAGCTTATCAACATAAGCAACCATCCTTTCCTTCTTCAAATCACCACCAAGTGCTAACACTTGTGCCTCCCGGATTTCATCAATAAGAGATGATGAAATTGTCATCTTAAATGACTTCACCTTGATAGGTGAATGGCTCGTCTTCCGACTAAGCGCATCCGCCACCATATTTGCTTTACTTGGATGGTAAAGTATCTCACAATCATAATCCTTGACCAATTCAAGCCACCGCCTTTGCCTCATGTTAAGGTATTTTTGGTCAAAGAAGTACTTGAGACTTTTGTGATCCGTGTAAATCGTACACTTAGCTCCATACAAATAATGCCTCCAAATCTTAAGCGCGAAAACAACGGCTGGAAGCTCTAAATCATGGGTAGGGTAATTCACCTCATGAGTCTTTAATTGCCTAGACGCATAGGCAATCACTTTCCCTCTTTGCATTAAAACACACCCCAACCCCGAATGCGAGGCATCCAAATATACCACAAGATCTTCGGTCCCGTCCGACAAGGATAAGATAGGCGCCTTAGTCAACTTTTCTTTCAAGAGTTGAAAGGAAGATTCTTGCTCAGGACCCCATACAAACTTTGTCTCTTTACGCGTTAACTTCGTCATCGGCAAGGAAATCCGAGAGAAGTTCTCAATAAATCGCCGATAATAGCCCGCCAACCCCAAGAAACTTCTAATCTCCGAAGGCGTCTTCGGTGATGAACAATCTTCTACCGCCACTATCTTGGATGGGTCGACTGTGATTCCTTTCTCATTCACCACATGACCCAAGAACTGGATCTCACGCAACCAAAATGCGCACTTTGAAAACTTTGCATAAATCCTTTCCCTTTGCAACACTTCAAGAATTTCACGAAGATGAAAGGCATGATCACTTTCACTCCGCGAATAGATGAGAAGATCATCGATGAATACAATCACTGAACGGTCGAGGAATGGCCTACACACCCGGTTCATAAGATCCATGAAAACTGCGGGTGCGTTGGTCAAACCGAAAGGCATAACCGTGAACTCATAGTAACCGTATCGAGTGCGAAAAGCTGTCTTACAGACGTCTTCTTCCTTCACTTTCAATTGATGGTACCCGGATCTCAAATCAATCTTATAGAACCATGATGCCCCTTTCAATTGATCAAAGAGGTCATCAATCCGAGGTAAAGGGTACCTATTATTCACCGTCAACTTATTCAATTCCCGATAATCCATACACATCCTCATGCTTCCATCCTTCTTTTTAACAAAGAAAACAGGTGCACCCCAAGGCAAGACACTTGGGCGTATGAAACCTCTATCTAGAAGCTCTTGCAATTGCTCCACTAACTCTTTCATTTTCGGCGGTGCCAACCTATATGGTGCTTTGGCTACCGGCTTTGCACCCAAGATTAAGTCAATCCCAAACTCCACTTCCCTTACCGGTGGTACCCCCGGTAACTCATTCGGAAACACATCAACAAATTGGTTTACAACCGGAACATCGCGAATTTCTTTCACCCTTTTTACCACATCCGTAACACAAGCCATGTATGCCTTGCACCCACGCACCATGTACTTTGTTGCCTTAACATAAGAACACATCTTTACATTACATTTCTTTTCACCTTCTATGTAAATGGACTCACCCGATGGGGAATCGAGTTGTACCGCCTTAGGTGTCACACCCCCAATTTCAACTAACGGAGTTTTACCGTTTGGGAAGTGACAAACCAGGATCTCAGTCATTAGTTACATTGAACGACACTATATGGGACTAAAATGAAAATATCATAAACGATCAAAGTAAATGCGGAAGCGTATAACGAAAGTAAATGCGCAAAACAAAAGCGCCCAAAAATGTCCCAAGAGTTCAGTCCAAACAAAATAATAAAACAGTTCAAACAAAATAATAAAATATATTTCAATTGTAGGACTCCATGCATGTCCTATATGTGCATATCTGCCTTATCTTAGCGACCTGAGAAAACATGTAAGAAAAGATGTCAACACGAGGTTGGTGAGTTCACAGGTTTCAATATGTAAATAAATGTTTACCAGATTTATTGTACAATCAATATATAAATATATATATATATATATATCAACAGGTAGCTAACCCATGTTCATGTTTGCTATTACGCTCGCAACCGTAAACTGACTGTTTGAATGCCTCCCACCAGGACTATCAACCATGGTGAACGTTTAGGTCAATATTGCACCCGTTCGATATCCAATCGAGTTAGCGCGACTAACGCGGGTAAGGTTTGTCAAACCCAGTAGTTCTACCCAACATACCTCGCTATACTCATATTTAAACGGTTCGATGTGAGGACTTTCATGATAGAGTTTATGCATAGTCATAACAAGTGATACATAATGAAGTACAAAAATCAAAAAGTGTTTACGTCATGTTTTCTCCCCCAGTTTAAAAGCAGTAAAAGGGGCCGTGAAAACTCACCTTATTGCGTAGGTAGTAATCACACAAGTATGAGATTGAAATCTCAAGCGTTAGCCCGACACGGATCACGAATGCCCTAGAATTACAACATAATTATTAGGGATAAAATAGGATATGTGACGACGACACGGAATGAGGAACGTTCTAAAGATCAACGAGTAGACGAACGTGTCCACGGGAATACGGATTTCTAAATTAGGATAAATACGTTTCGCGACGAATGACAAATAATATATAATAAATATATTCGAGCGTTTTGTCATTAAATAGTAGTCTAGGAAAATAATATAATTTATTATATTATTTTTAAGTTTAGCGAAATAACACACTAATTAAATTGTGTGTCAAAAAATAATAAATCTATTATTTTTATTCAAGGATATAAACGTGAGTAAATAACATAAATATTTATATTATTTATTAGTTTGAAGCGTTTCATAAAAATTAGAAATGTGGCGAAAATAATATATTTAAATATATTATTTTAAAATGAGTCACGGTTTGAAAATAATATAATATATATTATTTTATTCAAAGTTGTAAGTTAAACATATTATTATAAAAGTAAAAATATAAATAAAAATGGTTTATAAAAACAATCCCGAGTCCACGGGTGGTTTTCCCGGTTTAAACATTTTAATATAATATTTTAATAATTGAGGGATTTGTTTTTAAATCTAAAACATCAACAAAATAGCAATTAAAAAGGAAAACTAGGGAGGAGGATTCGAACCCGGGTCTCCTCCCCAACGGTTAACAGCTTTAGCCAACCCAGCCACCAACTCAATCGCAACACATTCAGAAAACGATGGGTTTTAATCAAGAACTCCCGAGAGTCCCCTCCCCCATTAACATAAAATTTAACGGGAATTCTAACTAAGTTAGCTTGAAAAGTCGGATTGTCACATCATCCCCTAGTTGAAAGAATTTTCGTCCCGAAAATTACAATTGAATAAAAAAAAATTCCCGGATATCACATCATCCCCTAGTTGAAAGAATTTTCGTCCCGAAAATTAAAATAGTACCTTAAGAGTTTGACATGGAGTGCTTGAATAGATGAGGATACTTGCGCATCATCTGATCCTCACGCTCCCACATCATATCCGGTCCGCGTTTCGAGTTCCAACGGACTCTGACAATAGGGATTTTACTGCGTTTTAGCGTTTTGACTTCCCTATCCATGATTTCAACGGGGTTCTTCGATGAAACGCAACTGTTCATCGATGTGTAGTTCCTCAAGAGGAACCGCGAGTGACTCGTCTGCTAGACATTTCTTCAAGTTTGAGACATGAAAGACATTGTGTACACCACTAAGTCCTTCAGGTAAGTCCAATTGATACGCTACTAGACCAATTCGCTTCACTATCTTGAATAGCCCAACATAACGAGGATTCAGTTTGCCTCGTTTCCCAAAACGAATGACACCCTTTCCAATGTGAGACTTTTAACAAGACCATATCCCCTACTTGAAATTCTAACGGCTTATGGCGCTTATCGGCATAGCTCTTTTGACGATCATGAGCCGCTGCCATACGATTTCTAATTTGAACAATTTTCTCAGAAGTTTCAAGTACAAGCTCAGGACCCGTAAGTTGACTATCCCCAACCTCGGCCCAACAAATAGGAGAACGGCATTTCCGTCCATATAGTGCTTCAAATGGAGTTGCCTTTATGCTAGTGTGATAACTGTTGTTGTAGGAGAACTCCACCAACGGTAGGTGAAACTCCCAAGTGTTACCGAAATCAATCACACAAGCTCGTAGCATATCCTCCACGGTTTGAATAGTATGCTCCGTCTGGCCATCAGTTTGAGGATGGTATGTTATGCTCATATCAAGACGCGTGCCTAAAGCTTTATGTAACAATTGCCAGAAATGGGAGGTGAATCGTGCATCACGATCCGCAATGATAGAGATTGGCACCCCATGCCGAGAGACTACTTATTTCAAGTAAATACGAGTAAGCTTCTCCATTTTGTCGGTTTCCTTGATTGCTAAGAAGTGAGCGGACTTTGTTAAACGATCGACGATTACCCAAATGGTATCACATCCGGTAGGAGTTCGTGGCAATTTTGTGATAAAGTCCATGTCCGCTCCCATTTCCACATGGGAATCTCCGGTTGCTGGAGTAGACCAGAAGGATTTTGATATTCAACCTTGACATTTGCGCAAGTCAGGCACTTACTCACATAGGTGGCTATATCGGCCTTCATCTTTGGCCACCAATACAACACCTTTAGGTCATGGTACATCTTGTCGGAACCTGGATGAAAGGAGTAACGAGATTTATGAGCTTCATCCATGACTAGTTCCCTTAAGTTCCCGAATACTGGAACCCATATTCGCTCGACGAAGTAGCGAATGCCGTCAGATTTGACCTCGAGTTGTTCTTCCATACCGCGTGTACCTTCCAGCGGTAGGTTCTCCTCTTTCAGGGCTTCGAGTTGAGCACTACGGATTTTATCAGGTAACCCAGGGTGAATAGTAAGCTGTAATGCTCGAACTCGTTTGGGATTGGTTTCCTTTCGACTTAGGGCATCAGCTACAACATTAGCCTTATCCGGATGATATCTGATTGCACAGTCATAATAATTCAAGAGCTCGACCCAACGACGTTGTCTCATGTTCAGCTCTTTCTGCTCGAAGATATGTTGTAGACTCTTGTGATCAGTGTAGATAGCGCACTTGGTACCGTACAAGTAGTGTCTCCATATCTTAAGTGCGAAAACTACGGCTCCCAACTCTAGGTCATGAGTGGTGTAGTTTTTCTCGTGAATCTTTAGTTGACGTGAAGCGTATGTGATCACCTTTTCTCGTTGCATCAACACACAACCCAGACCCTGAATGGATGCATCGCAATACACCACAAAATCATTCGTTCCCTATGGAAGAGCTAGAATAGGTTCACTGTAAAGTTTTTGCTTGAGGTGTTAGAATCTTGACTCTTGTTTATTGCCCCAGTTATAGGCTTTATCCTTCTGAGTTAAGGTAGTGAGAGGTTGTGAAATCTTAGAAAATCCTTCGATGAATCGACGATAATAACCAGCCAATCCCAGAAATTGTCGCACCTCAGTCGGAGTCGTCGGAGTCGTCGGTGCTGCCCAATTCTTGATGGCCTCAATCTTGGATGGATCGACATGTATTCATTTCTCATTAACCACATGCCCTAAGAATTGAACTTCCCGAATCCATAATTCACACTTGGAAAACTTAGCATACAGTTGCTCCTGCTTAAGTAATTCTAGAATTAAGCGTAGATGTTCCTCATTGTTCTTGGAATAAATTAGGATATCGTCGATGAAAACAATGACAAATTGATCAAGGTATGGCTTACACACGCGGTTTGTAGAACCAAAGACTGATTGCTACCAAATTATTCTAAGTACAAATGCTGTTGATAGGCTTATCAGCAGCATTCATCACATATGGTTGTTGATAGGCTTATCAGCAGCATTCAACACTTGTTGCTGCTGATAGGCTTATCAGCAGCATCCAACACTTGTTGCTGCTGATAGTCTTATCAGCAGCATTCAACACAAGTTGCTGCTGATAGCTCTATTCTCTGAAGACCAAACGTTGCAGCTAACTATCCATGTGAAGCGCCTCTGACACCTGTCTGCAAAAGCAACTGCCACACTCCAAGCAGAAGGAACCTCACTGGTGCAACCAATAAAGGACAATGACGCGCGTCTCCAAGCATGCAAACAATGATGCCTAAGAAGACGTTTCAGTAAAGTTATCTAGATTAGCCTTTGCGTGTAATTTAGATTAATAAACAAGATCAACGGCTTGTGTTAGATCTGATCCTTAGAATCAAGGGTCTGTCTTGATTCTAAGTTACTATAAATACTGTGTAAACACTTCATTGTAAGATAGCTTGGTGTGCTTTCATAGTGCTTCTTGATAGTGTTTTACTTGTAAACTTGTAATCTCAGAAGTTTAATACAACAGTGCATTCATCAGTATTCTTGCTGTTTACTTTGTTGGTTGTTATTGTTTTCGCCAATATCAACTAGAATAGAATCACCTTGTAATCTTACGATCCTACAAGTGGTATCAGAGCTTTGGCTCAAAGATCAAACAAACTAACATTTGTTTAATCACTTTCTGATTCTATTCAAAACTCTATTCTTGATCAAGTCACACAAAATAAAATGGCACAAAGTCATGGATCTGAAGACATCGGCAGTATCAACCGACCACCGAGGTTGGTGTCTGGGGAGGACTATGATATGTGGAAGAACCGTATGGAAAGCTTCTTCTGCTACCATGAATAAGGAATGTGGAAATCCATAAGGGATGGACCTTATGTTCCCATGGTGGCCTCTGCTGACTCCGAGGGACCACTAGTTCCTAAGGAACCCTCCAAGTATTCTGAAGAAGACATCAAGAAAATGGAGGTGGACTTCAAGGCATTAGGAGCTATCCAAATGTGCCTTCCAAATGAAGTTTTTCACAATTTCAAGGCTCACAAAACTGCTAAAGAATTATGGGGAGCCCTGGAAAAGATGTTTGCTGGATCTGAGGAGGTCAAGGAGAACAGACGTGACATTCTCAAGCAACAGTATGAAAACTTCGTCTGGAAAGAAGGTGAGTCACTAACAGTTTTATATAACAGGTACACGTACCTGGTTGGAGAACTGCAGTGCTCCAAGGTAAAGCTGGAAAATGAAAACATTCTCAAGAACTTCATAAGATCTCTTCTTAGTTGTTGGACATTATATACAGTGTCCATCAGAAGAACAGAGAATCTAAAGACTCTTCAGATGACTGAGCTCTTTGGCATGCTCAAAACCTATGAACTAGAAATGATTCAAGCTAAAGAAAGGAGCTCCAGTTATCAATCAGCTACCACTTCCTCTACCACCACCTCAGCGCTTCACTCTGATCATTCTGGTCCTAGTGCAAGCAACTACTATCCTCCCATTGTTACTCATCCTCAAACACCAACTGCTTCACAATCCAACTCATCACCATTTCTTCTTAAGGCACCTCCTCAACAGCCAACCTCTACTGCTTTTGTCTCTGACAACTCAAGCAGCATGTACTTCATAAAGGAGGATCTGGAATGCTTTCATCCAGATGATCTTGAAGAAATGGATATTCAACACTCATATGCCATGCTCTCCCTCAGAGCAAAAAGGTTCTATTCCAGAACCGGGAGATCAGTTCCAAGCAACAACTCAAACACCAGAGTTGGGCTTGATAAAAGCAAGATTCGATGTTACAACTGTAACCAAATGGGTCACTTTGCTAGGGAGTGCAAGGCACCTAAAGCCAATCAGGGTGCCAGCCATCAAAGACAAGCTTATCAAGGTCAGCCCAGGCGGCAGCAGCAAGGAACTCCTCCAGCACAAACTGCAGCCTGTGAAAATGTTGGAACTTCAGACTTTGACTGGAGTTTTCAATATGAAGATGTTCCTGCCTCCAACCAAGCACTTATGGCAGACAATGCAGAGATACCACCTCAGGTATTTGAACATCTTTGCTCTCAAGCTTGCATTGACAAAGTTTTAGGTTATAGAAAGCATAACCAAAATCTGATAGATCAAAATGAAGAGTTTCATCAAATGAAGTCTGAATTCAAAAAGGTCGAAGATACTTACAAAGAAAAAATTAACTGCCTTAAGAAAGAGATTTCTTCATTAAAACATGAACAAACCAATCTAGAAACTCAGATTGATGATCTATTGGTAAAACTTAAAGCTACCAGAGCTGAACTGGCTGAACAGAAAGTTCATGTTGAAAAATATGAATTTTCATCTAAAAAGTTACAAAGATTGTTAGATATTCAAGTCCATGAAAGGGTAAAAACTGGACTTGGATATCATAGTGACGAGTACCAGACAGTTCCTCCTCCTGCTGATTATGTTGCCATTCACCAACCAAGCTTCAATACTGCAAACCTTGACATGGCAAACCAAAACCTTGATCCTTCAATGGATGCATGTTTTGTGGAAGACTGCTCCACCTCTTCAGAATCTGAGTCAATCTGCTCAGACCACTGTGAAACTAGTACAGTCCCATCAGCCGGTTGTCCTGTTGTTACTCCAACAATTCCAGCTCCCATCCCATTCAAACAAATCAAGATTAGCTATCCTCCAGGTGGAAGAAAGTTAATCATTGAAAAAGGAGAGACATCAGGTTTCACCAACCCCAAATCTCAGTCAAAGTCAAAGGCGTTTGATATTTCTCATACACCTAGAGAAAAAGGTCCATATGTTCAAAGGACACTAGAAGAAGCCACCTTTGAACATAACAAAGCTCATCCCTGGAACTTCAAAGATTTGTTTCAAAATAAGAACTATGTGGACTCTCACAGGGACAAGATAGCAGTATCATGCTTTGTGTGTGGCAAATACAATCACACTGCCAGCACCTGCTTTCACTACCGTGAACACCAAAGAAACTCAAAGCAGCATGCCTTTGAGAAAACAAACAGAAACAAACAGGTGAGAAGCTATGATGCAAAGGCAACAAAGTTCAGAGAATCTCTATCCCCTCAAAGAGTGAAGATGCAGAAACCTCAACAAACTTGCATCATATGTGGGGAATCAAACCACTTTGCTGCAACATGCAAGTTCAACCCTTTTAACCAAGTTGCAAATCGTTCATCTGTGTTCAACCCATCAGCAGCAAACAAAATTGCTGCTAATAGAGTAAAGTACAGGAAACAAAAGGCAAAGCTTCCGGCAGCAAAAGTCTCTGCTGCTGACAAAGCAAAATCAAAAACAACGGTATCAGCAGCAAAAGTATCTGCTGCTGACAAAGCAAAAACTGCTACTGCTCCAGCAAAGCCCTCAGCAGCAAAATCAGATGCGGATAAGCCAAAATTGTCAGCAACAACATCTTCTGCCGACAATGCAAAGAAAGCTAGAAAACCACCAACACAGCAATGGAAGGCCAAACAATCTCCAAGCATAACTATTGGTTCCATTGACTGCAAGCATGCTGACAATGGCAAATTAGCAACGATCTTCTATAATGCTGCATGCTACAATGATCCTCCCACTAACTAGATATCTTCCATGTGCAGGGACAGCCAGGCAACAAACACAATACTTGGGTGGTAGATAGCGGCTGTTCCAGGCACATGACAGGCAACAGGTCCATCCTCTCTAACTTCAGACATTTCAATGGAGGATATGTTGCCTTTGGGAGTGACTCAAAGGGTGGATCTATCACTGGACAAGGAACTGTGTCCAATGAAAGGATGAGTATTGAAAGAGTCAACTATGTTAAAGAACTTGACTTCAATCTCATGAGTGTTTCCCAAGTATGTGATCAAAAGCATTGGATGCTCTTCACTGACAAAGAATGTTTTGTGTTAGCTCCTGGTCTATCTAAACCTCCTCCAGAGAGGATTCTCCTAACTGCTCATAGAAAGGACAACTTATATGTGCTTGACATGAATGAAGCCACTCCATCCGGTAGTGTTTCATGTTTTCTGTCAAAGGCATCAGTTGATGAATCCGCTCTTTGGCACATGAGGTTAAGCCATGTCAACATCAAAACAATCAATAAATTAGTGAAGGACAATCTTGTCAGAGGGCTTCCTGATAAAGAATTCCAGCTAGACGATCACTGCATTGCCTGCTTGAAGGGAAAACAACACAAGAGTTCCCACAAGCCCAAGACATTGAACACAAATGACACCCCTCTCCAGCTACTGCATATGGATCTCTTTGGTCCTACGAATGTCATGTCAATGGGCAAAAAGTCCTACTGTCTGGTGATAACTGATGACTTCTCCAGATTCTCATGGGTATTCTTCCTAAGAACAAAAGATGAAACTGCTGAGATTCTCAAATCCTATATTCTTAGGGTAGAGAATCAAAGCAATCTGAAGGTAAAGATCATAAGGTGTGATCAGGGAACAGAGTTCAAAAATCACACCTTGAACAGTTTCTGTGAGAGCAAGGGCATTGAAAGGCAATACAGTGCTCCAAGAACCCCTCAACAAAATGGGGTTGCTGAAAGAAGAAATAGGACTCTGATTGAATCAGCAAGATCTATGCTGGCTGACTCAAAGCTGCCCCTTACTTTCTGGGCAGAAGCAGTAAGCACAGCTTGTTATGTGCAGAATAGAGTCCTTATTGTTAAGCCTCTCCAGAAAACACCCTATGAACTATGGCTCAAAAGAGTTCCCTACATTGGCTTCCTGAAGCCCTTTGGATGTCCATGTACCATCCTCATCACACATGGAGTTCTTCCTAAATTCGGTGCAAAGTCTGATGAATGTTACTTTGTGGGCTACTCCTCTCAATCAAAGGCCTACCGAGTGTTCAATTCTAGGACTCGGATTGTGGAAGAATCTGCTAATGTGGAATGCAAGGAACATGTTGTCTGTGAACAAGGCAAAGGTCCTAACTGGCTCTTTGATATAGACTCCTTCACCCAGATATTTGAGCCTCTCATTTTCTCAAATATGGAGTGTTCTTCTTCAAAATCAACATCTTCTGCCTCAACCACTTCTACTGACTACAGACTGGATTTTCCCAGTCCCTACATCAGGATGAAAAGGCCATCCATTGATCCTCCATCAGTGGCAGAAGCTATTGAAGCCGGTACAGGTGAAGCCAGTACTTCCAACACCACAAGCAGCAATCTCTCTGACCAAGAAATCTTTAATGAAGCCTCCTCAATCCATGCTGAAGAGGCCTCCGATGCTAATACTGCTGACAATGTGGAACACAATGATCAGAACCTCCAAGCTCCTCTCCTCACAACTGAAGACAATCCTGATCTAAACCAAAGCAATCTTGAAGAGGGAATACGGCTGGATGTGATACCAGCACAGAGAATAAATAAAGAGCATCCTCTGGAAAACATCATTGGCCAAGTCCACACAGGTATCCAGACAAGAAGTAAGTCTCATGAAGCCAACATTTGTCTGTTCTCTTGTTTTCTATCTCAGGTGGAACCCAAGAAGATTGATGAAGCTCTCAAGCACAACAGCTGGATTGAAGCAATGCAGGAAGAGTTGCTGCAATTCAAAAGACAAGATGTTTGGAAGCTTGTTGATCTTCCACCTGGTCAAACAGCCATTGGAACAAGATGGGTCTTCAGAAACAAGCAAGATGAAAGGGGCATCGTGGTCAAGAACAAAGCCAGACTGGTAGCTCAAGGCTACACTCAAGAAGAAGGCATTGACTATGATGAAGTCTTTGCTCCTGTGGCCCGTCTGGAAGCCATTAGAATCTTTCTGGCATATGCTGCATCCAAAAACTTTATGATCTATCAAATGGATGTGAAGAGTGCCTTCTTGTATGGACAGATTGGTGAAGAGGTCTATGTCAAAC
The DNA here is from genome assembly GCA_023525975.1 of Smallanthus sonchifolius. NCBI lineage: Eukaryota > Viridiplantae > Streptophyta > Magnoliopsida > Asterales > Asteraceae > Smallanthus > Smallanthus sonchifolius. Next base: position 83,789,452 of record CM042029.1, read on the forward strand.
AGCCTCCAGGCTTTGTGGATCCTGCACATCCAAATAAGGTCTTAAAACTGGACAAAGCTCTCTATGGCTTACACCAAGCCCCAAGAGCCTGGTATGAAACTTTATCTGGATATCTACTTAGCAACAACTTCAGAAGGGGGGCCATTGATCAGACACTCTTCATCAAAGATGAAGGGGGAGAAATTTTGTTGGTCCAGATTTATGTTGATGACATTATCTTTGGATCTTCAAGAAAGAAGCTCTGCAAAGACTTTAAAGATCTGATGCATTCCAAATTTGAAATGAGTTCAATGGGTGAACTAAATTTCTTTTTAGGACTTCAAGTCAAACAGGTACCAAATGGAATCTTCATAAGCCAATCCAAGTATGTCAAAAGCATCGTGGAGAGGTTCAAAATGGCTGACTGCTCTGCTGCAAGAACTCCTATGCAAGTGCACCATCAATTATCTACGGATAAAGAAGGACAAGACACTGATCAACATCAGTACAGAGCAATGATAGGTTCTCTCATGTATCTCACTGCCTCAAGACCAGATATCATGTTGCAGTTTGTCTCTGCGCAAGATTTCAAGCAGCTCCAAAAGTGTCTCATCTTCAAGCTGTCAAAAGGATCCTTAGATACCTAAAGGGAGCTCCAAAACTTGGGCTATGGTATCCAAAGAATGGAAATGTCAATCTCTATGCCTACACTGACAGTGACTATGGGGGTTGTAACTTGGACAAAAAGTCCACATCTGGGGGATGTCAATTTCTTTGAGGAGGGCTCATCTCATGGCAATGCAAAAAGCAAGCATGTGTCTCTACTTCAACAGCTGAAGCAGAATACATTGCAGCTTCAAGCTGCTGTGCACAGGTCATCTGGATCCAAAATCAAATGCTTGACTATGGAATGACCTTCATGCAGAATCCAATTCACATTGACAACATGAGTGCAATCTCTATCACGAATAATCCAGTGCAACATTCCAAGACTAAGCACATCGACATCAGGTATCACTTTATCAGGGATCAAGCTGAGAAAAGGAGAATTGTCTTATCCAAGGTTCACACAAATGAGCAATATGCTGATTTGTTCACTAAACCTTTTGATGAAGCAAGATTTCGATATCTAGTTGAATCAATTGGCATGATGAACTTTGAATAAGACATATCTCAATTTTTATCCTTCCTTGTAAATATGTCTATGTTTTTGTTCTTAATAAAAGGTTATAGTCAGCAGCACTTTTTCACTGCTGACAGATTTACTCTTCAGCAGCAAAGTCTTTGCCACTGATCGCTTTAAGTTATCAGCAGGAACAAGTTTCCTGCGGATAGCTTTAAGGCGGTCAGCAGCAACCTTTTTGCTGCGGAATGAATACAACAGTCAGCAGCTACCAAATCTTCTGCTGAAAGACTTAACTATCCGCAGCAACCAAGTTTGCAGCGGATAGCTCACCATCAGCAGCAACCAAGTTTGCTGCTGATGGGTAAAACAAGTCTACATTAACTTTTACCTACGGTAAAAACTACTCTCAGTCTTTACCATGACTGCTCGAGTGCTTTACAGCTGTAACAATGAAAAGTGAAACAGGTTGTACTGTACAAGTAAGGTTGCTTTTTCTTCGTCTGCCGTTATATCACAATTTCAAACTTTCCCACAACCTCTTCATATTCAATTTCAAACCCTAAACCCATCACTTTCTCTCCCGTCCCCACAGCATTCAAAGCCCTAAATAATTAACCACCATTCAAACACCCTTCTCTCTTCCCTCCAAATCCACAACAATGGCAGGCGCAGACATAAACAACCCCAACGACAAGTTTTCCCCATATCACAACCTCACTGCATACCTAATAAAGGGCAAGAAATCTGAAGGTTTCAACGATATGATCGACTTCCTTTGTCGGTCCAAAATCCTCCATGCCCTAACAGTCAACCCAACCATCTACACTTCCCACATGGAAGATTTTTGGAGCTCAGCCGTGTATTCTACTGAACAGGGCACTCCCCAAATCAGAGGCACAGTAGACGGCAAGGAGATGATTATCACTGAAGCAAAGCTTCGCCAACACCTCAAGCTTCAGGATGAAGGGGACGCCACCTCTTACCCAAGAGACGTATACATGAGGACCTTTGTATCCATAGGGTACACTGGGAATCAAACAGAGTATACGATAGAGAAGGCACTCATGGGTCCCAAATGGAAATATCTCTGCCACACTCTTCTCCAATGCATATCCCAGAAGAGAAGTGGCTGGAACCAACTCAGCTCCGGACTTGCGTCGGCAATTCACGGTATGATAACTGGGGCGGGTTTCAATTTTTCTCACCTCATTCTTGAAGGTTTGAGATACAACCTTCAAGAAGGGGTGAAATCTCAGTTCTTCATGTACCCAAGATTCTTGCAAGAAGTGTTCAATATTGAACACCAAGATCTTTCAAAAACTGCAAGAATCTACTCAATTCTGGGACATAAGAACAACATTTTTCAAAGCATGAGAACAGTTTCATCAAAGTTCTCAGGGGCCGATGTTCCATTGTTGTCTACAATGTTGAACACGCAAAGTGCCCAGGGTGACAGTTCAGCAAACCCAGCTGATACTGATCCCACACCCTCCACCTCACTGCCACAAACTCAAACTACTGCTTCCTTTGATCGAACCCCTGTGCATTCTACTGAGGATGTACAGGCACATAATCTACTCACCCCCAGTTTGATTGCTCAACCGGAACACAGGGCCCCGGTTGCAGCCAAATATACAAGGAAGAGGGGCAAGAGAACTCCTTCTTCTCTTGCCTCCAAGGCCCAAACCCAAGCCAACATCCCTCACTCAGAATCACAACATTCTAGTGAGAATATCATAAGGGAAAGCCACATTGTTAGGGAGACTCCTTCGGAAGTCTCTCTATTAGGATTAGGATCACTTCTCGGATCCATAGAACAGCCCTTTGAGCCATTCCTATCTTCTTTGAACTTAAGTGTTGAGGAACCTGACCAAAGTGATGTACCTTCTCCCACTACCACTATCAAGGAGGTACTGATTGGTCTTGCTTCCGAAACACCCAACCCAAGTTCTTCACCCTTGAAGGTCCACTCTGGGAGTATTGAAAGAGTGGATGTGGACGAGGCTGTCACTACTGCTGGTCCATCAACTGACCAAGAGGACAGTGACAACATCTTTAAGACCTCAACCACGGCAACTCATGGTGAGGGTGTTTCCTTAGAAACTCCCCTCACTGAGAGGAATCCCAGGTGCCAAGAAACCGCGGGTGATGGGGATGCTGAGGCTCGGCCTACGGCCCTATCTGGGTCCAAGGATTCCACAACTGTGGATGAGGACAGACTGAAACTTCATAACTTGGAATTGACGGTATGCTAAAGGCTGAAATGTCCAATCTAAGACACCAAGTCTCTATGCATGAAGCCCATCAATGCCCAACTTTAGCCACTCCCCCTCTTGTATCAGTAGGCACCAAAATTGATGCCTACCTGTCTACTGATGCAACCAAAAAGGGGGAGATGGTCTCTATGGAAGAAGATAAAGACAGTCTTGACGACTGGATTCAAGAGCAGGTTGTACTTCAAAGCTCACTATTCAAGACAGCCTTTGTCCAAATTCATGACTTGCCAGTCCCAGATAATGAAGACGAAGAGACATCTGAAGACTGGAAGTTGGTCGTCTGGGCTGTCGATGAAATGCTGAATGATGTTGAAGACACAGAACAAACAAATACATCATTCAGCATCCTTCCTGAAGCAGCAGCCATCATTGGTCAATCCTCAACCCCCCAACTATTAAGATCATTAAAGAAGCTAGAATTTGACTCCATTCTAGCTTGGGGTTATGATGGATCATCTGAGAGGTTTTGGATTGGATGGGAGTTCATCGGAGTAGAAGAGCTGAACTGGAACTCTCTCAATGCCCTCCAAGTCCTACATCTGCATTTAACTAATTGCATCAACACCTCAACGGATCTCTCAGCAGAACTTGCCATTGGCAGGTTCCATGACCTGATGGAGGATAATCTACCCAGGTTCCAAAGATTCCTACAAGCAGCACATCGGGTAGCTTATCCTGAATCCTCGGCGGCCGCAGAAAGGAGACTGACTCCTAGCAATCTTGAAATAACAAGGAGCAGTCTTCTCACTGAAGAAGAAGTTCTGGGCCTTCGAAGATTCCTGTATGCCTTCCTGGTCAAGGACTTGGACGTGCTAGGTTGGGTGAGCACTAAGTCCCTTGACCATACTCTCTTGCTCAGCAACGGCTCCTCTCTCATCATCAACACCAGGAACATCCTTCAGCTGCCCTCAGACTTCCTATTCAAGATTTTTCAGCTTAGAGCCAACATCTGCAATATTAACTCACTAGAGAGCCAGGCAATGATGGTCATCATACAAGCCCATCTTGAAAAAGAAGGACTGATTCCTCAAGAAGAGACTGTGTCAACTTCTGATACTGACTCCAACTCTGATACTCCACAAGTTGACATCACATCTGCAGCTTTTGGCACAAGATCTTCCATCAGGGATCAACTGAGGGAAATAGAAGGTCCTAATTATCAACTTGATGAAGACAGTGACCGTCCCTTGTCAATCTCTCAACTTGCCAATGAAGCTGAGGCAGAGATCCCAATAGCAGCATCATCATCTGCTGTTGTGATCAGTGAATCTGAAGCAGAGGCATCCAATGTAAACAAAGGAAAGGGAAACATGACTGATGAAGATGAAGAGAGGTTGTTAAAAGAGAAAAGGGAGAGGGAAGAGAAAAGAAGAAGAAGAGAAGAAGAGGAGATGGCTGACCTGAAAAAGGCTCAAGAAAGAAAAACAGTCATTCTCCTAAGAGAACAAACCATCCAGTTGTATGCTAAACAGCTAGATGAACTAAAAAGGAAGATTCCTGCAGTTGACCGGATTGAAGAAGATGCAGCTCTTGCTCTTCAACTGCAGGAACAATTCAATAGAGAAGAGGAAGAGTTGGAGAAGAAGAAGAAGAAAGAAGAAGCTAAGTTCAGAATAACCGATTCTGAACTAGCTAAAGAAATGAGGGAGGAGTGGATAAAGACTCTAGTCTCTCAAGGTGAGGATGCAGACTACCTTGAGAAACTATCAACTAAAGAAGTCTACAGAGCCTTCATGGAAATTATTCTAAGTACAAATGCTGCTGATAGGCTTATCAGCAGCATTCATCACATATGGCTGCTGATAGGCTTATCAGCAGCATTCAACACTTGTTGCTGCTGATAGGCTTATCAGCAGCATCCAACACTTGTTGCTGCTGATAGTCTTATCAGCAGCATTCAACACAAGTTGCTGCTGATAGCTCTATTCTCTGAAGACCAAACGTTGCAGATGACTATCCATGTGAAGCGCCTCTGACACCTGTCTGCAAAAGCAACTGCCACACTCCAAGCAGAAGGAACCTCACTGGTGCAACCAATAAAGGAAAATGACGCGCGTCTCCAAGCATGCAAACAATGATGCCTAAGAAGACGTTTCAGTAAAGTTATCTAGATTAGACTTTGCGTGTAATTTAGATTAATAAACAAGATCAACGGCTTGTGTTAGATCTGATCCTTAAAATCAAGGGTCTGTCTTGATTCTAAGTTACTATAAATACTGTGTAAACACTTCATTGTAAGATAGCTTGGTGTGCTTTCATAGTGCTTCTTGATAGTGTTTTACTTGTAAACTTGTAATCTCCGAAGTTTAATACAACAGTGCATTCATCAGTATTCTTGCTGTTTACTTGTTTACTTTGTTGGTTGTTATTGTTTCCGCCAATATCAACTAGAATAGAATCACCTTGTAATCTTACGATCCTACACGGTTCATGAGGTCCATGAATACCGCAGGTGCGTTGGTTAATCCGAAAGGCATGACCATAAACTCATAATGGCTGTACCTTGTCCTGAAAGCAGTCTTGGAGATATCTTCATCTTGGACTCTCAATTGGTGGTAACCAGATCTAAGATCTATCTTGGAATTGAAGCTTGATCCTTGGAGTTGATCAAAGAGATCATCTATATGAGGCAGAGGATGACGATTCTTGATTGTCACTTTATTCAGTTCACGGTAGTCGATACACAAACGGAAAGTCCCGTCCTTCTTCTTGACAAACAGAACTGGAGCTCCCCATGGCGATGAGCTAGGTCGGATGAAACCTTTATCCAACAATTCTTGTTACTAAGTGGACAACTCTTGTAATTCACTATGTGCTAATTTTTAAGGTACCCGAGCGATCGGTGCTGCTCCGGGTGCTAGATCGATTTGGAATTCGACTTGACGGTGTGGTGGCAGACCAGGCAAATCCTCGAAAAATACTTCTAGAAAATCACGAACGATGGGAATATCATCAATTTTCTTCTCTTCCGATGGTTGCTCAGCAACGAGAGCCAGAATAGTCGTATGCCCTTTTCGAAGACATTTATGTGCTTTCATGAAGGATATGATGCCCATGACTGCACCACCCTTTTCACCCTGAACGGAAAGAGTTTCTCCACTTGGAAGAGGAATGCAAACGATTTTCTCACTACAGATGATTTCGGCTTGGTTTTTAGATAACCAATCCATGCCGAAAATTACATCAAAACTACCAAGTGTGACCAGCATAAGGTCGATATCAAGTTTATGACCAGCCAACTCTTTGCTTCAATTATTTGGCCATCGGCTATTTCTATTATGTACTTAGCATCTAGCAGATTTGGAGTTCCTTTTATCATATCACTAAGTTTCTTAGATATAAAACTCCTATCAGCACCAGTCTCAAATAGGACAGAAGCAAAGTAATTGTTTAAGAGGAACTTACCGGTGACCACATTATGATCATATCGAGCCTCTCCGGATCCTATCACGAAGGCTCGTCCCTTCACACCATTCCCTCCATTATTGCCATTGTTGCCACCATTGTTGTTGTTGCCTTGATTATTGTTGTTACCATTGTGGCCCTGGTTATTTCCGTTACCGTTTCCATTACCATTTCCACCCTTCTTCGACTGAGGACAATCCCTTTGAATGTATCCCTCCTTGCTGCACTGAAAACATCCTCTTGTAAATCCCTGTGGTCGAAATGGTTGCTTGTTCGGAAGTGCAACTCTACAGTCTTTCACAGCATGGCCCATCTTACCACATCGCTGGCAACGCAGTCGGTCACAAGTGCCCGTGTGGTGATAGCCACATTTGTTGCACTTGGGATACCTCCCAGCATATTCACCCTGATTCGGACCAGAAGAGGTCGTCTGATTGAAGTTCATAGCAGGCTCAAACTTTCGCTGCTACTGATGAGGTTGATTAAACTGGGGTCCCTTGGAGTTGGAGTGAGAGTTGGAGTTGTGATCAAAATTGCGCTTATGATTGTCGGTGGATTTAGAAACTAAACCCCTCGGGGGTAGAGTCCCTTGAGTCACCGCCTGATCGGTTAACTTGTGGGCGAGTCTGATAGTTTGCTGGATGATAGTAGGGTTGGATGAGGTGACCATACTCTGAATCTGAGGCACTAAGCCTCCAATGTACAGCTCAATCCTCTTGTAATCAGGAGTCACCATGTGTGGGCACATGGTAGCAAACTCATGGAAGCGAGTGGTATATAGCTCAATTTCAGAACCTTCCATTTTCAGGTTCCAGAATTCTCCTTCCAACTTCTGAATCTCATCCCGAGGACAGTACTACTCATTCATCATCGTCTTAGATTCCTCCCACGGAAGTGAATTGGCCATAGCTAAACCCAACATTTGGACCTGTGCAATCCACCATGTGAGAGTCGGGCCTTCCAAAGTACCAGAAGCAAATTTAACCTGATTGGCCAGGGGACAGTTGCACATGGAAAATACCGACTCTACTTTCTCGAACCACCGGAGTAGTCTGACGGCACCTTCAGCTCCACTAAAGGTGTGGGGCTTACAGTCCATAAATGTCTTGAATGTGCATGTTGGTTGCTGATTCTGTTGACCTGGATTTAGAAACATAAAATAGGATCGAGATTATAAAGCTTGGGAAAGGCGCTTTGAGAGATGAATTGACCTCACTAGTCAATGGTTATAGCATTTACTTGCAGCATTCTGTGCTGCTAGAGCCTCAGCCACACTATCATTGAATAGTGCACCAGCTCAGCTGTTGTCATGTTGATGGTACCTCGGCCACCGGCACGACCTCGACGTCCTCTTCCCGACATGTTTCTTCACATTCACAAATATAAAAAAATGGGAAATATATCGCATTTCAAACATTATATGTACAAGTAAGGAAATGATAACACAACATCTAATATCTCAAAACATCAAACTTCTCATGCTTTTATTGAATGAGAACAACCTTACCCATCTAGGTTTGAAATAGAAAGAACATAAACAAAGCATAAATGAACGAAAGATAGGATAGAATAATCATCAAACATCCTCGTCATCGGAGGAAACACATGATAGTGCATCATCAATCTCGACCGGATCCTCCACGTGTGGCTCCCCCTCTAAGGGCACATCCTCAAACGGCTCCTCGTCGTTGTCAGAAAGTGGGATATTCTCCGGCCAAAGTGTTGCTTGCATTTGGGCTTCCAGATGGGTCACTCTCTCTAGAATCCCTTCAACAGCATGGTTCGAGGTGTCCACCCTCGTTTCCAAATGTTGCACCCTATCCACTAGATGGTCATGGACCTGGTCCGTTGCTGCTAGTTCAGTGGTCAGATGCTCAATTTGTTCCTTGTTCTCTTCCATTTGCAACTCCCGTTGTAGAATGTCGGGTATCTCATCAATAGTATCTTTCACAATGCTTAACTCCCTAGACATGTAAAATACAAAAGCCGCAAAAACTTGTTCCATGGTACATGGCAAGCTAGGTAAAGTAGATGATGAGGAAGTGGAACCAAAGTAGGGTGATGGTCATTTCCCATTTCGATCCATCTTTGGATCATTTTCGGGTATACATCCCAATTGTGTGTCGGATTCCTTGCTTGCGCGCTACTCGGTTCACCCTGATCAACCGAATTGTCACTAGAACTAGTCCGGCGCCTTTTGGGCTCCGGGGATGATAAGATAGGTGCATCATGTCCTGGTACCTTAGGTGATGGTGGTGGGGTTGACGACATGGTCCTGTAACGTAATATATAAGTGCCAAAACAAAACGTTTATGACGCGTAACTAATGTGTGAGGTTATAGTCTAGTATGCAATCCTAGTTCTCTATAACCAATGGCTCTGATACCAATCTGTCACACCCCCAATTTCAAGTAATGGAGTTTTACCGTTTGGGAAGTGACAAAACATGATCTCAGCCATTAGTTGCATTGAACGACACTATATGGGACTAAAATAAAATATCATAAACGATCAAAGTAAATGCGGAAGCGTATAACGAACGTAAATGCGCAAAACAAACGCGCCAAAAATGTCCCGAGAGTTCAGTCCAAACAAAATAATTAAACAGTCCAAACAAAATAATAAAATATATTTCAATTGTAGGACTCCATGTATGTCCTATATGTGCACATGTGCCTTATCTTAGCGACCTGAGAAAACATGTAAGAAAAGATGTCAACACGAGGTTGGTGAGTTCACAGGTTTCAATATGTAAATAAATGTTTACAAGATTTATTGTACAATCAATATATATATATATATATATCAAGAGGTAGCTAACCCATGTTTATGTTTTCTATTACGCTCGCAACCGTAAACTGACTGTTACCAGGCCTATCAACCATGGTGCACGTTTAGGTCAATATTGCACCCGTTCGATATCCAATCGAGTTAGTGCGACTAACGCGGGTGAGGTTTGTCAAACCCAGTAGTACTACCCAACATACCTCGTTATACTCATATTTAAACGGTTCGATGTGAGGACTTCATGATAGAGTTTACGCATAGTCATAACAAGTGATACATAATGAAATACAAAAATCAAAAATTGTTTACGTCATGTTTTCTCCCCCAGTTTAAAAGCAGTAAAAGGGGCCGTGAAAACTCACCTGATTGCGTAGGTAGTAATCACACAAGTATGAGATTGAAATCTCAAGCGTTAGCCCGACACGGCTCACGAATGCCCTAGAATTACAACATAATTATTAGGGATAAAATAGGATATGTGACGACGACACGGAATGAGGAACGCCCTAAAAGAAACGTTCTAAAGATCAACGAGTAGACGAACGTGTCCACGGGAATACGGATTTCTAAATTAGGATAAACACGTTTCGCGACGAATGACAAATAATATATAATAAATATATTCGAGCGTTTTGTCATTAAATAGTAGTCTAGGATAATAATATAATTTATTATGTTATTTTTAAGTTTAGTGAAATAACACACTAATTAAATTGTGTGTCAAAAAATAATAAATCTATTATTTTTATTCAAGGATATAAACGTGAGTAAATAACATAAATATCTATATTATTTATTAGTTTGAAGCGTTTCACAAAAATTAGAAACGTGGCGAAAATAATATATTTAAATATATTATTTTAATATGAGTTACAGTTTGAAAATAATATAATATATATTATTTTATTCAAATTTGTAAGTTAAACATATTATTATAAAAGTAAGAATATAAATAAAAATGGTTTATAAAAACAATCCCGAGTCCACGGGTGGTTTTCCCGGTTTAAACATTTTAATATAATATTTTAATAATTGTGGGATTTGTTTTTAAATCTAAAACATCAACAAAATAGCAATTAAAAAAGAAAACTGGGGAGGAGGATTCGAACCCGGGTCTCCTCCTTAACGGTCAACAGCTTTAACCAACCCAGCCACCAGCTCAATCGCAACACATTCAGAAAACAATGGGTTTTAATCAGGAACTCCCGAGAGTCCCCTCCCCCATTCAAAGTCACGATTGATCCCAGTCCCAAACACACAAAATCGGTAACGATCGATCCAAAAGTCATAGGGGTTTTGCTAACCGGTTCATTTCGAGTCTTTGGGTGGTTTCAATTTCAAAAACAACAAGTTTTGGTCGTTAATTGCTCGATTGAAAAACCAAAACCCTAGTTATGAACACAAAATCAAATCGAGTAAATTCGATATTGGAATATATCGAAAACGTGGGGCTTTTAACAAGTGAAACATTTCGAATCTACCCATATAATTTAATTTTATTAAGATCGTCGTTAAGATCACAATCCCCAAAATGTTTTAAGAACAAACCCTAGATTACAGATCTTGACTAATTCAATGTTGTTTGTTAAAATTAACATAGGGCTTTCGATAAGTATCGGATTGCGAAACTGTCCATGCGATTTAATTGAATTGAAAACGGGATTAGGGTTAGGTTCGATTGAAACCGAATCGTATGAACCCTAGAATTGGGATTTGATCGAATTGATGTTATAATCCCAAATTGGCATAGGGCCTTTAAACTAATGATGAAAACGAAACTAAGGATGAGTTTGATTACCAGAATAGATGATGGATTGATAGCGTCCGACCAAAAACAAGTGTCGTCGGCCACGGGGTTGATCTCCGGCGATTACGACTGTGACTCCGACCAAATCAATGAATGCAGAAGCTTCAGAGAGGTGCGATAGAGGCGTGCAGGCCATCAATTTGATAGAATAAAGATCAAAACGGACGAATTTGATGCGTACAAGGAAATGGTCAACGGTTACGGTTTTAAAATCCATAATTGGGTTTAATTCGAATGTAATGTCGATGATTAAGAACTTGATGATGTCGAAACTGATAATAATGATGGAATCCGATAAAGAATCGGACGAATTTCAGTTGTGGGATTCAAATTTGATCTCAAACTTGCGAGTTTGACTTTCTGAAGTCAACAGGAACAAAATTCAATTGATTTTGACTTTGAGAAGTCAATAGAACAGATTTTGGGTATTTACATAACTAGTCCCTGTGGTTTTAATTCAAATATTGACAGAATTAGTCCCTGGGGTTAGAGATTTGAGTTAACGGGGTTAGGTTTTAACAGAAACTTTAACAGGAATTCTAACTGAGTTAGCTTGAAAAGTCGGATTGTCACATTTGGTCCACATAGAATATTCGCTTTGTTCTTAGACAACCAATCCATTCCCACTATCACATCAAAGTCTCCCATGGACATAGGAAATAAGTCAATAAGGAACGTTTCACCCCCGCCCTTAACTTGCAATTCCTATAAACATCAAATACTAGGAAACTCTTATCATTTGTCGCTTCGATTTCTAAGAGTTCATCTAACTTGCTACTTAGAAATGAAGAATGCTTAACAAATTTCAAAGACACAAATGAACGATTAGCCCCTGAATTAAAAAGAACTTGTGCAGGTAAAGAGTTAATCTGGAATGTACCTGACACCACCTCCGAGTTGGTCTTTGATTCTTCAGCCGAGATGTGGAAGGCTCTACCTTTGGGCCTTGGTATATCTACCTTCTTCTCACTTCCACCTTGTTTCAAATCGGGACAATCCGCCCTATTATGCCCGGGCTTGTAACAGTTATAGCATATCCGAAATTGGCTTGTACATTGACTAGCCATATGCCCCGGCTTCCCACATTTATAACAATTTAAAGTCCATTTCCTGCATTCCCCGAAATGTTCTTTCCCACAAACTTTACAACCACAGGGAGAGAACTTGCTAAATGGCTTCTTACTAGGGCTCCCGCCCTTTATCTTCTTCACAACTTGCTCCACAATCTCCCTTTTCCTCTTCTCTCCCCTAGCCTCTTGCCTCCTCAACTCCACTTCTCTTTCCCGACACCTATTTATCAAGTCTACAAGTGTGGTAAAAGAGGATGGAGATATGCTATCCCTAAACTCCACAGTCAGCATAGCATAGAACCAGTCAATCTTCGCCTTCTCAATCGACACCACGTCCGGACAGAACTTGGCGCGATCAAAGAAGGCCCCCAGCTAATTCATCTATTGACTCATTTGTTTGCCTCATGAAGAGGAACTCCTCAGTCATCCTATCCACTGCGGCATGAGGGAAATGATATTTCAGAAAGGTCGTTTTAAACTCCTCCCAAATCATGGAGGTCACCCCTAGTTCACCCCTCTCCTTTCGGAGATTCAACAACCATTCCTTCGCCCTCCCATTCAGTAGAGGCACACTAAACATCACCCTGTCCTCAGGCTTACACTTAGTAGTCTCAAAATTAGACTCCATATCCACCACCCACCTGTGAATAAGGATCGGGTCCACTTGCACATCATACTCCTTGGGCTTTATCACCATAAACTCCTTTAAAGTACACCCTTGTGGTACCCTTTCCTTTTCTTTCAAAACATCTTCGAGAGTAAGCTTAATAGCCCCTCTCATTTCTTCCATTAACAAGGTTTTGGCTTGCTCGAAGGCCTTAGCCACTTCCTCTTTTATCATATCTTGGATTCTTGGATCCAATGGTTCATTACTTGCATCTTCTGCCATCTCTAAACTGAGAAAATGAACCACAAACATCTTAATACCCTTTCACTTTCAATACCCTAGGTATCCATTACACATTCACTATTATATGTATTAAGTATATATATACCTACCTATATACATACATACATATATAACCACCTTCACCCAATCCTTGCAAATGTTCATTGTTATATGGTTATCATAAAGTCCCTTGCATATTTCGTCTTATTAAACATATTGACCAGACATGTTTAATAATACGCCATGCCCAATTGTAATTATCATCTCCGTATAACAAATCACAAAACAAGTTTTGGCACACATAACACTTTGTCATTCCATAATACATATACATATTCACCATATATATATATATAACCACTTATCAAATCATTACTAACCTTTTATTTCCGCAAGCTCCGAGTCTTAGTCAAGTCCTTCATGGATTCTCGTATCATTTCACCCATATCAAGAGCATCCGATTTGAGTTTGGTGCCACCCACACCAAATCCCTCAAACCATTGCTCTGATACCAAGTTGTAACACCAATTATTAAAACATTTAATCACACGCGGAAGCATTTATCCCAATAATTTTTTTTCTACCCCTTCGCGTACCGCGAAGACCTAGGGAATCCCTTCCGCGTACCGCCAGGGACCCTGGTTTACACTGTCCGCATGGAGGGTTCTTCGCGTACCACGAAGAACCTCCCATCATTCTTCGCGTACCGCGAAGACCAGCATTTAGCCTGTCCGCAGGGAAATCTCTCGCGGGACGCGAGAAATCCCCTCCCCACCTTCGCGTACCTAGAGGACACCCTCTAAACAAAAAGTTAAGGTATTTTGCCCAGTTCCATACTTAGCCAATTTTTCCCATTTTTCACAAAACATCATAAGAACAAAAACTCCCAACACTTAGACATTTTAACCATTACTTAGTCATCATATTCACATTATCCAAAACTCACCAAAACACCAAGTTTTGTACAAATTTACATTTCAACTAAGGATTTTCTTTTAAACCCCCAAAATACCAAATCGCGTATGAGAATCCTTCTACGCCTCGGACTTGACATTGACTTACATCGAAGCTTTGCCTACATAACCACATGAACATTTTACCATTAGTAATGAAGATAAACATAACAATCAAGTATTTAAATACTTGATTCCACCCATTTGACCCGTTTGACCCGTTTGCAACATTAGGTCAATTAAGGTTTCGTAACACTTGCATTTCCACTTGCAAGTTTCATTTCATTCATTTAACATTCATTTACATCATTTCATATCCGTCTTTATATTTGTGAGTGTCTTGATTTTAAAGAGTAAGATCGTAAAACCCTTTTTAATCAAACTTCCATTGAAACTTGTACGTATTTATACGAGCAGAGATTGATAAGCCAAGGCTTGGTCTATACTTTTAAGATCGTGCGTCTTTATATGAGCTTATTATGAGACCAAGAATTGGTGAACTCATGTTGGGAACGGTACGTCTTTATACTTGGTCCATTGTTACACCGCCTCCCGATGAGCATAATATATTCACCTATTTAACTTTAATGTGAAGCATTTTAAGTCCGATGTCTTAAACCAACCCGGAGATGACCATTCGATGGGTTAAGGATAATTGTTGTCCCTAAAGGGAGGCACTACCATTTTAATTTAAAGATTATAATTCGTGAATCAAATGTAGTGAGGACGAGGCTCTAGCGGTGACCCGGGTCACAAGTTTGTAGTAGTCATATCACTGAATTAGTCAACTTAACATTATCACGTACCAAGCTGATTCGAAACCCGAAGCAATACTATCCGTAATCTGATCATTTTCGCCTTATTTACTTTTCTGCTATTTACTATTCTGCTAGTTGCATTTCTGTTACACACATCATGCACATTTTTACTTTTATGTTATTTACTTTACCGCCATTTACTTTTCTGCTTCACAAGCACACAAAACTCACTCACTAATTAATCTCACTAAACGATAACAAAAGTTGAGTATTGGAACTCGACCATGTCCATTGGTTCGATACTTGGTTCTTACCTAAACTATATTACACTGCGATAGGTACACTTGCTTATTATGTGTGTTTTAAGTTAAAGGAATTATCATTTTATAAATTTAAAACCTGATCTTGTGAAGCCATCCTAAAAATATATTTACTTATATTTTTATATATTAAAACAAGCACATCATCATGCTCATGTACATGTTCCCAAAGCAAAACGTGCCAAACTTGATAGCAAAAGTATTATGTGTATCTTGAGAGGTTTGATTGAAGAGTCTAAAGGTTATCGATTGATTGATCCACATACTATGAAGGTGATAATAAGTAAAGGTGTAAATTTTGAGGAAGACAAGCAATGGGATGGAATTTTGATCAAAAAAAAGAGAGAAGTTGAAGTTTTGATTTGGGATGACAACAACGAGAGTCGAGATGATGCAGGTGAAAACGAAGCTCAAAATGAAGAAGTTGAGCCACCGGTTAATGTAACAGGTGAGCATGTAGAAGGGTCAAAACCACGTATTTTGGATGTGACTGAGTTAAGTAATGCTCGAGTAAGGGAGGGTCGTGTTCGTAGACCTCCATCTTACTTAAATGATTATGAAGTGGAGTTGAATGCCATGCAAATCATGTCTCAAGAACCTGCTACGTTTAAAGAAGCCATAAAAGATGACAGATGGAAAATGGCCATGGATGTTGAAAACCAATCTATTGAAAGAAATCAGACATGGGATCTCTTCGAATTGCCTAAAGGAGCCAAATGTATCGATGTCAAATGGGTTTACAAAACAAAAGTGAATGAACATGGGGAAATAGAGAAGTATAATGCACGGTTGGTGGCTAGTTGTAACACCAATTATTAAAACATTTAAGCACACGCAAAAGCATTTATCCCAATAATTTTTATTTTATTATTATTTTTTTTTTACCCTTCGCGTACCGCGAAGACCCAGGGAATCCCTTCCGCGTACCGCGAGGGACCCTGGTTTACACCGTCCGCAGGGAGGGTTCTTCGCGTACCGCTAAGAACCTCCCATCATTCTTCGCGTACCTCGAAGACCAGCATTTAGCGTGTCCGTAGGGAGATCTCTCGCGGGGCGCGAGAAATCCCCTCCCTACCTTCGCGTACCACGATGACACCCTGTAAACAGAAAGTTAAGGTATTTTGCCCAGTTCCATACTTAGCCAATTTTTCCCATTTTTCACAAAACATCATAACAACAAAAACTCCCAACACTTGGACATTTTGACCATTACTTAGTCATCATATTCACATTATCAAAAACTCACCAAAACACCAAGTTTTGTACAAATTTACATATCAACTAAGGATTTTCTTTTAAACCCCCAAAATACCAAATCGCGTACGAGAATCTTATAACGCCTCGGACTTGACATTGACTTACATCGGAGCTTTGCCTACATAACCACATGAACATTTTATCATTAGTAATGAAGATAAACATAACAATCAAGTATTTAAATACTTGATTCCACCCGTTCACCCATTTGACCCGTTTGCAACATTAGGTCAATTAAGGTTTCGTAACACTTGCATTTCCACTTGCAAGTTTCATTTCATTCATTTAACATTCATTTACATCATTTCATATCCGTCTTTATATTTGTGAGTGTCTTGATTTTAAAGAGTAATTGATTTTAAAGAGTAAGATTGTAAAACCCTTTTTAATCAAACTTCCATTGAAACTCGTACGTCTTTATACGAGCAGATATTGATAAGCCAACGCTTGGTCTATACTTTTAAGATCGTACGTCTTTATATGATCTTATTATGAGACCAAGAATTGGTGAACTCATGTTGGGAACGGTACGTCTTTATACTTGGTCCCATTGATACACCGCCTCCCGGTGAGCATAATATATTCACCTATTTAACTTTAATATGAAGCATTTTAAGTCCGATGTCTTAAACCAACCCGGAGATGACCATTCAATGGGTTAAGGATAACTGTTGTCCCTAAAGGGAGGCACTACCATTTTAATTTAAAGATTATAATTCGTGAATCACTGAATGTAGTGAGGACGAGGCTCTAGCGGTGACCCGGGTCACAAGTTTGTAGTAGTCATATCACTGAATTAGTCACTCGTGAGAAATCCCCTCCCCACATTCTCGTACCGTGAGGACACCCTGTAAACAGAAAGTTAAGGTATTTTGCCCAGTTCCATACTAAACCATATTTTCGCAAAACATCATAACAACAAAAACTCCCAACACTTGGACATTTTGACCATTACTTGGTCATCATATTCACATTATCAAAAACTCACCAAAACACCAAGTTTTGTACAAATTTACATATCAACTAAGGATTTTCTTTTAAACCCTCAAAATACCAAATCGCGTACGAGAATCTTTCAACGCCTCAGACTTGACATTGACTTACATCGGAGCTTTTCCTACATAACCACATGAACATTTTACCATTAGTAATGAAGATAAACATAACAATCAAGTATTTGAATACTTGATTTCACCCGTTCACCCATTTGACCCGTTTGCAACATTAGGTCAATTAAGGTTTCGTAACACCTGCATTTCCACTTGTAAGTTTCATTTCATTCATTTACATCATTTCATATCCATTATGGCTCTTAGGCCATAACCTCATATCCATTATGATACTTACATCATAACCTCTTATCCATTATGGTATTTTAACCATAACCTCATATCCATTATGATTCATAGATCATAACCTCATATCCATTATGATTCATAGATCATAACCTCATTCACACATATCCATTATAGTATTACACTATAACTACATTCATTCATTTCACATATCCATTATAGCATTTCAACTATAACTGCATTCATTCACATAACCATTAAGGTATTTCCACAATAACCATATTCATTCATTTACACACATCCATTATAGTTTTATCACTATAACTACATTCATACTTTTCCACATACTAGTTATTCAATCATCACATACATTCATTTCAATACTTAGTATGCATCATAACACATAAACCACCTAATTATCAACATTACTAAGTAAGTGCAAAGGCACTTACCTTTTGAGTTAGAAGATCCCGCACCACCTTCTAGCTTTGCAATTTGATTACCTAAACATGTACACCTAGTTTAGTAATCCAACATACATACATCATCACATTACAATTGAGTCCACAACCCAATTTTCATTTTCCAACCCAAACTGACCCGTTTGGGTTATTCCCATAACCAAACACCCTCTTTCAACACAAACTCACCTACTTGAGTTTTCTTTCCAATACCTTGACACTAATTTCTTAATCAATAAATTTTATTAGGTCAATTTGGTGTTTGTTCAAGTGTCAAATACCACCTAAACACTTAATCATCACTAATTCATCTTTCTAGCATCATGATCAAAACACTCCCAATTTTCATCATATGAACCCTAACTTTTCAAAATCAAAATCCAAGGGTTCTAGGATGTTAATCACCTCTCTTTACCTTTATATTAGCTAGATTATATACAATCTAACACTAATTCACCACATGCATACTCAATTTTTGGATTTCTTCAAAACCCACCAAACATCACCTTCAAAATGAAATCAAGGGAAGGAAATCACTTACTTGATGTGAGGAGAGTGATGTGCAAGCCAAAATGTCACACCCCCAATTTCGACTAACGGAGTATTACCGTTTTGGGAAGTGACAAACCAGGATCTCAGACACTAGTTACATTGAACGACTCTACATGGGACTCAAAATGAAAATATCCTTTAAATCAGAGTATCAATGCGGAAGCGTAAAGAAAGTAAATGCGCAAAATACACGCGCCCAAAACCAAAGTCCAAACGTCCAACCAAACAAAGTACATTAAAATAATTCAATCAACATAAATAGACACAAAGCAAAGCAGTTGAATCCCATGCATGCCTTAACGTGCACCTGTGTCTTAGCTTAGCGTCTTGAGAAAACATGTAAGAAAAGTGTCAACACGAGGTTGGTGAGTTCACAGGTTTCAATACATAAATAAACGTTTACCAGATTTACTGTACATCAATATAAATACCAAATGAGTAGCTAACCCATGTTCATTGTTTGCTATTACGCTTGCAACCGTAAACTGACTGTTTGTATTGCCTCCCACCAGGTCTATCAACCACGGTGCACGATTAGGTCAATATTGCACCCGTTCGATATCCAATCGTGTTAGCGCGACTAACGCGGGTGAGGTTTGTCAAACCCAGTAGTACTACCCAACATACCTCGCTATATTCATATTTAAACGGTTCGATGTGAGGACTTTCATGATAGAGTTTACGCATAGTCATAACAATTGATATAAAATGAAGTACAAAAATCAAAAGAGTTGTATCATGTTTTCTCCCCCAGTTTAAAAGCAGTAAAAAGGGGCCGTGAAAACTCACCTGATTTCGAGTGAAAGATCGGGTCACGCTGTAGGAATTTGAAACCACGGGTGTAAGCCTTAAACGACTTACGTGTGACCTAACAATACAACACAACGATTAGGGACGATTCGGGATTTGTGACGACGACACGGAAAGTTAGGATGTCCTAACTTGTTCTAAGGATTTAAAATAAACGAACGCGTCGGACGTCGACAATGGATAATAATAGGATAATTATTTTCTTTTGATCGAGTTGCTTACGAAGGTTAGGAAATAATATAATATATATTATTTTAGATGCAAATGATTAGTCAATTGATTCTCGGAGTGGAAAATAATAATTTATATTATTTTTAAATCGGGCAGATAACGTAGGTAAATAATATAATTTTATAAATATATTATTTAGTTTATAACAATAGTCGCGAAAAGCCAACAATGTGTTGAAAACAATATATTATTTATATTATTTTAATGCGGGTTGATATCAATATATTTATATTTCTTTTATTCGAGGTTTACGGGTTGAAAATATATAAATTACATTATTTTAAGTAATAGAAAAATAATATAATTAGTTACAAAATTCAAACCCGAGCCCACAGGTTAAATCCCAGGCTAGAACGCGTTTAAACGGGATTATAATAATTTAGGTTTAATTTATATATATTTTAATATAACAGAAAATGCCGCAAAAAAAGAATGTGGGAGCCCGGTCTCGAACCCGGGTCCCTCCCACACCCGCACATCGCTTTAACCATTACACCCGCTAGGGTATCGCGTTAAAAACCTGGATCAGAAAGGGTTTAACACTTAGTTGGCCGGTGTTCTTCTTCCCCACGCAGGCCGAACCAAACCAGGTTCGAATCTCTCGATCCCGATATTGGACAGCCATAATCAATTTGGGTTTTTGTTCGCCGGGGCGTTGCGAATCATATGGCAAATTTAATTTCAAAACTATAGAGTTTACAATCGATTAATTCACAGAAAGAGTCGTACTCCTAGTTTAAGAACACTGAGTCAATTTGAAGTTTTCTGATAATAAAGTTGGGTAGAATCATGGGGCTTTTGATGAAAACAGCATTGCGAATCTGTTGGAATGATTTAATTGCAAAACTTTAGTGTCTAAGTTTGAAAACCCCAAAATGGTTTATGGATAAACCCTAGATTCCAGACTGATATGAATTCGATAATAAAAAGATGAATTTACAGAGGGCTTTCAAAGATTATCTCAAAACGAAACTAACCATATAATTTGATTGGCTTTAAATCGATTCCAGAATCAAAACTCCCAATTCGCTGAAGAACAAACCCTAATTTCTGATTTTCGAACAATTCGATATAAGGATATTAAATTAACATAGGGTTTTTGATATCTGAGTGCTTACGAGTCTGATGGAATAGATTGATTGGATTTAAACGGAGTTAAAGTTTTAGTTCGATTAAACATGTTTTACATGAACCCTAGGTTACTGATTTTGATCTGAGCGATGATATAAGCCCAAGGTTTCATAGGGCTTTCATTCTAATGAAGAAAACGAAGCTGAAGACATGAGTAATTACCGAAATGGATGACGAATTGGTGGTGCTCGGCTAAATGCAGGTCCGGCTATGAACCAGTTGCTCTCCGACGATCTCTGTTGCTTCTCCGATCGAATTGTCGCGCGAAAGAATTTCAGAGGCGTTCGTATAGTGTGTGCAGTGTATCACATTGAGGAATTATCATAAGGATATAATGAATTTGATGCAAACCGTGATCGTGTTCGACGGTTATGATTTAATGGTCATTAATCCGCTTAATTCTGTAATTGAATACGATTAACTACGATACCCACGATCGTTAATGAGAATGATGGTGCCAAACGGTTTCAATTCGCACGAATTCGATGTTTGGGATTCGAATTTCATCTGGTTTGACTTGTGAAAGTCAACAAATTGACTTTAGCTTAATTACAGAATCGGTCCTTGAGGTTTTCTGAGAAATTGAAGTTTGTAAATTGGCAGATTAGGTCCCTTAGGTTTAAATGAAGTTAACTCATGGTTAACTTTGACTTTTAAAGTCAACAGTATGGATTTTGACTTTCCAAAAGTCAACAGAATAGTTTAAGCTTTTGACATAACTAGTCCCTGAAGTTTAAGTTTGGAGTATTGACAGAAATAGTCCCTGAAGTTTGAATAAAGTTAATTTCAGTTAACTTTAACTGGATTTTTCTAACGGGGTTAACTGAAAAAGTCGGATTGTCACATCATTCCCTAGTTGAAAAAAAAATTTCGTCCCGAAAATTAAAATAAAAAAAAATTTGGGGTTTCACATCATTCCCTAGTTGAAAGAATTTTCGTCCCGAAAATTAAATAGTACCTTAGGGATTTGACGCAGAGTGCTTGAACAGATTAGGATATTTGCGCATCATCTGATCCTCGCGCTCCCAAGTAAATTCTGGTCCGCGTTTCGAGTTCCAACGGACTCGAACAATAGGGATTTTACTGTGCTTTAACGATTTGACTTCCCTATCTATAATTTCCACAGGTTCTTCGATGAAACGTAACTGTTCATCAACATGTAGTTCCTCCAGCGGAACTGTGAGTGATTCATCTGCTAGGCACTTCTTTAAATTTGAGACGTGAAAGACGTTGTGCACACCACTAAGTCTTTCAGGTAAGTCCAGTTGATACGCGACTGGTCTGATTCTCTTTAATATTTTGAAAGGTCCAACGTAACGAGGATTCAGTTTTCCTCGTTTCCCGAAACGAATGACACCTTTCCAATGTGAGACTTTGAGCAAAACCATGTCACCTAATTGAAATTCCAAAGGTTTACGGCGTTTGTCGGCGTAGCTCTTTTGACGATCCCGAGCTGCCGCCATACGGTTTCTAATTTGAACGATCTTTTCGGAAGTTTCAAATACAAGTTCAGGACCTGTGAGTTGGCTATCCCCAACCTCGGTCCAACAAATGGGAGAACGGCATTTCCGTCCATAAAGTGCTTCAAATGGAGCTGCCTTGATGCTAGTGTGATAACTGTTGTTGTAGGAGAACTCCACCAATGGTAGGTGAGACTCCCAAGTGTTACCGAAATCGATCACACAAGCTCGTAGCATGTCCTCCAGAGTTTGGATAGTACGTTCAGTTTGGCCATCAGTTTGAGGATGGTATGCTGTGCTCATATCTAGACGCGTGTCTAATGCTTTATGCAATGATTGCCAGAAACGGGAAGTGAATCGTGCATCACGATCCGAAATAATAGAGATTGGCAATCCGTGCCGAGAGACTACTTCTTTCAAGTATACTCGAGTGAGTTTATCCATTTTGTCAGTTTCTTTGATGGCTAGGAAGTGGGCAGATTTTGTTAGGCGATCAACAATTACCCATATAGTATCACATCCGGTAGGAGTTCGGGGTAATTTGGTAATGAAGTCCATGGATATTTGTTCCCATTTCCACATGGGAATTTCAGGTTGTTGCAGGAGACCGGACGGTTTTTGGTATTCAACTTTGACCTTCACGCAGGTCAGACACTTACTAACATAAGTGGCTATATCGGCCTTCATCTTTGGCCACCAATATAGTACTTTTAGATCATGGTACATTTTATCGGAACCCGGATGAATGGAGTAACAAGATTTATGAGCTTCATCCATGATTAGTTCCCTTAAATTTCCGAACACTGGAACCCATATTCGTTCGACAAAGTAACGAATTCCGTCAGATTTTACTTCAAGTTGTGCTTCCATGCCGCGTGTACCTTCTAACGGTAGGTTATCTTCTTTCAAGGCTTCAAGTTGAGCACTACGGATTCTGTCAGGCAATCCAGGGTGGATAGTAAGTTGTAACGCTCGAATTCGTTTGGGTTTCGTTTCCTTTCGTCTTAGTGCATCAGCCACAACGTTAGCTTTACCCGGATGATACCGGATCGCACAGTCGTAATCATTTAAAAGTTCAACCCAACGACGTTGTCGCATGTTCAACTCCTTCTGCTTGAAGATATGCTGGAGGCTCTTGTGGTCGGTGTAGATGGTGCATTTGGTACCGTACAAGTAATGTCTCCATATCTTAAGTGCAAAAACTACTGCTCCCAACTCTAGGTCATGAGTGGTGTAGTTTTTCTCGTGAACCTTTAACTGACGTGAAGCGTATGCGATTACCTTTTCGCGTTGCATTAAGACACAACCCAAGCCTTGGATAGATGCATCACAGTACACCACAAAATCATCGGTTCCTTCCGGAAGAGCTAAAATAGGTGCACTGCAAAGTTTCTGTTTGAGATGTTGGAAAGCTGATTCTTGGTTGTCGCCCCAATTATAGGCTTTTCCTTTTTGAGTTAGGGCGGTGAGAGGTTGCGCAATCTTTGAAAATCCTTCGATAAAACGACGGTAATATCTAGCCAATCCCAGAAATTAGCGCACCTCAGTCGGAGTCGTCGGTGCTGCCCAATTCTTGATGGCTTCTATTTTGGACGGGTCGACATGTATCCGTTTTTCATTTACCACATGACCTAGAAACTGAACCTCTCGAATCCAAAATTCACATTTGGAAAACTTAGCATAAAGTTGTTCTTGCTTAAGTAGTTCCAAAATTAGGCGCAGATGTCCTTCATGTTCTTCCTCGTTCTTGGAATAAATAAGGATGTCATCGATGAAAACAATAACAAACTGGTCAAGGTAAGGCTTACACACACGGTTCATGAGATCCATGAATACCGCAGGTGCGTTGGTTAAACCGAAAGGCATGACCATAAATTCGTAATGGTCGTACCTTGTCCTGAATGCAGTTTTAGAGATATCTTCTTCTCGGACTCTTAACTGATGATAGCCGGACCTAAGGTCTATTTTGGAATAGAAACTTGATCCTTGGAGTTGATCAAAAAGGTCATCAATACGAGGTAAAGGGTAGCGGTTCTTGATTGTAACTTTGTTCAGCTCCCGGTAATCAATACACATACGGAACGTACCGTCCTTCTTCTTGACAAATAATACCGGAGCTCCCCACGGTGATGAACTAGGTCGGATGAAACCTTTATCCAATAAGTCTTGCAACTGAGTGGACAGTTCCTGCAATTCACTGGGTGCTAATCGATAAGGTGCCCGAGCAATCGGTGCTGCTCCGGGTGCTAGGTCAATTTGGAATTCAACCTGACGGTGTGGTGGCAGACCGGGCAGATCCTCGGGAAATACTTCCAAAAATTCACGCACAACGGGAATATCTTCGATCTTCTTCTCTTATGACGGCTGTTTAGCAACAAGGGCCAAAATGGCCGTATGTCCCTTTCGAAGACATTTTTGTGCTCTCATGAAGGATATGATACCCATGACAGTACCAACCCTTTCGCCCTGAACTGAAAGAATTTCTCCACTCGGGAGGGGTATGCGAACGATTTTCTCATGACAAATGATTTCCGCTTGGTTTCTAGACAACCAATCCATGCCGACGATTACATCAAAACTACCAAGTGTGACCGGCATAAGGTCGATATCAAGAATATGGCTAGCTAGATCAAGCTTACAACCCTTAAGAATGTGGGTTGCTTCAATTATTTGGCCGTCAGCTATCTCTATTACATACTTAGCTTCTAATAGAGTTGGAGTTCCTTTTATCATATCACTAAGTTTCTTAGATATAAAACTCCTATCGGCACCAGTGTCAAAAAGGACAGAAGCAAAGTAATTATTTAAGAGAAATTTACCGGTGACCACGTTATGATCGTAGCGAGCCTCTCCGGATCCCAGTACAAAAGCTCTTCCTTTCGCCCTATTTCCTCCATTACCACCGTTATTACCGTTATTCCCACCATTGTTGTTTTGATTGGGGTTGTTACCATTGTTACCCTGGTTATTACCGTTACCACTACCACTGTCATTACCATTTCCACCCTTTTTCAACTGAGGACAATTCCTTTGAATGTGCCCCTCTTTACCGCACTGAAAACATCCCCTCGTGAATCCCTGTGATTGAAATGGTTGTTTGTTCAGGAGTGAAACTCTACAGTCCTTTGCAGCGTGGCCCATTTTACCACAACGCTGGCAACGTTGTCGGTCACAAGTGCCCGTGTGGTGATAGCCGCATTTGTTGCACTTGGGGTACCTCCCAGCATATTCCCCTTGATTCGGACCTGATGAGGTCGTTTGATTAAAGTTTCTAGCATGCTCAAACTTTCGCTGTTGTTCGTGCTGAGGTTGATTGGGTTGGGATCCTTTAGAATTTGAGTGGTTGTGTGAGTGGGAGTGATGGTCGAACTTGCGCTTATTGTTGTCGGTGGGTTTAGAAACCCAACCTCTTGGAGGTAAAGTTCCCTGTGTCACTGCCTAATCGGTCAATTTGTGAGCAAATCTGATGGTCTGTTGGATGGTGGTAGGGTTGGATGAGGTCACCATGCTTTGAATCTGAGGTACCAAACCTCCAATGTAGAGTTCAATCCGTTTGTAATCTGGAGTCACCATGTGTGGGCACATGGTAGCAAGTTCGTGCGAACGGGTAGTGTAGAGTTCAATTTCTGAACCCTCCATCTTAAGGTTTGTAGATGCATAATATGTCCCTAATCCCTTGTAATATGTATTTCATCTATGTTTAATGTAATTATTTGATGTATTAATGAAATTACATGTTTATCATTAATGTTTACTCATATATAACGACTGTGTATTAAACGATCTGATAAATAGCGATAACGTTGATCAATCGTGCTATTGAAAGGCCCATTCGCACGAATGGATCATGAGAATGATTCATTCATACGAATGAACCATTCTAATGATTCATTCTTACGAATGAACCATTCTGCTAATTCATTCGCACGAATGAGTCCATTCACATGGCTCATTCGTACGAATGGCCTCAGCACTATATATAGAACTTTCACTTCATGAGCACATATACAACACATATACACATAGAGAGACTGACCAGAGCAGAACAAGACTAAGTAACAGAACACACAAACTCTTTGCACCTGTATTGTCGAATCTCTGTCCGTTTAGAGTTTCCAGGTCTTGTATCCAACTTCTCTACACCAAAGGGTCGATAGAAACCTTCGTTTCGACATCTAATCCGCTCGTTTCTTACGACCCGATCCGTGTCATAGATTGGATTGCCAATCAAATCGGATTCCGCACGATTTGGTTCGGTTAATGTGTTGAATCATTGGATCAAGGTAGATCCCGATCCAACAAAGTGGTATCAGAGCCTGATTGTGCTCTAGATTCAACATAGAAAATCTAATCTTGCTTTTAATCTTGCTTTTTCTAGCTTCTTGAATGTTATAAAGATCACTTGATCGTTGTTTAGCCACGTTCAAAACTTGTGATTATTGCTTCTGAGTGATCTGATCGTCTCAGTTTCCAGATCTGATAAAAGGCTCAATCATTGGTGCTTTTTGGTGCAAAAAAGTCAAACAGCTCTCTGTCGTACGAATGGCTACTATGATGAACTTCATTCGCACGAATGGCTCCTACCATTCGCACGAATAGATCAAGTCTCTCGCTCATTTGTTCAAACTTCCAATCGCACGAATAGAAAATTCCATTCGCACGAATAGAAAATTCCATTCGCACGAATAGAAAATTCCATTCGCACGAATAGAAAATTCCATTTGCACGAATAGACCCATTCACATAAATCTCTTCTAAATTTTTTCTTGTGTCGAAAAACTTCGTTTTTTACCATGTCGGACTTAGCCTTTGTTGCCAGTCAGAACAGTAAAATCCAAAACTTGTTATTAATCGATAATGAAGCTGGAAATGCTAACAAGGCTCCAAAACTCATGACAATTGACGAATATCATCACTGGAAAAACAGGTTTGAGATACACATTAATAGAGTTGATACAAACTTATGGATGATGATAGAGAATGGATATCAAAAAGTGTTGAGTGAGGATGGAACTCCTGTTTTGGCTTCCCTTTTAAGCGAACAACAAAGAAAAGATTATGACTTAGAAAAGAAGGCATATGCTATCTTATCTCAGGCCATATCAAGAGAAATATTTCATCAATTCAGGCAGTTTACATCTTCAAAATCTCTGTGGGTTGCCTTAGAACAACGTCACGAAGGAAATGCTTCGTTGAAAGCTATAAATGCTAAGGCCATTAAGAAGGAATTTGATAATTTCATGTATATTGGGAATGAGTCCTTAGATGATCTATTTGAGAGATTCTATCACTTGATGAGTGAATTGCATGCCCATGAGATCAAAACAACGAAAGAAGAAAAGGTTCAATGCATGGCAGATGCGCTACCACCAAAATGGGATTCATTCTTGATGATTCTCAAATAGAACAATACTCTTGAAACCATTGATATCAATGAATTTCTTCAGAAATTGAGAGAACAAGAGGTGATGAATAAGTGGAAGTTAAAGAGAGGCGCACAAGCTCAGGATCCTTCATTGTACTATTCCACATCAACTCAACAAAATGCTCCTTTGCAGACAGCGTTTGTATCAAACATGTCAAATGTTTCAGTCAGCCAGTCTTCAACAGCTCATGCTTCAGTTTCATCAAGCTTGGTTCCACAGCAGGGAAATACTGCTAGTACTCTCCCACCAAGCACCATTAAATTGCAAACAGACAACTTCGACAAGGTTACTATCGAAGTGGCCAAGGAACACATGGCACTGTTGTCTACCTTTATCAATTCATATGACAGTCTTGTTGCTGGACAGGTTGGAAACAGTCATCTGACAGCAGAAGACTATGCTCAGATTGATAAGGATGAAATGGATCGAATTGATATAATGTGGGCTCTTGCAAGTGCAGTCAGAAGAACGAGAGATTATGTAAAAAGGACAGGAAAAACTCTCGAAGGGAACAAAGACACTACTTATGGTTTTGATCTGTCTGCTGTTGTTTGTTTTAACTGTGGTGAGAAAGGGCATTTTGCTAGGCAATGTGAAAAGCCTAAACAGACTGGAAACCGCAACCCTTTCAACAACCGTCAAAGCCAACCGAAGCAACAAAATCAAAATACAGAAACAAACCTTGTTCCAGTTACTCTTGCACAAGATAAGGACACTTCAAGTGGAACAAAAGCTATGGTTGTTCAAACAGATGAGACTGTTGATTGGTCTTTTAAATTTGGAACCGATGGTAGTTCAGGGGATAGAGCTTACATGGCAAAGGCTGTAGAAGTCAATGAAGAATCAGATTCTGATGCTGAGAGAGAGATTGCTTCAGAAAGTTCATCAGCTGAAGACAACACATCTTCAAACAGTTTTGGCTTCATAGCTGAGAATGAAGAAAAATCATATGTCGTCTCTTCAAGTCAATCGACAGCTGATGTGGATGATAACAATTCCTCTTATGAATCTACCTGTAGCTGTGCTTTTATGGTAAAAACATCCACAGGCATTCAGGTAAATTCTGACAGTTTTGAAAGTGAGTCTGAATCTCAACCGTGTTTAATTTGTGATGAACTTGAGAAGAAAGTTGAAACACTTAAAAGTCACAACACAGACTTAATTGCTGATTTAACTAATTGTCTTGAAGCAAACCGTGTTTTAAAGGGAAACGAACTTGCCTTCAAAAACAAAATTGATCTTTTAAACAGGCAAGTTCATGAATTAGAAATATGTGTTATCAATAAACAAAATGTCATCACCTTTTATTTAAACACGATTTATGAAACAAAGAAAAAGCTGGCGCTTGTCGAGTGTGATTATGAAACTTTAAATCAAAAGCTGAAAAGTTATTCAAATTCTGCTTACATTCTTGATTACATGATTTCACGGCGTCCAGGAAAGAAAAATATTGGGTTTGGGTATAAAAATTGTCCTCCACCGGTGTTGAATACTATGGTAAACACACCAGATGATAACCCAATCATTGACTTTAAGGTCAAAACGCCACTTGTCGTTGATCCAACCGAAGACAAAATTTCTCAACCAAAGGTTAACGATAATGGTGCTTCGACCTCGGAGTCCAAGTGTGTTGATGGAATGGTAGAAGAGTGGGATGAAGACGACGATGAGTGTCCTACTCGTGGTTTGGGACACAAAAACTCGTCTGCTCCACAGAATGACAGCATTGGTATTTCAAAATCTAAAAATGTTTTTAAAATTAAACCAACCAATTGTCGTCCATCTTATCCCACTACTTCTGATCAGAAGAGTCACGTAACCAAAGCCTCAATCAAAAAGGTTAATTTTGTTAAAGCTGGAGAGTTTGTTCAATCAAACAAGTCACTCTCTTCAGCTGAACAAAAAGAAGCTAAGGCTGGTGGTTCTAAAACTCACCAAAGTGAAAATCAATACAGATCTCCGAGGTTGGTTGAGCGGAGATACTGTTTTGAGTGCGGTACACAAGGACACATTGTTGTCAACTGTCCTTATCTTCAGAAGCCAAGTAAAAGAGTTAACCATTTTCCAGAAAATAAACAAAAGTTTATAAAGTCAAAATCTAACTCTTTTACCCAACAACAAGTGCATCAAAAGAAAGTTAAACAAAAGATGCATGACTTGTTGGTCTCTGATTCGAGTTCCACACCTATACAAACCGTTAAGCAATCCACTGTTTACCACAAACAGTCGTTGCACAAACAACATGTGTGGAAAGCAAAATCAGATGATGCTTCTGACGACTGTACTTCAAAGTCAAATGGTTGTTCCAAAAATCCACAAGGACAGTGGATGGATTGTACTGTTGTAGATGAGACTGGGAAACCCAAGACCGTAAAGGCTTGGGTTCCTAACCTAAACTAATTACTTTCCTTCTTGTGCAGGTTGTCCTTTATAATCCTATTAGCAATAATTGGATTATTGATAGTGGGGCATCCAGGCACATGACTGGGAACTTAGCTCTCCTTTTCGACGTCAGAAATATCAAAGGGGGCTATGTTTCATTTGCAGGCGATAAAGGTGGTTTTATCTCAGCTCAGGGAACACTGTCTAATGGAGCTGTCAGCTTTGAGAAGGTCAACTTTGTCAAACAGTTGGATAACAACTTACTTTCTGTTTCTCAAATCTGTGATAAGGAGTTCAAGGTTCTTTTTGATGACAAGCATTGTTATATCTTGAAAAAGGAGTTTATGATTCCAGAAGACATGGTGATTATGTCTGCTCCAAGAATGAATGATCTTTATATTCTTGACATGTCACAAGCATCATCCTCAGTGTCCACAGCATCATGTTTTGTTTCAAAAGCCACTGAGAAGGATTCTATTTTATGGCACAAAAGAATGGGACATCTCAGTCTCAGAAAAATGAATCATTTGGTGCACAAAAATCTTGTTGAAGGAGTCACTGTGAAAAGTTTTCATCTTCCTGACGTGTGTGTTTCTTGCAAGAAAGGCAAACAAACCAAGAAATCTCATAAACCCAAATCTCAACATTCCATCACTATACCACTAGAGCTCTTACACATGGACTTGTTTGGTCCTATCAACCGGAAGAGCATTGCTGGAGACTTATATTGTTTGGTTGTGACGGATGAGTATTCAAGATATTCTTGGGTGATGTTCTTAAAAGAAAAATCTGAAACTTTTGAATATGTGGAGATTCTGATTACCAAATTGGAGTCTCTGTATAAGTTAAAGGTTATGAGGATCCGTTCGGACAATGGTACTGAGTTTAAAAATCACCTTATGGAAACTTTCTGTCAAAAACTTGGTATTCACCATGAATTCAGTGCGCCATATGTTCCACAAATGAACGGTGTTGCTGAAAGGAAGAATCGGACCTTGATAGAAGCTGCAAGGACTATGCTCGTTGACTCAAACTTACCCGTGCAGTTCTGGAATGAAGCTATTGCTAATGCGTGTTACACGCTCAACCGGGTTCTAGTTGTCAAGCGTCACGATAAAACTTGTTTTGAATTGTTGCATCGACGGAAACCGAACTTACAGTATCTTGAACTGTTCGGCGCTCCATGTACCATGTTGAAAAAGGATGCTCATGGCAAGTTTAACGAGAAAGTAGAGGTAGGTTACTTCTTAGGGTACAGCACTCCCAATAAAAGAGTTTACAACAAAGCTTCTGGGAATGTAGAAGAATGGTACCATGTTGATGTTCAAAAATATACCTCTCCTGCTGCTGGAAAAGGTCTTCCTTGGATGTTTGATTATGAAGAACTTTTTGCCTTGTTTAATCTTCCTCCAGAATGTTCAGATGAGGAGGTTGCTGTTCAAATGATGTATGATGCTCAAAACGCACCTGATGAACATGTGCAACCTACTCCCTCATCATCTGACATTCCTGAGTCCTCCAGTAACACACAAGTCACACAGGATGATGACTCTTCTTCTTCTTCAGAGTATGAGGGTTCTCGACAAGAAATAGACCAGGTGATTGAAGATCCTTCCCATGATGTTGTACAATTGAGTGATGATGTTTCACATTCTGTGGCAATTGAACAGAGTATCACAAACCTTGATCAAACTGTTGAGGTTCCTGCTCATCCTGTGGGTAGGATTGATAGAATTCATCCTCAACAAAATATTATTGGTGATCCCACATCTGGTGTCAAAACTAGGGGTCAGATCAACTCTGGAGTCTACTCAGAAATCATGGAATCTGGTGTGGTCAACGATTGTGCGCATTCATGTTTCGTCTCGCAAATCGAACCACGATCTATAACAGATGCTTTAAAAGAAGAATCTTGGGTAAATGCAATGCAGGAAGAACTACTCCAATTTCAGAAGCTCGGAGTTTGGAAGTTAGTTGATTTACCAAAAGGAGCTAAGAAGATTGGTACTCGATGGGTTCTTCGTTGCAAAAGGGATGATCAAGGAATAGTCATAAGAAATAAGGCTCGTTTGGTCGTTCAGGGATTTAGGCAAATTGAAGGTATAGATTACAATGAAGTGTTTGCACCAGTTGCTCGTCTGGAAGCAATTCGAATTTTTCTTACTTATGCATCCTACAAAAGGTTCAAAGTCTATCAAATGGATGTAAAGAGTGCATTCCTTCATGGAGAAATCAGTGAAGTCGTATACGTCAGTCAACCTCCCGGGTTTGAAGATCCTATGCATCGTGACCGTGTCTACAAATTGGACAAGGCACTGTACGGATTGCACCAAGCTCCGCGAGCGTGGTACGAGACACTTTCCACTCATCTTCTGAACAATGGTTTTAGAAGAGGTGTCATCGACTGCACGTTGTTTATTCGGGAAAAGGGTGGAGAACTTTTAATGGTACAGGTATACGTGGATGACATTATTTTTGGATCGACGAATGATGTTCTGTGCAAAGAATTTGAAAGAGTTATGCGGGACAAGTTCGAGATGAGTTCCATGGGAGAGATGAAGTTCTTTCTAGGGCTACAAGTAGATCAATCTGAGACAGGAATTTTCCTTCATCAAACAAATTATGTTGGAGACATACTGAGCCGATTCAGTATGACTGATGCCAAACCTGCTGGTACTCCATTGGCGATCAATCACGGGATTTCGCCTGATGACAAGGGGGAGTATATTGATGCTACTCTCTATCGAGCCATGATCGGATCTCTCATGTATCTCACGGCATCTCGACCAGACATCATGTTCGCCACGTGTCTCTGTGCCTGATATCAGTCAAAACCAAAAGTCTCCCACTTAATTACTGTCAAAAGGATTTTTCGTTATCTGAAGGGTACTCCTGATCTTGGATTATGGTACTCTAATGATGATAACTTTGAGCTTACTGCATATAGTGATTCTGATTATGGTGGTTGCAAAACAGACTTCAAGTCTACATCTGCAGGGTGTCAGTTCTTTGGAAACCGTCTTGTGACATGGCAATGCAAAAAGCAGACTTCAGTGACTACATCTACATGTGAAGCTGAATACATCGCTGCTGCCAGTTGCTGTTCTCAGATTATCTGGATTCAACAGCAACTTCGGGACTACGGTTTGCAATTCTCTAACACTCCTATTTATGTAGATAATTCTGCTGCCATAGCTATCACTAAGAATCCGGTTCAGCATTCAAAAACCAAACACATCGGCATAAAATATCACTTCATTCGTGATTGTTTTGAAAAGAAACTGATTGATATGGTTCAAATTAACACTGATTTCCAAAAGGCCGACCTCTATACAAAAGCCTTTGACAAACCAAGATTTTTATTCTTGTTAGAGGTAAACGGCATGAAAAAGAAGGATGACGTTGTTCCAGACCAAGAGTCGAGTCAATAATCATTTTTATCAATTACGTTCCTGTATATATTTTCTTTCTTGCCTTTATTAAAAATCTCAAAAACTCAAAAAGATTTTTCATTTTAAAATTTTAAGGGGAGAAAATGTCAGTAAGAAAATGATCTCTCGCTGAGAAAAATGATAGTACACAGACGCTAGTTATCTGAGACTCCAAAAAGATTTTTATTTGTGTACAGTTTGTTTTTTTTTTTTTTTTTTTAAAAAAAATTTCCATTTTTGTACAGACTAAAACCCAAAAACATCTGAAAAACTCAAAAATGAGAAATCGTATCCAACCTTTGGGAAGTGATGGCACACTAACCATATGTATGAAGCACATTGCATTAAATGTCATAATGAATAGTCACACTAAGTCGACATGTGATGCATTGATAGGCTTATCTTACTGAATCTCGACCATTGATGATCAATCTATACCATATTAGATATTGTCTTGTGAGTCACATAATGGTGAAAGGATTGACGAAAATCAACAATATAAACTGAAGGTGTTTCTCATTCTGTGCACACCAGTTATCATCGGTTTAATGAGATATCAGAAAGTAGTTATAAAATTAAAAATTAGATTCCAAAGTCGTATACGTGCCATATTGCCTTGTAAATACCTGCCTGAAGCCGTCCATGCGATTAAGAATAAAATAAAAGTATGAATCCGAATTCGTATACGTGCCATATTGCCTTGTAAATACCTGGTTGAAGCCGTCCATGCGATTAAGAATAAAATAAAAGTATGAATCCGAATTCGTATATGTGCCATATTACCGGGTTGCAGCCTGGTTGAAGCCATCCATGGGATAGGATGAACACAAACACCGTTAGCTGCATACGTGCCATATTGCCTTGTAAATACCTGGCTGAAGCCGTCCATGAGCTGATGGCTGTCACTGTGAATACTAAAAAAAAAAAAAAAAAATTGGTGCAGTAAAGAAGTAACAGGGAATAACTGAGATCTCATGAACTTATGATGACTGGTTAAGTAAGTTGTGCTGATTTGAAACATTAACATGTTTTAAAAAGTAATTCAAATCAATTCTTAACTAGTGTGGGACACACAGATAATGGACTTAATCCTTCAAGATCATCTTGTAAGTGTTGAGAAAAGGTCTGCATAAGTTTAAGATGGACAAACATATCAATGATCGCATTTTGACTAAGTGTACTTAAAGCTCAGATAATTTGCAATGTTGTTGATTGCTATGAGTTTAGTACTGATCCTATGTTCGGATCTTTCACACAAAAAGATGTGTAAATACCATTGTATAGTTGTATCTACAAAATTCAAAATGTCTCAGATCATTAGTCACTAAGTCTGTATGATTTCTCATAAGGATCATTCTTACTAAGACATGCGTGTATATATCTTGTTGATATTATTTTCAGCATTACATATTCAAAAATCCAAAAAGATTTTACTTTTCCTGAATTTTAGATTATCTGATAAGACTCGAACGACTGTTTGAAAATCAAAATTTGAAAACCGCTTGACTTCCTGATTGATCAAATCGTTCCTTTACTTCATAAACTATTCCAAAACTTCATAATTGATCCCTCACTTCATAATTAAATGTAAATTACTTCATAATCAAATTGTTGTCAATACTGATGTGGTCGGATACCCCATTTAACTTGAAAAGTTTAATTTGCATAAGGGGATTGTCCCATTCGTACGAATGGATGAGCAAAATGGCTCACTCGTACGAATGGATGAGGAGAATAGCTCATTCACACGAATGGACTGACCAGAATGGTCCACTCGTACGAATGAGTGGCAGAATGAATCAACTCACACGAATGGACTGACCAGAATGGTCCACTCGTACGAATGAGTGGCAGAATGAATCAACTCACACGAATGGACTGACCAGAATGGTCCACTCGTACGAATGAGTGGCAGAATGAATCAAGTCTGGGTCACTCGCACGAATGGACTGACCAGAATGGGCCATTCGTACGAATGAACCAGGCCATCCTATAAAAAGGCCATTCATTCGCATTATCAGCATCATTCGCACAAATCAGAAATCCTTATTCGCACGTCTGTTTGATTAAAATCTGCATTTGAACAAATCTCCGTCCAATCACCGATCTAACGCTTGATTTTTGTTTACAGGTATACCCTCAAGAGATTAATCATCTGTATACTCGATTCTTAGATGACTGGACTAGATTTAGGGTTCAAAACCGAAAACCAAACCTAAAAAACGTAAAAAATGACTTAATAAACCAATTAAAATGCTAAATATTGGTTTAAAATCATAGTCGAGTGTGTTGGTGTCTTTTTCGGCAAATCTTTTCAAGTCTTGATCGAATTTTTGGACAAGTTGGATCGTGACCCGTCTGTCATACGAATGGACACACTCTTCATGTTCATTCGTACGAATGAGCACTCATTTACATGAATGAACACTCATTCATACGAATGAAACTCATTCGCACGAATGAATACTCATTCACATGAATGAACACTCATTCATACGAATGAAACTCATTCGCACGAATGAATACTCATTCACATGAATGAAACTCATTCATACGAATGAATAGGCAGAATGATCCATTCGCACGAATGAACCAACTTTTTGGGTTCATTCGTACAAAGGGAAAATGGTCCAAAAAGTTCATATTTCCAAAATCTTGCATGTACTGATCTGATGTGCTTCATGTTTTTGTGTTTGCAGACTGATCGTTATGGCGCACAGAGCTCCAGTTGTTCTTAAGGCTTCAATAAAAAGCAACATATGTGCGTACATGATTCCTACATCAAAGAATACACGTCCGTTTGTCGGCATGATCGAGTTTTTATCAAGATCAAGGATTGCTCATGCTATATCCCATCACCGGACTCCTTATACGTCGCATCAAAGGGAGTTCTGGGCCTCTGCCGAGATTGACTGCGAGGTATCTCCACCGGTCATACGAGGGAAGATCGCAGGTCAAGATGTGGTTGTATCGGCAGCTCACATTCGCCGATTGTGTCAATTCGGTGATCATCCTGAAGATCCAGTGACACTGGATAAATATCTGGTCCGCGGATGCTTCATGAGAATAAAGTACGACGGGAATGTAGCAGAGGGAGTTTTAAACAAAGCGAACCTCTGTCCGCAGTACAAGTATCTTGGACATGTTCTTCTGCATTGCCTCGGTTCCCGTCGTGGCGGTTTCGACGACATGCGCGAAACAATTCAGAGCGCATTCGTTGCTCTGGTGTTGAACATTTCGTTCAAATTTTCTGAGATGGTGTTCACGCATCTTAAGGAAAACATCTATCTAAAAGGGGACAATGCGTATCTTATGTACCCCAGATTCTTACAAATGATAATAGATGACCAGCTTCCTCTTCTGCCAAGGTCAGACATCGACATGATCAAGCTAGAACACATGACGGATGTCACTCTAAACAGGGTACAGACCTACAGGGGCAGACCAACAAATCCACCTCACAAACGACTTATTGGACATCTGGCAAATCCAGATTATGTGGCACCAGCAAACAGAAAATTGCGTCACGATAACAGTGATTCTGACAGGGAGGATATTGTTGTACCTCCAGCTGACGACCAAGATGATGACGACCAAGATGGTCAGGGAGATGGTGGCAATGCTCCTAATGTTCCATCTACCGCTGCCACCACCCCCAATGTTGCTGCTATCGATTCTTCCCTTCCAACTAACCCAGAAGACGTTAACATGGACACCGTCCTGTTTACTGATTCTGAGGACACTGAAGACGAATTTGTAATCAGTCAACAAGGGGCAAGATTGGTCGCAACAAAACGAAAAAGGGGAGCAGATCAAGGAAGCTCAAGGGTTGATAATGACGTCAGGGATGCTGACTTTGTCCTTGACTGTCCATAAGTATCTGCTGCTCCTTCTTCCCAATCTACCCCAGTCAAGAAAGGAAGAGGAAAGAGAATGGCCAAACGCCAAAAGTTTAAACTTGTTAGAAGGATGGAGAGCACCTCTGCTACTACAGTAACTGCCACCAGGTCTGAGGCTCCAATGTCAACATCTATGCCTCAGACACAAACTGTGCCTCCTCCCATCTACACGACTGCTCCTACATCACAGCCATCAACTATTCGAGCTGAATCTTCAATGTCACTGCCGACTGTCTCTATACACGACCAGATCAGTACTTTAAACAGTTTGGTACTTCGTTTACTGGCTCAGAATGAAGAGCAATCAAAGCGTATTGACCAACAGGGCTCGCAGATCAGTCAGTTGACTCTGCAAAATACTGAACAAGCCCAAGCCATCACAAGTCTTTCCACTAGGTGTAATGATCAACAAGCCCTCCTTCTCACTGCTACAAACCAGAATCAACAGTTGTCTAAAACTGTTGATGCACATGCTCAGAGGATACAAAGGATTGAGGAGGATAATAAGAGACTGTTGGAAGACTTAGAAAGTAGAAGAGACCCGACACCCAGAATTGAGGGTGCTCGCAATGATGGTGATGATGATGATGATGATGATGATGATGATGATGATGATGATGACGATGATGATGATGATGATAGTGATGATGATGATGACAATAATGACAAAGATAAGGATGATGGTGCCAATGCTGGTGCTGCATCAAGTGCTGTAAAGACAGCAGAAGCAGAGGCACGCACAAAGCAAAAATCAGACAAATCAGAAGGCCCATCATCAGATACACAAAAGGGCACTGAAGTTTTGGATGTGATGCCTCTCAAGCAACAACCTTCAAAGTTAACTTATGTGCTTGACATGCAAGGGATCATCCAACATTCAGTTATTTATGACAAAGAGGAAGGGGAAATCGTACACTGCTTGTCAAAAGAACAGATTGCCGAGCTATTTCAAATGAATCCCGACGAAGTCATCACTGAAGGGGCATCTGTTCCTACAACTGATTATCCCTCCTCTGACGAACTAGAAGATGTTGATGAGGTTGAAGTCGAAGACATCACTGATCAAGAATATCCAAAGTACACATCAGTAGATGGTGATGATCTTCCCTCCTTCGCAGACTTATTCACTCAGCAGTACGACGAGGAGGTCAACCGCATTATCGAAAACAAAGAAGATGAAGCCGGTCCCTCCACTATTGACATTGACGAGCTGAATGAACGTAAAAGTCAGTGGATGGAATACATGGCCGAATTAAAGAAGAACTCAAAGCCCTCTCCTCCAACCAAGTACACTAAAGTTTATCGACTCAAAGGACACAAGTCTGATGGTCGTATAATCAGTTGGGCATACTTCAACGACTTAAGCTGCTATGCTATAAAAAGAGAGAAGGGCATACAATATTTCAGGTACCCTCATGACTTCAAGACGCTGCCCGCATTTGAAGTAAATCAATTGGCGCGTCTAAAGCTTCTATACAGCGAATCTTCCGGTCTATCCGAATGGTTTGAACGTCAATTACAATACGAATATCGGAAGAAGTGGGTGAACTTCAAGCCACAAATGCCTACACGTTACATTCACAAGGAAAAGGTTCATCCAATCACCAAGAAGCCCCTAATTGTCTTAAAGTGGAAACCTCCAACGATCATGAAGAAGATTCCTTTAAGGAAAATGATCCAGGACTTCTCAGATCAGTTCAAATGGTGGTACTATGATGGGCGTACTCGTGAAGCTGTTATAGTGCTTTGTAAAGAAGGGTCATGGGATACCATCAGGGTCTTTGATCCCTTATGGCTAACCAACTTGTCTGAACAAGATGTTACAACTTTATACAAGTGTCAGCCGTTTTTTGAAGTTGCAGATATAGACCAGGCGTTGCAGTATGTGAAAGTGATACGTATATGCTTTGCTTTTGACATACACGCCGGAGTTAACTGGAAAACTCGTACAAAAGAGATGTTGAAGACCAACTAATGTTAGTTAGGTCATTTTGAAGGGATCTAGGTCCAAGGGGGAGTATGTAGATGCATAATATGTCCCTAATCCCTTGTAATATGTATTTCATCTATGTTTAATGTAATTATTTGATGTATTAATGAAATTACATGTTTATCCTTAATGTTTACTCATACATAACGACTGTGTATTAAACGATCTGATAAATAGCGATAACGTTGATCAATCGTGCTATTGAAAGGCCCATTCGCACGAATGGATCAAGAGAATGATCCATTCGCGCGAATAGATCATGAGAATGATTCATTCGCTAGAATAAGTCATGAGAATGATTCATTCGTACGAATGAACCATTCTAATGATTCATTCTTACGAATGAACCATTCTGCTGATTCATTCGCACGAATGAGTCCATTCACATGGCTCATTCGTACGAATGGCCTCAGCATTATATATAGAACTTTCACTTCATGAGCACATATACAACACATATACACATAGAGAGACTGACCAGAGCAGAACAAGACTAAGTAACAGAACACACAAACTCTTTGCACCTGTATTGTAGAATCTCTGTCCGTTTAGAGTTTCCAGGTCTTGTATCCAACTTCTCTACACCAAAGGGTCGATAGAAACCTTCGTTTCGACATCTAATCCGCTCGTTTCTTACGACCCGATCCGTGTCATAGATTGGATTGCCAATCAAATCGGATTCCGCACGATTTGGTTCGGTTAATGTGTTGAATCATTGGATCAAGGTAGATCCCGATCCAACAAGGTTCCAGAACTCTCCTTCTAGCTTTTGAATTTCATCTCGTGGGCAGTATTCTTCTTTCATCATGGTTTTAAATTCCTCCCACGGGAGTCCATTTGCCATTGCTAGTCCCAACATTTGAACTTGGGCATTCCACCATGTTAGGGCCGGGCCTTCTAAAGTTCCAGCAGCAAATTTCACTTGGTTAGCCACGGGGCAGTTGCACATGGCTATTACTGATTCAACCTTCTCAAACCAGCGAAGTAATCCAACTGCTCCTTCAGCTCCACTAAAGGTGTGGGGCTTGTAGTCCATGAATGCCTTGAAAGTGCAGGTTGGCTGTTGATTTTGCTGATTTTGCTGATTTTGCTGGCCTGGATTTAGAAATACGAATTGAATTGGAATTATAGAGTTTAGAAAGATATTCTTAGGAAAAGGGATTGACACTACTAGTCAATAGTTGAAAGCATTTACCTGCAGCATTCTGTGCTGCTAGGGCCTCTGCCACACTATTGTTTATCAGAGCTGCTAGTTCTACTGCCGTCATGTTGATGGTACCACAACCACCGGTACGGCCTCCTCGTCCTCTCCCAGACATATTTCTTCACAATCACAAATGAAAACAATGAGAAATATATCACATATTAAACATTATTCAGGTACGGGTAAGGAAATACAACATCTAATATTTTGAAAATTAAATAGATTGTAAGGCTACAAAATAAATAACTCAAATATTAAATTTCTCATGCTTTTATTGGATGGGAACAACCTTACCCATCTAGGTTTGAAAAGGGAAATAACATAAGCAAAAACAAACATCAAAAGGAAGATAGAATAGGAAGATCCTCAAATATCCTCATCATCAGAAGAGACATATGACTGTGCATCATCAATCTCCACTGGCTCTTCCTCAGCTCGTTCCCCCTCTAAGGGTTCCTCCTCGAAGGGCTCCTCCTCAAAGAGCTCTTCCTCAAAGAATTCCACCTCATCGTCAGATACTGGAATGTCTTCCGGGTGTAGGGCCGCTTGCAGTTAGGCTTCCAAGTGAGTCACCCTCTCTTGAAGGCCTTCAGCAGTGTGGTTAGCCACATGTAGCTGAGCTTCCATAGCAGCTAATCTCTCCAGAACTCCTTGCATATCATCATCCATAATGCCAGCCCTCGTCTCTAGGTGTGCTACACGATTCACTAAAAGGTTGTGGACATGGTCCGTTGCAGCTAGTTCGGTAGTCAAATATTCTATTCCTACCCTATTCTTTTCCACTTGTGTTCCATTCTCCAGGAGTTTAGGTATCTTCTCGGTGGCATCTTGTACAAAACTTAATTCCTTTAACATATAGGACACAAATGCTGCGAAGGCTTGTTCCATGGTACATGGTAAGCTAGGCAGTGTAGACGATGAAGATGTGGATCCAAAGTACGGTGATGGAACATCTCCCATTTCGATCCACCTTTGGATCATATGTGGGTACATATCTCAATTGAGAGCATACTCCAATGCCCGTGCGTTGCTCGGTTCGCCTTGCTCAATTGAGGTAGTCCGGCGCCTTTTGGGCTCCAGGGATGAGGGTACAGGTGCCTTGTGCCCTGATGCGTTAGGTGATGGAGGTGGTGTTGACGACATGATCCTGCAACAATTTGTATAAGTGCCAAACATCCAAATGACATGTAACTCAAATGACATGTAACTAATGTGTGAGGCTATAGTCTAGTATGCAATCCTAGTTCTCTATAACCAATGGCTCTGATACCAATCTGTCACACCCCCAATTTCGACTAACGGAGTATTACCGTTTTGGGAAGTGACAAACCAGGATCTCAGACACTAGTTACATTGAACGACTCTACATGGGACTCAAAATGAAAATATCCTTTAAATCAGAGTATCAATGCGGAAGCGTAAAGAAAGTAAATGCGCAAAATACACGCGCCCAAAACCAAAGTCCAAAAGTCCAAACGTCCAACCAAACAAAGTACATTAAAATAATTCAATCAACATAAATAGACACAAAGCAAAGCAGTTGAATCCCATGCATGCCCTAACGTGCACCTGTGTCTTAGCTTAGCGTCTTGAGAAAACATGTAAGAAAAGTGTCAACACGAGGTTGGTGAGTTCACAGGTTTCAATATATAAATAAACGTTTACCAGATTTACTGTACATCAATATAAATACCAAATGAGTAGCTAACCCATGTTCATTGTTTGCTATTACGCTTGCAACCGTAAACTGACTGTTTGTATTGCCTCCCACCAGGTCTATCAACCACGGTGCACGATTAGGTCAATATTGCACCCGTTCGATATCCAATCGTGTTAGCGCGACTAACGCGGGTGAGGTTTGTCAAACCCAGTAGTACTACCCAACATACCTCGCTATATTCATATTTAAACGGTTCGATGTGAGGACTTTCATGATAGAGTTTACGCATAGTCATAACAATTGATATAAAATGAAGTACAAAAATCAAAAGAGTTGTATCATGTTTTCTCCCCCAGTTTAAAAGCAGTAAAAAGGGGCCGTGAAAACTCACCTGATTTCGAGTGAAAGATCGGGTCACGCTGTAGGAATTTGAAACCACGGGTGTAAGCCTTAAACGACTTACGTGTGACCTAACAATACAACACAACGATTAGGGACGATTCGGGATTTGTGACGACGACACGGAAAGTTAGGATGTCCTAACTTGTTCTAAGGATTTAAAATAAACGAACG
Source organism: Smallanthus sonchifolius (assembly GCA_023525975.1). NCBI lineage: Eukaryota > Viridiplantae > Streptophyta > Magnoliopsida > Asterales > Asteraceae > Smallanthus > Smallanthus sonchifolius. Next base: position 83,832,584 of record CM042029.1, read on the forward strand.
CGTCGGACGTCGACAATGGATAATAATAGGATAATTATTTTCTTTTGATCGAGTTGCTTACGAAGGTTAGGAAATAATATAATATATATATTATTTTAGATGCAAATGATTAGTCAATTGATTCTCGGAGTGGAAAATAATAATTTATATTATTTTTAAATCGGGCAGATAACGTAGGTAAATAATATAATTTTATAAATATATTATTTAGTTTATAACAATAGTCGTGAAAAGCCAACAATGTGTTGAAAACAATATATTATTTATATTATTTTAATGCGGGTTGATATCAATATATTTATATTTCTTTTATTCGAGGTTTACGGGTTGAAAATATATAAATTACATTATTTTAAGTAATAGAAAAATAATATAATTAGTTACAAAATTCAAACCCGAGCCCACAGGTTAAATCCCAGGCTAGAACGCGTTTAAACGGGATTATAATAATTTAGATTTAATTTATATATATTTTAATATAACATAAAATGCCCCAAAAAAAGAATGTGGGAGCCCGGTCTCGAACCCGGGTCCCTCCCACACCCGCACATCGCTTTAACCATTACACATAGGGTATCGCGTTAGAAACCTGGATCAGAAAGGGTTTAACACTTAGTTGGCCGGTGTTCTTCTTCCCCACGCAGGCCGAACCAAACCAGGTTCGAATCTCTCGATCCCGATATTGGACAGCCATAATCAATTTGGGTTTTTGTTCGTCGGGGAGTTGCGAATCATATGGCAAATTTAATTTCAAAACTATAGAGTTTACGATCGATTAATTCACAGAAAGAGTCGTACTCGTAGTTTAAGAACACTGAGTCAATTTGAAGTTTTCTGATAATAAAGTTGGGTAGAATCATGGGGCTTTTGATGAAAACAACATTGCGAATCTGTTGGAATGATTTAATTGCAAAACTTTAGTGTCTAAGTTTGAAAACCCCAAAATGGTTTATGGATAAACCCTAGATTCCAGACTGATATGAATTCGATAATAAAAAGATGAATTTACAGAGGGCTTTCAAAGATTATCTCAAAACGAAACTAACCATATAATTTGATTGGCTTTAAATCGATTCCAGAATCAAAACTCCCAATTCGCTCAAGAACAAACCCTAATTTCTGACTTTCGAACAATTCGATATTAGGATATTAAATTAACATAGGGTTTTTGATATCTGAGTGCTTACGAGTCTGATGGAATAGATTGATTGGATTTAAACGGAGTTAAAGTTTTAGTTCGATTAAACATGTTTTACATGAACCCTAGGTTACTGATTTTGATCTGAGCGATGATATAAGCCCAAGGTTTCATAGGCTTTCATTCTAATGAAGAAAACGAAGCTGAAGACATGAGTAATTACCGAAATGGATGACGAATTGGTGGTGCTCGGCTAAATGAAGGTCCGGCTATGAACCAGTTGCTCTCCGACGATCTCTGTTGCTTCTCCGATCGAATTGTCGCGCGAAAGAATTTCAGAGACGTTCGTATAGTGTGTGCAGTGTATCACATTGAGGAATTATCATAAGGATATAATGAATTTGATGCAAACCGTGATCGTGTTCGACGGTTATGATTTAATGGTCATTAATCCGCTTAATTCTGTAATTGAATACGAATAACTACGATACCCACGATCGTTAATGAGAATGATGGTGCAAAACGGTTTCAATTCGCACGAATTCGATGTTTGGGATTCGAATTTCATCTGGTTTGACTTGTGAAAGTCAACATATTGACTTTAGCTTAATTACAGAATCAGTCCTTGAGGTTTTCTGAGAAATTGAAGTTTGTAAATTGGCAGATTAGGTCCCTTAGGTTTAAATGAAGTTAACTCATGGTTAACTTTGACTTTTAAAGTCAACAGATTGGATTTTGACTTTCCAAAAGTCAACAGAATAGTTTAAGCTTTTGACATAACTAGTCCCTGAAGTTTAAGTTTGGAGTATTGACAGAAATAGTCCCTGAAGTTTGAATAAAGTTAATTTCAGTTAACTTTAACTGGATTTTTGTAACGGGGTTAACTGAAAAAGTCGGATTGTCACACAAAACCCCCACAAATCAAGCTTCAAATACATGTTTTGCTTCAAATTCGATTTCTCCCTTTTCACCTCTTTGAATGAACGACCCCCTTCAACAACACAAATGCCAATTTTGACTTCAATATGTCAAATATGGCAGATTTGCCATATTACAACTTTAGTCCCTCAACTTTCATTTTACCCATTTCATTCCAAAACTAGTTAAAACTAGTATAACGCCATTATAAACTTGAAACCCACTTGTTTCAACTTATTTCTAAAATATTATTTTCACCATAATATTTTATTATTTATTTGAAAATGAAACCCGGATTTTGGTTCGTTACACTAAGGGCTATGGGAAAGAATATGGCATCGATTATACAGAGGTCTATGCTCCAGTTGCAAGGATGGATAGCATTCGATTGATGATTTTTGTAGCTGCACAAAGAGGCTAGGTTATTATGGAAATGGACGTTAAATCCGCCTTTTTGCATGGGACATTGGATGAAAACATGTACGTGCAGCAACCTCAAGGCTATGTTGTAAAGAACATGGAGAATAAGGTTTATAAGCTTCGAAAGGCACTTTACGGGCTGAAGCAAGCTCCAAGAGCTTGGTTTAGTCGGATTGAAAAGTATTTTATTAAGGAAGGATTTAGAAGGAGCAGGGCTGAACACACTGTTTATTAAGATAAATTCAAAAGGAAATGTCTTGCTAGTCAATGTGTATGTAGACGATTTGATCTACACAGGTGATGATATGCTAATGTTGCAAGAATTCAAGCAGTCAATGAAAGGAGAATTTGAGATGTCTGACTTGGGAAAAATGAGATTTTTCTTGGGTATTGAGGTGCTGCAAACTACTAAAGGGATACATATTTCACAAAGAAAATATTCTTTGGAATTACTCGAACAATTCCAAATGTAAGAATGCAATTCGGTGTTGTGCCCTATTGTTCCTGGATGCAAATTGAAAACAGGATAAGACAAGAAAATGGATGAGACACTTTTTAAACAGCTAGTTGGAAGTTTAATGTACATCACTACAACTCGGCCTGACGTTCAATTCGCGGTAAGCTTAATAAGTATATTTATATCAAAACCCACTGATATTCATTATGATGCTGCCAAGACAATTTTAAGATATCTAAAAGGAACGGTGGATTATGGCCTTTGGTATGAACGAGGAGGCAATGGTCAGATGGAAGTTTATACGGATGACATGAAGAGTACATCTGGTTATGTTGTTCTTTGGAATGGTGGAGTTGTAGCTTGGTCGTCTAAGAAGCAAAATATAGTTGCATTGTCGTCCACCGAAGCCGAGTATGCGGCAGCCTCGACATGTGCCTGCCAAGTAATATGGGTGAGGGGAATTCTTGAAGATTTTGGCTTAGAATTAAGTGAAAGTACAATCATCAGGTGTGACAATACTTCTGCCATCAAGTTATCAAAGAATACGGTGTTCCACGGAAGATGTAAGCATGTTGGTATTCGTTATCATTCCCTACATGATGTGGTAAAAAATGGAACAATCACTTTAGAATATTGTGGGACAAAGGATCAAGTTACAGACTTGCTGACAAAGTCATTGAAGTCTGGACAATTTGTGAAGCTGAGGAAGAAGCTTGGCGTATGCTCGATCAAGGACAAACTAGATAATTGAGCATGATCTAGTTTGAGGGAGGGAATGTTGGAATAAAGAAGCACGTGCGTTAATGCATGTGACCTTTGGGATAAGCTTGAAACTGTCTAGCATCATGGGGTTTTTTCTAATTCCGATTGTTATGTTGGCTTCCGTTTTTTTTATGCAGATTATTATTTGTTTACGTTTCTCTTGTAGCTTATTTAAGCACTTTAATTATTCAATAAGAATGATCAGTTTTCAATCAAACCATCTGTTAACACTTTAACATGGAGCATGGTCATGGAAACTCTTCTCCGATCGAAAGAATATTGGCGGGTTATCGTTGAAGGATACCCCAACTCAGGGCAGGTGAGCAAGCAACAACAACTCAACAAAAGATCTATGATTAGAATAAGCATAAGGATTTAAAAGCATGTAATTATCTGTTTTAATCAACAAACAGGTCGATTTTGAAGACCATAACACAGAAGGAGACTACCAAACAAATATGGGATGATATGAAGATTAAGTACCAGGGAAATGCTAGAGTGTGATGAGCTCAATTACAGAGGTGCGAAGAGACTTTGAGATGTTGGAGATGAAGATGGGAGAAACAGTTACATAGTACCTTGGGCATGTCTTAGTCATAGCCAATGACATGAGAAATTCAGGTGAAGACATGTCTGATGTGAAGATAGTTGAAAAGGTATTGAGAACCATGACTGAGAACCACAAATTTGTAGTATGCACTATAGAATAATCAAAAGATTTAGACACCATGATAGTGGATGAGCTTCAAAGCTCACTGCTCATCCATGAGCAGAAGATAAGGAGGAAGCCAATTGATGAACAGGTGTTGGGAGTCGAACATGATCAACATGTTGGTCGTGGTAGAGGCTTCACTTATAGATGAAGAGGGCGTGGACGTGGAAAGTCACAATCTGATAACAGACCACCGTTTGATAAGTCCATTATTGAATGTTACAAATGCCATCAATTGGGACATTTTCAATATGAATGCCCTAGTGAAGCTCGTTTTAACTGCGAGTCTGAAAACCATGCCATGGCAAATATTGCGTCTAAGATCATATGGATTACCACGTGATCGTCCTACTCTCCTTTGTGATAACCGAAGTGCTTTATTTTTAAGTAAAAATCATGTTTCTCACAAAGGAGCTAAGCACATTGACATTGACTACCATTTCATTCGGGAACTTGTCTTTTTCGGACGATTACATACGACGTATGTTTTTACCAAGCTTCAAATGGCCGACATCTTTACAAAAAGCCTTCCGCGTCCTCAATTTGAATTCTTTAGGGCCATGTTATGTCTGGTCAACCACCTATTCGCTTGAGAGGGATAAAAAGATGTATATTTTATTCGAAATCATGATAAAAGATAAATCTTAGTCTTATTTAAGTTATTGTATTTTATTGTTAGTATATATCTTTTCTTGACTTAATTTTAATGTATATCTCTATTGTAATATCATTATAAATACAAGCTCTTATCACCATAAAAATTATGGACACATCTTACAACCTAGAGCTTATTTTTTTAGCTCCTTTCTGCATCGACTATCTTATTGAACCTATAAGACAATTAATAAAAAAAAATTAAGTACCACTCACAACATATATATTTTTTAAAGGTGCAATTAAATGTGACGATGCTACATATAATTATATGTATAAATTTAGCAATATCAAGTTCTTTTAAACTTAATTATTAGATTAATGAACTTTTCTTTGTCAAAGTGTTAATTATTTAAAAAAACGGTTAAAGGATTTAAATCTCATTTAGGACACGTATGAGTTCGTTATTCGTTAAAGTTTATATGTAGAATAATTGTTCTTTTTGCCAATATTGTTTCGAGAATCTAGCGTGAAAGATATGATTCGATTCACTACTTTGTGCGGGTTAAAATGAAGTTTTTAGTATAGGATTGCTGGTTTCATGGAAGTAGCCTTGGTTCGATAAAGTCGATTGTTTTGTCTCAAATCTTGTTCAAACAACAAGTTAATAAGTGCAAGTATATGAAGTCTAAGTGAAGTTAAAAGCAAGTTAGATGGATTTTCACCATCGTAAAACTTTGTATGAACGATAATAATCACTCTTAGAGTCGTAATTTTCTTTATGGTTAGTTGTAAAGATATCAATTTATAATACATACTCGCATACATACAGTGGCGGATCCAGAAATTTATTCCAGGGGGTTCACTGTTTTAAGATGCTCCAATTTCATAGGATCGGACATAAAAAATTTCGGTTTGGTTCGGTTCGATTGTTCAAGTCAGGTCGGGCAGGGGCGACTCAACCATTTTAGAGGCATAAAGCGAAGAAAAAATTTGAAAACTTAATACCAAAAATGGGAATCCATTACTCAAAACACCCTCTTTTAGGAGCTATTAGTTAACTATTTCACAACCAATACTATGAGAGTCTGATTGAACCAGTACAAACACCAAACAACAAAATCATAAAAAAAAAACTCGATAAAAGAAATTTAATTGAGCAGCAAATAAGCACCAAAATTCAGACGAGTGGAAACTAATTCCATAATAATGCCTACAAATTAAATTCAAATTAACATCTAAAATCTAAATTAACATCTAATTCAAATTAACATCTAAATTAACATCCAAATTAACATCTAAACTAACATCCAAATTAACATATAAATTAACATTCAAATTAACCCTAGTAAACAACAAACAAGAGGGAATAAACAACTAAACGAGTCAACTAACCTATGGTTGAGAGAATGGCAGCGGTGCGGACGTGTAGTGGGCAGCAGCCAGCAGAGTTCGGAGTTGGAGGTTGGAGGCTGCTGTGGAGTTGGACTGTTGGAGGCTGAAAGAAATCTAAGCTGCAAGTCTGCGACCTGAGGGGCTTTTAGTGTTATATCAGGCCCAGCCCAAAAAAGAAACTAGTTTACCAGAAATAGTCAAACAGGGCCAGTCCCATAAGCAATCAGGTAAAAAAAGGGGGGGTTGACCCTATAGTTTTGTAAAGCAAAGCTTAAACCACTACACCAATTGTTAAACTTTGTAAGGGGGGTCACCCTATAACTTTTTATGGGGTTCACCCCAGTTTTTTTACCTAACGTTCTATAAAAAATTCGAAACTCGGGGCATGTAGGTCCGTCCCTGCATACATATGTATATATATACATAACTGATTAAATACATTGAGAGGGTATGAAGGATTATTGGTCGTTGATCCAGTGAATCAAGGTTGAGATGAATGGTGGTGTCACATCAGCATGCGTGAAAAAATCATGGTGGGGTAAAATAGGAATCGCCATCATTGTTGATTTTTTTGATCAAATTCTCCTATTATTTTAAACAAGAATAACTTTTTATATGACATTATTTTTTTAAAATTACATCACAATTCACAAAATCGAGCATTTTATTATCTTTAATTTAAGTATATTGTTGTTATACTTAAAAAGATGGAATTAAAAAAATGTCACCGTGTTGTAATATAATGTGTGTAATTATTACTTTACGTACCTATAAATATAGGTTGCATGTGTCATTATCATATAGGTTGCATAGTTATTTATAAAAGATGTGTAATTATTCATATATGTTGCATAGCATAACTAATTATATATGTTTGTTTAATTATTTAAGTGTGCGTAATTTATGCGTGATCATGACGCAAACGGATTTAACTCTCACCCAAGGACACGCAAACGTGTCGTGTCCTGATGGATATGATTTCTTTCTACGTTAACTCACCCTCCATATATATAGTTGTGTGCGCGTGTGTTGAAGTTCAACAGAAAACTCCGACTTCGTGAGAAATCTAGAAAACTCTTTCCTAAAATTTTTAAACATTAATAACTTTTTCATTATGTTATTTTTTTTTTAATTACATCATAAAATTAAGCATATTTTACCTTTAATTTGAGTATGACATTGTTATATTAAAAAAAAATTAATGTGTCAAAACTTATTTGATAATACATATATATAATGAGATGTTATTGCATATATGTAGTATAATAATACTACATGTATGTAATACAATGATATTACATATATAAAATACCATAGTGCATATATGTAACATTATCAGTAATTACACATGTGTAAGTTCATACTTCATATACTATTATAGAATAAATTCTCACACGTTAAATTTTTTTTAATATCAAGTTTCTCATAAAGATGATTTTTCTCATAACCTTATCATTATTATTAAAAAAACGTAGAACAAAATAGATTATTCATTTTTTCAATCTCAAAAGTTTTCAAAATAAAAAAATGATAGAAACACCTTTTTTATTTATCTCTTTTGAAATTTCAAAAATAAAAATTAACAAATTTCGTTTATTTATGGAACCTACACATGTGTAGGTTATACCGCCTACACATAACATACACATGTGTAGGTAAAAGTTCAAAATTAAAAAAAAAACATGAAAATATAAATTTGATGATTTTTTTTACACAAACATACTTATTTGTATGTTAGAAGTACAAAATTTAAAAACTATGAACCATTTACACAAACATACTAATTTTGTTCTTTTTAATCTCGCAATATTTAATGTTTTTGTAACGCACCTCTATATATATAAACTTAAATATTATCAATATTAACTTAGTGTGGTATAACAATAGTCTAATAAACATTTAATATGTATGTTACAATGGAGAGAGTAAGGAAAAATGAGAAAAATAGAAAAATGATAGAACTTTGTTACGTACCATATCAATAAACTACTAGAACCGCATATATAGTCTTTAGTAATTAATACAATGAATATATATTTATAAAGAAAATAATAACCTTTAGAAGTATTAATTCATATTTAATTATATTAATAACCATAATAAATAATACTAGGGGATTTACCCGCGGCGTCGAAATGTACAGCAACTCGAACCCGCCTCGCGTTGCGGCGGCGTCGAAACGTACAACAACTCGAACTGTCCTGTGTTACGGCCGCGTTGCGACGGAGTCGAAACGTATAGTAACCCGAACCACCCCGCGTCACGGCGGCGTTAAAACGTAGACTAACTCTACCGCACCGCGTTGCGGCGAAAACATTGGGCATGTATTAAAAAAATTATAAAAAAAATATCTTTCCAAGTTGAGCTTTTAGTTGTATTAAGTATTTAATTTTAATTATGGTTTGATTCCAAACAAGGGGCAAAAACAGTGTAAATTTGTTCTAAATAAGGGGCAAAAATGTAAATGTATCAAAATTACTATTCAATTCACCTTGTCTTTCAATAACAAGGAGAATGTATAACACTTATACATATAATAACCTGGTTTTCTTAGATATTAAATACTTTGTTGCAAAGGCTTATCTCATGAATATGTGGTAAATTTATTTTATGATATTGATGTATAAATATTAATTTAAGTTATATCAATAAAAATACAGGAGGAGAATGTGGAATAGGTAAAGAGTGAGGTCGACTACAACAAGTTTTGACTTTTATCAACACAGGAAGTTGGTTTTACGTCCAACTTCAAAAGACTCGGTCAAGCCATAGAAATCACAGAACAAAAGTCAACAAATACATCAATAAAAGAGTTGACTTGAACATCTCCTATTGGCCTTTGTGGGGTTGATGATGTATTCTCTTCATTAATAGTTGTTCTTATTTTAGTTTGACCTAAGAAAAACAATATTTTAAGGTTAAAATAAATTCAAGACTCCAATTATTATCCATGGATGGCAATTTATCGAATTTTGGTATATTTAGTTTTGTAAAATCGTATCCTAAACTTGGTAACATCTCTTTTTGGTATTTGATTACTTATTAACTTTTAGTTTAACCCAAAAATCTAATCTCAAAAATCGATTTAAAATGTTTACAATTAAATACAACTCTACCCGTTACAACTTTTTAATAGTTCTAGGTTCTTAACAACCTTAAAAGGTTTAGAATATATTATATGATCAATGTTTAATATCATAAGGTAACTAAAAAAGTACATATGTTTTTAAATTGTCATACAATACGATATTATTGTATTCGGTTTCTGTACTTATAAAAAGTGTTAGTAAAAACTTCAGATAATAAGGTTTGAGATCATCTAATACCATCTTTCTAGATCTAAACCGTAAAATATAATTAAAATAAGGGAAAACACCACATAATAGTAACCAAGTTTTAAAAGTGTTCTAATTATGTCACTCACCATAATATACCTGAGGGTGTATACCGTGTAAAATGTATATTGAGTGACCTAATTGGAACACTTTTAAAAGTTGGTTACTATTCTACAAAGTTACCCCTTAAAATAAACTCTAAGTTGGTTTATTCCTAAAAAAACTCGCTAACATGTTTTAGTTTTCTTCACTAGATTCATGTGTTCCTTTCATTTCATACTCCGTGAAATTATTAAGTTTTTTATGTCAAAAATACGTATTACTTATTTATTTCTTATAAGATGATCACTCATATCTTGGATATAAATTAATTATGTTACAAATGCATCACCACAAAACTTAATATTACCAAATTAACAACATTAATCATGCAACTACATTTATTATAAACTAACTTAAAAACCAACAACCTTTTTTTTAATTCTATCTTCATAATAATCTAAAAACATTAATTAATCCTACTATTAGAAGTTGAACATCGATCTTTTTTCCCTCCACCTTCCCATAATATTAAATGCATATTGGCCACCAACTCCCTATATATACACACACATTCACACCATATCAACAAAGACTTAGTATCCATATACATCTTTTCCTATCAACCAAAATGGTTCGTCTAAGCTTCATCCATGCCGCCAGCGATCACGTCGGCGATCATATCGTCTCTATACCCCTCTGCATTGGCATGTTTGTCATGGCATCCGCGGTAGTTGCTCTATGCGCAAGCCACGGAAGACGAGCTTCAAGAAAAGATGATCATGTTAACAAGTTTGATTCAAGAAAAGATGATCATGTTAACAAGACGTTTGATTCGGTTGATAAGGAGGATTATTATGAAGAAAAGTTGCCGCCACGATCTCCGCTAAGGTCTCCAAAGCAACTCATCACCACCATAAGTAACAAGGCTATGAGCTCGTTAGTAATCAACCATAAAAGAGGTGGTGGTGGTGGTGGTGGTGATAGGGTGGTGGAGGAAGGGTTTGGTCAAGGTGGTTTATGGCAGAAAGAAATATTGATGGGTGTAAAGTGTCAACCACCCGAATTTTCAGGGGTTATATATTATGATTGTGATGGGAAACAAGTTTCTGAGTTCCCTCCGAGGTCTCCAAGGTCACCTAGGATTGCTCCGTCGCCGGAGTTTACTTTTCCGGCGTACAGAAGTCCGGTTTAATTAGGTTACCCTTAACTAATTAATTATTAAGTGTTGTCTATTTATTTATTGTGTGTTGTATATGCAACTTGATTGAAAGGCTCTTCATTTTCTACACCTAAGGGTCAACTTTTATGTCAATTTACACACCAATACGTAATTGTCACATTAGTTATTTTAGGATGGCCACTAATGTAATTTAAAGTGGATATTGAAGTAGGGTTTTCAAGAAAATTAACAATAAAAATAAAATTATTTAGATCAATTTACACACAAATGAGTAATTGTCACATACTCGCATTAATTATTTTAGGATGGCAACTAATGTAGTTTAAAGCGGATATTAAAATAGGGTTTTCAAGAAAATTTAGCTTAAAAATAAGATTTTATAGATTTAAAGAAATCAAATTCATTCATATTAATATCAAATATCAATTTACAAAGATATTAATAATCAATGTCTTGTATTGTTGTTAACATCTAAATCGGTATAGAACTAAAAGATGTGGTCCAATGTAGATATTTTTCTTCTTGTTTGATAATGTCAAGTCTCGTGTCTATTATTTTTCTTTACTCGTTATTGAATAAATATAACTAAAATAAAATTGAACGTGAACGTGAAGAATGTGACTATATATATAAATTTCATTGTGTCGTACCGCACCAACAATTTAAAGTTTTTTGTCGTTTGTTGCTTCGGCGAAATTTGGCAGAAGGGTCTCTAAGGGGTATGCGAGGGTTGGACGTGTGGCCGTAGAGATAGAGACCATTAGTTTCACCGTAGGAGGTGATACCCTATAATTAGTCTCGGGTGTGAGAATTAATAAGCATTGAGTTATAATGAATGTATGAATGTTACCTTTAAGTGTACCGTTTCACTGTGTAAAGTATGAAGCTCAAATATTTTGTGTATCCTCATATGTTATTTGTGGAAGTCTTCATATGTCTCACCGGCAGAGGAAACTACCTTATTTGGTGAACGAATGACACAACATGTTTAACATGATTTACTAAACACGGTTAGAAAATAATAAAACATGATAACACAATAAAATAAAAGTTACAAAAATTTACAGTTCATATTTAACTATTCAAAAAAAATAAATTAGTGTGTTGTGTCGATCTATTAACTTATCCAGCACGATAACTCAAACGTATTATAAACGGATTAAGCGGGTTGAGCCTATTTAAACATGTTCTTAATCATGTCATTAATGTTTCCACCCTTTTATGACCCATACCCGTTCACTCTAAACACTAACATGTTTAATTTCTCTTCGAGACATATCGTGTTAACGGATCAAGTCATATATTGTTAGGCCTTTTAGGTAAGGCTACCTTCGATGGAGTACGCTTAAATGTTTAAGTGAACCACCTATATACTTGAGTCACCACTATATTTGTAATTGTACTCATAACCTAGTGGTATGAAGTGTACCCCTCACAAAAGTAACGTTAGTTTAAATCCATGCAAGTGTGTAAGATCCGATGGTATTTAAATATAAAAACTTGTTAAAAAATCATAGTAAATTATATTAAATTATATTATTTTACAAGTTGAAATATCGTTTATTCTTCTAAAAATAAGAGAAATAGTCATGTTTCTACACATTTTCCTTTTAACACATCTTGTACGCAACTCCTAATTTATATCAAACTTGATTTACTTTCTCATAATAATCATTCAGGACAAGGACATTTGTTTTAATTAAAGTCGGTTCAAATTAAAACAAGACCAGTTCATTGTACAACCTTTTTCACATGCATTGAATGTTTCACATAAACTACAGGGTTACTATAATGAATGTGAGAAAAAAACAGGGGAAATATGACATCAAATTCAAAGAGAAATAGAAATAAAAATCGATAGCAAATATTTGTTAATAAGGCCGAGTGTAACACACTCACACCCCTGCCATCTCACCACATTTGCCCCAACCCCGCATGGTCTTAACCACACCTTTGCCCCTCACGCCACAAAACACCCCACCGGCGCGGTGTTCACGCCTAAAAAATGCTGCCAACATGGCAGCCCAAGGCGTTGCCCCCTTTCACGCCCATTACAGGTGGTCTAACCAAAAGAAAAGCCTAAGCCAAGCCCAGCCCAGCCCAGACCTGATTGAAGTTGACTATTACCTTAAGTTGTTTGGCTTGAACCAAACATTAGTAACCAGATGTTGACGTTTTGTTGGCAATAAGCCAAACCCAAACACCACCTTAATGTACTTATATGGGCTGATCACATAAATTCTAATTATCACTAAATTTTAATTTTATTATGATGAGTATACATCTGCAAAGTTACCGAGAATTCTCATAAATCATTTGCATGTAACAATATTAAAACCCAACTTTTTGAGAAAAAATTTCCAAGCACACAATAAAAACCTCAATAATCACGGGCCGGGTTTCTCCCACCATGGGCCCTACTAACATAACCGTATCCCCTTCCATGATAACCGCCACCTCGAGAACGACCTCCACGGTAGAGCCCACGACCACCCCTACCACCCCCTCTGTATCTAGAGAATTCTCCAAATGTCTGCACCAACAAGACACATGACCATCACATTAGATAAAATAATAAAATAAAATAAAACTTTAAACCATTGTTATAACATGATATCAATTGAGCATTACCTCTGTATCTAGTTTCATCTGCTCAGAGAATCTTGTCCTCCCGTTATTTGATCGATTATCATTGGAGTTGCATGATAAAGTATCGAAAAAATCATCCTTGCTATAAACAGGCTGCAAATCAAGTCAATTTCTTTATTTTAATTATTTTATAAAATAAACAGATCAAGAACCTATAAACCATGTTAAAACCTTACCTTGGCATCAATTTTTGGTAAATCAGAAGCAATATATTCATCCTCAAATTCATCCTCATCACTAAAATTGCCATCTCTTGCTTTGCTTTTTCCTAGAGTACCCCACACTTCATCCTTGTTAAATTTTTCATTCATTGCAGTGAAATCAAATTCTTCTGTGAATTTCATCACTGGCCGTGACCCCTGCATCATCAAAAACCCATAAACTGAGTTGACAAATATACCCTTGTACAAAAAGACCCAATCTTTTGACAGTTTGAAAACATAATATTGGCACTAAAAATGAACTAACAGTTCCAAAAGGGAATACCCCAGATCCTCTGCCTCTTTCACGTCCTCTGTAACTATTGCGATTCTGGTATGGACCTCCATTCGTCTAACAATCAGAATTAACAGTATAAAAAATAACATGTCAGAGACGCATATTGCCCTATTTTTCATTCAAGACTGAAACTTAAGAGCACAAAACATCAAAATGTAGCATATAATCTATGATTGTATAAAAAAAGGGTGAAGGGCCGTACCTTTGCAGGATTACTGGTTTGAGTTGGTAATGGTAATATTGGAGGCTGAGTTTCTGTAGGATCTGAAACTGGTGCAGACGGTTCAGATGATGGTACTGGTGTTGGTGCAGATGATTCAGATGATGGTGCTGGTTTTGGTGCTTGTGCAGATGGTTCAGATGATGGTGCTGGTTTTGGTGCCTGTGCTAGTTTTGATGCTGGTGCTGGAGCAGACGGCCCAGATAATGTTGTTGGTTTGAGGGTTGGTGCAGACAGTTCAACATCCTTGTGAACCGCCTGAACCCCAGACTGCAACAGCTGGCCTGGGGTTACTAGTGGCGGTGTTGTGGGTGATGCACCAGAAAGCCCATCGGATTTGTTAGAAACAGCAGGTATGGTGACATTTGCATCAGGGCTACTGGTAGTAGTCAAAGATGTGGGTGGCAGTGCTGTGGGACCCACAAAGCTAGGGACCTTAGTTTGGATAAAACTTGGCGGAGGTTGAGTAGATGATAATAAAGGTGGTACAGGAGGAAGACCGGAAGGCAAGGTGGACGCTAGTAATGATGTGGATGTGGTCAAATTAGCTGAGCTTGTAGAATAATCAGACAGATTGGGAGGTCCACCTGGCAATGGAGTGAAACTAGGATACTGCATAGGTGTCGGTCGAAACAATGATTGCTGATGTGGAAGCCCGTTTGGCGGGGCATAAAATCCTTGCCAATACATTGGCGGCATTGCAAGACCACTAGTATTGACATTTGGTGGAGGTGGTGAAGGGCCCCACGACCCCATAGTTCCATCCGGTTGATATAAAGGCATCCCACCTTGAAAAGTCGGCCCAGTGGGTCCCACTTGTGGGTTATGTGTGCTAAGACCAGGCATAGAGTTTGATGGCGTTGGAGCAGGCCGGGGATAGTGAGACTGCACATAAAATGAAGTCTTAAAACCATTACATAATAATAGCGTTGCAAATATATGAAAGTTTACTTGTTCTTACCTGTATAATGGCAGGATCGTTATTTATAGGTTGTGCAGGTTGAACAGGAGGGGCAGGTGTGGAAGTTTTGACCTGAAGATCCTGCAAATTAGCAAAATAGCCTCCATAAATAAGTTAGCATGAGTCATTATTCTAACAATTAAACGATACAAATATTAATAATATAGCACCTTGATGTCACTTCCACGAAATAAAATGTATTCATAAACCTTGTCACTAGCCATGATTTGTGGGCCATCCTTTTTTCGCCCTTCACTTCCAAATGATCTTACTGTATATAGTCATACAAGTATTAATATAATATTATAGTGGACAGTGGGCTAGCTTTTAGAAAATGACTATCAATTAAGTTTAAAGTGCCAATTAAAAAATTAACAAGTTGTTCAGCATTATCTTGACATATTTTCATAACAGGTGCAACGAATCTAGAGGTGAATCAATGATGCATATCATCTTCAAATCACAGACTATCATTTTGAAAGCATTAACACAAACCAAAAGGGCGTACCCGGTGCTTGATTTAGCTCCCGTATTTGCACAGGGGCCGGATCGCTTTGCGATCTAATGTACGCAGCCTTACCCCTTATCTAGGTACAAAAAGTACATTACACTATATGGTACCCTATAGAAATAAATCATGTCTGTCTCTAGTTCACCATGCTATGGGAATTGAGATCTTTCTTTTTTAGATAGGGTGTGGTACTTAGGAAATCCCATGAATCTAGAAAATCTATTTATTAAAAAAAAGAATAAGAAAAAAATAGTTTTTTGATGATTCTATACCTGTCCCAGCTGATGTTTCTTATCGGGTAAGAGACATATTGAGCTAGGGTTTTATCTACAAAAAAGACAAAGGTTTCTTTTCCAGGGTTAAGACACCTGAAACACTTTGTGCAAGAGGCTGTTTCCACGGCTCGAACCCATGACCTCAAGGTCACAAAGCAGCAACCTTACCAGTTGCTCCAAGGCCCGCCCTCATTAGCACAAACCAATTGTTCATTAATTTGTTTCATAACTTATCTAAGATTACTCATCACAAAAGATAACAAATTCTTGTTGTCCCCTGAGTTTTACAGAAATTAACAGATCGCCTTTAATATCATACTATGCCAACACCTGATATAACAAAAACAAAAAAAGTAATAGGAGTATACACATGTAATACCATCTTGGATTAAAAACACGCCTAAGGAATCATGAAAACGCATCAGAGACATAACGGAGTGCCTCATGTAGTTCGAGGTCAAAATTAGGGTCCATAGGAGGTTTATATGTAAAAACAACCAAAGGGATGAAAACATTATGAAAAGTTTACTTCATAAATAGGTTGATATGCAAAACAAATGAGAGAGAGGCAGCTTGGTTGTATATAAAGCTTAATTAGTTGTACATAGACGCACGTCTCACATACGTGATGCACGCGCCTCGCTTACGTGATACAACCTTGGCTTTTGAGACCTAAACACCTCCGAGCGCCTCTAACATAAAAAATCACAGCTTAATTTCAACATACTAGCGATTATGTTATGCCACAAATCACTACTCAAGCATAAACCTTTATCATGATTCATGGGCACATACACATATCAGATGCATCAAATCGAAACCAAATACAACCTACCCCACACCAATATCAACTTAACTAACAATTTTAACCTAGAGTCTAGAGATCCCCTAAAAAGAGCCTGTTTAGTTCATTAAAATCAACCAAATCAGTAGCTAACACAAACACACATACGAACGTACCAAAGGATCCAATACAAACAATCAATCAAGAAAAAGTCGAATCAAACCACACGTAATTCAATTACAAATCCGAATTACCTAACTCCTTTCAGATTCATGTAACCCTAACCTTAACTAACCAACAAAACGCACAAATCGGAACACCAAAAACCAATTCAAATAACAAAATCGTGTGAAATTGATACCGTTACGCAATCCAATTGACGATTCTTCGGTGTTGATGTTGTACAAAATGCCTTCATATCGTATCTCGCTCTTGGACGTCAAACTAATCAAGCTTCCAATGTACGAATCGGCCGATGATGTGGAAGATCTGGAGCTTTCGGCCGCCATAATCCGGTGGTACTTCACAGCTGCAAGTAGCGAAAATGGAGAACTGTATTTGTTGACTTGTTGGAAGTAGTTTGTGTGAGAGAGACAATGATTAGGGTTGGTTTTCAGACCTACTTTCGGTAATAAACTAGTTGGGAGTTGGGACCTCCTGAACAAGAAAGATAGATATTCATACTTTTTTTTTAAAAAAAGAGCGACAAAAAATCATGCCATCTTATGAAAATTAACGTTGATAAAGTAAAGTAACTAGAAAATTAGTAAACGTGTTACACGGTGTAAGACGGACTTTAAACGGTTGAGATAATTACATTAACGTGATTAAGTAAATAAAAGAAACGGCGTATGAAGTTAGGCGACTCGGGTTGGCTCCACGTTCCGCGGCAGGAGGCGTATCGATTTTTTAGAAAATGTAAATGGTTGAGACAGTAACTTTAACGTGGCTAAGCACACAAACAAACTTATAAAATTCACGTCGTGATAAAAAAACCAAAGAAAAACACCCAAAAAAATTATAACGAGCCAACATGGAGGTGAAATGTGGCGTCGCGGTGGGGAAACCCATCAAGTTTGACATTTTTCAAAGTTGAGGAGGGAGTTGTGGGTTCGGTAACAAAGACCACCGACACTTATAAATGAGTATGAAAAAAGTTATACCAAGACGGCAAAAAAAATATTAAACACATCCAGAAAATATTTATTTTTAAATTAATGAACGAATATAATTTAAAGAAAAAATCAGATTATATATATTGCAGGTAATAAAATCAAAAAATTTTAAACAAGGGTCAAAGTGAACCTTGATGGGTCAGTTTTGGCAGTTTACACAGTTGATGGAGAGGTATGAAACTTTAAGGGTCGGTTATACCAGGTTACAAAGTTAAGAGGGAGGTGTGAAACTTTAGGGGTCAGTTATGTCAGGTTAGAAAGTTATGGGGGAGGTGTTGTCGGTGGCAAAGCCCACCGACACTTGTGTTTAAGTGTATTGATACTATATTTAAATATATATTAAAAAGAAAATTTCAGCCCACTCACATAATTTACTGTTCAAATTTAACAACTATTAAAGCCAAATGTACAAATAAATCATGCATGGTTTATTTTCTTTTTTTTAAGGTATACAAACAAGGTCACAAGATGTAAATTAAATTGTGTTCGTGCTTCCATTTCTTACACCCGTGGCACAGGTTGTAGTTTCGAAACCGGCTCCCATCCTCTTTGTGATCTTTTGACTTGATCATCAGCGTAATTTTTTTTTAAGTTTTTTTTTTCTTACTTTTGAACAAAAAATTTAGAAGACTTTGGTATGTTTCACGGCATACTTTGCACGTTGCATTTTTTCAAGCAAGGTTTAATAATACTCATACGTAATTAACGCGTAATGATTTTGTATTTTCTTTAAATAAAAATTTGTTGCTTAACGTTTATCGACGCACACTAGCCGTAATGAGCCGGGTAGATTAGTAGTTTTTAATTAATAATAATTATTACCATCTATTTTTAAAAGAGTCTATTATAGTATATTTAAGGCGGATTAAAATAATAATGTGACTAAATAGTAATAATGTTTGGTGAAAATTAAGTAAGGGTCTGTTTGGTATGTGGTAATAGAATGGACAGTGAATGTAATGAATGAGGTAATGGAATGGACAAAGGAATGAAATGGACCATTTCATTCCGTTGTCTTGTTTGATTACCATGAGGGAATGGTATGTTGTTTGATAGGCTAGAAAAGACAAAGGAATAAAATCGGTGGTGAGTGGAGGCGGTGTTGGTGGGTGGCGGTATTGGGTGGTGGTGGGTGACGGTGAGTGATGGTGGTGGTGGGTGGTTGTGTGTAGGCTAGAAAAGACAAAGGAATGGAATGGAATAAATCATTATTTTATGTTGTTTGGTAGGCTAGAAAAGACAAAGGAATAAAATCGATGGTGAGTGGAGGCGGTGTTGGTGGGTGGCGGTATTGGGTGGTGGTGGGTGACGGTGAGTGATGGTGGTGGTGGTGGGTGGTTGTGGGTGGGGGTGGCGGTGGTAGTAGGTGGTGGTGGTGGGTGGGGGAGGAGGCGACATTGGTGGTCGGAGGTGGCGGTGGGTGGTGGTGACGGTGGCAGTGGGTGGCGACAGTGGCGGCGGTGGTGTGGTTATGGGTAGCGGTGGTGGTGGCGGCAAGATATGGCGGTGGGTGGTGGAGGCGGCGGCGGTGGTGATGGTGGTGAATGGTGGGAGGTGGTGGGTGGTGGTGGTTGGTGGTGGTTGGTGGTGGTGGTGGTGGTAGGAGGGTGTGGTGGTGATGAAGGGTGAAAGAGGGGATGGAATGAAAAAAAAATAAGGGGGTTGGATGGAATGAATTTGAGGGATTTAAAGGGAATGACATTATTTGTGGAATGGGTGATTCCATTCCATCATCCAACCAAACACCATTTTTTCATTCCCTCGTAATCGTCCATTTCATTCCAATTCTCATTCATGCATACCAAACGCTATCTAAAAGAATAACAACTATCATTGTAATTACGGTTAAACAAGATTTTCTTCCATCTCATATGTAGGTTTGTGCTCAAACAGGTGAGATCTCAAACTAGAATGAGCTTGAAATTGTACTAAAATAGGCTTTTATTGTTTGGTATTCGATTTTAAATCATGTTTGATCATTAGTGTCTTATATGGTTTGCATCTTTAAGCTTAGTTGTGTTGGTGATTTTAGTGTCATCAAATTATTTAGTGTATGACCAAATGTGTAGTCATATTGAAACATCAAACAAGTTGGTAAGTGTGGAATGCACACTTGTTTGATGATCTTATGACTTCTGGTGCTAAAAACCATATTGTGTCAAGAGGGCGAAGCCCACTTAACAACATAGTCTAGGGGCAACGCCCCTAGTGGGGTCAAAGGGGCAACACCCCTAGCTGGGGTTTACTCTTTCGGGGTCTAAGGGGCAATGCCCCTGGCTGGTGGTCCAAGGGGCAATGCCACTACCAGATTGGTCATGCTGACGGTAGTTTACTCTTCTAAAGTAAAATTGCTCTTCCTGAGGAAACTTGCTCTCATGGGTAAGTTTGCTCACCTGAGTAAGTTTTGCCTCTCTGGAGTAGATTGTCTCTCCTGAGTAGATTGACTATCCGGGGTAGAATGACTTACCAGTTGTGATTGACAGTTGTGGTCGTTTTCAGCCAATAACCGTCATAATGTTCCAATATAACTGTTTACCCCTTATATAAGTATGAATTTGGTCATTGTAATACATATACAAATTCTCTAACAGACATATTCGTTCTTGAATTTATGATTCTTATCCGATTGAATTTTGTGTATATCACGTAACACTACTAGAAAAGAGACCTTTAATGACACGTGAATTATGACACACAGCGTGTGTCATAAAAAATGTCATTTTTATGAAAAACATTGACACACACATTTTGTGTGTCATCTTTCAATGTCATGTTATATTTTTAAATCCCGCACCTTTCTGGCGCCCACATTTTTTCAATTCCTTCTTTTATTGCAAACAGACATATCTATGTATCCAGATAGAGATCGAAGGATGAGCGGAGCCGGCAGCCACCTCCGACGACGAGTCTGGCGATCCCCAACGGCTCAAGGCACCCCTCACATCCACGACGACGAATGGCGGACGACGAGGGTTAGTGCTCGGTTACTTGAATGACGATCAAGGGCTTAGATTTGAAGTGGCTTGTTTCCTTAATCGTCATTATTTGTACATTTTTATGATTTCCATGAGTTATAACACTCAATATTGCAGGTATGATGGCTTTTTCCTATTTGAATACGACGTTCTGACTTCTCCCGTCTCTAAACCCTCTAATCGGATGACGAGCGAAGACGACGTCTACAGAGCCCTAATCGGTTCACCTTCTTGGTGAAGAGAAGGGATGAGGTAAGAAGTTCATAACCTAGGTATGCAAGTTTGTATGGCTTTTTTGTTTTAGTTTTGTTTAAATTGTTACATTATTTTTCTCACTTGTCCTCTAGGGTTCTGTTCTTGTTGTGTGCAATCAGAGCCCTAAATATTTCACCCTTTATATGTTCTACAACTTATACATTCAAACGACGAAGAAGTTCTGACTGATGCTTGCTAATTTCCCCATTTTAAAAAGTTAATTTATCAAATTTTAAAAGCTCACCATTAAGCCCAATGTAGTTAGGTTAGTGAATGAGTCAGGCTTAAATATTGACCACTTCAAATGTAAAAAAAAACTGAATGAAGGATCAAAACAGTTACCGAATGTTATACTCAGCCCAGATTTAGTAGCTACCCATTAAAAATGGAAATAAAAAAAAACTACAGACCCTTAAACATATAATACAAACAATGCATAAATTATCTACAAAGTGCATCTACGCAGGTGAAAAAATTCTGTGCATTCAAATCAACCATTTGAGGTAAAAAAGATTAATAAACATTAATGCATTGAATGTATTTAAATGTTTTAACCAGTAAAAATGATCTTGTGATAACCTGAATTTAGTGAGAAACTACATTTTCTGGTGGTTATCTAAACACGCATCAACTTCAGCACTTAAATAAAAACTGAACCCTATAATTTCAAATAACAGTTAATAATCAACTTAAGTTACTATGTTTATGACTCATATTTTCTTATTTGGGTTGTTTGAAATTATAGACCACACCGATGCTACGAATAACAAAACTGACATTATACAATATATCATGAGAGGATTGATAAACTAACATAAAACAAATTTAGATTATAATACAAGTAAAGATATTAAATAGAACAATTCACTAACATGGTTATGTATGCTCTAACACACAGAAATATAATTTCATATAATAATATTTTTAACAAAGAAACTTTACTTCCCTTTTTCCTAAACAATTTATATATAAATATGATTTAAAAAGTTAACCCTCACAAGATCTTTGTAGTTCGTCAATATTGAAACTACAGTAACATGTGTAAACCCTAGAATTAAAAACGTCGAAGCTAATTTTTTTTATTTGATTGTATAAAGTTTTCAGATGGTTAATTTTGACGGTTTAGTGCGCCGCAACGCGCGTATAACACTAGTTTTTAAAAAATAGATAGAAAATACAATTTTCGTGCTAATTTCACCATTTTTTAATTCGAACGTAAGACCTCCACAATGGGAAGTCTTGAGCTACCATTGCACAAATGGCCAACAATTGAAATAGAATATAACACCACCTTGTGTTTAACTAGAAATTGTGCCCCACGCGTTGTGACGGGGTCGTATGGTGACATTAACATGTTTAAGTGCATAATTAAGCTCGTATGTTGGTGAATCTCGGTACACATATTGCGACTCTGACATTAATGTCGTTAAGTACGGTGACATTAGCACGATGTGCTATGCGACAGGAAGAAGACCTTAAATGGTTGAGGCAGTGACAAGAAACATGATTAAGTACATAAAAGAAATGTATAAAGTTACGGCGACTCAGTTAGTCCAATATAAAGAAATGTAAAACAAGCAAAGAAAAAAACCAAACAAAAAAACTATTGGACCAACAGACAGGTGACATGTGGTGTGGCGGGGGGGTGCTCCGATATATTCGTGAAAAAGAAGGATGGTAGTATTTGCATCTGCATAAAATGTTTCGACAAAGACTAACTTTAGAAACGTTCCATTAAATGCTTTCCTCAAAAACGCGTCGTAGAATTAAAAAATTTCCGTCTACGAGTTGGAACATTCTTGAAAATATAACCGAATTGCTCGAAGTTTTCAAAACCGCCACCACTTTTTTATCCGTGGCATATTATCCCACAAGTTCCTTAGCTCTTGAACAAATATTTCTAATGTGTAACAAATTAGCCGAGCTTGAATTTAAAAGTCCTCTTTTTACAAGCATGATAAAACCGATGAAAGCTAAGTTTGTTAAATATTTTAAAGAAATGTCTCCCGTTATAACTTGTGCCGCCGTGTTAGACCCTACAATTCATGTTTTCGGGGTTGAAACTTGGATTGATAAAATAACTTACGATTTGGATTGTATAGAAATTAACTTTGCAACTGTAACAAAAACATATTTTAACAAATGTTTACAAGATTTGTTCGATATTTATTTAAATAAATATGGTACAACATCAACCCCACTTGATACGATGGGTGTGGGCGCGGACACATCAAGTAGTAGCTCGAGAAATGTGAACTTAAATTTCTGTAAATTTATTAAATGGGCTCGAGGTACCACCCCGAGCAATGAGCTCGAAAGGTATATTTGAACAAACTTTTTATCATTTATGAGTCCAGATGTTTTTGAGAACTTTGATATTTTGGCTTGGTGGAAAAGCAACAAAGCTATTTTTCCTATTCTTTTCGCCATGGCCCAGTATATACTAACCGTACAAGCTTTCACGGTAACTTCCGGAATCGGTTTTTTCTGTTAGTGGCAGAGTGTTATTGATACGAAGAACTAAACTCACTCCTGCAGCAATGGAAATGTGCATTTGCTTGCAAGACCATTTGGATGCGGTAGAAAGGATACAAGATACAAGTTCACTTGAAGACGAAATTCAAGTCGAAGAATTCATACACGAAACCGAGGTCAACCAAAGAATGACGAACCCACTTACTGTTGAAGCACATTTGTGTGACAAACACTCTGGATATTGTCTTAGATTTTGTACTTGTCTTGTATGTATTAGTCTTTGTATTGTAGTGTCTGTACGTATTAGTTATCGGGTTGTAATTACTAATGTATGTACTAGTCGTCTGTTTTCTCTAAATGTTTTGCGCACTTAGCATGTGCGCAGGAATTACTTCCTGCGTACTTAGCAAGTACGCAAGAATACTCTGCGTACTTGCTAAGTACGCAGGAACAATTTGCCCTATGCACTTGTTAAGTGCGAAGAGATCAGGTCTAGTATAAATAGGCTAGGTTAACAGAAGATATGTACGGAGGCATTTTGCACTCAATTGTATTCTCTCTGTAACCTTCAAGTTTATAATAGACGGAGTTTGAAAGTGATTTCGTTGTCGGTTTACTTTGTGTTACTTGATTCTCCACCTAGTCACGGGCATTCCGCACCCGGTCCGACTAGTCACACACCCACACGTAACGATCCGAGATACCCAGGGACCTACAAGTGGTATCAGAGCATAGCTCTTGATTTCGAGTGTTGTGAGTGTGTTAGGAGCATCTTCTACACATCCTACAGAGATTTTTCAAGCAAAAGTGGTGTTTTTGTTGATTTTTGTGATAAAATGGGGGTAGCTCTTGAGCACTATTTTAGAAGCAAAAATCACTCAAAAACCGACTTTTGTTGTGTATTTGAGTGTTTTGAGCATCAAAGGTTGGTTAGAAACGAGTTTCTGACCCTTTGGCTCATTTTGTTTGGTCATATCTTCAACTTTTTCTGTCTCCGGTGAGATTCCAGTGACCGAAAAAAGTTGGTGAGGGTTGGTGAAAAAGTGACCTGCATACTTACCTTTTTTGGCCAAAAGGACAGTCTTCCTGCGTACTTACCAAGTACGCAAAACCATTTCTTGTTGCGTACTTAACTCCTTGCTGCGTACTTGTCATTTACTCCTGCGTACTTGTTAAGTACGCAAGAGCAAATTCTAAATACGCAAGACCAGGTCTTTAAGTGCGTAAGGCCAGATTCAAGTGCGCAAGTTGTTTTGACTTTTATGAAAATTGACTAAGTGATTCACTATGGCAAATCTTCAGAACCTCGGTAACCTTCTTAATTATGACAATGAGATTGGAACCCCACAGAAACCACCAAAGCTGCTTAATGTAAATGATTATTCGAACTGGAAAGCACGCTTTGAGCATTATATCTCATACACCGATTCTTCACTTTGGATACCCATTTTAGAGGGTTATAAGCATCCCACATATACATATCTTGATGAGAAAGTTCCCAAGCCTATCTCCAAACTTGATGAAGAAGAAAAGAAAGTTTATAACAGAGAGAAGAAGGTACACAGATCTATCACTATGGCCTTGACCAGGGAGTTATTTCACAGCTTCAGAGGATACGATAACTCCAAGGATCTCTGGAAGGCTTTGCAAAAGAGATTCGAAGGAAACAGCGACATCAAGAAGAGTAAGAGGGGTCTTCTTAGGAAGCAGTATGATTGTTTCAGATATCTGGAGAATGAATCTATAAATGAGTTTATCTCTAGATTCTATCATCTGCAAACTGAGCTGAAAGCTTATGACCTGATCTATCTGAATGAGGAGTTAGTTGAGAAATTTCTAGATGCCCTATCACCAAAATTTGAGATGTACATCACTCTGATGAGAGAGAACTCAAAGTTTTATGAGATGACTATTGATGAAGCAATCGGAAAGGTTCAAGCACATGATATGAACCTAAAACGAAAAGAGAGCTCAGGGAGACCACAAATACAAGACCCTTCTATGTATTTTGGGACGTCTTCCACAGCCAAGTCATCTGGTTCTGGAATTGCCCTTTTCTCAGGGAACTCTCATGAGGAGGATAACTCAAATGTCTGTGGTGCTCATGCTTGCTATGCAGCATCTGGATCTGGTTCTGGATCTCATCACCATAATTTCTCAAGAAATCCTTCTCCCACATCTTCAGCTAACCAATCAACAATAGCCAAGATAGCTGAAGATCATATGGCTTTATTCTCATCATGCATGCTTGCCTATGAGAACTTCATTGGCGGTAAGCTCACGGATCCCGAAACCATATAAGAAGACTTCAATCAGGTGGATCCGGATGATATGGAGGACATGAATATTCTATGGAATATGGCCATGATCTTGAGAAGGGCGAAGCGCTTCCTGAATAGAACTGGCAGAAAGTTTATTGGTGGATATTCAAATGCCAAGGTGGGATTTGATAAATCCAAGGCCAAGTGATACAAATGCAATAACTTTGGGCATTTTGCAAAAGAATGTCAAAAGGACGAAGCACCGGCCTCGGTGTTCACCAGACCTAGCCAAGGAAACAATCAAGGGTACAACAACTCCAACAGCCGCAATCAAAGTCAAGGTGGAACGTCCGATGCTTTGGTAGCACAACAAGACGACAGCTTTGATTGGGGTGTTCATCTGGAGGATGCCCTTATTGCTCAAACACAAGTTGGTCTCATGGCTGAGATTATGGAGATGATGGAAGCAGAGGAACGGGAAGCTTCTGTGGCTGAGCAAGAAGAATCTACAACTGCAGTTACCCTCATGGATATTGAAGAGGCATCTTGTTCATCTAATGAGGTAGATTCTAACTCTTTTGCTATCATTTCTTGTTCCAAATGTCTAAGCTTAAAGGTTGAAAATTCTAAGCTTCAAGACAAAGTCGAACCCCTTCGTATTGCAGCTTTAAGCTACAAAGAAAACGAAAAACGATACAAAGATTCAATTGAAACGTTGAAGAAAGAAAAACGTGATTATTCACTTAAAATCAACGATCAACAGTTTCATTTTGATGTTGCGTACAAGGGGTTAGAGAAAAGGAACAATGAGATCAACAAGCTGCAAAATGAGATCTTGCAGTTGAAAGGTAATATTGAGAAGTTGAAAAATTCTCGTTTTGTGGTGGAACACTACGAGTCTGTAGTGAGACAAAGGAATGGCTTAGGGCTGGGTACTAATGCCATTCCTCCACCAGTAAGCGGGAAATTTTTCAACGGCTTAATTGACATTGATTTGTCTTGCCTTGATGAGTCCTCGAGTCAGATGATTCCTCTAACAAGGATGATTCCTCAAGTAAGGCTGATTCTGCATCTGATGAAGAGTTCCTTACTGCTTCTGATGATGGGTCTGAGAACACCTGCCCTGAAGGAGTAGTCTCTGAGGAATTGCTCAGTGAACATAAAGTTAAGAAAAACATTATCACTGATTGTGATAATTGTATTTTGACTGAACCCGATATTGTTGAATCAAATGAAAAATTAAAAGTGATGCTTTATGGGGGGATATAAAAACATTAATAAAGTTAAAAAGGAAGCCTTTTCAGCTCATTTTGGGCTTGGCTATCAAGAAATTTTGCAAAAATATTATATTCCCAAGAACCATTCATCATCGGGTCAAACTACTGTTCACCAAACAACTTCTCCTGCTCATCATGCTGAGTCATCTAATGCCAGATTTAATGAGCCTTACAGGAGGACTTACAAAGAAAAGAGAACTTGCTTTCACTGTGGTATGGTTGGTCACATCTTTGTGAACTGCCCTGCTAAGAACCAAGGGAAATGGCCAATTGTTTCGCAACCGACTGTTATCTCTAAGTCACCACCAGTGAAGCGTTCCAAGAGTCCAAAAGAAAATGTGGTGAAACCACCAGTAAAACCTATGGTAAAGCCAAAGATCACATCTGAGGCTAAACCATATGTTCCAAAAAGGGAAAAGTTATCTGCTAAACCTTGTGCTTCTACCTCTGGTAGTGCACCTACTGGTGAGAAACATGTGGTTAAGCTTTCTAAGCCACAGAGGAGAAGAAGGAACAAGAGATTGAGAAAGCTGGAACAGCTGGCTGGAATTCAACCAGGTGAAGCTTCTACTAGTTCACCTGGTGTGTCTGAATGCAAGCCGACTGTTCCAGTAAAACAAAAGAAAAGGTCCTGGAACAAGAAATCTAAATGTTCTCAATCTTCTGATCCCAAGTCTTCTAAAGATTCATCTATTTTTTACAGTCACGATTGTGAATTAATTGAGGTTGTTTATTTTGAAAAAAGACGGACGACCCAAGACCACTATGGCTTGGGTCTCCAAATCTAATTAATTTCTTGTGACTCGTGCAGGGACATCCGAAGGGTACTATCTCTAATCGTTGGTATGTAGATAGTGGAT
This sequence comes from Smallanthus sonchifolius, assembly GCA_023525975.1. Lineage (NCBI taxonomy): Eukaryota > Viridiplantae > Streptophyta > Magnoliopsida > Asterales > Asteraceae > Smallanthus > Smallanthus sonchifolius. The sequence goes on from CM042029.1 coordinate 83,860,713, forward strand.
GCTCCCGACACATGACTGGTATCATGGCCCTGCTTCAAGATGTAAAACCATTCAGAGGCGGCTATGTGGCCTTTGCTGGAGAGAAAGGCGGTAGTATCACTTGTCAAGGCGGGGTTACAAATGGTTGTGTCAGCTTCGACAATGTCAACTACTGCGAGCAGTTAAAGCATAACTTGTTGAGTGTTTCTCAGATGTACGACAAGGAGTACTCCGTTATGTTTGACAAATCTGAATGCATGATTCTCAAACCTGGTTTTGAAATTCCTGAAGACTGGATTCTCATGCGAGCACCAAGGACAAACGACACTTATCATATTGATATGAGCGTGGCAACAACCACCTCATCAGTTGCTACTTGTTTGCTTACCAAAGTGACAGAGCTTGACTCTATCCTGTGGCATAGGAAACTCGGACACATTTCTTATCATAAAATGAATCATCTTGTCCGAAACGGTTTGGTAACCGGTGTTCCTAAACTGAGATTTGCCGTTGCAGATGAATGTATGCCTTGTAAAAAGGGTAAACAACAACGGAAGTCTCACAAGCCCAAGCTCCAAAACTCCATTGATACCCCTTTGAAGCTATTACATATGGATATGTTTGGCCCCATAAGTATCAGGGGTATTGGAGGTAAGTCATACTGTCTAGTTGTAACTGATGATTTCTCACGTTTTTCTTGGGTGCATTTTTTAGGTACAAAGGACGAGACTGCTGGCATTCTTCAATACCTGATCCTGAGCTTGGAATCTCTTTGCAAGTTGAAGGTTAGAAGAATAAGGAGTGATAACGGAATTGAATTCAAGAATAACTTGATGGAACTTTTCTGTCTCGGGAAGGGGATCCGTCACGAATTTAGTGCCCCGTACACACCTCAGCAGAATGGAGTTGCAAAACGGAAGAACAGAACATTGATTGAGACTGCAAGGACAATGCTGTCAGATGCAAAGTTTCCTGTCACTTTCTGGGTAGAAGCAGTAAATACAGCTTGTCACATTTTGAATAGAGTTCTGGTTGTGAAAAGGCACAACAAGACTTGCTATGAGTTGATCAACAATCGACCTCCCAATCTTGACTACCTAGTTCCTTTTGGTAGTCCATGTTCCTTATTGCTACAATACAAAGACCGTAAGTCTAAGTTTCATGCAAAAGCGGTGGAAGGCATCTTCTTAGGATATGTTGCCAACTCGCCTTGCAAGAGAGTGTACAATATAGGAACTCTTACTGTTGAGGAATGGTTCGAAGTGGATTGCAGTAAACACAGCACTCCACCAGAACCAACTGGTCCAGCTTGAGGTTTTGATTATGATGCGCTATTCAAGTCTTTCAACCTTCCTGATTTGTCTGCCAATGATGCCGTAAATGTGTATGAATTCTTTGGAGGCGGTGATGACTCCAGTTTCTCAACCCGTGCAACTATACCGATTGTAACTCCCGATTCCAATGCTGCATCTGCATCTGGAACTAATGAAAATGATAACATAGAAGTTGTTCATGTTGACGGAAATGACGCTCAAGCTAATCCTAACACTCGTGTAGGAAATGAAGCTCCAGCTGATCCAATTAACATTGAATCTTCTTCTTCTGGAACACAGGATATGGGAGAGTTGAGCACGAACCTCGATTCATAAATTCAGGTACCGGATATACCAGAGATGAGAGTGCATAAGAATCATCCAATTGACAACATTATTGGTGATCCTCATGCCGGTGTTCAGACTCGTCATAGACCCACTGCTGAGAAAACTAGTTTGTACTCTGAGATACTTGACACTAGTGTCATGGAAACATGTTTGCATGCTGCATTCGTGTTCCAGTTAGAGCCGAAGAATGTGAAGGAGGCTCTCGCTGACAAATGCTGGATTGAGGCGATGCAAGATGAATTGTCTCAATTCCAAAAGTTGCATGTGTGGGATTTGGTTGACTTGCCAAGAGGCATACAACCAATTGGAACCAAATGGGTGTTTAAGTGCAAGACGGATGATCGTCATGTCGTAGTGAAGAATAAAGCAAGGTTGGTTGTTCAAGGATTTTATCAACAAGAGGGCCTGGATTACACTGAAGTATATGCCCCAGTTGCTAGACTTGAGGCCATTCGACTGTTTCTGGCTTATGCCTCCTATGTCGGCTTCAAGGTCTATCAACTTGATGTGAAGAGTGCTTTCCTGTATGGAAAAGTTCATGAAGAGGTCTATGTCACTCAACCTCCCGGCTTTGAAGATCCGCATAATATCAATAAAGTGTATAAGCTCGACAAAGCACTTTATTGTCTTCATCAAGCACCTCGGTCATGGTATGAGACGTTATCAAAACATCTACTGTCAAATGGTTTCGACCGTGGACAGATTGACTCGACCCTCTTCATTCGGAAAGCAGAAGGTGATATTCTTCTTGTACAAGTGTATGTCGACGACATTATCTTTGGGTCTACAAATGAATATATGTGTAGGGAATTCGAACAGGTGATGAAGTCCAAGTTTGAGATGAGTAACATGGGTGAATTTTCATTCTTCCTAAGTCTGCCAGTCAGTCAAAGAGAGGATGGCATCTATCTACATCAAACTAAGTATGTGCAAGACATTTTGTCAAAATACAAGATGAATGATAGCAGTACTTATGGCACACCTATCCCTGTCAATCATGGTCTGCATCCAGACAAAGATGGAAAGGATGTGGATTGAAAATTGTACCGTGGGATGATCGGATCTCTTATGTATCTCACAGCTTCAAGGCCCGACATAATGTTTGTTGTATGTTTGTGCTCAAGGTTTCATTCACAACCGAAGGAGTCTCATATGATAGCTGTCAAGAGGATATTCAGATATTTGAAGGGGAAACCCCATTTGGGTCTTTGGTACTCAAAGCAGCAATCATTTGATCTCAAAGCCTATACTGATTCAGACTATGGCGGTTGTAACCTTGATAGAAAGTCAACTTCTGGTGGATGTCAATTCTTGGGAGACATGCTGGTTTCCTGGAAGTGTAAGAAGCAGTCAACGGTTTCTGTCTCAACATGTGAGGCAGAGTACATTGCTGCAGCGAGCGGTTGTTCTCAGATATTGTGGATTCAGCAGCAATTGAGAGATTACGGCTTAAACTTCACTGGAACTCCACTGTTCATTGACAACAATGCCACCATGTCCATCACAAACAACCCGGTGAAACATTCCAAAACTAAACATATTGAAATTCGCCACCATTTCATCCGTGATTGTGCTGAAAAGCATCTCATTGAACTTGTAAAGGTTCACACGGATGACAACTTTGCTGACCTTTTCACTAAGGCGTTTGATCGAACCCGTTTTGAACATCTTGTCAACATGATAGGAATGTTCAATCCAGAGTGAAAACTTGTTTTTCTTACATCAATTCAATTCATGAAAGTTAAATTTTATTTCTTTTAAGTTTTCTGTATAATTCTTTTAATTTTCAAATATTTTATAAAAATCTAAACAAAATAGAAAACCAGAAAATTTCAAATTTCTCTTGAGAAAAGAGAAAATGATAGTACATCAGAAATGATCTAAACGTCATAGACTACACATATGAGAAATGATTGCGTCATGCTTACTTGATTGTTTAAATTGTTGTGTTTTTTAATCTGCTTGTTTACAAGTAATTTGAATTGTCAGTAGGCTATAAGCATCTTTGAATCATTAGTAGTGTGGAAATTAAATCAATACTACAACTGTGATTTGAACCCATGTTTGCTAGTGTATGTGGTAAAAGAATGCAAAAGATCACTATCAGATACATGATGTTAGATTTTGGCAATTATCTTCTTTTGAGACCATTTTTGGGATAGGTCGTTAGCACAATTAATGCGGTTAATCTCACTGCCCATACTCACAAGTATGCAATGAGAGATTGAATCAAGACATGTCTTTACATCAACCGTTGAGCGTGTATTCACCCTTGAATCATTCACATTCATTGAATTCAAATCCAGATAAAAGTTGGATTCCCTTACCTAAATACTCAAACACCATATTCATTATCCTGAATCATCATACCGATATTCACTGAAGAAATCACATGAAACCAAGACAAATGAATCACTCGATTCTGAATCTTATGATTCCTGATAATCCCTATGGATTCTGTTTGATTTTTCCTGTCCTAATTGATGTAGCCTCATTCTGTAAATTTAGAAAATCATTAGGAAAATCTTAGATGCCTTGAGATAATGCAATTTACATTCCTGTAGCATAACAGTGGGGTACACGTTGTATATCATAAAATTAATACCTTAACACACAAGAACGTGATACAAAGATGCTTATGGTTTCAAATCTTATAATATTGTCAACTTGAATTACTTGTTTATGTGCTTATTACGTATGAATAAATTGTAATCCATGACATGATCCCATATTCTTTGATGTTTATCCTGTATCGTTTTTGCTATAGTTTAGCCTGATATGATCCTCTGCTCGTGTCTTTGAACAAAAATAGTGTGTGTGAAAATGTGTATATCGTTACTCTGAAAAGATCAAAAAGATTTTAAGTTTGTGTATAGTTCAATTCCAATTAGAAAAACCAAAAATATTTGTGTCTAACCTTCGTGAATTGAGTTTGAATCCTCTTGATTGAATATTTTTATCTTGTTCGTTATTTGGCTAGACTTCCTCATAATTTGAGTTGAAATATATGGGTACACATGAGTCTCTGTGTACTTGTTAAGTGCACAAGGGTTTTAACCCTTGCGCACTTAACAAGTACGCAAGACTTAAGTCATGCGTACTTAAGTACGTAGGAGTTAAGTCCTGCGCAGTTAACAAGTATGCACGACTAATATTGTGTGGGTATATATACAGGACTTAGAAATTTTTCTGAGTTTATCTCATTTAAACTTCTTCGACACTGTTGTATACCACTGATCCTCTACCACTCAAAATTTCGTATGTTCCTAAACGGTTTTTCGTCCCGATCTTAGTTTCATCATCATCTAACTTACATTTGGTGAGAATCTTGGAGCATTTCATCCGTTAAATCTAGATTTTTGGACCGATTTGTGATCTTGAAGAACTAGGTTTTGGACTTTGATTTTTGACAAATTTTGGTTGTTTTTAACTAACATTGTAACCTAAAACTTGTTTAAACTCACTAATCGAAGCTCGATCATCACATAATCGTCCTCAACTTTCTTTGATTTTGGTTTTGACCCTTGGTTTGACCGTGGGTTACGTGGGTCGATTCTTAGGTCAAAAAGACCGGTGTTTAGTGCATGTTTGATGTTGGTTTTGTTTCCATTGGTTGTAAACATGGTTTTCAACCTAGTGGGAACCAAAATTTCCATAAAAATTCACAAGTTACTGAGTTTGGGTTTTCAAAATTTTGTATAAGTGTTAAGTCGTGCGTACTTAACAAGTACGCAAGACATAAGTCATGCTTACTTGCTAAGTACGCAAGACCTAAAACCTGCGTATTTGACAAGTACGCAGGAAGGGAATTTCTGAAATTTTTCAAAGTCTGATTTTTCAGTTCTCTGTGAATGTACTACACTTGGTCATGTGTATTCAATTCCAATGATGCTTCTTGTTCTTATTGTGTTTATTGTTTGTTTTTGCAGTGATGGCTCATGCATTTACCAGGGAATTCAATCTGGTGGCTCTAACACAACCTGAGTGGAAGGGTGCTGCACTTCAATATCGGGAGATAGTCGATTTCCTGAACCGCTCAAAGATCAGCTATGCCATCTCTGCTGATCCTATTGTCTCAAGACCATATCTGGAGCAATTCTGGGAAACTGCTGATCACGACTGTACAGTAACCCCAAACGTCATTAGGGCTACTGTAGCAGGTCATGATATTGCTATTTCTGAAGACACCATCAGACGAGTACTACAGTTTAGGGACTTATCAACTGATCCGGTGAGTTACCCTGACTACTTCGTTGATGAATGCTGGAGACAGAGGATGGGGTATGTTGGTTCCATGGACTACTCCTCGTATAAGAAGATGTGGGTACTTGATCAGTGGCGTTACTTCGTGCACGTCATGATCATGTGCCTGTCTGCTAGAAAGGCGGGAAAAGATGCCATGGGGCATGACTTGGCAGCTGCAATGGTTGGCCTCTCTCTTAACAAGGGTTATAACTTTTCAAAGTATATCTACAAGTCTATCACCGATCAGATCAATGCTGCTGATAGGTTTAGATTTCTATTATACCCTCGGTTCGTGCAGCTGTTGATTAATGATGTTGTACCCAATCTACCTCAGATTGGAGAGAGACTGCAAGTCAAACTGGTGGACAAGAGAGTGTTTGCACAATTTCTAAAGCCAGGCAGTGTAGAACCTACCCCTGAGCACACTCCTCTCTTTGGCCACCTAATAAACGAAGCATATGTGGCCTCTGCTGACTTCAGATGGTATAGTGCAGAGTCTGAACTCAGTGAACATAGTGATGAACAACATGAAGAAGAGGAAGCTGAATCTGAAGATGATATATCCGACGATGAAAGAGACGAAGAACAGGGAGTTGGAGGTGCTGAAGATTCCGACTCAGAAACGACCGAGTCAGATTCCTCTGATTCTGATGATGCACCATCCCATGCATACCCACGAAGATTGACGAAGGTGACCCTTCCCGAGTCATATTCCAAGAGAAAGAGACAAGCGACTAGCAGTGAATACGAGCTCGATTCTGATTCGGACGCTGCTATAGAGAGATGCAGAAGAGAAAGTATAAACAAGCAACGGGGGGATAGGCCGCACCAAGCTATCCTTCGTGAGGTAGAAGTTAGTGCTCATAGGCAAGCAAGTGTCACGACTGCGAGTACTGATTCCATTTCTACCTCACCTTCACAACAGCTTTATAGGCGACAGCGGAGGAGGCCACGGGTAACACCTGATGTGGCTACCACTGCTATCACAGAGGAGGTTCCTGTGATAGTGTCCCTCCCTGTGCAATCTGTTCAAGTGGCGGTGAAAACTCCTATTCTAACCGAGTCTGTCACCATCACCCCTACCACCATCCAATCAACCTCCATCCCTACCTCAATCCCTACAACCACCCTCCACCACATCAGTGAACCTTATCATGAATTTGACTTCAATCAAGGGTTTGATTTTGGAGAATTATTTTCCTTCCCGACCAATCAAGCCGAAGCATCGTCTTCCAGGGGACCTGATCCTCGTGATACCCGGATCACTACCCAAGAGACTCAGGTCGCTGGTCTTCTTGAAACGCTACGGAAATCGAGAGAAGAATCTGACAAACAACATGGGCAGATTGACTCTCTGATTGATGAGGTAGCCGCACCAAAGAAACAGCGGGCGACTGATGATAAGCAACGTTTAGAGCATGACACTATGGTGAAACTGGTCTGTGATATGGCCAAGACGCTTGCTGCTCAGGGGGAGAGATTGAAGGAATTATTGGAGAAGCAACCACCTAAGCCTAGCAGTGAAGAGGCTTGTCACTTAGTTGATCTAACTAAGGGTGATGATCAGGACAAGGATCCTGAAGCCGGACAGTGGAAGTGAGCAGCAATCGTTGGCTTTGGCGATTGTTCCCATCTCTGTCGTGTTTATGGCTGAGGGGGAGTCCACTCAGAGTGAAGGTGGAGGTGATGCTTCAGGAGGTAATAAAGGAAAGTCGGTGGCTGACGTTTTGAAAGATCTATCCGACGATGTATCGGATGATGTGATCCTATTCTTAGAGCCAGACTACTCCAAAGAAGCACAGATCGAAGCTCTCTGCAATCTGGAAGAGGGAGAGATCGACTCTGGTGGCGACTGGGATGAGGAGGATGATGATGTTGTAATCGAAGTTCCCAAGGGCGACGGGGAATGAGAGTATGAGTTTGAAGATGGAGAGATGTTCGAAGTTCCATCCTTTGAAGACACATGTTCAGTCGAGCCTGCTAGTACTGTTGAGGCGTCGACTGAAGCCTCCCCTGCCGACCTTACACATGTGGATCCAGAGGCACAGAAAGACAAACATATGCCTGCAAGTTCATCGAAGGATCCGGCTCCTGTCTGGAAAAAGACATCAATCATAGACAAACATGGAGCGACAAGGATGATCTTAGCTGTGAGGTTCGAGGAGGATAAGAAGTTGTTTGCAATCAAGCCAGCTGGGGGGTTCAATACTTGAAACCAACCAGCGAAGCTTTCAACTCCTTGCCAAGATACGACCTCGTGAACCTAGCAAACCGAGAGCTGCTGGGTCACTCAAATCACGCAGTAGCGATGGGTTTGTGGCAGGTTCTACAGCGAGAGGTAAGATCTGGGAAGTTCGAAATGTTTAAGCCTCAAGTGCCCAAGCGAGTCAGGGACAAGAACGTCAGACATCCTGTGACTAATAAAAACTTAAAGAAACTGGTGTACAAGCCAGTGTTGTGTGAAACCAAGATTCCTCTGAGCAAGTTATCCCAGGATATCCTCGGTAACATATGGTACTGGTTCGTAGATCCTAAATCGGGCGAGGCGGTGGTGATTGGAAAGGTGTGGTCCGAGAGTGGAAGCTTAGTACCAAGGGAACTAATCAGAGTGTTTGATGAAGTCTGCTTCATAAACTTTTTCTGTGAAAGATCTGGAGGCGCTAGCGGACAGGTACTGCATGTACACGGACGATTGGACAAAGTTCCTTGCTTCTAAATACGACAAGGTGATCAAGTTCTGCCTTGATTACAAGAAGAAGATGGAAGCTAAAGCTGGGGAGCAGTGAAGACCGAAGACAATCCAGAGTTGTTGTCAAGGGGGAGTTTGTTGAAGCACGTTTGTGTGACAAACACTCTGGATATTGTCATAGCTTTTGTACTTGTCTTGTATGTATTAGTCTTTGTATTGTAGTGTCTGTACGTATTAGTTATCGAGTTGTAATTACTAATGTATGTACTAGTCGTCTGTTTTCTCTAAGTGTTTTACGCACTTAGCGTGTACGCATGGCAAATTGTTACGCAAGAATACTCTGCGTAGTTGCTAAGTACGCAGGAACAATTTGCCCTGCGCACTTGTTAAGTGCGCAGAGATCAGGTCTAGTATAAATAGGCTAGGTTAACAGAAGATATGTACGCATGCATTTTGCACTCAGTTGTATTCTCTCTGTAACCTTCAAGTTTATAATAGACGGAGTTTGAAAGTGATTTCGTTGTCGGTTTACTTTGTGTTACTTGATCCTCCACCTAGTCACGGGCATTCCGCACCCGGTCCGACTAGTCACACACCCACACGTAACGATCCGAGACACCCGGGGACCTACATTTACGGATGAAGAACTCGCCGAAAATGAAAGACTATGAGGCTCCGTTAGTAATTCTGAGCATGACGGCGAACAATAAATAATAAAAACTCCAAAAAATTAAAATATATTTTTCATTTTCTCGTATTTCCGAACTTTTACAAGATAAATAAACGTTGAACTTTATGTTTTTAGTTGTTATATATTTATCTTTTAATTTATTTTATTTAAAAAAAACGGTTTAGTTAGCAATACCGGTCTTAAACCTACTGGACCGGTTCAAGAGGTTTATGATATCCTTGCTTGGAAACCAGTTTAACCCGAACCGGTTTACAGACTCAATCTTGACCAAACCGGTTCTGGTCGATTTTAAACGGGTTCGGTTTAATAAACCGGTTTGTGCACCTCTTTCTCAAAAAAATTAAAGCCCCAACCCCTGGTTTGAATCACATGCGACTACACATACCAGACCATCGTCATACCAGAATCACAAACTCTCTCTTTCGCCCCTTTTTCTTCTTCCCTTTGAATCACAGAGTTTGTAGGAGGCACATTACATACATCATTTATCTCTAAATCATTCCTTCCAATCACAAAATCACATCCCCAAACCCTAGGGTTTCGGACGTATTTCAAATTCGCAACAAACAAATATCCAATTCGTACAGATGTATACGACGCAGCAGAGGGTAACGCGTTCTCCATTATCAATCACCCCACGCGCCGACGGGCAGACGCTCGGAAACCCTAGCAGACACGTATCAGGGAAGGGTAAGGCGGTGGCGTTCATTGACGCCCCGCCGCCTCCCCCGCCGCTAGGGTTGTTGAATGAGAACGGAGCGACTCCGGCGGGGGAAGGCGAGGGGTTCGACGATTGGAGGCGGTTTAAGGAAGCAGGGCTGTTGGATGAGGCGATTATGGAGAGGAAAGATCGTGAGGCATTGATTGAGAAGGCTGATAGACTTGAAAAAGAGGTATTTTTTGGGACTTTTAATCTATCTTTTTTGTTTGATTGTTTATGTATCAACTATAATCAGAAAATGCTAGTTTCATTTCCTGTTAATAATTGTTTCTCCCATAACTAATCTTTGTTTGTTTTGATAACCATTTTTTCAGTTTACTAAAGTTCAAATCAGTTATGATTTACAATTTGTTAGAAGAAGATTACTAACACTTAAGTTCAAAGCACAACAACAAAGATATATATGTGTGTGTGAAAAGATTACATCACCTCGAGGCGAGGCGGTAAGAAAATGAATACGAGGCTACACCTTAGGGGACATTTTTCTACGTGCACCTCGAAGGGTCGAGGCGCTCAAAAAAACGTTAAAGGTGTACGCCTTGAGGCTTGCTGTTTTAGGGTTTAGATGATGAAATTAGTTAGGAAAGTTCTATATTTATAAGATATATAATTTTTATAAGCTGTTTTAAACTTTTTATGATGAAATTAGTAAGGATATGATGATTTGCTCCAAGGCGCAGAAGTGCAACCAGGCGCAGGGTTGGTGCCTGGTGGGGAGGTAGGCGCGATTTGGGCTTTTCTTTCAAAGGCGAGCCTAGGCGCAGAAGTGCAACCAGGGGCAGGCTTATTTCTTTTTTCTTGTTCATCTTTTTTTATATATAATATATGGTTTCTCTTAAGCTTTTTTTGTTGTATTTTTGAAACCAAGGCCGGAACTTGTCTAAAACCCCTAATCAAGCCTGAAATCAACCTAAAAAAAAGCCTTAAACAAGTTTAAAACCCCTAAAAATGGTATTCTTATACTATGCGCCTAACTTAAAAAAGCCCTCGCTTTTTTTGCCCCTCGCGGCAAGGCTCCGGGCTCGGCCTATGCGCCTTGACAACTATGTATATATCTATATGTGTGTGTGTGTGTTTGTGTGTGTAAAGAGTACTAACACTTAAATTTCTATGAAAAACAACAAAGATATCTGGTGGTTTCTTTTTACTGGGAATTTACTTCTACTCATGTGTTTCATATATTAGCATCTCATTTCTAGTCAGTAGTCACAATTTTTGTTTTCTATTTGCAGTTATATGATTATCAGTATAATATGGGACTCTTGCTGATTGAAAACAAGGAGCTGATGGCAAGCACTGAGGAGCTTAAAGAAGCACTTGCAGAAACACAAGAAGTTGTTAAACGCGAGGAGGCTGCGCATTACATGGCTTTATCTGAAGTTGAAAAACGATATGATGATTTGCGGAAAGCTTTAGAGTTTGAGAAACGGTGTCGGGCTGATGTGAGAGGTTTTTTTGTCGATGGTGTTGGTTTTTATGGTTATTGTGTGTTTTGATTGTATGTGTTTTTTTTGCAGCTTGAGAAGGCGTTGCGGGAAATTGGTGAAGAGAATAAAGAAGTTAGACTTAAATCTCAGACTAAATTGACTGATGCGAACAGTTTAGTAGCTGGAATTGGGGATAAAGCTAGACTGGTGGAAGAAAAGATGCAGCAAGCGGATGCAAAGCTTGCTGAGGTGGACAGCAAGAGTTTGGATTTAGATAGAAGGTTGCAAGAGCTAGAGACCCATGAAAGTGTGTTGCAGAGTGAACGCAAATCGTTTATTGCAGGGTATGTTTTGCTAACATTATTATAACAGTTTTGAATGATTATATTTATGGCGTATTTGGATTTGGGTTTGGAACTGATTATCTAATCATGTGATTATTGCGATTTGAATAGAAAATAATCAGATAATCAGAAGCAGAACGTTTCTGAATGTTAAAACTTGATTATATTAATTATTGCAACAAAAGTAATTATTAAAGGGTAAAATAAAGTTACTTTTTTTTACCTAGTTTGAAAGACTCCTTAATTTCGTAATAGTCATTTTCCAGTTTCTAAACATCAAATAGTTTGATTATTGCATATGCAAACCTTATTCACCCCATTTTCTTATAACTTCTTTGATCTGTTTGATATAATAATGATTTTTTTTGTAATAGACGAGAAGCATGGGAAAATACATATTCCAAACAGAAAGAGGATTTACGGGAATGGGAAAGGAAATTGCAAGAAGGTGAAGAGAGGTTATGTGAAGGTAGGAGAATTATCAATTCGAGGGAGGAAAAAGTCATTGAAATCGAGAAGACCGTTAAACTAAAAGAGAAGGATCTCGAGGATGCACATAATAAGATTGCCTCCAGCATTTTGGAGTCAAAGAAGAAAGAAGATGATATAAACAACAGATTATTGAACTTAGTTGCAAAAGAGGAAGTATGCTTTTGACCTTTCTTTTCTGTTGACTAGATTATTCACAAGTCAACGATTTCATTGTTAATAATTTATCTCTTTATTTGGTTGCAGCAAGCCGGGTTGATTAGAAAGAACCTTGACATTAAGGAAAAGGAACTGCTCGATTTGACAGCGAAACTGACTGCAAAAGAAAGAGTGAGTTCATACTTAATTAATTGTCTGTGTGCATATGAGGAATTTTCCACTTTGTCAACTAATGGCTTTAGGCGGGTTGGGTGACATGTCAAAATGGGTTTGGGTTGAAAAGAGTTGATGTTTTCAATTCTGGACAAGATAGGCTGGGTTAGGCCGGGTTGACTCGAAAACACTTTCTGTTATCCTTTCAATTTTTTTGAAGTCATTGATGCATAAAAAATAAAAATAAAAAATAAAAATTCAGAAATAATTTTTTGTAGGAAAACTCTACATAATAGTAACCATGTTTCTCAAGTGTTCCACTAAAGTCATTCATAATTTTTTTGTTCCTCTAAAGTCATTCAAGTTTCATTAGGTGTTTCAATCTTGTGAGATTTTTTTAAGTGTTAAAATTTGTTAAAAGTGAGTGACCTAAATGAAACATATATGAATCGTAGTTACTGTTTAGTGATTATTTTTTCTTTATATTTGAATTAAATTGAAAATTCTGAAACTTGGTTATTATTTAGTGCTTTTTCCCCTTCCTATTACCTCACTAATTAGTAATTAGGATTCATATATGTTCCATATAGGTCACTTAATTTTAATGAACTTTAACATTTATAATTTTTTTTTACAAAACTGAAACACCTAATGAAAGTTGAGTGACTAGAGGAACAAAAAAACCGAGTGATTTAGTGGAACATTTTGGAAACTTGGTTACTGTAGTGTGAAGTTACCTTGTTCGACACATGCCCGATGTAGCTATTTTTTGTTTGACTTGTTTGGGATAAAATGCCACCCAAATTGACCCACATGTAAAGAAAAGATTGAAATTGCGCCTCTGATTATGTTTGTTTTGCTGCAGGTGGAGATCCAAAAGCTTCTAGACACCCATAAAGATGCTCTCGAAACTAAAAGGCGGAATTTTGATTTAGAAATGGATGAAAAGAGGAAATTAATTGAGGCTGACATGAGAAGCAAAATAAAAGCTGTTGAGCAGAAAACAGATGAATTAAATCATGAGGAGGAAAAATTAAGAAAGCTAGAGCAATCTCTTGAAAAGAAGTCAGCAAGATTAAATGATAAGGAGAAGGAGATTGACTTAAAGTCAAAGTCACTGAAAGAAAAGGAGAAATCTAGTAAAGCAGAAGCAAACAAGTTGGAACTTGACAAGAAACAGTTACTTGCTGAGCAAGAAAGACTAGAAGTTCTGAAAGTTGGTATAGAAAAAATAAAGGATGAGATCACTCAACAGGAGCTACAAGTTCAAGAAGAGATTGAAAAACTTAAAATCACCGAAGATGAAAGAACAAATTATTCCCGTTTACAGTTAGAGTTAAAAGAAGAGATAGAAAGATGCAGGCTGCAGAAAGAGTTGATTATGAAGGAAATTGATGATTTAAAGAAAGATAGATTGAAATTTGAGCAGGAATGGGAGTCATTGGATGAGAAAAAATCAGTTATAAGAAAAGAAATGATAGAATTTGATGAACAAAAAGAGAATTTTGAAAAGAAATTGAAATCTGAAGAAGAAAAGTTGGAAAAAGAGAAACTTTCCACAAAAGATTATATAAAACAGCAGATGGAAGTTGTTAAGCTGGAGAAAGAAACGTTTGAGGCGACAATGAAGCATGAAGAATCCCTTTTAGTTGAAAAATATGAAAACGAGCATAGGCAATTTCTTCATGATTTTGAGAAAAGAAAAAGAGATTTTGAGGTGAATTTGCAGAATAAACGAACGGAATTGGAGAGAAATATGGAGGAAAAAGAGAAAGCATTTGAGGAGTTGAGGGAAAAAGAATTAGATAATATTAATTACTTGAAGGAAGTTGTAAGAAAAGATTTTGAAGAGTTGAAATCTGAAAGACAGAGAATTGATAAAGAGAGAAATGAGATTGTATCAAACAATGAAAAGTTAAAAGAAAACCAACTTGAAGTGCAAAGTGACATCAACGACCTTGCGGTTCTTAACAAGAAGATTAAAGATCAAAGGGAAGATTTTGTGAAGGAGAGAAACCGTTTTATTGAATTTGTTGAGAAGTTAAAGAATTGTGAGAACTGTGGGGAGATTATTAGAAATTATGAGTTTTCTGATACGCCAGTTCCTGATGTTAGAGATGGTTCTTCAAATCCAAGGACTTCAAATGAAAATAACGAAAAGTCTGAGGGTATTATGGCAAACAAATTGAAGTCTTGGGTCAGCACAACTGTGTTTAAATTGTCTCCTCACAGGAAAACCAAGTACCAAAATGATGAAATCCCCAAAACGCCCCTCCCAGATATGGTGACCGATCTAGATGCAAAAACTGATCACCCAAATGTGCCAGCTGGCATGGAGGGTGATAATATTGTTCAAAAGGAACAATTAGGGTTTGCAAATGGTTCACATGATGAGGATGATGATCAGAGCTACATGGGAAGCAAGAATCTTGAAGTTCCGGAAGCTTCTGAGCAATCAGAGATGAAAAGTGCTAGGAAAAAACCCGTGAGAAAACCGAAAGGTAGGCCCCGTAAAACTCCTACGGTTGAGCCAGTGGCTGAAGAAAATTCTGAGAAAATATCAGGGCTCAGTACAAGAAAACGGGCCCATGCTGAAACATCTTTAGTGAGTGGAAGCGAGATGGATGGAGAGAGTGAAGTTCATTCTGAGAGTGTAACCACAGGTGGTGGTGGTGGGCGGAGGAAGAGGCGGCATACATTTGCTCCCTTACCCCAAACTCCCGGAGAAAGTCGATATAATCTCAGGCGACACAAGACGTAAGTTTTTTCAAGGTTTCTTGGTAGTCTTGTGATCCAAATATTTTGAAAGCGTTAAAGACTGTTGTTCTTTGTTTTTGTTTTTATTTTGAACTTGATAATTTACAAATCAATGTGAGATGTTTTCATGTTAATTATAAGTTTCATATACCGAGAATTTGTTTATTCTATAAAAGATAAATTGATTGTCTGTTGTTTCTTGAGCCATTCAATACTGAACCAACTTTAGTAAAGAACCGTGAGAACTACATAAACACTTATACCTATTTTTATAAATATGATACATAAGACAATCTCTCTCTCTCTCCCTCCCTCCCTCCCCCCCTCCCCCTCTCCCTCCCCCTCTCCCTCTCCCTCTCCCTCTCCACGTGATTTACCTTCTAGGCACTACGTACAATTGCTCACGCGGTTCTCGCAACTTTACTTAAAACTGGTTCTGTATTGAATGTGCCTGTATGTATATATATTATACAAACTGTGAAACTAACAGTTTGGCTGGTGATAATCCCAACTTTCACTTTTGTTGTCAATGACAGTCTCAGTAGCATAATCATCATATATTTACACTCGATTCTCGCTCGATTTCGCTTGTACGTTTCTTCATTTCATTTAAAATCGTCACCTTGAGCGAAAATAAGTGTAAATCTATGATTATTATGCTACCGGGACTGCAATTGACAACAAAAGTGAAAGTTAGGATTATCACCAACCAAACTGTTAGTTTAGATTATTATCAGCCAATGAGTCATAGTTTGGATTATTAAAAACCAATTTGCCTTTGAATAAAGATTGCAACTTTTGACGATTTTTTGAGAAGTACCTTTTAATGTTGAGCAAAAACAATGGAGTTCTTGAGACCCCAAATCAATAATTCTATTCATTTTGTAATGATGACAGTGAGGAAATTGAGGATTTGGTTAGCAAAGTTACTAAAGAAAAATTGTTGCAATTTATATTTGACATCTCAAGCATGCAGTTTCAGTAGCATTTACTTTGGTTTGTAAACAGAAATAATTTTGATTTTCAATTTTAAATGTGTTATTA
Organism: Smallanthus sonchifolius; assembly: GCA_023525975.1. Classification (NCBI taxonomy): domain Eukaryota; kingdom Viridiplantae; phylum Streptophyta; class Magnoliopsida; order Asterales; family Asteraceae; genus Smallanthus; species Smallanthus sonchifolius. The sequence goes on from CM042029.1 coordinate 83,877,072, forward strand.
TCAAGTTTGAATTTCCAAAAATGGAAGTGGGTTCTTGGATCTACCATATTAGGAAGTTGATAAATATATGACTGTATTTTACATTTTTACATGTTTAAATCTGTGTTTTTGCTTTTTATATGATGATCAGTGAAGATACCGCCCCTGAAGCTAAAGCTTCTACCAATAATATTAAGAAAAAGAAAGAAGTTTCTGGAACAATAGAACATGAAACTGCGCCTGCAGTGGTTACAGAAAGCGCTAACGATGTTGCCAGCTTGTCGGTAGAGCATGTCACAATCAGCAAAAAAACCGACACCCAGATATTAGACACAGCTGTAAGTATATGTATTTATTATTTTCCACATGTACAAGTAATCCTGTGATGGTAACTTGGTATAAACGTATGATATGTTGCAGTTTAAAACACAAGGAGATGTTGCAGGCAGCAGTGGCGCCGTGAAAATTGTTAAAAATACAGAAATAGTTGAGGAAGTTAATGTTGCACATCAGTGCCAGATCTTGGATGTCCATGATGATGATGATGAACATGATGATGACAGTGAAGAAGAAGAAGCAGAACATCCTGGTGAAGTATCCATTGGAAAGAAGATATGGAAATTCTTGTCGACATGATCGATTAGTTTCGATGCTTTCATGTATTTTAGACTGTAAAACAAGTTCATTTCATATCATGTAGGTTAGTATGTTCTGTAACTTCTTTGCATGATTTTTGTGGTCTATTTTGGTGCATTGTATTTACATTCATAATATTGATTTTATCCTGCATATTCTTAGAAATAAAACACGCCTCTAGCGTATGTAACTTCGAGTTTCCTTTAAAACTAAGCTAGCAAAACAAGAGGAATGGGTGAGGTAACATGTCGAAAGGTTTTGGGTCAAAATGTGGGTTACCTTGTAATGAGTCATTTTGGAAAGGGAGTATCAAGGTGAGCCCATATGGCCCGGACCCATTTTGACGAATATACTTTGATCCGTTACCTGACCCGTTTGCCAGGCTTATTAATATGCAGCGTGTTTGCTAATGAGTTCGGTAGCGGCCTACTTTCTATAAGGAAGTGAAAACAGGTTTGGTCACGGAAATTGGTTTCGTTCCTTTTTCAGTTTTCTCTTCAAGTTAGTTTCTTTATTAGGCTCTCTGTAGTGGAACCGTGAACTAGGGCGTGGTCCACACTGGAAGCGTGAACCGACGTGGAACACCGACCCTGTAGGGCGTGAAAGGGGGTGCAGGTGGGTAGGCGTGAGGCAAATCACGTTGGTGAGCAAGCGTGAATGGGGCAACGTCGGGTTTTTTTTGGAAAAAAAAAATATGTAGTGAAACCGTTACGTAGCTTAGTGATATGTCAAGTGATTGCCCATATACTGACGTGGCAGGACGTGAATCACTTTTCAGTGAAATCACTGCGGATAGTCTTGTCTCTGTTCAGGACATGAGGTTGGTTTCCAGGTTTTATCTCCTGCAATTAATATTTGAGTGATTATAATTCAATGAGGGCTCAGATGGCTTCTTTTCTTCTAATTATTTATGAATTTTTTAAATTTTTAATGAACCTTTAAAAAAAGGGACTTCATAGTTGTTAGTGTTTTTAGTTGAGATTTCAAATGTGAAATTATTTATTCAGTAAATTTATATGTTAAAATCATTGTTTACTAATTTCACTTGAACAATATACAACTGAATATCAAATAAAACCAATATTTCTAGATAAAGATGTTCAGAAAAATCAGGACTCGAAGCGTGTTTGAAAAAACCTTGATTGAAATAGGCTTGTCTGTAAAGCACAAACCGGTCTCGGTTTATTTGCCAAGGTAAGCTCAGCTTGTTGGTCAAGCTCACGGTGTACGATTAATAAATCCACTGTACATCAATATCATGTATACTTAAAGCTGACATAACTTGTCAGATACGACACGATAAAACATGATTACTTGAAGTCTTGAAGTACTAGACATGAACTAATCTTGTCATTTTTTCCATACACGAACACGAATCCGTTTAGAAACATATTACACGATAAATATAGTTGCAGACCAAATCCAAAATAACACAAAATTTTTGGGTCTACAAAGCATGTTATATTAAGAATACCTTCTGTAGACTGAGGAATGAGGGAGGCTGGCAAATGGATCGACTCTCTTAGGGTTTTTTAGTTTAAAATAAATACAGGGTATTTGAACTCGGACCGGACCGGCCGGTTCAACCAGTTCGGTCGGAAACCGCTCATCTTACTGGTAAAAAATGAACATAAAACCCGGTTGGTTTTGTAATAACCGGCAAATCAGAATTAAATAGTGAACCGGGTACAATAATTTATGCACATAACCAAGCTAACATACCAGAATCAGAAGTGTTGCTATTCAATTATTTAACAAGGGGGCCTCCACCTTTATACGGAGGAGCCCTTCCTCAAAAGTTTTTCCTTAATGATGATGTGAGATAGAAAATTTAGAACAAAATTTTAATTTTGAGTTAAAACTATGATGGCTCATGATAATTATATAATCTTATATTAATAGTATATAAGTTATTACTTTATTAAAAAAATTATAAATGTAACTAGGCTTTTGTACAAAACTAATTAAAAATATGTAACTGTATACATACGTCGTCTCTTGAATATAAACTATGCATAAGTATATATGTTGGTGATGTAAAAAAAGACATCCGGTTCTTAAAACCAATCCGAACGATCCGAACAGTAGATCGGTAAAACAACTGGTTCGCTCTCTGATCCAGTTCTGAAAACATTGAGTTAATAACAAAAATAATTATATTTTTCAAAATATTAAAAAATAAATCAGGTTTGTTATTGTGTCAAATCCAAACCTGTTTAACATTAGAAAAAAATTAGGTTTTGCTTCTAAAAAACATGTTATCGATAGTTGACTTTAAAGTCAACAAGTCATCTTTCATCTTAGTATCACTAGCTCCATACTCTTTGTGAAGATGCAATTTCCGTTCTTTTTCTCTATTAGCTACCAAAATCAAACAGACTAAATTAACGACGGACATGGTACTATAAATGCTACGATATTACCTTTTCATTATACGAGACCGCCTTGTATTTAAATTTTTTTGTTATACTACTTTTATTAATATACTAGGTTATATACCCATGTATTACATGAGTCTTTTTAATAAAAAAATAAAAATACAATAATGTGTAAAAAAAAAATTAAAATAATGTGTAAAACAAATTGTTTCTTTAGTTAGGTAATAATTAGAATTCAAATTTTATATTATTTTTTCTAAAAAATAAAAACATTAAGATAATTAAATTTCAAAATTTAAATTTACTTAAAATAGAGAAAATTAGAAGATTTTAATGAGAAGAAATATGACGATGGCACATGACATTCTTTGGAATCATTTATTTGAATAAAGATGTTTCTTCCGCGACAACACACATGGAAATTTACAAGTTTACTATAACTTAATTGTTTAGAATTAATTACACGGATGGCCCTGTGGTTTACTCAGATTTCACTTTTGGCCATTGTGAATGCTAAATTACAAGTTTGGACCAATAGTTTGCACACTTATTTCACTTTTGACCCCTGAGTTGGATAGATGTTAAGTTTTTCAGTTAAGTGCATGTGAAATAACTAAAACACCCCTCTAAACAAAAGTGTCAAACCCCCCCCTTTGAACCTCCTTCCCTAATATCAGACTCAAGATTTTAACCATTCACATCTCCTCCACCTCCAACCAATTAAGGATTTTGATTTCTTGGTTATCTTCTGATTGCGTCTTGTAGCGATTTTTCCGGTGGTGCGACGGCGTAGGAGGGGTGTTCAAGCGACGGCATAGGAGGGATCATCATATCATTTAAGGGGTGTTCCATCTACAGCAGGCGACGGCGTAGGAGGGGTGTTCCATCTACAGCAGGCCACCATCGCTGCAACTCTGACCATCGTCGCTGCAACTCCGGCCATCTTCGCTGCAACTCCGGCCATCGTCGCTGCAACTCCGACCATCTCCCCTTATTTTCTGGCCTTTGTCTTTGCTGCAACTCCGACCATCGAGATCATCGGATCATTTAAGGGATGAACCGGAGATGGGGGTTGCTGACCATCGGGATCATCAGGTCATTTTTTACAGGGATTTAAACTCAAGATTTATAGGGATTGAGATAGATTTGAGACCAGTTGACTTTTTAGGAGTCAAAATTAGAAATCTTGAGTCTGATAGTGGGGAAGGGTGTTTTGGTCATTTTTTACAAAATTAACAGAAAAGTTAACCTCCATCTAACTTAGGGACCAAAAGTGAAATAAGTGTGTAAACTATTGGTCCAAACATGTAATTTAGCATTCCCAGGGACCAAAAGTGAAATCTGAGTAAACCACAGGGGCCATCCGTGTAATTAATTCAATTGTTTATGATCAATATTTTATATTTGATTATGTTTTAAAGTGTAACAACGAAGGTGTATATTTTTCTTTTCCCAAACTCTTATAACTACTATTTTGAAATAAAAAAACATTGATCCACAAAATGGTATTTAAGCCCAACAGAATAGAAATAAGTTGATAGGCAAATTACATAAAATAACTAATTTACCTTTAACGGTTATAACAACTTTTTTTATGATGTTATTTAAAAAAAAAAGTATTCTGCAACCTTTTGACAAGAATGCACCTCTTGTATGTATAACTAACACACAATCGTAAAGCAACACCAAGAAAAGCACACAACACAATATTTTAAGAAAATGATTCATCATGAGAGAGGTCTTTCCATCTTTTCATAGCACGTGTTTGATATTTAACAAATTTTAAATATTAAAACACATAAAAATACAGTAGTGGATTGGTCCGCATAAAGCGTCGGACATCACAGAGGCTCTTTTGAAGAGCGCAATCTAACCCGAACTGTCTTAAATAATGATTATATTTGAGTATTATTATTATAACTATGTAAATATATAGTAATTATATAATTAGGATGAAGTTCATAAGAAAACTAACATTTAGAGAGAGAACTAGAGAACTCCTCTTTAAAGGTAAGAGAAATAATAAAAAAATCATAACTTTAAATATAAATAAAAAACTAAAAAAGTGGTTCGGAGACCTTGTTTCCCACGTCGTCCTCGTTCAAAAAAAAAAAAACTCGAAAAAATAGTCGGTTTAGCTTTAGGGTTTAGTTTAGCTTTAAGTTAGTTTTTTGGAGGGGGGGAGGGGGTTTAGGTTTTTTGGGGGTGGGTGAGGGGTTTAGGTTTTTTAGGGGGTGGGTGGGGTGGGGTTAGGTTTTTGGGTGGGAGTGGGGTGAGGGGTTTAGTTTTTTGGGGTGAGTTAGGTTTTTGGGGTGGTACTACACATATGCATTATTACGTTTCGGGTTAGGTTTTTTAGGGTAGGGGGTAGGTGCGGTGTGTTTATGTTTTTGGGTGGGTTTAGGTTTTTGGGTAGGGGTGGTGGGTTTAAGTTTTTGGGCGGGGGGTTTAGGTTTTTGGGTGGAGGTGGGGTGGGAGTTTAGGTTTTTGGGTGGGGGGTGGGGTGGGAGTTTAGGTTTTTAAGGGTGTGTTAGGTTCTTGGCGTGATACTACACATGCAATATTGAAAATAATAAGAAAAAAACAACGAGTTAATTCTCATTTTTTATGACGTTATTTATACTCAAATGATAGATAAAGAAATTCTTGATTTAATGGTGCAATTTAAAAAAAAAACATATGATAACATATGCAAAAGATAGAAATGTTTAAAAATTTATATATTTTAAGTTCTAATTTTATCATTCCTCTTTAAAATTCCATCCCTTCTTTTTTTATTGGTTCTCTATTTCTCTAATTAAAGTGAGTTTTCTCATGAACTCAACCATATATAATTAAACATTTAAATAAAATAATACTTAATATAAATAGTATTTAGTTATAAAAATATAAATGGTAAAATATAAATTTAAATCTTAATTTTAAGTATTATAAATAAAATAATATTTAATGTAGTAAATTAAATAATATTATATACATTAAATAATAGTAATTATTGAGTGTTGGACTTTAGTTATAAAAATAAGGTTAAATGATAATTTAACATATTTTATGCATGAGTAAGGTGTAGCTCATACATAACAATTTATGTTAGAAGTCTTAATTTATTTTATAAATTACAAGAATGTTTTTCAAATGTCTTTTATCTCTAATAAAATAATACTATTACCTAACACTATTTTTTCCACCCAAATGATTTCTGACCCGCTTAATAAACTACGCGGGTCATAACCCGACCCATCACCTAATTCCCGGATCAAACAAAAAGCCTAATCGTAAACCTAAAACCTAATTCAGCCGCTAATCCTTTTCTTCTCCATTCTAATCTCTGCTGCTTGCCGCTTACACCATTCATTTGGAAACCCTAAACTGGATCTTTGCTTTGTTCTTCATTCAATCGCAACATGTAAGTTCAATCTTCAACGATTATTCATCTTCCATCTTTGTGTTTATTTTGTTTTGATTTGATTTGATTTTGGATGGAGGGAATGTAAGTCATTCCAGTTTACACAACTGATAATCTTATTTATCTTTATGTTACACAACTAATACATGAATTGGTGTTTTTGTTTATCTTAGTAAGAAAAGGCAAAGATATTCAAACACTACTGTTTGTTGTTGGTTTGACTACATTAACACAAACAGTTTTTGGGACAAGGTTACCAGCTGTCATTGGGGGATCATACACTTTCGTGCCTACTATGATTTCAATCATATTGGCTAATCGATATAGTGACATCGTGGATCCTCAAGAGGTGGTTAAACCATCAATCTTTTTATGAAATTATAGATTGCAAGGTGGTTACACCATCAACCTTTTATGAAACTTATTGATTGCATTTCGTTTGATATTAAATCCCCACATGTTGATGATTATATAGAAATTTGAGAGGACTATGAGAGGGACCCAAAGGGCTCTTATCGTTGCTTCAACTCTTCAAATTGCGCTTGGTTTTAGTGGACTTTGGTGCAATATCACACGGTCAGTTTTGAACCCTGTTACACATTCAGTCTTTTATTTGAGTGCTCAGAAGTTAATTATTTGAAACACATTTAGGTTTTTTTTTTCAATTTCAGGTTCATGAGTCCATTGTCTACCCTTCCATTGGTGGCTCTATCTGGTTATGGATTGTATGAGTTTGGTTTTCTCTTGGTAGTATATGTATCTTATCTAAATATAAAGGAATCCTTAGATAGAATGCCTCTAATTATGCCTAAAAGTATTAGTTTTTTTCTTGCTAATTTTCTCACAGGTAATGCTCTTTAATAATATTCTACAAGTGGCAAATTTCTACCGTTATACGGCTATAACTCTTTTTTAATACTTTTTATGCAGTTTTTTTTAATGTTTTTATGATGTTTTTATGGCTATAACTCATGTATTACGTAAATTTCTACCATTATGCCGTTTTTAGTGCTTTTTATGATGTTTTTATGCAGTTTTTTTTACTAATGTTTATGCATTTTCCTAATGCTTTTTATGCAGTTTTGTGCAATCTTTATGCCAGTTCTTATGCTGTTTTTTTACTGAAATTTATGTTGTTTTTAATGCTTTTTATGCAGTTTTTTTTGTTGATTTTTATGTTGTTTTTCATGCAGTTTTTAATACTGCATACTGCTTCTTTATGCAATTTAATTCAATGGGTTATGTTGGGTTAGTTGGTTTAGGTTGGGTTAAAAGAGTTCATTATATGCAACTCTGTTTTATTTTGTTTTCAACAGAACCAGCAGTCATTAATGATGGTGTACATACTATCAAAACATGATCTTTACCAATTTAGAGATGGCAATTTTGTCATGTGATTTAAAGTTTTTAGTCATATGAATCTCTTTTACTTTTACATATTATGATTATATTAGACATCTCAAGTTTTCTTCAATAATTGACGAAATAAGGGATGTTTTTTAAACCATATTAAAATTATCATTTTATAAAATGATGACATTAGTTTTTCTAGATGGTGGAAGTATATATATTTTCATTGACCCTTGTAGCATTTTCTAGATATCAGTGTCTTTTGATTTGATCAGGTAATGTTTAGTGCGGTTTTGAAGAATGCGTGCAGTGAACAAGATTCAAATTTGTTTTCACCGGTAAGTAAGAAGCCTTTTAGTTTATGTTCTTATGCTTTTGTTGGTAGTCGTTAGAGTTGGCTACATGGGCGGATTAGGTGGGTTGCGTAACGGGTCAAAGCTGTGGGTCAGCTTGGGTTGACCCACAAAGGCTTTTTATTGTCCATACTTAGCTTTCTTCTTAATAATTAACATGTTAGTTATGATTACAAGACTATATTATTAGAATAATAATATATATTTTGTAATTAAACGATTTAGGAGGGTATATGCTTAAAAAATGCACTTCAAAACACATGCGACTTTCAAACTGACTTGCCAGTTATCCCTTTTTGCTAAGTTTTTTATTATGACTTGCTCAACCCTTTTAAAAAGAAAAACCATAACCCAGATCGACTTAGGTAAATTGTTGAAAGTGTCATCTTTGGTAGTTGTCTTGGATATATTTCTTTTTCTCACCATTATTAATCAGAGTTTCATGATTTAATTATAGTTTTATACTTTTATTCACCAAGGTAGTTGTTTGTAGGAAGGCCTCACTAGGGTTATGCCAGTGTGAAAATGATGATTGGAGGTCTGTTCAAAAAGGGTTATGGAGCTTCACCACGTCACCTTATGAGCAAAGATTTGTTGATGTGAAGTTTATTGGCCGGAATTCTGGTTCCGTTATTATTACCCTTGATGAAGGTCGGGTGTTTGTCCAATTTTAGTTGACATATGTATTTATATTTCCACAATTCATGTAAGGTTGAGTGATTTAAGATATAGCGTGTCAGGTGGAATTTGTTTTTTTGTGTTTATTCACTTTATTGTACACTTGGTAAAAAGTTGGTAACCCTGCAAGTTATATTGTTTTTTTTAATTATATTATCTCTATTCTACACATTATCGTAAATTTCTATACACGTTATTGAAATTTCAGTTTTCTATTATACAAGACCGTGTAATACACGGGTTTATAACCTAGTGTTTTATATATTAGTATAAATACAGTTAAACATGTGTATTTAGTGCTAACCACTAACCATATATAACGAGAGGAAAAAAAGTAGATTAAGTAGTTGAAGAGTTCGTAAAACTCGGCAGGGAGAATGATCAAGGGGAAATCACTACTTTGTATTAACGAGTTCTAAGGTTACACCATTGATGAATTTACATGTATCTCTCTATTTTGTGCATGCCTCTTATCTATGAGGTCATGGGTATATATAGACTACACAAGGAATCTTTACATTCTTAAGACTCTACCGACTGATGTTGACATCTCTTTCCCTATTGGTGAAAAACTTTCATTCATTCCTTATGCTAATGCCATGTCACCCATCCGAGTCCCACTCTTATAACTAAACCCTTTCTAAAAACTTTCACTCTTATAACCAAACCCTTTCCCTATTGAGATGCTATACCTCAGATTATCATATGTTTTCAATAACAAGGTGTAATTTTTTGACATTTTTAGTTTTATTTTTTGTTTGTATGCTTTATTTTTCGTTGATGTTCTCTTTTGCCAGTCCCCCGCTGGTTCTTATGGAACGATATTTCCGCTTGTTAATGTTAAAAAAATAGTTTTTTAATGGCAGAAATGATTTATTAAAATTGTCAAAACCAACCTAGCAAAGAGCTAGATTACAACAATACAAAAGTTTTTATATTAAAACAATGTTTTCAGAACCGGACCGGACAACGAATCGGACGTCTTAGAGGTTCACTGGTCGGACCGGTCGGACCGGATTCAAGAACCGGATGACGTAATAAATAATATAAATATTCATTAAAATATATAGAAAAATAAAAAAATTCCAAATACTACATATACAACCATTTAAACAATTTTGAGTCAAGGACGAGGGTTGTAGGTCTGTAGGAATTTTAATTCTTTTGAATCTTCAATTTTAATTTTGATTAGGGTTTTGGAGGACCTGTGGCAGCGTATAAGTTAAAAGGAAAGAGCCAAATTGGGTTAAAATTGTAAATAGAAGTAAGTAGAAGGACTATAGGATAAAAAAGATAAAAAAAAGTAAAAAAAAAAAAAATTAAAGTACCCGGTTCGACCACCGGTTCGCGGTTCGACCGCTGAATCGCTTGGACCGTCCGGTTCAACCAGCAAACGGTCTCAGAGCATGTAACCGGACCGACCGGCCGGTCCGGGTTTAAAAACATTAAAGGATGCAACTACATCAAGATGACCAAACTACGACTTTTTCCCTATACCTGACCATAAAAAGGTAATTATACATTGGGGTATTACAACTAAATTTATTTCTGTATTGTTATGTATTAATGACTACATATGATTATACATTTTTTTAAAAGCAAATTTCATTAACCACAAAAGCTAGCCGGAGACTAACACAAACAACACGGGAGAAAAAAAAAATAAAAAATGAAACATATAAACCTAACAAGAGCTGCACGTTAAAAAGAGCATTAATTTTTTTAATTTAAAGAATTCTTTTTACCCTGTTTTTATCCAAAAAATAAAAAAATAATTTTTTTTATAGTTTTGATTTCTTGAATAATATTTTGTATGTGTAATCTATAATCAAGATTGCTATCTTGAACATAGATATGTACCCCTTTTAAAGATGATTGATGACTATCATAGGAAATTAATACTTAAGTAGGGTGGGCTACTTGTGTGATACTTCACTATCCTACTCTTATGTCCATTCATTGTATTCTCGTTTTTTTTTTGTAAATTGTAGGTATAATCAAACAAAATTTATATCTTTTGAATTTTCTTTTTCTGTCTATATATATAGTATTTACAAATTATGTGAATCAAAAAACTCATATTAAGAAACCGGTACATGACCTCACTTGTGTATTGATACACGATTGTTTACATTTTGTTATGAAGAAATACGATACAAATATACGTACACAAAAGAAATGAATATAAGTATTTATTCGGTTCACTTGATTGATATGATCAAGCTATATCGAAAATATCCTATCAATTTTCATTTTTGTATAATCATACATTTAGATATACGAGAGATGAATTAGAATAAATAACATGTTCTTCAAGATTATAACATGTTTTCAATTTGCTTGCGTGTCTTAGTCTAAAATCTCAAAAAGATCAAACCGATAATTCTTGTTTTTGTTTAAGAGACGACGAAACACCCGACATGCGCCTTTCGACTCACATTGACGTTACAGTGACTAAGTCCATCCAATAACAATTAGACTTCATGACTCAAATCTACATATCAATAAAATATTTTGAAGCAAATGATTAACCAATTAAAACTTAATATTGACACCCCTACATGTTTTTCGTTTGTGCATCAAAATTCAAATAATATATTAAACTTGATGAACATGACAACAAAACCTTTTTTAAAAGAGATGATCTATAGACTGTTATTCACAATGTAGGTTTTTTCAACCCTTCAATCCAAAATGACATTGTGTGTGTGTGTGTGTGGGGGGGTGGGGGGGGGGGGGGAATTAAAATGATGTTAAAGTGTGTGCGTATATTTCAAAGTTAGCTATGTTGATTTATTGCTTTTAATTTGCATTATGACTTATGTCTATGATTATTGGTTAGTTTTGTTTCGGTAAAAGAAGAGAAAATTTGTTGTTTGATCACAAACCTAGAAATGATATCTAATATCTTTAATTCAATTGAATATCTTCAGGCTAAATCAATATTACGAATGATTAGTGTGGTTGATGGCTAGTCAAAGCTCCCATAAAACTTAGCTCGATTCGAATTCCTTAATCACTATCAAAACCAAATCCCTAATCAAATTCCGATCTAAACTAGTTGGTGTTCATTGTGCATGAAGTAGTACGAGGCCGATGGTGGGGACTGCATAGTAGGTGACGATCAGGGGCGGATGGAAGAAGAGGTGGGGGGGGGGGGGGCGGGCGGGAAGGCACCCACTCAACCTTTTAATTGGTTTGATTTTCTATGCAAATGAGTTTGATTTTTTCTTAAAAAAGGGATAAAAATTATAAACTTTTTTACAAGCCCCCTCCAACCTCTTATTTTATTTTGTGTTTTTTTAATATATAGTAAGTGTGTATTAACTTGTAATTTTACCGGTGCGTTGCGGCGGTCCGATTCGCTCACGGCACAACGGTATGTCCGAAAATCAATAAAAAGTTATGTCATTATAAAAATGAGCTTAGACATGTAAGTGTATTAAAAAAGCTTAGGTTTTAAATAAAATTTACGTCACCGGCTTGGGCCTGGATACAAATTATACTGAAACGTAGTAAAAATAAGCACATCGCAACACTATATTTTACTATAATTTTTACCCGACCCGTTTTGACCTAACCCGTTCAAACATGACATATTTTTGACACCCGTTGACCAAAAATCCAGGATCTGCCACGGGTGACGATGGTAGGAAGGCGACAATGCTTTATGTATTTACTTGTAAGCAGACATGGTTGGAGGTGTTCGGTATCCGATTCATACTCAAAAACCAAAATTCGAGTTGAATCGAATTTGAATTTGGTTTTCGACTTTTTAGATTGGTTGGTTATCATTTTAATTCAGATTTCGGTTTTCGAATCAAATTTGAATTAGTGATTCGAATATCCAAATTGGAATACTATATATTGGAGACTCAAATAAGAAGTAGTTTTCGCTAAAAAATCTAAGAAATGACAAAAACGCTAAGAAACGAACTCCGATTGAGCTCATTTCAGCGGCTTTGGGACCGTCTCGTCGAACTCTACCATCTTAGCTTTTAGGGTTTAGCTTTTAAGGTTTAGATTTTATGTTTGAATTTTAGGGTTTTAGCCTTAGGGTTTAGCTTTTAGGGTTTAGATTTTATGGTTTAGGTTTTATTTTAGGTGAGGGTGGGGGATTTAGGTTTTTTGGGGTGGGTTTAGGTTCTTTTTTTTTGGGGGGGGGGGGGTGGAGTTGTTTTAGGCTTTTTGAGGTGGGGTTGGAGGGGGGTTTAGGTTTTTGAGGGTGCGGGTGGAGGGGGGGGGGGGGTTAGGTTTTTGGGTCCGGGTTAGGGTTCGATGAGACGGTTCCAATGACGCTGGAATGAGCTCAATCAGAGTTCGTTTAACCCACTTCTTAGCGTTTCTTAGCGAAAACCACTTTTTAGTGAAAACTTCCCCTATATACATATTGTACATTAATATAATTATTTATTCATCATATATTATTATTTTATCTCATAACGATTTGGTTTTTAAATTCTGATTCAAGTTCTATTCAAATTAAATCTAACTTTTAAAAACTCCAAATTCAAAACATCGTATTAAAACGACTTAAATAATCTAAACGATTCAATAAACACTCTAAATATGGTTATTACTTACAGAAAATATAAACTACATGACTGAAAATATAATTAACTCAAAAAATTATTATGATAAGTCATAAAACCTGCAAACAAGGACAATATTTTTGTAGCTCAGTGTATTATTCATGTGGTCCAGTAGGCACCATTATACTTCGGCTTTTGTATTTACTACAACCTACATTGGCCCTCTCTAGAGTCTAGACACACAAACATCCTAGTATTTTTTTAAGTTTATAATTTGTTTTTATTTTCATTAAAATAAGAGTAAACTACAGTTTTCGTATCTGAGATTTAAACAAAACATCATGTTTTGTCCACCTGTAACACATTTAATTTTTGACGTTTGATGTTTTAATAATTTGCGTCACTGGTCTTTAACTCTGTTAACTTTTCTATTAGTTTTTTTTTTAAATTACCTAATAAATATTTACCAGATGTTACAATGTTAAATTGAGTTATTAAAACCTAGTTGACTAAACTTATATTTTCCATCCAATGACAACATAATCAATTTAAAAAGTACAAATCACCTAAAATAAATAAAACAATCATTTGATTAGAATATACTATTTTTATATAAATTAGTTTTCACATACACATTCTTCTAAGGCTATGCGTAATACTAAGGTGAAGAGAGGGGCGTGGTGCCACCTCACCCCACCACGGGCGTGAAACACCGCGTCGGGTGGAGGGGGGGGGGGCTTGGGTGGTGGTGTTAACGGGCGTGGGTGAAGGTAAGAGGCCAAAAATTGGTGTTTTTTATGGGTTTCACCTAAGACTCTCACCTCATACCATTATACACCTAGGTGAGGGTGTAGGTGAGGGAAACCCTGGTCTATGTGGCGCCTACTTGGCATAAAAAATTCATCACCTTCACCTTACACATAATCTAACAAGGACATCCCCTGCTTCTAATTAGGGGGGAGAGAGGGAGAGTGTTTTTTTTAGACAATCTCATGTTACCACATCACCCTTCTTTATTTAATTTTCTTTAATTAAATCATTACATATTTTTTAGAGTATATAAAGTGACGTGATAGTCACTTTATAGTTAAACCATTACACATATTCTTATACTTTAATGATTTATTTTATATAGTGATGTGTACATTTATCTTTGAGTTCGAGTTCAAAGATTAAGGTTTCCCTATCCCAAATTATCTTAACTAAGGTTTCCCTATCCCAAATTATTTTCATGATCCGTAAACGAATGCCAAAATAAACCCGCATATTATTTGTTATTTTATTTACAAACTATATTTTTTGAGAAATAATGAGACACTTGTAAAGATTCGAATTTCCCATTTCTATTAAGTTGAAGGCATGTACTTTTGGTTACATTAGTGTTCTACACAAATGTCAGTCCCCTTTCTTTGTACTCTTTTTCTTCATTCCTTCTATGTGATTTCAGGCCATTTTTACTTGTGTTCATAAGTATTCCCTACACAATCATATTGTACAACTGTTTAAGTACATGGTACAACATTCAATGCACACACAAAGTTGTGTATAAACTGCTATTTCTTGTTACACAAAGTTCTTCTATGGCAGAAAGAACATTAAATGAGAACAGAAAAGTTTTAACCCCCTCCCACCCCTTTTGTCTTGCTTCCATTTCACTATTCCAATATGTAATATTATCTCTCCTCATTTAACTTCTTTTAAATTAAAAGTAGGACCATTTTGTACCTTTTTTTTCTTTTGGAAAATATACAAAGATTGTGTCAATATAATAAAAGTATTTTTGAAAATAAGTAAATAAAGTTTGAATGTGTACTTTTGAATATTAAAAAAATACCAGTGGATTAACTAATGTCATAAACATTTATGAATAATACATAAATGCCATACACAAATCAAGAAATAATAGATATATATATTTATGCATATATATTAGTTCAATTAAAAATAATGAAATAATATAAATCAAATAAACTAATTTTTAACTATTTGATAATATTTTAATTCTGAAATCTTTCTATTTTTATTTTCTTCACACTATGAATTGCAATGGTTCCTTCCTTTTGTTTCTTGCAAAATCAAAGATTAAAAACTACAACATTGAAGAGGTTATACAATTATGAGCGTTTAATTTATTTTAGAGTAAATTACTGTTTGAGTCTCTGACGTTTGATTAGTTTAACTATTTGAGTCCCTTATGTTTAAATCCGTCTCTTTTAACCATGATCTTTCACTTTTGCTTATGTTTGAGTCATTTTGACTAACTCCGTTAAATATTCTATTAGTTTTTTAAGTAAAAGACCAAAATACACTCAGAGACTCAAACTGTTAAAATTACTTTTATTTTTACCAACCCACTATCTTCACCACGACCATCATCTCCGGCAACCATCATGGACTCGAATTTAGCTATCAGTCTTCACTAGTTTCCTGTGTTTTCACACATAATGCAATCTTATGTAATGTTACATTGCCTCACAAGAAAAGTTTATTTAATTCATATGTAGTGTTGCTTTACACAAACACCCAAAACTAAAAAATATTCCAAATGATACAAACTCATTAACTCAAGAAAAAAAAAGAGAAGCATTGTTAAAAGTTCATCTTTTTATCGTGTCAAATGGGTTAAAAGGTCCACACGATACGTTTATAACCCGTTTATTAAAACTATATAAGTTTACAAAACTTTTAAATAATTAAATATATGAATAATTAAAACACGATACATCCTAAAAAAAAAGCTCTTAAACTCTAATCATGTTAAACGGGTTGTGTCATATCGGGTCATTTGTGTTATAGAACATGTTATATTTAATCGTGTTAAACAAGTCATGTTGTGTAACCGTTTATTAAACATGTCCGTGTTTATGTTTAACAAAATGACACGTTTAGCTAATCGTGCCGTGTCATTTTTGACAAGTTTAAGAGAACACGACACGTTATACAAACTCAAACTTTTTTGGAGTGGTACAAGCTATAAGTCTCATGCCTCACATGCATGAAGTCTTGGATTCTAGTCTCTCCATAAAGGCCACCTAACCGGTTTAAGCCGTGTTTTACCTGTTCTGACCGGCTTGTAGGGTATTAATCATGGCCAAGAGTTTACCGTGTAAACTGATTCCCGCGCTTATCAACATATATGTGGTACAAACTCTAGAAAAAAAAACAAGACTGCTAAAACTTCATCATTTACACTCTTTGTTTATGTATGCATGCATGCATACATATACATCCAACACATAACAACATACATAAAACATGCAACATGATTGGTTGTTGGTCCCCTCATTCCCATCAAACTTCCACCCCCAATTTAACCTCTTCCAACTCCCACACACTCACATCACCATCTTCTTCCTTCATAATCAAAAACACTGAAACCCCATAATTACCCTCTTCCCCTACTTAAATTGAAGCATCCCTTTAAAGCTGAGCACACCTACCCTATCTTCACCCCTAGCCTCACCTTATTGTCTCTTATAATTCATACATTTATGGATCATTGATAACTGTGTATACAATACAATTGCTTTTGTTCTGCAACTCTACAATGAACCTCTGTTTTTCTTTCCACCTTAGCTTTGCTATAAACCAACATGGAAATGAGGGTGCTCTATTTCAGGCTTCCTTGTGTGTTCTTCCTTTTTCCTGAATTGCTCAACATCAATTACCAATTTGGAATCTTTTTCGTTGAAATCCAACTGGGTTTTTAACATATTTTCTGATTTTCACTTCAATTTAACTCCATTATTACTTCATCATCATCTTCATCATCACATGTGCTCTGTTTTTTCTCTCAATTTCAAGTTTTTGGATTTTTTATCCCAATTTGGTGAAGTTATCTAGAAATTGTGATGGGTTTGAGTTGGAGGAGTGATGGGTATTTTGTTGTTGTTATGTTTGTGATCATTGGTGTGATTGGAATGTGCATTAATGGAGATGAAGATGGAGGTGAAGTAGGAGCTCCAATGGTGGAAACAGAGCAAGAAGCTTTATACTCTGCTATTCAAGGGTTTGTGGGTAATTGGTGGAATGGGTCGGATCTTTATCCGGATCCTTGTGGTTGGACACCCATTCAGGTGATTTTTTCATTCAATCTAATCTTGTTCTTATCATTAGTTAAATCATTAAGAAAAAATGGATTTTAATAACTGAAACTATGACTTGTTGGCCGGAAATAATTCATATGTGACTAATGACACTCCTTATTTTCACTTTTGTGGTAAGGACAATCTGAGTCGTATAATCTTCATAGATTAACACTTTATTTCCCTTTGATTTTGCTTACAAAGAAGGTACGTTCCCTCCTTTTGCTTATAATCATCATTGTGAGATAAAACAATAAGAAAACAAAGTGTAAATCTATGATGGTTATGCAACACGATTGTCTTGACGATGAAAATAAAAGTCAGGATTGTCATTAGTCCACATGAGCATGGATTACTATATGAAAAGTGAGTGTTATTAGTCACATTGTCGGTACGGATTTTTATATGAAAATAAAGTAAGGAGTGTCATTAGTCACATTGGCTGTATGGATTATTATATGAAAATGAAACGTATGATAGTTTGAATTATTAAAATCTAATTTTCTTGTATTAATAATGTTATGCACTTGTTTTGTTCTACAGGGTGTTTCATGTGATGTTTTTGATGGATTATGGTATGTCACAGATTTAAACATTGGTCAAATTTATGATAATTCTCTTCCCTGTGCTCAAAATCTTGAATTTAGACCTCAATTTTTTCAACTTCAACACTTGAAATCATTATCATTCTCCAACTGTATCTTGAATCAAGCCACGGTATCGATTCAAACCGCTGATTGGGACTCGTTTTCAAGCACTTTAGAATCGATGGAATTCCGTTCAAACCTGGGTTTAACGGGTCAAATCCCGGCCGCCTTTGGTAACCTCAAGAAGCTCCAATCCCTGGTTTTGATCGATAACTGGTTAACCGGCGGTTTACCGGTCAACATTGGTAGTTTGACTCATTTGAAGAGGTTGGTTTTGTCTGGTAATTTGTTTACAGGCAAGATACCAGAAAACTATGGTTATTTGAGTGAGTTGTTGATCATGGATTTGAGTAGAAACTCGTTGACTGGGAGTCTACCGTTGACTTTTGGAGGGTTGACTTCTCTCTTGAAGTTTGACTTGAGTAAGAACCTGTTAGAAGGTGAAATCCCAAGTGGGATTAGTAATTTGAAGAATTTAACACTTTTGGATCTCAGCAACAACAAGATTTCTGGTGAGTTGGATTTTGCAGATCAAGAAATGAGTTCTTTAGAAGAGTTGATATTGTCAAACAACCCCATAAGTGGTGATCTTATGAACCTTAAGTGGCAAAATGTGTATAAGATCATGGTGTTGGATCTATCAAACATGGGTTTGACCGGTGTGATACCCGAGTCGATTTCGAATCTGAAAAACTTGCGGTTTTTGGGTTTAAACGACAATAAACTGTCGGGAAATCTCTCACCGAAGCTAGCAGAAATGGGAAATTTGACCGCACTTTACGTCAACGGAAATAACCTCACCGGTCACCTCAACTTTCCGCTTGAATTCTACCATAAAATGGGCAGGCGGTTTGGGGCATGGAATAACTCAAATTTATGTTTTCCCAATGATAAAGTGTCGGCTAATGTAAGCCCGTTTGGAGTAAAGTTATGTCCTGAACAACTGTGATTCCATTCCCGAGTCCAGTAAACTCACTCGGGACGGAATCACAGGGTTTATTTTAGAAAAATACTATTTAGGTAACACTTGTTTGACCAAAATGATCCTTGTTTTTGACTGGAATTGAAATGCATTTTAGTATGTTTTTATTGTTTATTTTTTTGTTGGTAATAATTGCAAGGAGGGACTGCATGGTGCATGTGGTTGTTAAATATGGCTGACGGTGGTCTGGTCCTGACTCCTGACCATGGACCATTCGGTTAGGTTTCAGAAAATGAAGGTACATTTGGTGTGAACCTTGTGGGTGGGGGTGGGGGCTTGTTTGTTACAGACTACCGTGGATTAGCACTCTCATGTGCATATATGATATATCCATGTTTTTTAGAGTGTAATTTTCAAAATTCATTTCCAATGGTTTATTTTTTGACTTCAGTTTTAAATTAATGAATTTAATATTATAAATTAATTATAAAATTGAGAGGGTACATGTAACGGGCGCTCGACGAACTACCAAGAACGCCAACAATGCGCCTGGGGAACACAAACTCATAGAGACCGCGTTGTGCTACTATGTTCGTGGGTGTTTTTGTACGGATTTATGGAAGAGAGCCTTCTTAAAGTACATAGCTGAGAGAAAGTTCTAGTGCCTCAAGAACTTCTGATGTGAATATATTAAATGGCATCATGATCCAACTGAGATCACAAGCTCATATGGTGTATAGTCATCAATAAACTTTAATTCATGAACATGTTTGGTATGCAATAAAAGAAAGATGATCCCAAATGGAAGAGGCAATATGAAGCCTACTACTAAGAAAAAAAAAACAAGACATATGCATTAGGTGAGTACATCACCTCTTCTGATGTAACAACCTCGAAGAAGACGATGATATTCCTCTCATGGTGGAGGATTTCTCGTTAAATGGGTTTATAAAAAATGACGTTTCTAAGAATGATGTAACAGTGAAACGATAAAATGCTAGAAACCCATCGGACGATATTAGACGATAAAATTTATTCAACCTGTGTTATACATGAGTTTCTAAAATAACATAACAGTGAAACGATAAAATAGCTGAAGGAAAAAAAAACATAAAGAAAAACATAAAAAGACTAAAAGAAAAAAAAGCCAAAAAACAGGAAAGTTTTAGCCATGGGATTCGAACTAGGGTGGGGGAGTTCACAACTTTGAGTATTAACAACTCCCACAAGCGACAACTTTAGTAATACATTTGTAAATATCATACTTAAACACTACAAAAATCGTAGAAAGAGGTGAAAAAGAAAAAAAAAATGTTTTTGCTGACCAATTAGATTACGTCAAATGACATAACCCACCGACCTTTCAAATTAAGATATAGTAAATTACAGGAGTAAACTTATAACTTAAAGGGCAGAGTTGAAATTACATAGGTAAAGTTTAAACCTTTGTGAAGACTTGAGGGGATTAAGTTGAAACTTTGAAAACTAGAGGCCGGGTTGGAGTTGAAAATTGGAACTTTGAAATTTGAGGGGGTTAAGTTAAAATTTTGCAAAGTTGAGGAGTCGACATGAGACTTTTGTCGGTGACTTTTGATTAGCCACCGACATTGCTAAATAAGGGTAAGTAAATATTTGAATATGTTTTTCTCATTTTTAAAATTACTAATAAGTTTAATACTTTTTTTATTATAATATTTATAATTAATTTTATATGTATTTTGTAGGGGTGGTTATTCCTGACACAATCGAAAATAATTAGGTTTTGGGTTAACCAATTTAATCCGTTTAGAAAAACAGGTCGTAATCATGTCGACTCGTTTAATAAATGGGTCGGGTTCGGTTGACCCGTTTAGGTTTATTTATTTTCCCCCCATTTTATAAACGATTGTTTAATTACTTTTGTATTTAGTGTTTACCATAAAGGAAATGATGTATATCAAAACCTTTTTTTTCAAAGATAAATATTCAATTACTTTTCAGTTTATTTTAAATAAATTAGATTTTAGTTTTAATAGTTTATGATTTTGATTTAGATAAATAGGTTAAACGGGTCAGGTTAAGGTTAACCCGAATTTATTTGTATCCAAGTTATGGTTGGAATTTTTGACACGAATAAGAATCCGGGCCTTGTTCGCGTTGCATAAATCAACCCATCAACTCGCCAACACGATACGATTGACTCTCCTAGTATTTTTTTTCTCTGTTATAACTTTTAAAATTGTGTTTTCGTACACTCGGAATATAACGTTGTGACGTACTTATTTTTATCTACGTTACAGTAAAAACTTTATCTAGAACCGAGCCGATTTACGTTTCGAATTACGTTTTATTCAAAACCGTGCTTGGTCGAATATAATATATTTTACTTTTTTTCTAGTATAAACTTTATCTAGAACCGAGCCGATTTAAGTTACGACATGTTTTTTATCTACGTATTTAGAATAGAGTCGTTGTAGCTATAAGTTTCTCTTTACGTGCTTAACCACATCAATATCACCACCGTAACACACCAAACCTTACAAATTTCACGGTGCATAAAGCTCCGAATATTATCAACGTCTCTTGACATTACGTGCAAGTTTATGTTATTGTTTTGTTTATTTTGATCAAGTTTCCAATCTAATCAACATTTACATCGTAAAACGTGGGTCACGTCAACTAGTATATGGCATTTCAGAGGTTGATAACCTTTCTAAAGATTAGTACATAAATTTAGTAACAACCGGGTCTAATACCTTTAGACCAACCCTTATCGTGAGATAAAAGAATGAAAATGCACCCGATTTGAACCCCTAAAATACTCCAATTTAAATAAAAAACATTTTAATACTAACCGGTAGGTTGATAGTTTGATTCTCATCATTCGACTGATGGGTGGCCAAAAGCTCACCGGCTTCGTCGGAGTCAGACCCACATATGAAGAAAATCTAGCCACCGGTCACGTGGAACTTTGTTGGTAAAAAGAAAACCACGTGGCACCTTGATTCAACACTTTTATACCACCGGCACCCAACGCCAACTGTTTACTTTTTGGAGGTTGATGACCTTTTCACTAAAATTTATAAGTATTTTGAGAAATTTAAAACATTTGAGCAGACATAAATAAATATACAAATATATTTTTAAAATTATTGCATTAACAAACTGAAGTATTAAAAATTATCTGAGCCTCGTTCTATTTTTCTATGTGAATAGCTAAATATACATCACCTAATAGTTAAGCTAACAGTAAATTATCTGATATCTATATGAGTCGTATGAATGCAATACTAGTCGTATAGCGTATGACATTCAGACAAAGTTACAGGGTTTGTTATATCAGTCTGATCGTAGGGTTATACGAGTCATATAGTAGTTGTAGCTGTACGACTTATATGTCACGTACGTATACAAATCGTATAGTAGCTATTATTACTCGTATAGATTTCTTCCTAATACGATTTTTGCCCCGTTTTGCGTGTCAGCTAATTTTTTTCTCGTTATGTGTGCTAAGATACCACATAAAATTGCGCCAATTTCTGATATGAAATTAATTCCGTGAAAACATACTATATAGACGACTATATGCTTCATTCAGTTATTCATTCAATGTGAAAATCAATCTATTATTTGTAGTTAAAAGTTAGAACCGTTTTAGGATATAACACCGACATGTCTACTTCTTAACTGTAAGCAATTACTACTTTTATTGATCGAGATAATTAATATAAATTTAATTAAAATAAAAAAAGTTAAATAAGCTATACGACTCGTATAGGTTCTATACGACTAGTATGCATACTGTCGCATCCCATATGCCTTGTATAGACCTTATACAAGTCGTATGACGCAGCCACCAGACAATTATGAAATGCATGTTATCTGTATGAGTCGTATAGATAACAACGGGGTGATTCATGTATACTAGGCTCTTTTTCTACGCGCTAAATTAACATCGAAGAAATTAGATAACAATTCACCAAATATAAATGAACACAATTCAAAAGTCAAAGCACATTGAACCTCCAACAAGTGACGAACAATACTTCAAATTCCAGCAACTTGAATTTAATAGGAGACAACTCATTTGTAGTACTACTATTTTATATTACGAGAATTTAATATCAACAGTAGTTAATACAACTCTCACTACAACAGTAAAACATTTTTCCAACAACATATTCATACCCTACGACAAGTCGTCAGTATAGGTTGGTTTTACCTTTCCCGCCGACTTGTCGTGTGTACAGATGTTGTTGGCAAAGGTTCGTACCAATAGGTCAAACTACTCGTCGGTATAGGGGTGGCTATGGGGACAACTTGTCGTCGGTAAATGTGTAATTAAAAAAAAATCAAAATTAAATTCTAAAGGGACGACATGTCGTCGGTATAGGAATGCCACATATCCAAACGACTTGTCGACGACATAGGGTCAACTTATACCGACGACATGTCGTCGGTATAAGACTTTTTTGTTTTTTAATATTTTTTTAAAAATGACTTATTTCGACGACATGTCGTTGGTATAAGTCTTTTTTTTATATTTTTTAGTTTTTGTAATTTTTCTAGAAATATAAAATATATTAAAAGTTAATCTTGAAAATACGAACATCTAAATCATTCAAAACACGGAAATATCATACATATAATCCGAAACATGAAAAATAACATCCAAATCTTACACATTGTTCACAATAATCCAAATTGTTCAAATCAAACCAAACATCTAAATTTTTTGCAACATCATATACAACAACTCTCTGCTAATTATCATCATCACTACTTGTTCGTCGATCCCATAGACGATGCGTTTTTTACATTTGGCGTTGCATTTTAAGCATTTGTTGTGCCTGGACTGAAAGTTGTTGTGATTGATAATCTCGTTGTTGTTGATGTTGCATTTCACACGATCAACGCCCCGTATGGCCATGCCTTTGACTCAATGCACACTCTATACACGCAATCTCATCCACTGCTGATGAATCATCACCAGACTCGTTCGAGGATCTTGTAAACTTCTCTTGAATTCTCTCAAGCATTAAACAATATAATAAACATAAATTTGAATATTTTACTAAAATTCGACAGCATAACTGATATGACTCTGAGGATTTTAAACTGATATGAGCAATCGTCGGTTAGACCATGTTTGACCATTGGATTTTTCTCAAATTTCCGTGTTTTAACAAACATTTTGGATGTTCTTTTTCAGTATAATACACTCGCATACTTGTTTAGCTTTGCTGGTGTGTGTGCGGTGTATGTTTTCCAGTAATCACTTACGAAAATAAAGAAAGAATGATGGAGCCTTGTGATGGATCAACTACAAACTTATAGCTAATGTATTTTTATTAACTTGTAATATTGAACTTTCTTTTGAATCACGTTATGGTTTCAACTTGCACCCCACGGTTTTAAACTATAAATTATATAATAACTACAATTAACTAGTAGATTTTAAACTAAGAACCAATTAAAATCTTCCATTTCAGTTACTACTTTTGAAAAGATTTGAAACTATTTTTTGAAGTCATTAAACTTAATCAAATATTAAAAATATATAAAATACAATTTTTATAGAATAACTCAAACGTTGATATATTAAAATTACTAGCTTAGAACCCGTGTATACACACGAGATGAAAAATAATAAAATATCAATATATAATTTTTTTTATATAATTATATTTTAAAGTTTTCTTATAATAAGTAATCATTTAAAATAAATGTGTATTATTAGTATAATTTAAATATATATTATTATTAGAAGATAGATCTGTATTTAATGAAAAAGAAAGACGTGAAAAAAATATTAAGAATGAATATGGAAGCGACAAGTGATATAAAAAAACCTTTATTTATTTTATAGTATAGATCCGTTTACTTTTTCTTCTCCTGTTTTCTTCACGCAACGTCAGATGGTAAACTTTCAAATCGTGTTAATGAAAGTGATACAATCTATTCGATTACGGTAATTAAGTATTAATTTTTTTTTTCAAATAAGTATTTAAAATAATATCAATATGTAACGACATTTTCTTTCTTTGTTGTTAGGTTTATATTTTTTTATATGGAAACAAATTGACAATTTAAAAGTTATATTTCCGGTGGGGTTCACGAAGACCCGCTCCACCCAGGGCCAGGGCGTACGCGTCAGCGGCTTTTGTTTGATAAATAAAAGTCAACCATCCTCCACGTTTGAGTTAATAAATAGTTTGATTTATCTACAAGTCAAACTATTTTATATATTATTTTACCTGAGATTTTATTTTATCAACCTTTTTGAATGACTTTTCGACCATAATCTACCTTTTTGGATAAGAAATTTTGATTTTTTTAGTCAACAAGTATATATATACACATATAATTTGTTTATGACACTTAATCTAAGTGGCAAATGCATTATATCAAGGGCTAACAAGTAATTATGGTCTTTATTCACGGTGTTAAATAGGCCGTGTTCATGAGTAGAACTTAATATAAAACTAAAAATAATATTCACGGATTGACACAACCATTACTTGTTTAACCTGGAAAAATTATTTTGCATAGTGACACTTTAAAATTATAAATTTACAATACATATAATACAAATGAGTATAAAAAGGTTATGTATAAACAGTAAAAACTCTATGACCATTAAATGATATAAAATACCTAATCGGCTTATTAACATACATACTTAAAAAGAATTGTAAATAAATTTGTTTAAACGGGTAAACCCATAAACCTATCAGGTTGACCTAAACAAAACGCATTTAGCTAAACGTGTTCTCATGTGTGACTAAAATTGACCCGAACCCATTTAGATTAGACTCAAAGTCGTGAATTATGTGTTAGGTTCCTGCCGTGTCTGAAACTCACACCCACCTTTGGTGACATGTGGTTCACATGACCTTTTTTTTAAACACAATTGGAATCTTTTAAATTAACTAGAATTTGAAAGAATTGAATTTGGACTTTAGATTGTCAAACGTTTATCAAAGGAATTAGAATTTGTTATACATTTGGTTGACAAACACAAGTATGAAAGAATTAGAATCTATCTCCACCCTCGATCACCGCCACCACCACCACAATGTTGGTGATGCACGTTATGAGCGCGGCGGATTGACTAACAAGTTGAATTTCTTTACATTAACGAATTTCAGTGAATTTATTTCAAACATTATTCTTGGTATTAATATTTCAATTTCAATAAATTTTACAAAATAACATATTAGAAATAAAATTCAGATTTCAATCACATTAAAATCCAACAAACCAAACTCCCCTTGTTATTTACCGGTTTTGTCAATAAAAAGTATAAAATTTCATTTGAAAGTCAATAGAGACTCGTTCTTGCCTTCTTGTTATGGACTTGTTGGGAGAGAGATTAAAAAGAAATTTGAGAAGCAAACTAGAAAAGTCCCCTTTGAAATTTTGAAAGAAAACAAAAGACTTATATTTTTTAATTTATTCTTTCAACAACCAATTTGTCCCGAAACCCTACCTACCCAACTTCGATAAATGTCGGTCTCATCCGACTACTCAACACCAGCTAACTCTTTGCTGCCTCTCTATTTCCTTTGTTTTACCGATTAAAAAAAAAACGATAGTTTATTATATAATTTAATTTATAATAATTTTAAGATATGTGCTCAAACTGCAAGTATAGTACTTAAAAGTATTTATACTATATAGCTACATTAATTATAATAAAATTTAAATAGTTTTATTGAAAAATTTATGGTTGGTTCATCCAGCCAGCCAACCAACAAAGAAACGGGGCAACCATCGGCTAGTTTTTCATCGGTTCTTTACATTTTTGTCTGGTTCGTTCAAAACAACCAATTTATTAATTTGTACATTCTTCATTAGATGATAGCAAAATACACCGATGATACTCAGATATTTCAGTCAACCGATCAATCATATTTTCAAAACATTCTTCAAAGGGTATGTGTAATGAGTGTGAAAGGGAGGGCGTGAGTGCGATCTCAGCCTTTCACGATATTAAAAACCATGCCGCAAGGGCGTTAATGGGCTTGAGCCCCCAGAGGCGTGACTACATTCACAACCTTAATTTAATGTTTACATTTACATTTAAGAGTCTTTAATCATATATGAACCCATCACAATTTATTATTCTATTTTTTAATTTAATGTTTATATTTTGATTAAATTTGGTTTTCTTAAATAACTCATATTTGGTAATTATTTGAAAAAACAAATAATATGGGCTTGTTTGCTTTATTTTTCTGAATATTTAGATATAAATTTTAACGAAAACAGAGTTGTTTTAAAAAAAAAACTATTATTCGTCACGTAAGTGATTTTTTAACGTGTTTGGATCGACATTTCAACTAATAAAATAGCTAATCGGTTTCAATGACCTAAATAACTAATACTTTTATAATAAAATCTAAATATATTGATTCCGGTTAAAACGGTTTCAATTTAATCGGTTTTACTACGCGGTATCTAAATTTTACTTGATAATTTATTAGTTCATTTTAAGATAATTAATAGGTCAACATGACCTTTTCTACCTATAATATTCTCCATCATGAAAATCGAAATAAACTACTAAGTTCATTTTAGCAAAAAATAATAAGTTGACTTTAATAGTAAAGGAAATACTCATTCAACACGTTGTTCTTTGGTCCAAACATGTGAAATGCTTCGTTTCAATGCTAGGGTAATATCTTTTTTAGTTTTCTTTTGATTGTCTAATAGTCTCTAAAAATATAAATAATTATAATTATACAATTTAATAAGCTACACTTGGGTACTTTTCTTTTTCTTTAATTTTCTTGGTTGAAGTGGGTATTTATGAATATCGTTACTCTTTACCATTATACAGTTTCTAATTTATATTAATTTAAACTGTACGTCGAAGGAGATACTAGGTTTACTTATATTAATAAAAAAGTAAAAAAAAAAATTAAAAATAAATATTTCGACTCAGTACACAAAGAGATACAGTAGTATGAAAATAAACAAATATTTCGACTCGGACTGTACGTGTACAAATAGATACACACTTTCCAATTGGTTGTTAATTAATGCAGCCATTTTTTTTTATTTTTTTTAAAAGGCAAATTTCTTTATTCCTATGAGAGTGAGACTTGAACCCATGACCTCCTTAATTCTTAGTGTTCCTAGAGGATTTTCCTATACCAATGGGCCACCAACCCCATTGACAGTTTATTTGAGCTATTTTGATAATTTGACACAACAATTTTGGATTCTTGTATCTTATGTAATATGTAATTACCGTTGTATTTGGTTCAATAGTAGCCCTAATACATCTTATAGTACAGGTATTGGGTTTGAATCCGAGACACATTAAAAAATAAAAAGATTTGTGGCCAGGTCATTGAGTTTATCTAGTTGGGGGTTCCTCTGGAGATGGGCAGCGCTGGATTATGCTTTTAGACCGTATGATTATACTCGAACATAGGTGTTGTTGTTAAAAAAATGATCATGTGAATATGAGCATCGGGTTTGATAAAAAATAAACCAGGATAGGGTGATACTGTTGTAGGGTCAAAAAAGATCTTGCGATTAATTTTTTAATTTGTCAATATTTAAAAAAAACGATATTTTTTAAACAATTACGTATCATCTGAAATGTCGATCCAATCACGTATCAAACGATTACGAGATCAAAACATTTTTTTGTAAACAACTATGTTTTCTCTAAAACTTGTATCGAAATATGAAGGAAAAAAAATAAGCAAAACCCTGAATTTTTTTTAATTTTTTTTTAAAGTCAGCGAATACAAGCTTTGAGAAAAAGTCATATTAAATGTTAAATAAATTATAATAAAAAAATAAAAAAATTACATGCTTATGTGTCAATCAATGAATATGGATAGGTTGAATTTGAATGGTTACATGATCCTCACATGGTTACCCTCAAGCTGACAATGGCGACGCCCCATTCACGAAACCGCGACGCGGTGTTCCGTGGACATGAGGCTGATGCAGCTCACGCTCATATTACACATGGTCCGGCACGCAAAAGAAATTGTATTACAATAGATAATAAAATCGAAAACTTTTATTTTATTTTACAAATTTTCTTTTCATATAGTGTATATTAAGTTTATATTTACTTATAAAAAAATCTTCTTACATATATTATGTTCTATAAGTACATATTGATCAAAATTTGAATATCCTAAATCGATCAAAATTACAAGTATAACACAAATCAAGTATTTTGATAATTAATTACATGTGTCCATACCCTTCTTTGTTTACCTCATTATGATTTAAACAAAATTTTATATTTTAATGCTAATTATGTTTATACAAAAAGATAATTCAAACAAAAAGAAAAAAAATGCTTAAAGTCACAAAAACACCAACCTTGCTTTTGATCACAAAACTCCTGATTATTTAAATATTGAAATTTAGAGGTTAGTTTCATATATAGGCAAAATCTAAACCAATAGTTGACCAACAACAAATATTAAAGTATTTAAAATATTTTTATATGTCACATAGTAATACATTTTTTTTTATTTTTTATTCAATTTCCCTATATATTTGTTTTATTTTTTTTACTATGTGAATCTTTTAATATACTACACCCTGTAATATATAATGAATAAGAGTGTTTTTAAAAAGCCAAAATCAAATTTATAATATAGTTATTGTTACTAAGGTGGTGTTTACTTTATAACTTGAAGAATTTAATGGATTTTATAAAATTCTATCTTATGCAGTCAAGTCTTAACATTTCAAAATGTTGCAAGAGCATACGACTTTTTCTCACAAAATCTACTCTCTCTCTAGATTTCCTTCTCAAGCAGTTGACAATGAAGAAACAGTCATTTCCGTGTCCCACACGTCCGCATGTTTATTTGCTTATCCTTTTACATTCACAAAATTTCCAATCTATTTCGTTAATGAGCACCGTCATACATACACATACAATATCTATGTATATATATATAGCATATTTGTATAGCTTTTTACACCATATATTTTCTTCAAAACGTCAAGAAACCCTAAACAAAAGCTCTCATGGCATCTCTTTTTTCTTTGAACAATCCAAGCTTTTCACATAAGCTCATCTTCGTTCTTGTCTTCACCATCCTTCTCATCGGTCCAAGCTCGGCGACTAGCCGTGGGTTCACAACGATGCAGCCGGAGCACCAACGACAAAAGAATGATGCAGATTCAAAGAACCCTAGTTTGCTTTTCAGTATGAAACCTAAAGGGAAGCCTGTCCCACCTTCTGGTCCTTCAAAAAGGCACAACTCTACACCACCTAATTGATCTATTCACATAAAAGTCATCTTTTTATACTTTGTTTACAAAAGAAAAAAAGAAGCAGTTTGGAAACTTTGATCGAGATTTTGTTGATGAAGGGTTAGGGTTCAAAGGGATCATACAATCAAGAGATGATCTTTTTGGGCTATGAATTGTTAGGAGATATAATTATATACACTGATTATACTGTATAGAAAAAAAGATTATTTTGTTGGATTTGAAATAATTCGTTGTTTGGTTTATGATTTGATTATATTATTGGAGCAAACATATGTTCATTTATTGATTTTATTTGGGTGTATTTCTGCATTTGTATGTATAGATTCTGGGTTGTTTTGCGATATTTTGACCCCATAATCTTTCTTGTTGGGTAAATGATAATCCTTATCCTTCCTTGTTATAATAAATAAATAAGTTTATCTATTATATGTCGACTTCTGATGTAATCTATATTATTTATTTCCTATGAGTATTTTTTATACATTAAATAATGTTTTAAATTAAACATTGTTTTAGTTTTATGATAACCATGATAAATGGTATATTTTTGTATCATCAATCAACTATTTTATTGTAGTCGAGATTCATAGATGACAACAAATGCAATTTAGTGAAGTTATGATACAAGTTTGGAAGTGCATGCTCTACACTCATGTTAATTGATCCAAATCCCATCCCAGTATAACATCTAAGTCAACTTATGGAACAATCGGTGTGGAATATATTTGAGATTGGACTTTTAAAGATGACATTGAAAAGGATGATAATATTGTAAATAAAGGGTACTACTATGCATACATCACCCTTCTATACGACTCATACGACTCATATAGATGATATGCATATCAGATTTGTTTGGCGACTGGGTCATACAACTCGTATAGGGTCTATACGAGGCATACGAGTCATATAGACCCTATCTTATTTTTTAATTTTTAATTTATGTTAATTATCTTGATCAATAAAATGTAGGTGTTATTTCCTAAAACGGTTCCAACTTTTAACTACAAATAAAAGAATAATTTTCACAATCTCTGAAACAGTTTGAAAGTTTCATACATTTTTAATGAAAAAGACTAGATTTGTTTCAAACTAAAAGATTTTGTTCATGTTACATACTAGTCATGTAATTGTTTATTAAAGTTGTTTTACCATAAGACGGTTCCAACTTTTAATTACAACTTGTTTCACCCTAAAACATTTCCAATCAAATACAGTAAAAAAACAAATATTGTAAACACTCAAACAATAAACATACAAAAATATATACATTAAGACAACTTGTTTATATACATCAAAAGATAAAAAAGTACACAAGCCAGTCATACTAGTCCTATTAAGCTAGATCATGCTGCTGATTTGGATACTGTCGTGCCGGTGGTAAAGGTGGAAGCTTGATCCCCACAACCATCGCACAATTAATCTTCCACTGCTGCAAGTCCTCCACCCGCTGCAATGATGATGCATATCCTGTACAAAGCGTCTACCCGTGTATGGAGATTCACATATATGATCGCAAGCTAGTGTTGTGGCGGCTGCTGAGGCGACTACACTGGTGGGTCGTGTAGCAGCATGTGCTGCTGTGGTGGCTCTCAAATGATTCGCCTATCTAGGGATAACCGAAGATCCTGTCAAGGAATATTTGTTGCGTTACCCATCAACATATAGTTCTGACGATATATCGGTGAAACCGTGTAACTCACCGTCATGGTGCGCCGATTGCTCCACTAGAAAACACCTAAGATGTTAGCGATGCATGTTAAGTAAGTGCCACAAGTGATCTCATCGCTATCAACCCTTGAGTGACATGATTAGCAAAGTAATCGACCATCAACCAAGCCAGGCTACACCTCTGAGGTACACGTAAACAATAGAAGTAAAACAAGCCCCTCTACACGACCTAATCTTAGCTTTGACCCCGCCACGATATGGTAGTTACAATCACCCGATGTAGATGTATGTGCTACGAGTCTCTGATATTGGGAGCCCTTTCCTTCGAAAGGAACGGCCCGTCACCAATCTGCGGCCACCATTCTCGAAGCACGTGGTCGTCTTCCACTACCCCACCCATCAGAAAAAGATATGTAATCATCTTCAACTCGGGGTATAAACCAACATAAACTACAAAACGAGGTAGCGTTAGATGTAACACCTGCCACAAAAATGTCCAAGATTTGACAAAAGGTAATCCCTAGGGACTATAAGTGTAAATACACCAAAGTCTAGGGTTGAAAATAAAGGAAACTTATGAAATTACGTTAATATCGGACCGACATCGTACCCCATATAGGTCCGACGTGAAACTAAGTTATGATATCGAACTGAAGCTAAAGTCAGTCCAATAGCGGACCAACATCTAAGTCCTGATGTAAGGTCAAATATCTCGTGTTAAAGAGTCTAGTTCGTATAGTTTTATGGGTGTTAATTTGTATATCAAGTCGGTTTTACATTGGTATTTGTATTTGTGTCAATTACAGGTGATTCGATGCTAAGTACGCGTTTCGGGAAGCATTTGTGTAACATCCCAAAATTTAAATAAAAGTCTAGAGGCCAAAGAGTAATTAGCCCAAAGTTAAGGGACTTGAAAATAAAAAGAATTTGGAAATGGAGGTGGTAGCGGACCGCTACCAAGCCATTAGCGGCCCGCTAGCCACAATTGGTCCGGACAAAGGGAAGGTGACACGTGTATGGTGACTCGCTGAAAAGGGTTGGGTAGCGGACCGCTACCCAGAACCTTAGCGGTCAGCCACGTGCGCTTCACGTTGGACAACTGGAACAAGGCGGTAGCGGACCACCACCACCTAGTTTAACGGTCCGCTACGGGTTGCGAAGGCAGCCTATAAATAGATGGCATTTTCCATTCAAATGGGAACAACAACATCACCACCACTTGCACACACACTTGCACACATACCGAGGCAAGGCTAGTACGACGATTACGAACGCGGTGGTTACGAGTGCGGTATGCAACGAGTGTGGTTCAAGTTCAGAGAAACGTTTAAAGCGAGGAACGGACTTAGGAACTACCCGAGGATAATGTAAGTAAACTGGACCCATACCCTAGACATGGTTATGTGAAGTACGTGCTTATATGATGTAATTATGTGATATGTATTACGTGGTATGACGAGGGTACTGGGTAATGACAGATTACTCTAAACACTAAACGAGAATAATGGAGTAGTCACGACGTATCCAAGGGGTGGTGGATACGTCGCTGGTACTTCCTATGTATAAACCTCTTGTGTACTTCGTGGTGAAACCATTATGAATGTTTAAGGGTATAGACTAATAAAGAATAAAGAAATATAGTAAACGTACGGGAGAACATCCAACCGGTATGTAGTTATCTGAAAAACGGAATATCCCGTCTAAGGAAAGAATGGTGTATAAATCTCTCTTAGACCCGTCACTCTTTCCTGGGGACATCTCTGTTGGAGGTACTACTCTGGGAGGAAGATCACCCCAGTTTACAATATATGATGAATACGAATATGAGACGAAAGTATACCATGCATAACGAATATGAATACGTGATGAATATGAATACATGAAATGCATGGTGAATATGTGAATGCATGATGATACGTGCAAATATGAATGAGTATGATAGAACGAGTCTAAAACCTAAAACGGAATAACGAAGTACTCACAAAGTGTTAGAGGGGTGGTGGATACGTCGTTGGTACTTCCTATATATAAACTCTTCTAATGCATCATGAAGAAACCGTTATGAAGTTTTAACGGTGAGGACTGGTTGGTGAATAAATCAAGCATATATATGAAATGAAAACAAATGTTTGATACATTTGGGAGGCTGTGAGTAAAAGATATTCAAGGTCCCAAATGAAATGAGTTACCCGACCTGTAAGGTGGATCTCAATAAATAAAGAAGAAAAGAAAAGAAAAGGGAAACTCTAGGCCTTCGGGGGTGAAAGAGTAAACTCTAGGCCTTCGGGGCTGAAAGAATAAAAGATTCCAAGCCTACGGGGCTGAAGAACGAATGAGTCTTCGTGATAAATGGAAGGGGTCTATACTGACGAGTATAAGGACCTTGCCAATACTCGGACCGGTGGTACGGCCTGTGATGGTTGCGAGGGGGTTAGCACACCCATAAAATATACGAAAAGCGTGGCCGGAGGTACGTCCGGAGATGGTCACGTGGGCTCGAGAGCCCTAGAAAACTTGAACAATAAGAACCTAAGGGTTTCATAATAAAATGAACGATGCAGTGTACTTACTTAGCGTAAGCTAATTCAAAACCGTTTTCCAAACACTGCAGGAAAGAAACACATGGAATAGAGATTCATGTGGATGAGGCTGATCGGAGTTGGAAAATTCCTATATAGGATATTGTAAATATATTATCCTTTTGTAAAACAATATATTATTATAAATGAAAAAGTTACCTTAGCCATTATGGCAAGGTTTTGTTAATCTAGGACCGGTTTTCCGTATTAAACTCTGATAAAATAATAACAAGATAAGTAGAGTGTTTCAATTTGGGATGAAGTAGAAGGATTGGATGCGAAACTACACAAAAATGGCGGCTTATTAGGAAGTTCTACAGTGCAAAACTTGACATAAGCATATCTTGAGTTAGAAATTGAACCACGGGGCCCATAATATATCGATTTAGGGTGTTTCGACGAGCTGGATATGCAATTTTGGTTAGGAGCGTAGCTTACACCATAGATCGTTTTTCGGTGAACGTTTCAAGAGCGTAGCATAGAGGAAAGAGCTTAGGAGTGAAGGGGTGAGCGTAGCTTACGCCCCTATCAGCTTAGCTTATGCCCTCTAGAGAGAAAAACAGATTTTGAGGGTTTTTGACTATATGTACAATCCTAAAACCCTAGGTCCGTCATCATTCATTCTTGGGAGCTTCTTGGAAGACCAGAGGGCGATTTTCAGAGGCAGAAGTCATATCAGATCATCTATTGAAGCTATGCTCGCGTGTTTGACAAGCATGCGTGGATAAGATGTATGTGGCTTCCTCCCGGCGGATGGTTCGTATAGGTTTCTATGTTTGATTCTGTTTGTTCATAATTGTGTCTTTTTAGTTTCTGACAATAACTTGATAAATTGATGTATTAGTTGTTTTGAACAATTTATATTTATTCTTTGAGTTTTCTGCTTTACAATCTGTGTTCGGTTGATGACAAAACCTAGTAGCAGGGTTGGGTGACTAAAGTGGGTAACTTGGTTTTATAAATTGGGTAATTGGATTATACTTGTTTGTGAGGAAACTAGTTGCATAAGTTTTCAGACGAAGAATCTATCTTCAATTACTGTTTCAACTGATTTTCCAACACTATGTCTGTGTGGTGTCCATTGAGCAACTGAGTTTTACATAAGCTTAGAACCTGAAGTATGGGAGGGAGTTAAATCTTTATTTGATCTGTGTTTTCTTTTAAGTTTACTAATCTAAGAAATTTAACTTTCCACTGATTCCCTGTGAATTCGACAACCCTACTTCCTTGTCTACAGTCCAAGGTAGATAAGTAGTAGTTTTTATAAGTGTTTTTGATTGACCATGACACCGCGGTCAAAATGGCGCCGTTACCGGGGAATCAATGCGCTTAGTTTAGTTGCTTTAGTTTAGTTGATTTAAAAAAAAACAAAAAAAACCCAAAAATATTTTTATTTTGATTTCTTTTATTTTTTTAGTTAGTTTAATTTTTTCGTTCAGAACTACTCGGTTGTATTACTTGTACAGATTATCATGGATGGGGGATATGATTATGAAGATGATTTGTGTATATGTTGCGGGATCTATGGTCATTGGGCTCAAGATTGTCCACAGTTCGAGAAGAAATACGGATATCGGGAGAGATTTTGTTAGGAATATAGGAGACGGATGGAATATATGAGGACTGACTCTGAAGATGAAGATATAGACTCTGAAGATGAAAAACCGCCCTCTAATTATCTACATTACGATTGTTACAGGCAGATGAACGAGAACCTCTAAAGGTATAATCCAGATGGAGGTAGTCAATACTACCAAAACAACCAGTAAAGTTACAATCAGAGTCTATACCCGAGGAGTTCATACAGCCATGGCGGTTATCAAAAAGGACATCAAGAGCAATATCAGCAGCCAAGGGTGCGTCAAAATGTTTATCAAGTTGAAGATGTTGAGAAGATGCGAAGAAAAATGCATTTGGCCTATATTGAGTGAGAGTTGGCAAAACCCAATCAGTCAAGGCAAAAGCGTATAAACTTGATAGATTTCTAGTATGATCTTTTAGTGAAGGAACAAAAAATTCTTCCACGAGGCTTCTCGGTTAACGAATTGTCTCGGGCAAAACAAGCATGGATATCTTCACAAGTTGGGGTAGATGATGAAGTGGAAGTGGAGATTGAAACGCCAAATGAGGTGCCATCTATTGCGAAGTCTGCTCAAGACATAGTGTGTATTGAAGTAGGGGATGAGGTGGTGGAGAATAATACCACACCAAATCCCCTAGTTGTTGAAGAAGTGGTTCCGGCACAGGTAACGAATGCTAATGAAGTAGAAGAAGAGGTTGTAGGTTTACTGGAGCACGAAACATAATGTTTAGACCCAATCAAAGACACAACACCTCTTGAAGAATCGGTGAATGAGGTAAACCCGGATGTTCCTAATTGTCCTCCCATAGTTATTCCACTGATAGACAAAGTTGGGGAGGACGGTTTGAGCTCAAGGAAAAGGAAGGTGATGTTGGAGGACATTGGGCAGCTTATTGGGAAGAAGGCCCGCATTGATTCACCAGATGTGCAGATTATGAGATATCGAGTATGGATATGGCATGTCAGCTATCAGGCATATATTGGCAACTCGGTGGGAAAATGTGGAGTTAGACTGTCGGGCATTGCATCAATTTACATACCGATTTTGAGAGAACGAGTTTTGACCCGACACATCAGGTATAGAGCATTTGTTGGGAACGTTGTAGGTAAATGTTCAATGCGACCACCATAATGCCATTCAGGTACACTGCGTCTGGCTGAAGAGGTTAAACTTAGCGCTCTAAGGAGGCAGCCTAAGGTATGTTTGGTTTTATTTTTTTTATTTTTAGTTAAATGAACGTGGTGGGTAACCCTCACGAGACTCAACTCGTCTACTCGGGCTACCGAGGGGTTTAAAAGGCTTGTTGCATACGCTAAATGCAATTGTGATTCCTACGAAAGTTAGTTAGGTCTTTATTTCTTAGTTTCGTTGTTGGTTATATATTGAGTCAGTTTGACGCTTTTAGGATTGCTTTGAGTTTAACTTTGCAGGTTTAGATTGATCCACCCGTACTCAATCTCCATTCGGGTGGTGATATTCAGAGCTTGTCGTGATTCTATTGTACAAGGCAACCCGCTTGCATCCGGGGAGCACGATCCAGAATGAAATGCTATACGATCGTCTGTCAAAGCTAGCTCCCTTAACACCTTGATCACCTAACAATCCAATTGTAATTAGCAATCCTATAATCTCAATTCACACACCAAATTGAGGGTTAAGACATTCCAATGACCTAAAGATCAACACCCCAAGTTAATTTGGTTAAAACAACCTTAACCAAATTTCCAACACCCAAAAAAAACCTTTCAACCCATTTTGACCCGTTAAAGTTTATCCAAGTTCAACCAATTCCCTAAGGTTCTTGATTTACAAAATTGATTAAGGATTTATACTAAATATTGTGTTTATTAACACCATAAATACTTACTAACCATCAATTCATCATTTAACATTATCAATTTGAAAACCCCAAATTTTTCACCTCAAGAATTCTAAACCAAAATCAACAAATTGGATGTTAAAGTCATGATTCTCCACTATCTACAACACTAGATTAAGGTTTATAATCAACAATTAACCAAAATCATCCCACAAATTGACCTAATTCGGGTTTTATACTCAAATTCATCAAGAAAACCTACAATGGTGATTCAAGAGATGAAATTGATATTTACTTGCCATCTTGAAGAAGAGGAACACTCCAAATCATCCAGGTTCCACACCCAAATCATTAATTTCATGATTTTGTTTCTCCTCCTCTTGCTCCCTACTCATTTGCGACACACACACACTAATGTGTGTGTGTCGCCATTTTAGTCTCCACCTAAAATCAGGATTGGGTAAATTACAAAATCAATCCCTGTAGTTATAAATATGACCCCTTGCACCAAAACAAGCCATTAAAAACAAACCCTCCACTTGTTTTTATTCATCATTCACCCCTATAATATTATTTTAGGAAAATAACATTATATTTACGATTTTGGTTCGTTAAAACTAATGACGGAGAGGATGCTAGCGACAAGGTAGAAGAGGCACATATGAAGGCAGGGAAATAAAAAGTTGAACTGATTTTGTTTGGTCACTCTTCTGACGACTAGCATTTTTTTTGTAAGCGAATATGGAACAATTTTGACCTTGTATGCTATACTAGTGTTTTGTGACAATCCGGACTTTTAGGGTTAACCCCGTTAGCAATCTAGTTAAGTACTAACCTAGTTAACCTGGTCTTAAACCCCAGGGACTATTTCTATCAAGAATGGAACTTAAACTTCAAGGATCAATTGAGTAATTGAACAACTCTCTATTCTTTTAACTTTGGAAAGTCAAGCAAACAAGTTCTTAACCCAATTTAAACTCTAAGGACCATTTCTACGAGATTCGAAACTTAGAAACAGAAAAGTACAAGGACTAGTTATGTATATAACCCAAAATTGATTTCTATTGACTCTGAGAAAGTCAAAATCATATGTTTTGTTTCTGTTGACTTCTGGGAGTTAAACCCGTACACTTTTGGTCCCAGTTTGAATTCAAAATCGAAAATATTTGCGGATTGGTAACCGATATGCATATTAATGCCTAAAACGTTCATCATCAAGTCTTTAATCAATGATATTACGTGCGAATTAAACCAATTAATGGATATTCAAGCCATAACCATCGAAACCGTCGATTCCTTCGTCAAATTCGATGAATTCTTGTATTGCTTTCACAAATCAATCACCCGCTCACCTAAATCGCACGCCTCTGAAGCTTTTACGCAAGTCAATTTCACCGAAGTTGAAGACGGAGTTGCCAGAGACCAACCTTGCGCGAATCCGGAGCCCCTTTAGTCGAACACAGTTGATTCGACGTCCATTCTGGTAATTGATCTGATCCTTCGATTTGTTTCTGTGTCTAGATCAAAAGCCCTATCGCAATTGTGGCTTAGAACACCGAATTAACCATGAACAAATTCTAGGGTTCATGTACATTCAGGTTTAATCGAAATCCACTATAGACTCAATCTAAATTCAATTAAAAGGCATGGTTAGTTTCGAAATCTGATACTCTGTAAAAGCCCTATGCTAATTCAGTTTTTTAACATCTAATCGATCACGAAGCGGATCTAGGGTTCATGTGGATTTCGGATTCGATCGAATACCGGTCTAGGCACGATCTTAATGCAATTAAACTATATGGTTAAACTCGTAAGCTCTCACTCATCGAAACCCCCCATGATTCCAACAACTTTTAATATCAGAACTTATCAAATCGATTTTGAGTTCAACATCTAGGGTTTCGATCATTCAGCTCATAATTAAACGATTCAAACTCGATTATTTTACAATTAAACTCACCCTCAGATTTGTTATACACCGATTAACTAAACCCCTGCACTTGCTTTATCAATCGTGATCGAAATCTTGGGTTTTGGGTTCGGCTTGTATGGGGGGAAGAACTTGTTGTCGGGTATGGATAAAACCATTTTAGTTCGATTCCTGTCGCGATACCCTAGCGGGCGGAGATGGTTAAAGCTTTGGACTCACACACAAGAGACCCTGGTTCGAAACCGGTCTCCTGTTTTATTTTTTTTTTTGGGTCGTTTTCTTGAACCATTTTAAAGTCAAAACCTATGTTATTATATTAATATATTATAAGGTTTTAACTCGGAAAATCTCCCGTAGACTCGGTTTAGTTTTATAACCCAT
Organism: Smallanthus sonchifolius; assembly: GCA_023525975.1. NCBI lineage: Eukaryota > Viridiplantae > Streptophyta > Magnoliopsida > Asterales > Asteraceae > Smallanthus > Smallanthus sonchifolius. The sequence goes on from CM042029.1 coordinate 83,917,248, forward strand.
TTTAATAATAATTCCCATAATTATAATAGTATATTATATTATTGTTCAAACCCTTGTTTCCGATTAAAATAATTATTTATATTATTTTCAGACTGTGACCTCGATTAAAAATAATATTTTATTATATTATTTTCACCACATTAATAATCTTGTGTAACTTTTCAAACTTATAAATAATGTAACTATTTATATTAATTACGCACGTTTATGCTCTCGAACAAAAATAACATATTTATTATTTTATATTATGTTAATTAAAAACATTCGACGCAAGACGCTTTTATCTTAATTTAGAAATCCGTATTTTCGTAAACACGTTCGTTTACTCTTTGATCTTTAGAATGATTAAGACGTTGTAATCTTTCGCGTGTCGTCATAAATCCCATTATGTCCCTAATTATTGTTTGTAATTCTAGGGCATATGTAAGCCATTGCAGGCTAACATTCGTGTACCAAATCTCATACTTGTGTGATACTACCTACTACGCAAATCAGGTGAGTTTCACGGCCCCTTTTCACTGTTTTAACCTGAGGGAGAAAACATGTCACAAACTATTTTGGATTATTGTATTCATATGTTATCAATGTTAAAGATAAGCGTAACACGTTATCACTGAAAGTCCTCAACACACATCAAACCGTTAATATGGATCTTAGCGATGTAATATTTAGTAGTACTACTGGGTTTGACAAATTTCACCCGCGTTAGTCACGCTAATTCGATTGGAGGTCGAACGGGTGAAATGTTAGCCTGCTCACATCGCCAGATTTGATAGACCTGGCAGGGGGCAAATAAACTTAAACAGTCAGCTTCGGTTGCGAGCGCTTTAGTAAGACATGAAACGTAGGTTAGCTACCTATAGATGCATATTGAATGTACAATAATCTGGAAAACATTTATTTATATATTGAAACCTGTGAACTCACCAACCTCGTATTGACATCTTTTCTTACATGTTTTCTTAGGTCGCTAAGTTAAGGCACAGGTGTACGACTAGGACATGCATGGAGTCCTATATTTAATTTCTTGTTTAATAAGACGTTTGGACTGTTTTCATTTATCTTTTCTTACATGTTTTCTGTGGTGTTTTCCCCCTTTTAATATGGTAACAAGAGAGCGCTTAAGTTGTTTCCTTCAAATTTGTTCAACTTCACAAACGTAGATGTCATATCTTTAACATAATCAACCATTGGTACTCACATAATCAACCATTTGATTGTCTAGAAAAAGTGATTGAAGGATGGTAGAGAATCAATAACCAGATAGTTTTTCTGTGGATCGTATTTAGTGAGCACTTTCCAAACCTCAAATATTTGTTATGAATTCAATTTCGATTTTAGGCTAACAGGTTTTGACGATGAAAAATGACTTCATCACATTTTATTAGGTTGGCAACTTTTTTTTTAAAGACAAATTTCTTAATTCCTGTTAGAAGTGATACTTGAACCCATGACCTTCTCAAATGTTTGTGTTCATAGAGGATTTTCATCTATCATTGGGCCACCAACCAATGGTATTAGGTTGGCAAATGAAAACTAGTTTTACAAAGCAGTTAAATTTGGTAATGGATGAAAACCCGCTATACGTCCTATTCCGAATTAGTCGTTTATATAAGTGTGCACCCTAGATCTTCTAATTAACACATATTATAACTTAACTTGGAATCTTTTGGATAAATCTCAATCATATAAAATAATTGATAGACACTAAAACTATAACTGTTTAAACATGTAATTGATAGACACTACATTTTTTCATCGTAAAGAACTTGCTTGGTAAACCATGAGAGAAAGTTAAGTTAACTAACTCATTAACAAATTGGGAAATGTTATGCATTTCAAACTTAACAAAGCAATTTTTATTTTCCATTTTGGCGAATTTCAAAGTGAGCCCCGTATTGTTGGCCATAGTCAAATTCTAACCAATTAACTTCAAAATTCAATAAAAATATAATAAAGCAATCACGACACATAAGAGCAAGTTGTGTGAGATGGTTGTCACTATATATTGAGGATAGTCTCATGTTTAATTAGAGATAAGTTTAATCAATAATCACATGTGGAGTGGAGGATGATTTTATTTGAACTATTCTCTAGTTTATTCTTATCACGAAACAGATAAAGTCAAACTTTGAAACTAAATTAAATAAGTCAATTTTCAGCAATTAACTATTTATAAACCAGCTGTGCCATAAAATCAAAGACTTAATTAATTAATAGAAACCTGTTTTAGAAGGAATGAGTTTTAATATCTAATATTTGCAATGTTTTAAAAACCGATTCAAACCGTCTGGTAATACCAGTTAAACCAGATTTCGATCACTTGCCCAGTAAGTTTGAGTCTGGTAAATTGGAAGAACGGTTTGTAACATGAACCGCCGGTATTATGGATAATATCAGGTTAGATCGTTGTACCGGTTTTAAGCCAAAGTAAAATTTTAGGTTTAAAACAAAAAAAATTAAGTTTTAGCGGCCCGATAAAAAAACTTTTAACCTAGCCAGTAGCCATCGAAAGATTAGTCCATTCCTAATCCGCCTTTCCTCTTCCTGCATCGTTCGATCAAACCTCCTCGATCAATTGTCCACTTTTATTTAAAAAAAACTTTGTTGAAAAATTGAGTGCTTTTAGATTACTTTTTGTTTATGGATTAACTTTCGGATTATTTTTTATTATGGAATCATGTACTTTTGGATTATTTTTTGAGTTGGAGTTGCATTTTTATAGAATTATAGGGTTAACTAGTCAAAATGGTTGAACCGTCTGGTACAACCCAGTACAACCGATCGAACCATTTCTGAGCCCAACCCAGTACGATTGAAAACCGGTTTTTAAAGCATTAAATATTTGACGTCTAACAAATAAATAGACCATGATTTGTAGTGATTTATAGTGGCAAAGTAAGAAAGGAAGAAACTGAGCTAAATATAATTATAAAATAACATCTTTTTAAAATGTAATAGTTAGCGTGATTTTAGGGGAAAAAGATCAAAGTCTATTGTCGGTGTCGAAGTATCGATCAAAGATAGAGTTTGTGTGTTCTTAATTACTTAAGACTATCTAGGGTAAGCAGGGTATCGAACTACGAAGGGTTGGTGGTTGGAGAATAACGAGAATTGATTACAAGACATCATGTAAATGGAATTGTTTGATTGATTGTTATTAGTATGAACTTTTGCATACAATTATGATCACTACGACTTAAATAAAGAAATGTAAAGAATGAACATAACCAAGCTTGAGTTTGATTTCACATATATTAGTTCTCTACCAAATTAGAAGGTCACATAGACTTGATCTTGATTATAAGACGATGTACAATTGGAAGACCTAAACATGCATGACTAAACTTTTAACAAATGACACCAATAAAGTTAGTCTATACGAACTGATCTCTAGCAATTATCAATACAATAACATAAACTACAACATACATTCCCACCTTTAACGATTAAACACTGATTAAGAAGAATACATGAAATAGAATTGATTATTGTATGTCTTAACAACAAATATTTTAAATAAACACATGAGCACATTACATTCAACAAACACAATGAAATTCATGTCTAATACATAAAAGAACTCAAATTGAACTAAAAGAATGACAAACCTACACCTGGTTATGATTAAAGATGCCTTAGCCACCAATGTTCATGATTAATGAGGATACGTTGCGATTTTAGAAAACAATTGATACAGATTTGATGTTAGAATACTTTTTCATTGAGTCTCTTTCGTCTCCCTTTGTTGTATGTATAGCCTCCCAAGATGATAGATATGAAAGAATGGCCGAATTCCTCCTCAAAAACTAAAGAAAACCAACTAAAAACTGCCCTGAAACCGTTCCGGGCGTATGGTGCACTCCAAATGCTCTGTAAGACTCCCCTTTTTGACTTCTTAGGCGCATCATACGCCGTATGGACATATGATACGCTCGGCTGGATATCCCACTCTTGTTTTTACTTCCTTTTATCCAGAAGTAATGCTTGCCATCCATAGCTTCCCTACATGCATACATATAACCAAGTGACTAGATTCCAATGCATTTAATAGTTAAATCTATAAATAAACATCATTACATATGAACATTAATCCACACATCATCTATACATAAATATAAGAAAAAAAACAGGTTTTAGGAAAAAAAAAACTTGCATTTCTAAATTTTAATATATAATAGAATTCGGTTTTAGATGTATTAGAAATGATTTTGGGAGAAAACCCGAACTCTGTTTTAATAATAATTTTTTTAAAATGAATATAAGAACTTTTTCTTTTTGAAATGGGTTGTAAGTTACAACTTGTAACGGATCTTTTAATTACCTTAGAGACACTTTTTAATTAAGTATTACAAAAGGAGTCGTTCCAATTCAAATTGTGACAAGTTTTAAATTTATAGGTGTTCGTGACTTTTCCCTGACTTGATTTGACGAATGAAAACGTTGTCGCTAATTCAAATGCCGACAACTTTTTAAGCGAGTGACACGACTTCAAGAGGTGTTGATAGGTAAAAGTTGTCGCCAGTTTAAATAACGACAACTTTTTGAGTGAGTGAAATGGCTTGAAGGGGTGTTGATACGTAGAAATTGTCACCAATTCAATTGGTGACAACTATCCTCGTACCTAACAACTGTTTCATTCAATGACTCACTACAAATTTGAAACATGTCACCAATTCAAATGGCGACAACCCCTTTTGTACCATTAAATAAAAACAGTCTCTAAGGTGATTAAAGACTCCCTACGACCGGGCCGGTCCTGAGATTCCTAAAAATGTTTTGGGCCCAGGACATTTAAAAAGACGGGCCCCATAATATAAACTTATAATGGCATAATAAAAAACTATAACAAACAATAACGATTATTTTGTTATTTTTTAATAAGTTTGAAAATCTAGTGGCCTTTTTTTAATTTCTAAGTGGGTTAATAAGATAAATGGATAATACAAGTAGTGGGCATTTTTTTAATTTCTAAGTGGGTTAATAGTACATAATAAAACGTATGAAGTTGTCACGACTCGGTCATAGAGTTCGAAAAATAGATAAATTGTGGCGCAAATAGGAGTTAACATTGAAACGATAAATTCGTTAAAGTTGAGGTGGTAAAATTAACAATTTACAAAGCTAGGGGTGAGTTTTGTCATTTTACCAAAGTGGAGGGAGAAGTGTCAAATTACCAATTTATAAAGTTAGGGGTAAGTTATGTCATTTTCGTAAAGTCAGAGGTGTCAGATTAATAATTACAAAGTTTTGGGTGACTTTTGTAATTTAACTAAAGTTATGAGGAGCAATGATTTATTTTAAAAAGAAGAAAAATAAAAAGGAAGGCTGGAATCGAACCTGCAACCTACTTGAGTGGAAGAACATTAATAAGTAATTTAAAACCAACCAATCTAACTCAAGTTTTTTGTAATATTTTAAAACATAAAACATGTAATTGGAAGAGACAATCTAGAAGGTCAAACTCAAGTAATTTTTTTTAAAAAATTTCAAGCCCCGGATGATCGATCTCCCCGCCCCCTTAGGGCCGCCCCTGCCTACGGCCAATTTATGAAAAAATAATCTTTGCCTACCTACTAAACGTTTCCATTGCTTTAAAATCAGAGTTCTGTTAATTATAAAATAGGAATGTATTTCCCAACTATATATGCTGAAACTATATATATTAATTATAATCGGATTATATTAGCTTGAGTTCATTGTGAAGGGTTTATATATCATAACTGTAGTTTTTAAAATTACAACTCAAAACGATAGCTTAGTAGCATTTAAGCATCTTCAAGGAGACATCATCTTGGTTAAATATTGGTGTATTTCATAATCAAAATATTAAAGGCTTAAATCTTATAAGATGCAGATTATGGAACTACGTACACATGAATAAGTATTTACAATATGTAAATATTTAATTGCATCATGATTTTTTGATGTGAGTACATAACAAAAATAAGTATATAATATGTAATTTATTAAGGATTTTCCATTTCACGTGGTAACATAGCGGCGAATTTTCTTGCAAAAAACAAGGTAGTTTTAGATTGTGTGTTTCAAAATGTCAGAAAACATTCTCACATGGTCACATGGACTTTTGCTTATATTCGGTTTCACATTTCTTCAACAAACAACCATCTTGCAAAAAAGAAATGATAAATAATGTAAAAAGTAAATTATTAAATCCAATTTACAATAAGAAAAAGTGGATGATTCAAGAACAGTAATACATATGGGGAAAGCCGAAAGCAGTCAATGCCTACAACTTATGATGACAGGAAACACAACTTGTAAATAAACTTGAAGGGCCAGTTTTGTTTGATAAAATTTAGTTTTTAATCTAAATTTATAATTTATACTAATACGCAAATAAAAATAAATATATCACACTGAGAATATATATAAAACATTATATATTTAAAGTTATAAAAATTGTATATAAACCCCCAAGATGCTCATACGACGTTTCCGAATCCACATAAAGCTATTTCTACGAAGAGTCAATGATCTTGAGAGAGATGCTACTTTTCATGTTAGGAAGGGAAGCTAGAGGTAGAAGGGTCTTTACAACTTTACAAAAGTGAGCATTCGCCATCCGTCAATTAGCATACAATACCTTATCCGACTCATGTGATGAGTATTTGAAGATGTCTTAGAAAACTTCATGGAATTGTGTTTATAGTTCTTTTTTGTAAAGGTGTAATAAAGCTCTATGACAAATAGTTTTTACGTAAACCGATGTGGAGTAACATTCAATAATTGTATGATGTGCATGACTTTCCTAGAATGCTTGGTATTATTAATTGCATGCATTGAGAGTGGAAAAATTACCCTTACACATGGTGAGGTCAGTACATGTGAGGATCCATACCCTGACGATAATGCTAGGTGCAGTGGCAACACATGATATATGGATTTGACATTCATTTATTGGTGTTGATGGTACCAATAATGACATCAATGTTCTTGCCCAGGTGTTATTCAACAACATCATAATTGGAGTAGTACCTGAGTCATCGTTTGAACTTAGAGGAGTGGAGTATAAGAACGAGTATTATCTTGCCGATGGAATATATATCTCGACTATTATGTATTTATCAAATCATACACATGTCCACTAACTAAAAAATGAAAAAAATAATATTTCAAATGAGCTCAATAAGCAACAAGGAAGGATGTGAAGCAAACATTTGGTGTTCTCAAGAAACCGTGGTATATAGTGAAACATCCGACACGAGCATGGTGACCTGAAAAAACAAGGATCACAATATAATACATAATATGATTCTCGAAGATGAAGTGCAGTCTATTTTTCGATATGATGAAGACGACATTCAACCGCCTTATAAAGAAATTGATGATTAACAAAAAGAAGCTAATATTTGGGAATTACATAACCGAGAAACATGTGACAACCTTCACACAAATTTGGTGAAACATATCGGCACAATTTGGGAATTACATAACCGAGAAACATGTGACAACCTTCACACACAAATTTGGTGGAACATATCGGCTCAATTCAGGAATTACCTAGTGACGACTAAGACTAGGGTTAAAAATGGAGCGACAGATGATGATATGACGTTAAGACGGCAAAAGATGTTGCAAAGTAAAAGATGAGTATAACACATGGTCTCACGACAATTAGAACACCCAAAACTCTCTCTCTATCTCTCACATAAACATGTTTGAGGATGTCTTTCACAAAACCGGCTGACTTTCATGTCTCGTCAACATCTCACCCTCTCTATATTGGAGATGATTTTAGTTGGAAACATCAATGCCTCGAAATCGTTATGTGTTTATCTCCTAGAATTCTTTATGCATGTTTTGTTAATCCTTTGATCATCACCATTCTCATGGCACTACAAGAATTTTAGGCAGATTCAACGACCTTTCTCGATGACATGTCGTCGAGATAGGCTTTCTTGACGACATGTCGTCGATATTGCTTCCGTCGGCAAAGCTTCGTCGAGACAGCTTAAAATGTCGTCGATAATTAGTCGTCGAGACAAGTATGCCTTTTCTCGACGACATGTCGTCGAGAAAGGTTTGTCGGGAAAAGTTTTTTGCCGTTTAAAAATAAAGATAAAATAAATTTAAAATCCCTCAATCTCGACGACATGTCGTCAAGAAAGGGTTGTTGGGAAAAGTTTTTAAATTTTTTTTTTTATAAATTTTATAAATATCTAGATTTTTAAACTAAACAAACATTCAGAACCTGTTATATACATTAAAACATATTACATAAAACATTCAATAAAAATAAATATAATGTGTAAGTTATTACAAATCGTTTAAATAAAATATTACAACCAAGATTAATCATCTTCATCGTCGTCATCTTGGTTGCCGGATCGGCTACGGTCCCCTTGCATCTGTTTGACGGTCTCATTTAGTTGCCGGATTTGTTCTTTCAATTCGTTGAATTGAGAGTCGGACAAATACGAAATATTAGTGGGTATGTTTCTTACTTTTTGTCCAACCCCTCGGCTCCAACCGCGTCTCTCACCAAGGGTACATCGTAGTACCTCTTTCTCATCAACCTCTTCGCCGACTTGTTGCATCCGGGTCAACTCTTCTTGAATTGAATTATGTAATAAACAAGAAATACACATATATCAAAAAAAAATTAAAAATCCGGCAGCATAACTATTGTAAATTGATAACCAACCAGTTTAACAATACTCAATAAACATAATAATTCAACAAAACTCAATAAAAACCTATAATAACACCAACAATAACCAATATGATTAATATTCTAGTGGATTTCCCAAACTACAAATACAATATACAAACTTGATACGCAAATAATACAAATACTCAAATAAAAAATACATACAAATATTTAGGTCAAAACAAGTGAAACAGTTCGTGTTCGAATTACTAACATATATACATGCATACATTCATCTATATTCATACAAACCATACATCATAAAAAATAAATAACAACATACAATTTATACAAATAATACATACATAACACCACCAATAATACATCTATACAAACCTACAATTCACCAATTTCACAAATAATGCATACATCTATATATTTATACATCTATACAAACCTACAATTTCACAAATAATACATACATCTATACAAATTAACCATCAATTTCACAAATAATACATACATTTATATATTCATCTATATCATCCAAATAAATAACAATTAGAACAACTATACAAAACTAAATTTCACAAAACTACATACCCAAATACACTAATTTTCACACAAGTATATACATATTACCTCCGAATTCGTTCTTGAAACGACGAGAGTCGTCGGGAAAACCTCAATCTAGCTTCCAATCCGTTCACTTAACCAAAAACCTCACCTACACAAGATTTATATTAAAAATTTTCAATTATAATGGAAAATTACTAACAAAAAGTCACAATAGAGTCACATACCCAAATAAATTATAAACGCAAATATTCGGGTCAAAACAAGTGACACGGCTCGTATTCAAATTACTAACATATATACATACATACATTCATTTATATTTATTCAAATCGTACATTTCACAAAAAATAAATAACAACCATATATTCATCTACATTCATACAAATACTCAAATAAAAAATACATACAAATATTCGGGTCAAAACAAGTGAAACAGTTCGTGTTCGAATTACTAACATATATACATGCATACATTCATCTATATTCATACAAACCATACATCACAAAAAATAAATAACAACATACAATTCATACAAATAATACATACATAACACCACCAATAATACATCTATACAAACCTACAATTCACCAATTTCACAAATAATGCATACATATATACAAACCTATAATTTCAAAAATAATACATACATCTATACAAATTAACCATCAGTTTCACAAATAATACATACATTTATATATTCATCTATATTATCCAAATAAATAACAATTAGAACAACTATACAAAACTAAATTTCACAAATATATATACCTATTAGTAAAGTATTACACATACATCTATACAAAACTACATACCCAAATACACTAATTTTCACACAAATATATACATATTACCTCCGAATTCGTTCTTGAACCAACGAGAAATCGTCGGAAAAGCCTCATCGTCGGAAAAGCCTCAATCTAGCTTCCAATCCGTTCACTTAACTAAAAACCTCACCTACACAAGATTTATATTAAAAATTTTCAATTATAATGGAAAATTACTAAAAAAAAGTCAAAATAGAGTCTTACCACTTCAAGAAGATGAGTAACGGTGGTGGAGGAGGTGGAGCATGGTGCCTTTTCAAGTAAAATGGTGGGATTTAAGAATGAAAGCTGAGAGAAAGAGTAGAGAGAGAAAAAAAAGGGGTGAAATGAGGCAGAAAAGGGTTTCTGCGTAGTTAAGGCCAGTTAAGACCAGTCTCAACGACATGTCGTCGAGATTGGGTCTTTTTTTTAATTAATTTAATTATTAAATAAAAATGGTTTTTTATTACACACCTATCTCGACGACATGTCGTCGAGATTATGTATTTTAAATAAAAAACATTTAATATTCTGTCTGGCAAAAAAAAAAGAAAAATAAATAAAATAGGCAATTGCGACGACATGTCGTCGAGACTGTTCTTGGATGAGCGCCAAAACATTTCAACATTTCCCGCTTGACCATCACCGACGACATGTCGTCGAGAAAAGGTGAAAAAAGTCAAAAAGTTGACTGGGACCATCGCCGACGACATGTCGTCGAGATAGGGCACCCAAATACGACGAAGCAAATCCACTTTGCCTCGACGAAACTGCTTAGTTTTCTTGTAGTGTGGAATTTAAATTCAAATCATTAATTCGACTGTTCACGGTTCATCATTTTTGTTCAAGTGTTCAGTGTTCATCTTTGTGAAACTTGAAGGTAATCAGCTAGTCATAGACATCAAGGAGAATAGACGAAGCAAAAAAGCAATAATACTAGGGAAAATCCACTTTATAAGTGGAAGACTCACAAAGTGCACTGAGCATTATTGGGTGCTGTTTTAGTTGCATAATGTGTTTAACGAATGAGTCATGTTTCATGAAGATGAAAAGTTTAGAAGAATTAGGTCATATTCGGGTTAGAGTTCAAATGTTAGCTAGTAAATTAAGGTTATATATATTAGTGTATGAAAATTGAATTTTGAGCTCTCTTCATAGGTTATAGTTGACATTTAAGAACTCACTCCGCTTCTTTAGTTGCTTTTAACTTCTTCATTTCCTTACATCTTACACCAACTTTCCCCACCTTTTACTCTTCACCCATTCACACACACATAAACATATATAAACCCTAATTGTGATCATCTTGTAACGACTGTATTTCTTCTTAAGACTATTGCACTCATGGGATCATCTTTTACTTTCAAGTTTCTATCTTTCATTTTTCTTTTAACCCTTGTTGTGCCGAGTTCATCACTAAGACGCGTAGGCATCATTCCAAAGCATTGTTGGAGAAAACAAGAACCAGTTGTGAAGGATTTTGGTTTGGTGTTCAACATGCTATCCAAAAGGAAACGCATCCCTCCTTCTGCTCCTTCAAAGAGACACAATTTTGTTGTCAATTATGCACCTCCAAGTTGAACAAGATAAGAAATTTTGATCACATATTTATATACGTGTAGGGATTATTAACCCTTGCTATAATGTATTAATGAAACTGTTTCGATCTATATACTATTTGTAAACAAATTTCATATGCATGATAATTTGTGTGTATCGTTTTGTGTTTATTGCTATGTTCTTTATAGTCGATTTTGACTGCGTAGCCGAATCCCGAAGTATACAAATTTATAATTTTCCCAAAGAAGAAGGTAAGGGAAAGATATACGCACTACAAGAAAAGGAAGCAATAGCGGCGACATTATGTCGCCGCTATTGAGTCTTTTCATTGCAGTGACGAACTTGATTTGTTGTTTGTTTATCAACTAGTGTGTAAACTATAACCCAATGCATTAGAGGTGGGAAGGCAATCGGGCCGGGCTGATGGATTTCGGGTTGACGGATCAAATCGACGAACCCGAACGCTACGTGTGTGTGTATATACTTGTGCCAAACACTTACATTTAGCCCGTACACACTTAAAATCATGTAAGCCAAACACAACCCATGTAACTCTTTCATCTAAAAGAGTCAAAATGGCTGGCAGATTATAAACGGATTGTAATCACGTTATAAACTTGTTAAACAGGTCGTAATCACGTTGTAAACTTGTTAAACGGGCCGTAAACCAATTATTATATCGTTTTAGTGTTGTTTTGAACGGGTTGAGTGTGTTTAGTTGTAACTTAACATGACAATGTAACTAAGACATTAGCTTAAACTTGTGAATGGAGATTTCCACCTATTCAAACACAATACGTAAATCAAGAAAACACACACATGCTCACATATTTCTACGTGAAATTATGGATATGGTGACTTTGTGTACTTTATAAGTTTAATTTGCTTTTACACTTTGAGTAGGAGTGATTTTAGTTTTACTTTGAATCAAATTTCCTTGTAGAATCCAGTTAATTATAGTAAATTATTATAAAAACTTTGTATGTTTGACCAAAATCTTTCAAAGAGTTTGTATGTAGAAAGTGTCATGAATTATAATTTATTGAATATCTAAAAGAAAATCAATCAAAAGAAACAACATACATGATGTTAGAAGTGAAGGTGAGAATTTAAAAGGGTCAATTTTAATGCAAATCACAAAATCAACATTTTTTTCAAAATACGAAGATATACGTGTGAAACTCCGTTATACGTGTGAAATTCCACAAATGCTAATTAATATAAGTATTAAAATCCTAAATTCATGTCTAATTTATTATTACCGTTTTTTTTGAACGGCCAACAAACATAGAATTGCATAGGTACTATGTACGGGGTAACCCATTGGTAAAATGTCACCGCCAGCTGGACCAACCCAGCCGTACGGAGCCCTTAAGCGCCCCAAGTTATCTCCAGTTCCGGGGAAAACCCACCCGCTCGAAAGCCTAATGGTGGTAAAACCCGGACGCCATCGGGATCGAACCGGAGATCACAAAGATTCAGGCTTTCCTTCATTGAGCCACCATGTCTCTTCCCAAAGTGATGCTAGTAGGGATAGAACCTGAATCTAAGTCTTTTTTAGAGAATACAGGCTTCCTACCACTAGACCATATTATTACCGTTTTAGTGATTGCTTTTTTTTCTTCTCATAATTCAATGCAGCTCATCAAATGTTCAGATATGGATTATTTTTTCAATGAAAGGGGTTAGTTAATAAACATAACATATCCCCGAAAGTGAAATTTTTGGGATAAAATTAGGTTGAATATAGTTATGAAATTATAATCATATAAATTTAGTCAAATATTTTAATTTGCTAAATTTTTGAAGTCCATAAAAATATGCACGTAATTACACATACTACACAAGTTAATTACACTTCTTCAAAGTTATTAATTACAATTAAGATTGTCTCATTAAATTCATAAAACTATAACAAAAATTTGAAGTTTTACTTGCTTAATTCAATTTTTTTAGGGTGATTATATTGGGATACGGAATATTGCTATCTAGACACGCCGCAACTCTATACGCCTTGTATAAGGCAATACGATGCGTATAGGGTTCAAGTATGCAGACACAGGATGTGACGTATCATTCCACTATATGTATAGTGATGTAAAATCCACTTTTATATATGTAACACCTTTTTTTCGAATTTGGTTAGGTTTTTCTAACCATTTTCGGTTTATTATATATTTAATTTCTTTGTTGTAAAAAAAACGTATAGTGATGTGATGTTTGATTAGTTGTAGAAGATACATCGTACTCTAAACCTCATCGTATTGGACTATACGAGACGTATAACTCCGTGTTTAGTTAGCAAATCCCGTGTCTTATTACTAGATCCCTTTTTTTAAGCCTCTTGAATTGAAAAAAAAAAGAAAATGAAAAGAAAAGAAAACTGGATTTAATTAATAATATAAAGTGAACATAAATCGTGCACTGTGCTCCCAACTCACGCCAAGAGATGAATCCAGAAAAAAAAGCTGAAAGTTGAAACCATATCAAGTGAAAACTTCAAGGCCTTTTGATTTTCTAAACAGACTTATCCAGAAAAAAAAAAGCTGAAAGTTGAAACCATATCAAGTGAAAACTTCAAGGCCTTTTGATTTTCTAAAGAGACTTAGATTGACTTACGTTATTATGTTTGTCAAATAATAAATTAATTTTAAATGTAGATATTTCAGTTATGCTATTAAAAAATATTAATAAAAAATGGTTTAGGTAATGTAACAAGTATTTATATCAAATCACAAGCTAGTCGCGTTATAGAAGCGAAGATTATATTTTAAAACAACTTTAATCATCATAATTTTATTTCTATAATTGGTTTAACATATTCAGACAAAAATTTCACTAATACTTCAAAAGAAAAAGTATACAATTGTTGTATTTTTACAATGACCGTGAATAAAAGTTTAGGGCAATCACTTTCAAATATTAGTTGTATTGAAAGATCAAGTGTTTATTCATGATCAGCCGTATGTTGCATTATCAAAAGTTAAAAGTAGGATGGACTCAAGCTATTAATCTTTGGTAAACATGAAAAAATTAACAATACCACGTCAAATGTTACATACAATGAAGTATTTTTCAAATTTGTAAATAGTTATTGTAAGGTTTCATTTGACATGTAATTTAATGTATTGTAAAAAGTGCACAACTTATTAAATGAATTTTCATGTATTTTTTTATGTTTTAATTACTATCATCCATATAATCTATATATACTATATAATAAAGGAAAACCATTAGTGACACGTGTCGCTCTCTGGTTACTCCTCGCTTTTATTTTCCCGACTCTCTCTCCTATTAAATATTATTTTTTCTGTTTCTCTCTCATATTAAATAATAATATAAAATAATAATCTTTAAATTAACAAATAAAATTTTATTAACACATGTCATTTTCTGGTTCATCTCTATCATTTTTTTTTTCGGATCTCTCTCTCATATTGAATAATGATATTAAAATAATTTATTTTTAGATTTTTAAAATAAATCTAACTACAGATACTTATTATTTAATTATAAATAGTTCAACCGATGTAATATATCGGTTTATTTAACATGTGTATTACACGAGTTTTTTAAAATATAAAATTTTTATTACTAAGCATATAACATTTTATTTATTCAACCCATGTATTGTACGGGTTTTTAAAAATATAAAATTTTTATTACTAAGTATATAATATTTTATTTATTCAACTTGTGTAATACACGAGATTTTAACCTAGTCTTAACATCTAACAAAATGAAAAAGTTACAAATACAATATCAAATTTATATAAAAAGAGTTATTAAAATATCTTTACTATCTAATAAAAGTTAACTTTGAGGGGACACTTGTCAATTTATGATGCATCCTCATCTATTTTTCCCACCAAAATATCGCTTATACCCATTTACTATTTCTCATAAACCTTTTTGTCTCCTACTATACCATTTCATTATATAAAATAATTTGAAACTTCTCCTTTATTAAAATTTGGAGTTTGAACTTATTATTACTATTATTTATTATTATGTCATTTTTATTTCCATCATGTTAAAATTTAGTGTATTTATCATTTAATTAGAAATCCATGGATTGGTAAAGTTTATTTTCCTACTTAATAATAAAACATTATATTCTTCTCATCTCATGTCATAATAACAGTAACTTTTTTTCTTTTGTATAAAATATAAAAAACTAACCTTAATTAATAAGTAGTAACTACTTAGTATAAACGAGAAAATTAGCCCCGCACTCCGCAGCGGGATGCGGAACTTAAATGATTGAGTCGGTGGCATTAATGTGGCTAAATACAAAAAGAAAAGGCGGTTAAGTACATCAAAGAAACGTATAAAGTTACGGCGACTCGGTTGTGGATATCGAAACATAGATAAAATACTGTTATATAATAGTACCAATGTTTTACAATCGATGTCGGTCTCATTCTTCACGATACCAAAAAGTATCATATTTAGAATACAACTCTATTTTTAACGAAAGTTATACTGGGACGTCAAGACAAAAAACAATTAATGATCAATAGTTATTTAGTAAAAGTCAGATTATATATACTATAAGGGGTAAACTTAAAACTTTAAAAATCCGAGGGGGTTAAAATGATATTTTATAAAGTTAAAGATAAGTTTTGCTAATTCGTAAAAAATGAGGGGGGAGAAGTGTTCGGTGGCATTTGCCACCGACACTTCTCAATAAGTATTAGTATAATATTATACTTATAATAACTTTAACCCCTTTATATTTAGATAACAATTTTAAATTTTAAAATAAACTATATAAATTAAACTTTTTATTACTAATTATATAACATTATATTTTATCAACCCGTGTAATACACGGGATTTTAACCTAGTTTATTAATATAATATTAATGTTTCACCCAGTGTAACACACGGGATTAAAGCTAGTTTACTAATAATAATAATGACATAAAAAGTTATGTATAAATGATTGTTGGCTTCAAATTTGTTCTCTTGTTAAAATCATTTTCAACCTAAAGCTTTACACAAAAACTGAGAAAAATATACTATTTTCAAGAAATTAAAATTTTATAAAAATCACTTTAACATGAATATTCCTACATCACACAAGACGTTATACAAGGAGTCATACTAATTAATAAACATGCCATCGATTCAAATCTCAATAGCTGCTTGTACTTTATATCAATATATACAACTAATTAAAAAGCTCAAATATTTCTAAGAGGATTTGAAGAAAGATCTATTGTTTGATTTGATTTTATATTTCTCATTTCAATGGATCGTGAATAGGAACAGTAACATTAATATAAGTTGTCTTTTTCTAACCAATATTGGTATATATGAAAATTTTTGGTTGTTCAAATAAAAAAGAAGTTGCATACATCAAGAGGAATTAGGGAACGGACTGAAACCACCTTGCAACATTTCTCTAAGAGGTCCAAACATTGGTTCGGGCAAGTTGTTCAAGTCATACCAATACCAACCCTCACACTTATCGGGTTCGACGTTTTGAGGTGTTTGATCCGGGTCTGATAAATATGCACGCACATAAGTAACCTCCAGATGTGTTTCATCATAATAGAATTTGTTGGTTTTTGTTAACCATTCAATATCTTTAATATCTAGTCCAGTTTCCTCCTTCACTTCTCTTGTTGCACATTCCTCGTAGCTTTCACCTAAATTCATTTTGATAACAAATCATCACATATATATATATATATATAATAAATAAAATTTTTGGAGTGACACTTGTCACTTTCATATTCACCCTCAAAAAAAAAATTTCCGCCTCTCTCTCCTATTAATTATACAAATTTCTTTAGTTTTTTTTACTTTTAGTTTCCCGCCACTCTCTCCTATTAAATAATAATGGTTTATATATTTATTTTTATAAAACGTTTTCACCAATAAAATCCAACATACAAATCTTCAAAGAAACTACCGGTTTACAACAAGTTATTTTTATTCAACCATGTAATACAAGGGTTTTAACCTAGTATATATATATATATATACACACACACACTAAGTTAGATTCCCATGTATTACACGGGTTGATAAAATATAATGTTACATACTTAATAATACAAAATTTATATCTTTAAAACCGGTGTATTACACAGGTTGAATAAAATTCTTAAATTTTCATGTACATTTTATAAGTGGAAAAATGTATTATATACACTAATGATTTAAAAAAAAGTTCAAACATGTGTAAAAACTAATATATAATTGTGTTTCGAAAATATATTAATTTCTATTTAATATAATTTGACTTACATTAACTATTTGGATAAAAAAAAGTTACATAATTAAATTTTAAAGTTTCTTAAAATAAAAGATAATTTAAAATAAATGTGTTTTATTAATATAATTAGTACTTTCCTTAAAAATAGATCATTATTTAAAAAAAAATGTGTATTTAATAAAAGAGAGAGGCGGAAAAAAAATGATTAGAATGAATATGGAGACGACACGTGACAAGAAAAAACTTTTATTTATTATATAGTATAGATATAGGGGAATAATCATGAGAAAACTATTTGTTCGTGAGAAAACTCGCGAAAACCGACCCAAAAGAACTCCGAATGAACTCATTTTAGCGGCGTTGGAACTGGCTCGGCGTTTAGGTTTTTGGCGGGGGGTTTAGATTTTTTTTTTTTGGGGGGGGGGGTTAGGTTTTTTTGGGGGTGGGGGTTTTAGGTTTTTGGGGGTGGTGTTTAGCTTTAGGCTTTAGATCGAGTTTGACGAGCCGGTTCTAACGCCGCTGGAATGAGTTCAATCGGAGTTCGTTTGGGTCCGTTTTCGCAAGTTTTCTCATAAAAAAGAGTTTTCTCATTACCTCAACCCTATGTATGTATGTATGTATGTAGAAACATGTATTAGTTAATGTGGGGTGATGAAGAACTAACCGAGCTCAAGGTGGCCGCCTGGGAGCAAGTAGGAGTTGGCGCCAACGGAGAGGGAACGACGTCGCCCAAAGAGTATCTTATTATCCTTTAATATAAACACCGAGACCCCGACTACCAGAGCCGGTTGCATCTCTTGTTTCTCGATATTTGATGATCGAACTATTTTGGTGTTGAACTTTAAGGCGGGCATGTAGTTTGTCTAGGAGGAAAATGAAGTTCTTTGGTTAATATTCCTAGGTATATATGTAATTTATTAAGTTTGTAGAGTAATATATGAAATTTTCTCATCAGTTTATATATAATTTTGTAATATAATTTATCAGATTTGACTTGATTATCAATAACCAATGTTCCATTCTTTTAACCATGATGAGAATAATTCCTATGGCAGTAAAAATAACATTTTAATATACAGATTAAATAATATTAAAAAACCGTACAAAATTCTAAATTTTTGGAGATCTTAAGATGAAAATGTTTATAATATCTCACATGTATTGGTCAATTTAATTTTACGTTCAATATTAATTCAATGATCAATATATAAGTATCCTATTTTTAAAAAAATAATTACACATGTTTTATTTTAATCATATCAGAAATAAAAAATAATGTTATGTTCAGAAGAAATCAAGAAACTCACGGATTTATTTTTAGTTGTCTGAGTGAAATTCCCAAGAGGTCAGCCATGTATGGTCGGGGCGCTAAATGTCTGGTTTTGACGGTTTATATATCATAACGTGAGCCAAACTGGTAGTAATGGTTTTTGATTATCAGAAACCGAAGCCGAACCGTTAAAATATAAAGTTGAACCGTTATTAACAGTTTGGTTTCATGGTTTGTATTTATTGGACCTTTGGCATAAGGAATAAAACAAAAAAAATTATTCAAAAATACATGAAAACAAGCTGTAAAAAAATGCATAAAAGATGATGAGAAGTAAAAAATTAGGAGAAAAATAAATCTATTGTTAACAGAGCATCCATTGTCAACAACCAGAAGAAAAAATAAGCAGAAGCAAGTACTACTACCACAAAACATGAAAAGAGATTAACATATTGCCACAGAAATGTACCAATTTGTTTAAGAGAAATCACTTAAAATTTTGTCATTAGCCCGTTAAGCACGTAAATCACTTAAAAATATTATCATTAGCCCATTAAGCATTTAAGTCCATACGGGAAACTGGAATCACATAGCCTAATTTATATATAGGTTAAAATATGTTTTACAAGAGTTGATCAAATAAAATATTAAATACTAATGAATATTTAAGAAATTAATAAATGAAATATTAAATAGTTAGTAATAAAAAGTAAGTGGGGAAAAATATTTTTGGCGTACAAATTGTGACGTGTGGTGCAAGCGGTTACTTATTTATTAGGTATAATATAATATTTAAAAAAAACTAAATAGTCTAACCTTATGGTCCGGTCCATTTTTATTTGACCGGTTTTTGGCATAAACCGGAAACCCAACCGTTTGTTACGGATTTAAATTTTGAAACCAATAGACTAAAAATTTAAAAAACCGGTCGTGAATCCAAACCGATGACCAGTTTGAACGATTTTAGGGTTTTAAACCGAACCATTAACACCTTATATCTGGATTGCTCCCACCCAAACAAACTTAACCGTTGAATTTTTGTCCCATCCACATAGTGCTGAAACAAATTAATATTTGTGTTGGGACATTTTTTACGACCCATGTGGTGTCTCTCATCTGGACATAATAGAACATAATAATATGATATTCACTTTTTTTTTAACTGAGTGTCATACATCCTCTAAACATACTCATAAATCTATACCAAGGGTGGAGGGGTGTTCTTCATGTTGGGGCTCAGGTAAGCAAGGGTAAGCGGTAACATCGTTGCAACCCTTGCGGGTAGTAGTTTCGTGTTCAATTCATAGATTCTACAACCCGAGTACTTGAAACTTGGAATTTGAAGGTTAGGATAGTTTGGGGGTTCACGAGTTTCATCCTTTGTGAGAAGGATAGTTTATAGTAAAACTGAAATAATAAATTTCTATTGACCCCTCCATCTTAATATTTATGTTGGACTATAACACACAACCACGTTAAAAGAAACATTTTATTACATATCTTAATAGCGGTAGATTAGATATGTGAGATTTATTATTATTGTCACGTTTAAAACTATGGTTTATTGTTCACATAGCTTCAAAAAGAAGGTACAAAGTCAAATCTGACACCTATTTTAAATAACATCTTTAACTAATAATTAAGTTCCATAAACAAATATAATCAATGCTATGTATTTTTCAAACAAATGCAGTAAACAATTACCCCGTATAATTATTTCAGAAAGATTAGCTCCTTTAGCTAAAATGTTCTCGTTAATATCTCCGTCCAGAAAAAAAATGTAGAAATATATTATTTAACATGTAATCATATGAAAAAATATTTATTTATTATTTATGTAAGACTAAATTACAGTAAACAAATTTTAGGTATATACTAAATTACAGCGGCATACCTTAATATTCACTAATTACACTGGACACCCTTTATCTATATGGTTTGTATCAAGTTATAACCTTTAGACTAAGCGACGTTAGATTTTTCAATTAAATTACATGTAAATGACTAATTTACCCTTCATTTTTATATTAACAAATTAATATATATATTTGTGTGTGTATATATATATTACTCTCTAAGGGGGTGTTTGGGATTACTTTTTTAAGCTACTTTTGACTTTTTCAAAAGTCATTTTCAAAAGTAAGAATTTCTTACTTTTGGATTTTAACTTCTCCATCTCACATTTTTCATCTTATTTTGAATTGTCCAAACAAACTTATAACTTATTACCTTATTCCAAAAGGTGATAAGTCAATAAGTTGTTTTGAAAAGTAATCCCAAACACCCCCTAAAACTCTGTAACAAGTAAAAGTCACACCACCACAGTCACCAACTGACGGCCGGAATTAACAAATTAACCGCCACCCCGCCCGCCCCTTCACCTCATCACCGATAAGTTTCTAGCCTATCTTCCTACCCTCGTCTCCTCTTACTCTCTTTCTCCTTCTCCTTTCCATCGTCTACACAGACACATACCATCGCCCCCTCCCCCATCGTCGGCCGGCCGGAACAACCGAACCCCCTCTGCCTCCTTCTCTATTCTTCGACCTTCCCCTCTGCTCAACACATCCAACCCTAATTTGGTTTTCATTTGAATCGATTTCATTTTGAATTGAGATTTTGCCAACCGATTGTAAGCTTCTATATTTCCGTCGAAGCTTACAAACGATTTGGGTTATTGGCCGATTGTAAGCTTCTACATTTCAGTCAAAGCTTCTGTATTTTTGGATTTGGATTTTTGCCCACCAATTGGGTTATTGGTCATTTTGGATTTGGACTGCCGGCCAAACACCCGCCGGTTTCATTTTGGATTTGAGTTTTCCAACTGAATGTAAGCTTTTTGAAGTATGAGAATTTGATTTATAGGTTTTAGGTAATTGTTTAGGAAGAAGACATAATGGATGGGGCCCACAATGCTTTTGAATTTTTTTTTATTTTATAATAGTAAGGGTAATTTGATTGTTTATAAAAAGCTAGCTGAAAAATCTAACCTCTGTTAGTCTAAAGGTTATAACTTGATACAAACCATTTAGATAAAGGCTGTCTAGCGTAATTAGTGAAGATAAAGGTCTGCGAGTGTAATTTAGTATATACTTAAAGATTGTTTTCTGTAATTTAGTTTTTAAGTAAAGAACAAATACATATACACACTATGGTAAATTTTGAAAACTTAAAAACCAAGACAAATGCAAACAATCGTTAACATGGACGGCTCGAATGTATAAAAAAAATAAATTAAACCTTTTGAACAACATATTTAAGGGTCTGTCAAATTTTAAAGTTTAAATTTTTTTAATTTGCAGGTTTTGATAATAAGAGAAAAACATCGGTATATTTACAGAAAAACTCCCTTTAACTCCAATACGTATAATTATGTCTTTAGAAAACTTATACAAAAAAAGTGTCATACTATTCCCTCGTATTATGATCATAAGTAAAAATATTTTTCTTTTCTACAAACGACGGTCCCTTTTTAGAATCTGCATTACGCCCCAAAAAGGTTGCGCAACATGGTCGTTGACTAAGAATTCCAATATATATGTTGTCCCTAACTAGCATAGGGCGGATCTATATACGCATGTGACGGTCTTAAGTTTTTTATGTGTTAGTATAATATCCGATACATATTATTTTCATCATATATACGTATCTGAGAGCATTTTTATCAGCTTCCTTAACCTTATTTCTATAATTACACTAAAAATTACTACTTTTTTTCTCTCATTTTCAATTAAATAATATTTTTTATACCTTTATCATTAGCTTTTATCTCTCATCCACTCACAACCACTTTCAAATAATATTAAAAAATTAATACCGGTGAACAGTGTTTTAACAAATATACAGATACACAGTAATATTTTCTCTCTCCTCTACTCACAACCATTTTAAACCACTAACTAAAATATGCAGAACACACTCACAAACATATACAGAACCTACTATGAATGCTCTGACACTACTAATTAATAGTAGTGAACAGTGTTTTAACAAATATACAGATACACAGTAATATTTTCTCTCTCATTCACTCACAACCATTTTAAACCACTGACTAAAATATGCAGAACACACTCACAAACATATACAGAACCTGCTGTGAATGCTCTGACACTACTAATTAATATTTTCAAAAAGTGATAAGAGTAATTTAGTTAATTGGATAGCTTTATAATATTAGAAGGAATACCTGAAAGATGGAACAGTTGGGAGAAAAGGCCGGTTTAGACATCTTCATCGACTTAACTGCCAACTGAAACACAGATTTCTGCACATGATGCTTTGGAGGCGAATTGATGATATCGCGTACCTGCAATGATCCATTGAGGTTTTTCGCAGAAGAAAGGCGTCTAATGGCGTCTGGTTTCGTTGCCGGTGAGATCACAGGAGTTCTTAAACTGACTGTGGCCATTGCCGACAAAGAGAGAGTTTAATTGTAGCTTGTGATGGACAAGAGGGGTTTTGAATATAAGAGTTGTGTACACATAAGTGGACTTTGTCTCACATCACTATTACTCATGCTAAAAATATGTGTTGAGAAGTATATTATCATGCCATATGAGATCATGGGGTCTTTTTTATTAATTGTTTGGAAAACTTAGGATGAATATTACTATTTTAAGGAATTAACGTGCAGTGATTTAGAATACGTAAATCTAAACTATATAACAAATAAAGGTTTTTTCATACAACGTGTCGTCATCATATTCATTTTTATTTCGTTTATCTCTTTTATTAAATACGAATATATCTTTTAATAATAATATGTTTTTAAAGAAAAAAAATACTAATTATACTAATAAAACACATTTATTTTAAATTATACCTTATTATAATAAAATTTAAAATCTAATTATGTGGCTTTTATTTTTAATCAAATAATAAATGAAAGTCAAATGATATTAAATACTAATTAAAGTATTTTTAAAACTTAATTATATATTAATTTTTACATATTTTAAACTTTGTTTTCTATCTTTAATATATTTAACACATTTTTACACCTGTAAAATATGTAAATAAGAATTTTATGTATTGATATTTTTCATCTCGTATGTCGCCACGGGTTGTAAACTAGTATAAATATAATATGTCAAAATTATTCATGTTAAAATAACATACATGATTATTGCGGATTTGTGAATTGTGTTAGATAGAGGTGTTAATCGGTTCGGTTAACAGTTTGTTTGGTTTATGTAGTTTTGATTTTTTTTTAACTATTATATGTTAACTGAAAGTTTAATTTTAATTTTTTGAACATGGAGGAGGACAAGACGACCTTCTCGATTCGGTGGCTGCCATACGATTTGTGAACAAGGCACAGTGCAGTCTTTGAAATTGGGTCGTGCTCGTTATGCCTTGTGATAAGTTTGCCCACTATAACATTTTCTATGTGTATATATATATATATATATATTGGTGATTTAAGTGTCGTCTATCTATTTTGTATAATTGGATTTACTTATAAATAATGTTATATTACAAACAAAAACATACCTAGCAAAAATCTCACTCAAAGAGTAAAGAGGTTGCACCTAGAGAGACCCTAGACACGGATAACATATAAAACACAAGCAAAAAACAACCAGTATCAAAAACATATATAAGAATCAATACATAGAAGTTCGTACAATTAGCACAGAAAGAGGACCATGTATAACAGTCCATAAATCTAAAGATGTGAAGCATACATAAAGCATACAAGAACTATATGAACCAAGAATAGAATAGTCATAACAAATACAAGAACGATAAGACATACAAATGTGTGTCATCACCATATAGAAATACCACTCTGACATACAAGTATCTAAAACTAAAGTAAATAAGACTAGAGACATTGTACGACTAGAGGCCCACCTGCAAACTATAGAGAATGTTATAGTGCCTAGGCTTATTTGATTCAAAAATACCAAAACTTATTGCTTGTACAATGAGAATTAAAAAACCCGAATAAACATTCAATATTATTATGCAATAATCAAAACCATAACACGAAAAACAACCTTGAAGCATAAGAAATTACATAAATCAAGAGGCATTAGGGAACGGATTGAAGCCACCTTGCAACATTGCTCTAAGAGGTCCAAATGTTCGTTCAGGCACGTTGTTCAAGTCATACCAATCCCAACCCTCACACTTATCGGGCTCGATGTTTTGAGGTATTTGATCTGGGTCTGATAAACGTGCGCGCATGTAAATAATAACCAAATGAACTGTATCCGAGAGAATATTATTTGTTGCGGTTAATAACTCAATGTTCTTGATGTCTAGTCCGGTTTCCTCCTTCACCTCTCTTGCAGCACATTCCTCAAAACTTTCACCTAGATTCAATTTCAACCAAATTGCAAAATTATTAATGAACACAAAGATTAACCAATACGAAAGTAACGATTTTTTACATATATGGGCCATAGGGCAACCCATAATCACCTTAGGGGTTGTTTTTAATTTGTTAATACATAAGGGGTTGTCACCAAATGGAATGGCGACTGGTTTCGAATTCTCAGGTGTGTCAGGTAGTTTGTGCAGGTGATATGCAATTTGTTGCCAAATGAAATGGCGATGGGTACTATTCAATTGCCATGTCAAAGTTGTCACCATTTTATTTGGTGACAAATTTGTTTAGCTTTTTAAATTTTCAAACACACTTTGTGGCTCATTCAAAGCTGTCAATTGCCATGTACCCGTTTACTCGATTTCCATTTTCCCTACTCGATTGTGATCGAGTATTCCGCCCCCAACACCCTAAGGTGATTATGGGTTGCCCTATGGCCCATTTCTAAAAAAAATCGAAACTAACAATTAAAGGAAGTATAATCATCTATTGAAAGAACTGACCGAACTCAAGGTGGCCGCCGGGGAGGGCGTAAGTGTGGGCGGCAATGGAGAGGGAGCGGCGGCGGCCGAAGAGTACCTTATTATCCTTTAAAATAAACACTGCAACCCCAATTTCAGGCGCCGGCGACATCGCTCGGTTCTTGGTATGCTGTAGCTCTTGCAATTTGATTCTGAAGGGTCATAACTCATAAAGGATATTTATGTTGTAATAATGACATCTTCCGTTTCAGCCCCTAAGTTTTAGGTTAATTACAAATGGTTCAAAATTTATAAGGGTAAGGGTGACACTTTACCCCTTTTAGTTACTTATCAAAACTATCAAATATAATTATGTAATCTCAAAATTACTCATTTATCTATTTACTGATATTTTATTGAAAACACTTTACTTATTTACTTAGCAACTTAAAAAATATTTAAATTAAAAAAAGAGTCAATTTCATTAAATAAAAATTAACATAATACAATTAAAAATATTAGAAAAATAAAAATAAAAAATTGTTGAAATTAAACTTTTACTCATTTGAAACTTCATTTCATTAAGATCTTACATGTTTAAGGGTAACAAGTCATTTTTTTTTTCAAAAATACATTTATTTTTAACAATCTTAACGCCTTTAATTTACAAAAAATTAAGTTGAGTGTTTTCTTTTTACAAAACAAAAAAGTATTTATCAGTACTAATATCATATAAAAAACTAAACATATATTAAAAGAAAGTTTGAGATAAAATCCGTAAATATTTTACATAAAATGGTGCATTTATGATTTGAGCTACCCTCAGATACGCTCAGACTCAGTTCTATTCCCTTTCCCACAAACGAGTAAAATTACTCGACCCAATTACTCGACTATGTTACTCGGGTCAAAGGGGGCTGTGTACACCTTTTACCCCGTCATTCTATCTCCTACTTGGTCATGCTTGAGTAGGGCGCCCCTCCTCTCACCTTAACAGAGCTAATTGCACAAATGGCCCTGTGGTTTGACCAAATTGCACGTTTAACCCCAAGTTGTTTTTGTTTATTTGTTTTTTTATGTATTTTTGTTTATTAGGGTTTAGCATTTGAAAAATATAAATTACTTTCATGTGGATGATATATGGGGTAATTTTTTTGTTAAAACCTAACTTGTATTTAATGTCAGGTGCTTAGTGGCGTGCCAAGGAAATTTTTCTTAGGGGGTCATATTTTTTTGGAATCAGTTGACTAGCGATATATAAGCCGTGTATAACAGTAAAAAAAATTTTCATGAGGGGCCATCGGGTGACTATTGTCAAATTTTATAGGGGACGATCGAGATTTTAACACGTATATGACACTAAAAAGGTTTTTTTCACAGAGGGCGGCTACTCTCAATACCCACCATGTAGGGCTGCGTATGCAGGTGCTAAGGGTGTAACCAACTGCCATTGGGGTGGTGGCCCAATGGTAAGAGCAAAGCCTCTTAACACCTAGGTCCTGGGTTCAAGTCCCGGGAAGCTTAAGAAATTTGTTTTTCAAAAAAAAAAGGGTGTAACCAACTGATAAATGTTTGCTAAATTTAAATTTTTTAATCCTGGAAATCAAATCACCAGTATCATTTATGCAATTAACTCTTTATGATATGGACAAAATGGAAAGACTTAAAACGTTTTTCTTTTAAGAAATAATACTAAAAAAATATCGTATACTATAATCAGTTTTGAAAATGTATCACAACAATCATTTAATTAGGATATTATTATTATAAAAACCTTGTATTAAAATATTAGTGAAATTACTTCAATAAAAAATTTCATTTTGTATATAGGAAAATTCATTTTCATATAAATTAATCAGTTAAATATTTTGGAGAGTAGAGAGAATTACATATATTTATCAAAATAGACAACCATAAATAATTCAGTTTTCAAATTTCTCAGATTTTTTTTCAGATTTCAATCATTAATCTCTTAAAAACAATATAAGAACCACCATATATTACATCCCTAAAAAAACATCTACCTTAAAAGATTTAAATCGTCTTCTGCTATTATCATGTTTAATGTTTACAGAATAAATAAATTTGAAATCTAAGTGTTTGTGATTTTTAACGTCATCAAACTATATTTGATACATTTCGATTTACATGATCACTAAATGAGAAGTTATATTGAAACATTAAACAAGTTGAAAAGTATAGAGTGCACATTTATGTGATAATCTTATGACTTATGGTGTTAAAAACGCCTTCTTGTTTTAAAGGGGGCGAAGCCCACTGAACAACAAGTGTCAGGGTTTGCAGGGTCGTAGGGGCGGCAGCCGTGTAATCCGGAGACCTAACGTTGTCAGCTAGACCTTTCGTGTAATTAACTCTATATTTTAATAAAGTGGTCAAGATACGTGTGTAACCGTTGTCTCTTAGTCAATCGCACACCACTCACCAATAATATTATTATATCACTTTTACATTTCATATAACCATGCTTTATTTTATTGTATTTGGTTCAACTTCTTTAGTGAAATATAAATAAAAGATCTCAAATCATTTTCATTTATTTATTAATTATATTTCAACTAATTCAACATTTTGTGCGAATTACATAGCATAGTACAATGTACAAGTTTTTATCAACAATTACAGAAACGAACAAAACAAATAACATTTAATAGCAAATCTTTGCGGCATTTTTATCCTTTTAAATTTAATTGCTTGTTATTCATACTATAACTTGAATTTCTTTTCTCATTGTTCTTGAATTCTTTCGAAAAAATATAAACTAAATACGAAAAGAATATTTTGATTTGGTAACAGGATCGTTTGATACTCGGTGCAACGGTAGACAGATTGATAGGAGATAATAGCATATATTTGTTGAAATTATTGTTAATGGTTTTGTGTGTTTATGTTGCTTATTGTATGATTAAAAAGTGTGCGGGATAGCTGGTAGATAAAAGAGATATTGAAGGGGCTGTTTTAAGATAGTTGCGAGAGATCTGCGAAGTTGAGGGACGAAAGCGGTGATATGCAACTAAGGAAGGACTTAACTGGCAAAGAAAGAAAGTATTAATGGAAGGGCTTTTATGATATTTTGGGCTATTTAGTTACAGTGCATGTTAGAACATAATGGGTTCAAATTTTAGTCCTCTATAAATAAAGAAATTTATTTTAAAAAAATAAAAAACAATGACATATTAAATGAGAGAATTAAATAAAATAATAACACATTTTATGCTTTTAACAGTTGAAAATTATAAAAAACTAGATGGTTATACCCGCGCTCCGTGGCGGGTGTTGGCCCATCATTAATAAAATTTAAATGAAAGCGTAGACGCAACGGTAAAAATAATTTAAAAAAATACATAAAACTAAATAATAAAAAAGGAAGAAAACAAAAAAAATATCGGTTCGGTCTTCGAAAACCACAAAAACGGCACTCGCAATAGGCAATGGTACAAAAAAGCTTGGCTCATAAATGGTTCAACTCACCAGGTGTCAATTTCCTAATTATTTGGTATTTAAATTCATTTTTTGGATTTTACCTTCCAAATTTAAGTTCAAACTAATTATAATCCTTATTTATAATTTATTGATATAAATTAATCACATGCACATTTAATTGCTACTTTACTAAATTATCTTTAATATAAATTAATCAAAACTAATTTCCTATTTATTATTTTTAATGAATTCATTCTTGAGATACTATAATAAAAAAAATTTATTTATTTAACCCGTCTATTAGATCATATTATGGACATTATTGTTTTCTTTATGTTTTATTCCTTATTTAACCCGTATAGTACACGGGGCTCAAACTTAGTCTATACTATATAATAAATAAAGGTTATCAATGACACATGTTGTCTTCATATTCATTCTCATCATTTTTTTCTCGTCTCTCTCCCTCTCTTATTAAATGCACATCAATTTTTCAATAATAATATATTTTTAAAGAAACTCCTAATTCTACTAATAAAACACATTTATTTCAAATTATTCCTTATTATAATAAACTTTGAAATCTAATTATGTAAATTTGATTTACAATGAAATAGTAAATGAAAGTCAAATTACATTAAATATAATTAACGTATTTTTGAAACCCAATTATGTATTAATTTTTACATATTTTAAATTTTGTATATGTATTCTTAGTATATATGTAATATATTTTTAAAACTATAAAATATATACATAAAGATGGGTAGCTAGTTATTTACATAGAAGATATGGGTGAGGCCTGAAAAGTAGACCAGTACAACAAAAATTCATTTAGGCCCAATAGGCTTTTATCTTCGACCCATCCATTTCTTAAAAAGGGCCCATGACAATCTCTACAAAACCACAAAAGACCAAATTTCTAATCTAAACTCCAAAATACTTTTTAATTAACCATTTATAATCAAGGTTTTTTTTTCATTAAAATAAAATTTATATTATATATTTTCATTCAAGGAAAAAAATTGTTTTTTAAATATTTAAACATATGCTTATTTTATTGTTATATTTGTTTTGGATGAGCACCAGGGCCGTCCCTGAGAAATTAAGTATCCGGCTCGACATAAAAAAAAATGCCCCCATTCCCCCCTCAATATGCACGTATATAAAAGAAAATTCAATAATACGGCGATAATTGTAATTATAATAATAAAGAAAATAAAACTACCATATAAAAGTATCTAGTTAGTAGTTACAAACCTAAATGATTTGGGAGGATCTCCTGGTATTTTGCAAAGCAAAGTTGTTGATCAATTCTTCATATTGCATGTTTTCTAGTAATTGGGATGACCATGGGATAAATAGATAAAAATTGGACCATTTAGGTATTATTGGGTTGGGTATAACTATTAATTTGGGTATTATTGGGTAGGATTTCAATTAAAAAAAAATTGCCCCTAAATTTTGTGAAATTTTACAGAATTTATAAGTTATTTAATTTTTTTATAATATATATATATATATAAATTTTTTTAAAAAAATATATGCCCCACTCATAAACATGCCCCGGTGTCGCGACACCACCTGCACCACCCTCTAAGCAGGTACTGATGAGCATCTTAGATGATAGAATTTACCTCTTTAGCCTTGTAAAGTTAAACTAGGGATGTTAACACAATTGAAATCGACCAACATAAATCAGCCGATTCGACCTGGTTACGAGTAGTACGGTTAGGCCGACGGTTTATGGTGCTATAAATAAAACTAAAACATATGATTTCTTTTTAATGTATATAAATTTATATAATTCTAATAAAGTATAATAACTTAAAACAGTTGACCCGTGACCTATCTCTGTTTTGACGTGGCTCCCGTTGATCATCGACTGTATTGTTTCGTTCCCCTTAGCTCTATCATTCCCGCAATCACGTACCTGATCAGCCCGCCGATCGTCAGAACTTGCACCACCAGTCTGTCAGTTGTGATTTTGGCCATCTAAGTGAACAAACAAAAACCTTCCTTGATATTCTCTTAGCGTTTCCTTGCCTCGAATGCTCTCTTCGTAGGTCGTTAACCTCCCGCCCACCTCATCAAATGACATAGTCTAGATCAAAATACTGCTCAATCGACACCACAATATAAAGAAACTTATCCAAATTAGAATCGAACAACTTGATTATACCAATGTCTCTTCTTCAAGGTTGAACCAAGGCTCCTTGCCTTCGATACCAACCCGCTCAGTCGTTCAGTAAACTCATCAATCGTGTCATCATCTTTCATCTGAAGTCCTTCAAACTTCATCCTCAGAGTTCAGAGGTGAACCCTCTTTACCCGATCAACCACCAGATACCGTGTATTGAGGGCATCCCAAACTCCCTTTGCATCTTCATGTGTAGCAACTTGCAAAACAATCTCTTCTAGTATCGCTTGAAACAAATAAGCCTGAGTCGTCTTGCTCTTCCTTGCATCGACTTGGGCTCCGGCTACAAGTTCGATTATTTCCCACAATCGTTAGCTTCCAATATTGACTTGATCTTTACCACCTAGACTGGGTAGTTCATGGTGGTTAGAATTGGAACTTGAAACGTCATACCTCCTTGTTCTCTAACGGGTACCATCGCACCTGCACTTGCCATGTTAACAAACTACTCATTTTCTGTTGCTTTCTTTTTTTTCTCTTTCCTTTGGTCCGATTTCTCCTTATTAAACCCGCTTCATTGATGTTCTTTCGTTTGATAACTGTTGATCGGAAGCAACAAAAAAAATCATTCACCTGCGATCAAAGTAAAAGCTGGCTAACTTTCTTCGTTCTCTTCTGATCGTAACTGCTTCAGCCTTTTTTTTTCCTGCTGTGTTTCTAGGTTCATGAGTACTTGAATAACACGATCTATACTTCTATTCTTGATTGATCAGGAGAATTTTATTTATAAAGATGGTGATAGAGATTTAAGACTTTGGTATCAATTGTTGGAATTATCAATTGGTTTAAACCGAAACTTAGATAAAAGAAACCGCACGAATTGAAGAACAACTTCAAACTTTCTTCACTAATCAAAACTCGACACACCATTGATGATTTACAAGTTCCTATTTACTAAACATAAACCTAATCCAATCTAATACGTAAACTACTAAACCAATTAAATAAATCAAATACTAATCATAACATAAGTCAAACATAATTAAATAAATAAACCAACTGATAACTCTAAATTTTTTAATCTTTATCTTTTTTTTCTCCTTTTGAATCCATATCTTTTAAATCATCTAAATCCAACCTAAATTAGACAAATTCTAACATCTATATAAATAAACTAACGTTTTATGAATCTGTATAATTTTGATGAAATATAATAACTTTTTTGAAGTACATTAATCGAACAACAATATGAATTTAACCCTACGAGTTTCTAAGATCTTGAAAAT
The DNA here is from genome assembly GCA_023525975.1 of Smallanthus sonchifolius. Lineage (NCBI taxonomy): Eukaryota > Viridiplantae > Streptophyta > Magnoliopsida > Asterales > Asteraceae > Smallanthus > Smallanthus sonchifolius. The sequence goes on from CM042029.1 coordinate 83,949,969, forward strand.
ATAGAGAGCGCTACGATTTCCGTACTGTAAAAAAATGGGTAAAACCGCGTCTAAACCGAACTGTGTTTTTGCCGGTCCGGACACCCAGCCTACCTAGCCAATTCGGTTTAGGTTCTGCCTAGAAATTCCGTCAAAACCGGCCGAACCAAACAGTGCACATCCTAGATTTAAACTATTTATGGTTTCTTAATGACATCAAACCATCATGTTATTCATGTTCAAAGTATACATTAATGTTTGGTTAGACATGCATATACCATGATAAACTGTTTGATTTTTGCCTAATTAATCAATACACGATGCTTTATAGTTCAAAGACGCCAAATAGTTAATAACTAACGTACGTCCATTATAGAAACAGCACTAAGATGCATCTTTAATGAGTACTCGCACTTCTCAAGTGGCATAAGACATCCTCAGGTTCTTGTGTCACTATCCGGTGCATTTTAGCGACGTTCCAACTTTAAATATCTATACGCATATTTCGTAAATGATTCTTTGTTCGTTTCTTTTTACAACTTTCTATATACAGTGCAACAATGTACACATTAGAATAAAAGCAAGAATCAATTCTTATAGCAAAAATTGGACTATATTAAAAAGATAACATTCAATCATTTGTATGATCATGCAAGTTTCACCTTCTTAGGAACTTAGGACCAAGTTTAAATTATTTTGGTTTTACTTACATTAGAAGTGGTCAGATATTAATAAGTTGTAATTTGTAGTCAAGTGTCAACCACTACTAGAAAAAAATGAGTTTGCTACAAAATATTTCCGACACATTTGCAACAAAATAGTGACGAAAATGTAAACCCTAGCCTTTGTCGCATGTGTGTAGCAAAATGCATTTCCATCAAAACCAAAAATAATCTTAATAATTATAATAAAAGTACCTTTGTAACAAAATTACCATAATTGATATTGATTGTATCGGAAATGCATCGCAATTTGCTACACATTTCCGACAAAACCAATGATAATCTTAATAGTTAAATAAAAATAGCCTTTTAATATATTTATAATATGTAATATTGTTTTTGTCGCAAATGCGTTGCTATTTGCGACACATTTCCGACAAAACAAGTAATAATCTTAATGGGGAAGGATCAAGAGAAAACCACAAGTTAGGCGAAAACCGAGAAAACTACTAAAACAATGTGTAATACTATGGGTTACGTATACGTAACCGTAATTTTTTTGTTTTCTGTTTACGTATATGTAACACTATGGGTTACGTACACGTAAACCAATATTTAAATGATTTTTTGGTAAAAATGTGTAATATTAAATTGATACTTTTATAAAAAATAAAAATAAAACAAAAAATAAATATTATTATATTATTGGTTAAAATTTGTTTTTTAGTGATTTTCTCAGTTTTCGCATAACTATTTGGTTTTCTTTGGAACCCTCCCCTAATCTTAATAATTAAAAGAAAAATACCTTTTAAATATATTTATAATAGTTCACATTGGTTTTGTTAGAAATGTGTCGTAAATTGCGACGCGTTTACGACAAAACCAATATCAGTCGGTTATGATAGTTAACATAGTAATATAGTTCTATTCAATTTACTTTAAGTGAGGAGATGTGTATAAATCACTTGAGTGACATATAGTACAAGCTTGATATTCGTTTATGCATGCTCAAGAACACTGAAAAGACAACAAATTCAGCACTCGAACAATTGGCTAAAGCATGAGCGAAGCTTAGTGAGGGTCCGCCGGGGGGGAGTGTTAATTTATACCGATTCGGCCAAAAATTTTCTATCTATTAAGTTCCGGTCTCCCCTGATAGGAAAAAAAATTCCGTTGCCCTACGTTTTTTCTTCAAGTTTCGCCACTTGTTCCAAGTTGCAATCTAAGAAATTTCTTTTTGTGTTTCAAACAACTACAGTTTGCATTATAACTTTTAAATGTCTAAAAAAAAGAGGCAAAAGAAAGCATATAATCATGTAAAATTTAAGATATTATCATTAAAGACACATAAATAAGGTATAACCAATATAAATCACTAAGAAAAGAGTATTTAGTTACTGTTTTTACACTTCTATAGAATTGAATCAAATCTCAAGAAGAAGATGAAATGTTTATATATTTTCTTTGTTAGTTAAAAAATATGAAAATTTATATTTCTTTCTACCGGGTCGATAAGATGATGTTATATACTTATTAAGTTATTGAAATATTTTAAGTAGCGTTTTTATATAACCTGTAGCATTTTTTGTAAACCCAATTTTTATGTATAAATTTAACATTTTATTAATAATTATCTTATTAGTTGTTTACTAAAGGAATTATTATTTGTAAAAGCTGTTAAGTTTATTAAAACACATGAGTTCTATATATAATAATAAAAGTTAATCATCTTTTAGTAACTAAGTAAGAAAAAATAATAAGTATTTATTAAAATAACACAAAAACATAAATAAGTAGTTTATTTAATAAACCATTTATTCTTGCAAGAAAGATATGATACCTTTCTTGAAATTAATGAGAGTGATGTTCAATCAACTTGTTTGCTTACAACACCAAGACAACATCTTTTGCTATCCTCAAATGCTTTTTTAGTGATGTCCAACCTTTTCTTTGAAATCTTTTTATTTATTTATACTTTTCATTTGAATCAAAGCTTGTATACGAAATTGGGGTTACGATATGATAAAAAGAGTTAAAAATAAAAAAAAAGGTAAGAAGGATTCTGGGTTTGACATGTGTCATTTTATTGTTTTTGAAAGGAGAACATATTGGTCATTGTGTCAAATACGTCAAGTCATTGTGTAATGTCAGGTCTGCTCATTGTGTTTAATGTCAGGTTATTGTGTCAAATATTTTTCATCATTGTGTTTTACGTTTTAGATAATAACGTGTTATTTTTGTCACTGTTTTTTATGCATTATATATAACATAGTAATGAAAAATATTTGACACAATCACATGATATTAGACACAATGACCTAACATTAGAAAAATATTTGACACTAGACACAATTATGAAAAATACTTGACACTAGACACAATTATGACAAATATTTGACACAATAACTTAATATTAGACACAATGATCTAACATTAGACACAATGATGAGCAAAATACACAATGAGCTAGAAAACATAAAATTTTCGTTTTTGTAAATAACGACACTTATACTCGTTTTAAAGATAAAAAACACTCGTTTTCGTCATCGTGTATTACATTTTAGATAATTTTGTGTTATTTTTGTCATTGTTTTTTATGTGTTATATATAACATAGTAATGAAAAATATTTGACACAATGAATTGACATTAGACACAATTACCTGACATTAGAAAAACATTTGACATTACACACAATGATGAAAAATATCGTACACAATAACTTGACATTAGACACAATGATGAGCAAATTACAATGACCTGGAAAACTTTTTTTTTTCCTTTTTTGTATATAACGACTCTATACTCGTTTTAAAGATAAAAAACACTCGTTTTTATGATGTGATTTTTTTTAAAAATAATTTCGTATGTAAAAGTTAAAAACGTTTAAAAATTTGGGAGGAACTTGATAAAAATTCAACAAAAGTGGTCATAACTAAAATAATTTTTCAACAATTTTTTTTTTTCTACAATTTGATCTCAATAATTAAATCTTTTTTAATTTGATCTACAGTTTAATTTAAGACTCTAAATCCTTCTCACCATTTTTAGTTTAAAAACCCTTTTTATTTAAACTTTTTTCTGCTAAATTGTATTCATTCAATAATATTGTCCTAACTTTTCTTATAATATTTATGTTTGAAATATATATTTTTTTTTCACTTCGAGGTTGAGGTAGCATTTTCTTTAACTTAAATACAAACAACAATCATAAACCCACAACCATAAACCCAAACTTGAGAACTTAAAAATCAAAACCCTAAATCTTAAATTCATAAGCGCAAAATCTTAACCCCTAAACGTAACCTTTATTTATACTTATACATTTAAATACCATATAATCTAAAGGCTAAACACTAAATACGTACTAAATATTAAACCTAACTAAAGCTCTAAATTTTAAACCCACATAACTAATTATAGTGTTTACTTAAAAGCATACGCCGTATGCGTGTCTTGAGGTTATGAATAAGAATCTATACTATATAATAAATAAAGGTTTCTCAATGCCACATGTCGTCTTCACATTCAATTTTGTAATTTTTTTCCTGCTTTTCTTTCTTATTAAATACATCTTCATCTTTTCAATAATAATAATAATAATATATTTTTAAACAAATTATTAATTATACTAATAAAACACATTTATTTTAAATTATCTCATATCACAAGAAAATTTGAAATCTAATTACCTAACTTATGTTTTCATTCAAAGAGTAAATGAAAGTCAAATTACTTTGAATAGTAATTAATTTATTTTCAAAACTCAATTATACATTAACTTTTACATATGTTTGAATTTTGTTTTCTATTGTTAGCATATGTAAATACATTTTTTAATCTATAAAATATATATAAAAATTTAAAAATTTTATGCATTAATATTTTTTTCACCCTTTGTATCACACATGCTCTAAGCTAGTGAAAAAATATTTAATAGAATGCTTAATTCAATTATTGTGTATGATATAATAGTTTGAACGATAAAGGAGCCCCAAAATAAATAAATACATGAAACTCTATAAAGGCATTAGCATATGCTAGGGATTGATAATTGAAGCCTGATGATTATTTTTAATACGACACATACTTGTTGAAACAGGAAAGAAAAAAAAAGTATTTAATAAAGATAAAGTTGATTTAATATTCTTTTAAAAAAAAGTAAGTATTTAAGACTATCCTTAATGGTCCTTCCTCTAACGCCCTCAGCCTCTTTTCTATTGGGTCACCTCACCACCTTTAGGTCCTCTGTCTCTCACGCTCCTGTCCACATGCTCAGGTGGCACGATGTTCCACGCCCCTCACCCTTTTCACATCAGCCTGGTCACGCCCCTCACTCCACCCATTACACACAACCTAACAAGTATAACGGGTGTACTCCACTCCTTACATTACTTCACTTTGTGTCACGTCAGCGACACATCACAATTCATTCCACTCCACTCCCCTTCAGTCCATCAAGTAAATACTCCAATCTCTGATTCCTTAATTTTTGAAGTAAAATAATAAAAATTATTACATTAAAATGTTAAAAAGATAAATATAATAAAACTAGTGTTTTCACCCGCGCTTCTCAGCGGCCATTTGATCCTTTTAATCGGAATTTGATAAAACATCAAAATTTAAAAGTTTTAAGAGAAAAAAGAAACAAAATATGACCAAAATTAATTATAAATATAAAAATAATAGAAAAAATAAATTAATAAAACGTTAATAAAAAGGAAAAGAAAATTTTACAATTGAATTTACTATTTTAACTCTTTTAAAATATAAGGGTTAATTTAAATGTGAAGCGGAGATGAAGCCTGTCACCTACTGAAGCCTGTCACCTACTGAAAGTCACCATCAGGTGACACAGACCCATGCAAAAGCAGTTGTAAATTACTGCTTTAATCACTTGCAACTCATTGTTCATCTCATTTGAAATTGTATATGCTATATATAAGGAACTACTAACCACACACGGAGAATGCTAATCGGACTTGACCATATACGTATCGTATAGCCCTTCACAAATTCCCGTGCCCGACATTCTCTTACAACCTGTCATTCAAACCTCGTATACGCATCGTATAGGTCAATACGATACAGTTTAGGATAAAGATTCCTTCTGCCACTAAACTCATCACATCGTACCTTATACGCATCGTATTGGGCTATACGATGCGTATAGGGCCCAAATTTTATGTATTTAACCATGCAGAATTCTCATTCGAACCGAACGTATGCTTTCAAAATTCAAAAATTGTAAACATGTCTTGGTGGTGGGATGGTAACTACGGTTTTCAGGTATATTCTAACGAGTCGGTGGAAAACAATCCGCAAAGTTTTGGCGTTCAAGAGGTGAACCAGGAGGAGGTCTCGTCCAACGTTTATTCTCATCAACGGGTAAGGCTTCCAGATTTGAACGAGCCACTAAGCAATCCCGAGTTCGTATACGGTGAACCGTCTTACCTTACACAACCCACGAACGAATACGTATACGATGAAGTCTCTTACCCGACACAACAAACCGATGACTCCGAAGACGAAGAACAAAATAATCAAAATATGTCTTATAAAACTAACCAGAATTTTCAGTCTCGTGAACAGTTGGTTGATTGGGCTATCCGGAGAGGACGTGACAATGGTTACGTCATTGTCACCCGACGATCGAGGAGAAAAGGCGACGATCCGACGAAACCGTTTATCAAGGTGTGGCTTGTGTGTGACCGTCACGGCGAACGTGCGTCTACTGCCACGGTTAGACGTGCCGGTAGCAAGAAAATTGGTTGTCCCTTTAAATTGGAAGGAGAGTACCAAGAAAATACTGGTGATTGGAAATTAACGGTGAAGGATGACAGTCATAACCACGATCCTAGTCAACATCTTGAGGCGCACTCGTTTGCAAGGAGACTGTCTCAGTCGGAACAACTTTTGGTGGGGAAGTTGTATTCGCAAAACATGTTGCCACGAAACATTCTAGCAACTATAAGAGAACAAAACCCAGAGAGTAGTTGTATTAAAAAAGACATTTATAATGCAATACAAAAGATAAAAAACGAAACGAGAGTCGGTGAAACTCCAATACAGATTCTGGAAAACCTGCTTTCTTCAAAAAAATACGTCTACTATACTCGAGAAGATCCTGCCACAAATAGTGTGGAGGAGATATTCTTTGTTCATCCGAAATCGTACGAGATGTGGCGTGCATTCCCGCACGTGTTGATGATCGACGCGACATACAAAACAAACATGTACAAACTTCCATTTGTCCAAGTGGTCGGTGTGACCTCCACACACCAGTCGTTTTGCGTCGCTCATGCATTTATATCAAAAGAACGGGAGGAAAACTTCGTCTGGGTGTTACTTCAAATAAAAGCAATGTTGCAAAAGTGTATGGAGCCGCGCGTGATAGTAACAGACAGGGACAAAGCTCTTATGAACGCGTGTGATAAAATATTTCCGAGCTGTTCCAAGAACCTATGTCGGTGGCACATACACGAGAATATCGCAAAACATTGCAGGGCATCATTTACAGACGAAGATTGGTAAAATTTCAAGTATTCATGATCGGTATTATGTGAGTCTCCCACGCCAGATATATACCAGTACAACTTCAACCGACTTTACGAACGTCTGTACGCAGCCAAACGAGGAAGTAAGTTTTAAATATTAAATATTTAATATTTTCAGTATTTAAATATTTATTCAATATTAAATATTTTTCCAGGAGTTATTGATTATGTGACTAAAAATTGGCTGGACCCGTATAAAGAAAAGTTTGTATCCGCGTGGTCCAACAAAAACCTCAATTTTGGTCAACATACAACGAACCGAGTCGAGAGCCAGCATTCGCTCTTAAAGAGCTATCTTAGAAACGCTAACAGCTCGCTAGATAGACTTGTTGGATTTGTTGATGAAATTGTAATAGATCAGTATTATCACTTACTGTTTGGGTTTGGAACAAGCATCATAAGGAAAATGGACAGCCACATAGCTATTCAATTGTTTGATATCCTGCACGGTAAAGTTTCACATAAAGCTCTAGATTTGATAGAAAACGAGTGGTACAAGTTATCAAATATACGGAAACAAAATGCAACGTGTGGGTGCCAACTTTTCAGTAGTTGTGGGTTGCCGTGCGCTTGTCGTCTAGCAAATATCGAAGCTACAGGTAAACTGTTCTGACTATTTAATTATTATTATTATAAATTAATTCAATTAAAAAAAATATACTAATAATATTATTATTTAAAATAAATACAATATATTATTATTATTATTTATTATTATTTAAAAAAAATATTATTATTATTTATTATTTAAAATTTAAACAATATATTATTATTATTATTATTTATTATTTAAATTAAAATATTAAAAACAATTAATTATTATCAGATATGGCGGATTATGATGATGATATTCAGATGGATCAGCTAGACGATTTTGCGCACTATCCTTTTCTAGATTTTCCGCCTGATACAGAGGCATATTCCCGGTGCCAGAAGCTCTGGGAGGTGCAGATGAGTCCGGGTACGGCGGTGGATTGGGCCCTCCTTGAGGAGGTGCATGAGGCCGAGCGAGCTAGGGCCATCATCGGTGAGGACACGCCATGGTCGCGTCTTTTTGACCTTTCTTTTGAGGAGACATACCGAGAGCTTGTCGTCGAGTTTCTTTCGACGTTCATCTATTCAGAGACTGGGCTGCAGCCTCTACCCGGGGAGGCGCCGGATATTGAGGATCCGGATCGTATTTCTTTTTCTATTTTTGGGGTCGTTTACCGTCAGACCCTCCGTCAGTGGGCCGTCACGACGGGCTTGTACTACCAGCCTGAGACGGTCTCGCCGCTATTCACCGAGGCGGTGACGGAGGTTGACAAGGAGGAACTCCTTGTTTTTTGGGGCTAGATTTCAGATAGTCCTTTGTTGGGTACCAAGGGGAGGGTCTCCGGTATTAGAGACCCTTTGTATAGATATCTGCACCGGCTTATTTCGACGTCGATCGCACCGCGTCTGAAAAGCCGTGAGTGGTGCACTGATAGAGATCTTTTCTTCCTTTTCTGCCTGCTTACTAGGAGGCGGTGCGACCTGTCCACGAGCATGGCGCTTTATTTTGCTTCAGCCTATATGCGACAGAGGCGCAGACTTTTATATGGCGGTGCATTCATCACGCATATCATGCGGTCGGTCATACCATTTGGCCACCATGAGCCTCAGATGTTACCGGCCATTCCCCCTGTCCGATTAGATCGTCGCACGGTGAGCGGCATACGCATCACGCACCGATTCCCGCAGGGCCTTCGGTTCGTAGGGGCCGTCCAGGACCAGGTTCGGGTCCCGGTGCCGTTGCCGCAGATGCCTGGACAGGGGGACCCGCCTATGCCTCAGCCGCTGCAGGGTATGGCGAGTGAGGACGAGCCGCCACACGTCGAGCAGGTCCACGAGCATCCGCCACAGCATCCCCGACACGTACGTCGGTCTGTTAGGCTGGATAGGGCTACCCAGGCATTGCTTGATAGCCATGTTGCCGACTCACGGCGACAGGGTCGTCAACTCGATCGCATGGAGGACCTGATGACGTGGGCGGTTGGACAGCTCGTGAATCAGTCATGAGCCGCCGGCATCGAGCCACCCCCACTACCACCGCCACGTCATTATCCGGACGACCCCGTTCAGGGTGAGGGCGGGGCAGGTCAGGGTGACGCCGGAGCCGATTAGGTTTAGTTCTTTTATTTGTATTTTGTTTATTTCGTTGTTATGTATGTAAAACATTTTGATGTATACTCAGAAATATACGTTTATAATAAATGTATTTTATTACTTAAACGTGACAAATAAGAAAGATAAAGGTTTATTTAACTAAATGTTTTTTAAACATCATAAAGAGAACAGAGAAGATGGAACATGTTTATTTAACTAAACGTTTTATAAATATCATAAAGAGAACACTGAACAAGTTTATTTAACTAAACATTTTATAAACATCAGAAATAGAGCATAGAAGTAAGTCTTGAAATAGTAGCGTAGTCCTAGAGACCAATGCTACCTGAATATGACAGAGTCATGGCCTGAGATCATGACTGCCATATAAATAACAGGCATAGTGTGATGCACGACACGGTAACCGGTGATGTTGTACAACTGGTAGAATATGAGTAACGACGGTTACTCTAGTGACAATGTGTAACATCCCATAATTTCGTAAAGCTAATGGGACGGGAAATGCGCGACCCGAATCTTTATTAAAGAGTAGCAGGAGGCGTGGATTTCCACCAAAGTCACGTTTAACTCCTGCAAGTGAAACAGTTAACCATTTAAACGCACTTTAGGATCAAAATGTACAAAAAGGGAAAACACAGGGCCTGGATTGTAACGTTGATTGTTTAAAAGAAAGTTAGTGGAAACCCTAGGCCATAATTTAGCCTAGGGGGAGACGTGCGACGGCAGGAATGAAGCGAGAGGGATAGGGCGATCGGGAAACGAGGTTTCACTACCGTTCAAGTGGGGAACTTCACTACTAGCCAAGGTAATTCTTGATACTCTCATTTTATGTTTGTTTATGTGCGTAAGGGGAGAACTCGATTAAGGGGTGGAGTGTCTAGTTGTGAGCAGCGGTAGGGTGAGCAGGGACAATGGTGTCCACGGCTGTAGGCGACGGCGGGGGCGGAGAGAAGGGAACCGACTGTGAAGGTGGTGGCGTGCGATGGAAGCCGATGGCCGAGAGAGATGAAGAGAAGTGAAAGGGATAGCGAGGGAATCAGGTGGCTGTGGTGGTGGCGTCAGAGACCGCTGGAAAACGAAGATGGCGACACGGGAAGTGTCGGTGGCCTTGGGGTTAGCTGGAGACGACGTTGACAGCAGGTGATGGTGCCCGACGGCAGTCGGAGGCTGCTGTGATTGTATCGCACGACGGCGGACGGCAGAAGGAGAATGGTATTGGTGTTTTGACGTGAAAAGAGAACCTGGCAAGCGCTTCTCACGGCTGGGAAGGTGTTAGGAACGCAAGGATGAATCGAGGTGACGTTAGTGATTGCGGTACGAGATGGGGGATGCATGGTGGTGCTACATTGTGGTGGTGGTTCAAGGGAATGGACGAGGAAGAAAATGAAGTCGGGTTACACCCGACTAGGGTTTTTGAGCTTCGGGTTTGCATGGAGGGAGTCGGACGTACATGGGGATCCTGGCTCGTGTACGTGTGACCAGTGAGGTAATGATTTTCGTATGGAACGTGTACGAATGCGTGCATGCGGGTTCTAAGCGGGTCAAGAACAGTTCGACCCATGTACCCGTGGAGCGAGGGTTCATTGGTTTAAATGACAAGTGGATATAGTGAGATGCGGGGTTTATATTTATACGTTATTCAATACACGGATTGAACGTATTTTGATCAGAAATCATACGCTTGACAGGTTTGTGTTTCGGGCGTGAACGTCCGGGTTGTAGAGTAAGGATTTGGATCTGCCTCTCAATCGGTGAGTTTCTAATCCCCCTCTTTTAAATGTTTTACTGTTTTGGGGCTATCGTACATACTTTCATGAGGCGTTAATATAATCAATCGTGTTAAGGGTTTCGGGTTCTAACCCAATATACTTTGAGTATAAAATGATTATTTAAGAGTCGTAGGGTTTATGGTGTGTTCATAGATATGTGTAAGCTAGAGAGATTGGTTATTAATGTGTGACGAGTTAAGGGTTGGTCAGGGAGAGTCTGTTTCTGCTCCATCTTCAACCTCTGGGTTACTCAACCCAATTCCTCCTCCTCTATTTCAGAAAAATGCCAATCAGCCGAAGAACACTGTTTCTGCGGGTTTTTCGGGATCTGGAATATCCGCTGGCACTCCTGTTCTTGCTTCAAACGACGAGATTCTCAAAATATTCTCGGAAGTGAAGCAGCAATTGGAGCAACAAAGGAAGACTAACCTAATTCTGTTTCGAGAGATTGAAAGGGTCAAAGAATCAAAGAAACCAGTTGAAGTGACGACCCCGTTGCAACCAAGAATCTTGGATTTTGATTATTCAAGATTTTGATTATTCAGGATCATTAGGAGTCCATAAAGGAGACTTTCTTACAATGCACATCAGGATCACTACTGTTGGACCAACACCGGCTGTCAGAATTACTACGAGTCAGGATCTTGGATTTACTCCAGGATCATCATCTGAAAATCCTGACATGGGTAACACTTTCAATAGATTTTTCAATACTAATGAATCTGTCCAGGATAAAGGGATCACTCCATCCATGTCTAAAGAACTGAAGAAGCTGAGGGAGATGATCTCCAGTATACCAGGTGTGGTCCAGCCTATACCCGAGATGTCCACTACAAATCACAAGATCTCCAGATTTGCCCATCCCATATGCGATACAGAGATCCCTAAGCGCGTTCAGACTCCCAACATGAAGCTATACGACGGAACTACGGATCCTGAGAATCATGTCGCACAATACATGGAAAGAATGGAGATTAACCCCATACCTCTGGACCTGAAGGAAGTTTGTCTGTGCAAGGGTTTCGGTTCTACCTTAACAGGATCAGCCTTGAAATGGCTACTTAATGTTCCTCCATATTCTATTACTTTATTTGCTCATTTGATTAACCTGTTTAACAATCAATTTTCTTGTAGTAGAACTTTTGAAACGTTAACAAGTGACTTGTACAGAATAATTCAGAATCCCAAAGAATCACTCCGAGACTATGCCAGCAAATTTGGCCGAGAATCCTTGGACATCCCGAACCTAGACGATGCCACTGCAGTCCAAGTATTCAAAATGGGATTGAGGAAAGACTCTAAGTTCTATGAAGAGATTGTCATGAATCCTTGCAGGAATCTTGACGAAGTCAGGAACAGGGCATTAAGATTTATCAGGCTCGAGGATGACAAGAAAATCTAGCAAAAGGCAGAAGCTCTGTTGTAATATCCAGTGTTTTCCGATGTACCTTTCCTAAACATTTACCCGTATTATCTTAAACTTGAATCTAAAACTATCTTCCTAAAATAATAATATTCATTTATTTAATATGGATTTAAGGAAATCATTTATGCTTATATATATATACACACATAACACCTATTCAAAATATGTATATATATATATATACCTTGTAATAAAACTCTTGAAACTTTATAAATTTAATGGAAATAATGTAAACTTAAAACTTAGAAATCATTTTACATAATTTAAACGTATTTAGTTTCAAAAAAAATATATATTTATTTTTATAAAAGTTCGGAGACCAAAACTATCAAAAGCAGAAACTCGTTTTAAACTAAGAAATTAACTTCTAACATGAAATGTTACAACAGTGAAACTCCAAGGGCCTGTTTTGCCACTTGTTCAAACTTCCAGTCTCAGAATCGGTCATGGGTTCGAAACCCATAACCCCCGACTTTTGTCTCATTTCGACCGAAATCATGAAACAGTCCAGGTTCACCGAACCTCGGGCTCACACTCGCGCATGCGACCCGTCCCCGAGGTGTCTTAATGATCCACTTCGACCGAGGCATCGCGTGGAGTCGAAATTAACTCGTCGGCCCTAACCGTAAACCTCTCAACCAACTACGCATTTAATGCCCAAATCGCCTATAAATACCAGTCGCGATCGACTAGCAACATCACCCTCTAACTACACACACCCTCAATTTGGTCGTTCATCACCCACATTGCTCGATTCTTCGCCTCGGCAGCCGACGGTCACCTTCAACCCGTTATCACTCGTTTCAACATCGTTTAAGGTAATTCTTGTGACCATATTACTCGCATTCGTGTATAGATCAAAAGCCCTCTGTTTAATTTCATTAACAGAGGGCAAATCGAATCGAATTTGAGACTTGAAGTTCTAGGGTTCATACGGATTTAGGGGATCGTTCGGGATTGTGTTTATCTTTTATTTATCCGGATTATAACACCAGCGAGGCCCGTAGCCGGGTGGTTAGTCGGGTGTGTGTGTTTGGTGACCCGGGGCGGCGCAGGTTCGATCCGGGCAGCCCCGTTTTTGATACTTTTATTTTTTATGATTTTTCACTCAATTTTAAATGCTTTAATTATTTTTATAAATTCTGTAAAGTTTTTATAAACATGAAAACGATTTTTAGTTACACTTTAATATTCCAGAACTATTTTATTTAATTAAAATATTGTTAAAACTTATGTTAATCCTTTAAAAATAGTTTTAAATGTTTAATGTCACACCTCCAAATTCCACTAACGGAGTTTTACCGTTTGGAATGTGACACACCAGGATCTCAGTCATTAGTTATATCAAACGACACTATATGGGACTTGAATTGTCAAAACATAAAAGTTCAGAGTTAATGCGGAAGAGTAAACGTTAATATGAAATCAAAAGTAATTACACGCAATCGGCGTCAATCATTGTAAATAAGTAAACTGTTTCAAATGTTTGAAATGGATAATATGACAGTAGGACTCCATGCATGTCCTAAGTGTGCAACCTGTGCCTTAGCGACCTGAGAAACATGTAAGAAAAAGTGTCAACACGAGGTTGGTGAGTTCACAGGTTTCAAGTTTGCAATAAGAGAGTGTTTGCCAGATTATGTACATTTAATATGCATATCTATAGGTAGCTAGCCTATGTTCATGTTTTACTAAAGCGCTCGCAACCGAAGCTGACTGTGTTTATATGCCTCCTGCCAGGTCTATCAACTCTGGTACATGTGAGTAGGCTAACATTTCACCCGTTCGATATCCAATCGAGTTAGCGCGACTAACGCGGGTGGGATTTGTCAAACCCAGTAGTACTACCCAACATACCTCGCTATATTCATATTTAAACGGTTCGATGTGAGGACTTTCATGATAGAGTTTACGCATAGTCATAACAACTGATATAAAATGAAGTACAAAAATCAAAAAGAGTTTGTATCATGTTTTCTCCCCCAGTTTAAAAGCAGTAAAAAGGGGCCGTGAAAACTCACCTGTGTTGCGTTGTAGGTAGTATCACACAAAGGATAAGTTGGAACCACGTGTGTAAGTCTCAAAAGACTTACGAATGCCCTAAAATTATAAACACATAAATTAGGGATAAAAATGAGAATATGTGACGACGACACGGAAGTTGGAACATCCTAAAATACGCTTAGGAAACAACGAGTAGACGAACGCGTCCATGGTAATAGGGATTTCTTAATTTAATAATTAAGATATATACGTTTTGTGTCGAATGAATAATAATAATAAATAATTATATTCGTACGTTCGTGCCTTTTAAATTGGTTAGGAGGTAATATAATTTAATATATTATTTTTAAGTTTCCAAGATTTATAAATAATCATTTGTGTCAAAAATAATAAATATATTATTTTTAGATCGAGGATGAAACATGAGCAAATAATACAATAAAATCATATCATTTATTAGTCTGAAAACGTTTCATAGAGTTTATAAACTTCGAGGAAATAATATAAAATATATATTATTTTTGGCTTGGAAGTCACGGGTTGAAAAATAGTATAAATATGTAATTTATTCGGAGTCGTGGTTTGAAAATAGTATATATATTATTTAAAAGTGGAGAAAAATGGTTTATAAATCAAACCCGAGCCTACGGGTGGTTTCCCGGGCTAAAAACCATTTAATATATTATCATAATAGTATTAGAATATATTTTATATAAAAATATAGTCTCAAAAGTGGCTAGAAAAATAAATGGTGCTTGTGAGGTTCGAACCCGGGTCTCACCTACACCAACACACTGCCTTAACCAGTCCCGCCCGCTAGGGATTCGCAACAAAACCCAGACCAAAATGGTTTTAACACACAAACCCAATGTGTTCTTCCCCTTAACGCGAGCCGAACCCAATCCCCTATCCCAAAATCATCAAATTAGATAAAGGGGTTTTGTTTATTTGCATTAGGCGAATCTGGTGTGAAGTTTAATTGAGAAAACATCGGGTTTAAGTTCGTTAATTATCCAGTTTAGAAACCGAAACCCTAGATTAGAACCCTAGATCGATTTGCTCAATTCTTGTAATAGAAGTTGTTGGATTCATGGGGCTATTGATCAGTGGAAGATTGCGATTCTAATCACCCAATTTAATTTGATTAAGACCGCGTCTAGGTTAGGGTTCGATTAAACCCGAATAGATATGAACCCTAGAACCCGATCGTGATCAATTCAGTGTTGTAAGTCGCGATTATGATAGGGCTTTCAATATATGCATTGAGACGAAGCTAAGGGTGTGCTCGATTTCAATATTTGATATCGAATTGTTAGGGTTCGATTAAAACGAAATAATATGAACCCTAGCTATTCGATCGAGTTAAATCCGATAACGTGAACCCTAATTAGGTTAGGGCTTTTGATTATCAGGTTAATACGAAACTAATTATGGGATCAATTACCAGAACGGGTGTCGGATTGATGGTGAACGACTACACCGAGTGTCGACGGCGGCGGGGTTGGTTTCCGGTGACTCCCGTAGCTTCCTCGATCGAATCAGCGTGTGCAATTGATTAGCAGAGGTGCGACTAAGGTGTAGGAAGTGTTTGATTTCAGAATGTTAAACGAATTGGTCGCAATTGAAGGTAATCGATGAGAGTTCGACGATTACGACTATAACGGGATTAATATGGTTTAATTACAATTATAAGGGATGTTAAAACGTATGCAAATGATTATGATGAGGTCGAAGTCATCAATGCCAGCCATAACAGTCGCTAATTTGAATCGATTTGCCGTTTTACAATTTGAATTGGATCATATCTCACGATTTTGACTTTCCAAAGTCAAAGAGTCGATTTTGGGCAAATTACAGCTTTAGTCCCTGAGATTTCATGTGTAATTGAGTTTCAAAAATGGCAGAATTGGTCCTTAAAGTTTGATATTGAGTCAACAGGGTTAGAACTTAACAGAATTTTAACGGGAAGTTTAACTGAGTTAATTTGAGAAGTCGGATTATCACATCATCCCCTAGTTGAAAGAATTTTCGTCCCAAAAATTAAGATAAAAAAAAAAAATTTCCGGATGTCACATCATCCCCTAGTTGAAAGAATTTTCGTCCCGAAAATTAAAATAGTACCTTAAGAGTTTGACATGGAGTACTTGAACAGATTAGGATATTTGCGCATCATCTGATCCTCGCGCTCCTACGTGAATTCCGGTCTGCGTTTCTAGTTCCAACGGACTCTAACAATAGGGATTTTACTGCGTTTTAGCGTTTTGACTCCCGTATCCATGATTTCCACAGGTTCTTCGATGAAACGCAACTGTTCATCGATGTGTAGTTCCTCAAGAGGAACTGCGAGTGTCTCGTCTGTTAGACATTTCTTCAAGTTTGAGATGTGAAAGACGTTGTGTACACCACTAAGTCCTTCGGGCAGGTCCAGTTGATACGCCACTGGGCCAATTCTCTTCACTATCTTGAATGGTCCAACATAACAAGGATTTAATTTGCCTCGTTTCCCGAAACGAATGACACCCTTCCAAGGTGAGACTTTGAGTAAGACCATGTCACCTACTTGAAACTCTAAAGGTTTACGGCGTTTGTCGGCGTAGCTCTTTTGACGATCACGAGCTGCCGCCATACGATTTCTAATTGGAACGATCTTTTCGGAAGTTTCAAATACAAGTTCAGGACCTGTGAGTTGGCTATCTCCAACTTCGGTCCGACAAATGGGAGAACGGCATTTCCGTCCATAAAGTGCTTCAAATGGAGCTGCCTTGATGCTAGTGTGATAACTGTTGTTGTAGGAGAACTCCACCAACGGTAGGTGAGACTCCCAAGTGTTACCGAAATCGATCACACAAGCTCGTAGCATGTCCTCCAGAGTTTGGATAGTACGTTCTGTTTGACCATCGGTTTGAGGATGGTAAGTTGTGCTCATATCTAGACGCGTGCCTAAGGCCTTATGTAACGACTGCCTGAAACGAGAAGTGAATCGTGCATCACGATCCGGAATAATGGAGGTTGGCACTCCGTGCCGAGAGACTACTTCTTTCAAGTATATTCGAGTGAGTTTATCCATTTTGTCGATTTCTTTGATTGCTAGAAAGTGAGCAGATTTTGTTAGTCGATCAACAATTACCCAAATGGTATCGCATCCGGTAGGAGTTCGTGGTAATTTGGTGATGAAATCCATGGATATTTGTTCCCTTTTCCACATAGGAATTTCTGGTTGTTGTAGGAGACCGGATGGTTTTTGATATTCAACTTTGACCTTCGCGCAGGTCACACACTTGCTAACATAGGTGGCTATATCGGCCTTCATCTTAGGCCACCAATATAGTACTTTTAGATCATGGTACATTTTATCGGAACCCGGATGAATGGAGTAACGAGATTTATGAGCTTCATCCATGATTAGTTCCCTTAAATTTCCGAACACCGGAACCCATATTCGTTCGACAAAGTAACGAATTCCGTCAAATTTTACTTCAAGTTGTGCTTCCATGCCGCGAGTACCTTCTAACGATAGGTTATCTTCTTTCAAGGCTTCAAGTTGAGCACTACGGATTCTGTCAGGCAATCCAGGGTGAATAGTAAGTTGTAATGCTCGAACTCGTTTGGGTTTCGTTTCCTTTCGGCTTAGTGCATTAGCCACAACATTAGCTTTACCCGGATGATACCGGATCGCACAGTCGTAATCATTTAAAAGTTCAACCCAACGACGTTGTCGCATGTTTAACTCATTCTGCTCGAAGATATGCTGAGGCTCTTGTGATCGGTGTAGATGGTGCATTTGGTACCGTACAAGTAATGTCTCCATATCTTAAGTGCAAAAACTACTGCTCCCAACTCTAGGTCATGAGTGGTGTAGTTTTTCTCGTGAATCTTTAACTGACGTGAAGCATATGCGATTACCTTTTCGCGTTGCATTAAGACACAACCCAGGCCTTGGATGGATGCATCACAATACACCACAAAATCATCGGTTCCTTCCGGAAGAGCTAAAATAGGTGCACTACAAAGTTTCTGTTTGAGGTGTTGGAAAGCTGATTTTTGGTTATTGCCCCAATTATAGGCTTTTCCTTTTTGAGTTAGGGCGGTGAGGGGTTGTGCAATCTTTGAAAATCCTTCGATAAAACGACGGTGATAACCGGCCAATCCCAGAAATTGTCGCACCTCAGTCGGAGTCGTCGGTGCTGCCCAATTCTTGATGGCTTGTATTTTGGACGGGTCGACATGTATCCCTTTCTCAATAACCACATGTCCTAAGAATTGAACCTCTCCAATCCAGAATTCAAATTTGGAAAACTTAGCATAAAGTTGCTCTTGCTTAAGTAGTTCCAAAATTAGACGCAGATGTTCCTCATGTTCTTCCTCGTTCTTGGAATAAATAAGGATGTCGTCGATGAAAACAATACCGAACTGGTCAAGGTAAGGCTTACACACACGGTTCATGAGATCCATGAATACCGCGGGTGCGTTGGTTAACCCGAAAGGCATGACCATAAATTCGTAATGGCCGTACCTCGTTCTGAATGCAGTCCTAGAGATATCTTCTTCTCGGACTCTTAACTGATCCTTGGAGTTGATCAAAAAGGTCATCAATGCGAGGTAAAGTTTAGCGGTTTTTTATTGTGACTTTATTCAGCTCCCGGTAATCAATACACATATGGAACGTACCGTCCTTCTTCTTGACAAATAATACCGGAGCTCCCTACGGTGACGAACTAGGTCGGATGAAACCCTTATCTAACAACTCTTGTAGTTGTGTTGATAATTCTTGCGGTTCACTAGGTGCAAGTCTATAAGGTGCCCGAGTGATCGGTGCCGCTCCGGGTGCTAGATCGATTTGGAATTCAACTTGACGGTACGGTGGCAGACTAGGCAAGTTCTAGGGAAATACTTCCGGATAGTTACGTACGATTGGGATATCATCAATTTTCTTCTCCTCCGATGACTGCTCGGCGATGAGAGCCAAAATGGTAGTATGACCTTTTCGAAGACATTTCTGTGCTTTCAGGAATGATATGATGCCAATGACTGCACCACTCCTTTTGCCTTGGACAGAAAGGATTTTCCCTCTTAGGAGAGGAAGGCAAACATTTTTATCACAACAGCTGGCCTCAGGTTGGTTCTTGGATAACCAATTCATACCGACAATAAGGTCGAAACTGCCAAGGGTAACTGGTAGAAGGTCAATGTCAAGTTTATGACTAACTAATACTAGTTTACATCTGTAAGAATGCGAGTTGTTTCGATTTTCTGAGCGTCTGCTATCTCAATAGTATACTTGGCTTTTAATAGAGTTGGAGCACAACACACTAATATGGAATTTGTGAAATCATGCTAAGACTTCTAGTGAGACCCATACTTATAAAGCGAGTGTCAGTCAATGCATAGGCTAAGGAGAGAGGTTCACATGTAAGAAAGAAAAGTCTAATGATATATAGATTCCAGTAGCATAAGAGATAGGATGTATGTTTAGGTAATTGCGTTCAACTGATGGTTGGTTGGGTTACATCTTCGTTTCCTAATGTCATTGGATCAACGGGATCATTTCGTGAAGAAAGAAATTCGTTTACAGGATTGAATATGCTGGAGAAAAATTCAAAGTTAGACTAAGGATTAGTCACAGGATGAGGTAACAAGTTCAAGTGGGATCTATTGTAGGAGTGTAAGGAATAACACGTTAGCATAGAAAGAATTCCTCAAATTCTGTGTACATAGTTGGAGTCGGTGGTTTTACTCTGAGGTTCTACTAGAGTTTCACTCTAGGTGGTTCTATTGATTAAGTTTGAATGAGAGTCGTAAGATCACTAAGACTCTTACATGAGTGAAATAAAATGATGTATTTCATTAATGATAGTCCAGTGTGTCCGTAAACACCTTCAACTTGATAGTCGCGTCTATCAGTTGTTGAACGAGTTTAACTATACCAACTAGTCGTTGAGTAGGTTACAAGAACTTCTACTGATAGTGGAAGTTTAAGTTTGTAGATTACTGCTTAGGACCATTTATCCACACAGGCTTCACCAGGACTTACATGCACTTCAAATTATTATTACGTGTGCACCCGCAATGATAATTTGCTTTGCATGCTCACCCTAGTTCTCCATGTCCTGTGTCAAAATGTCCTTTAGTCTGTATTGCCGAGTACAGAGTGTTGTTAGAGATGATAAGTCATCGAGAAGCTTAGTCATCAACCATAGGTTGATCAACTAGGACTCATATCGGGATGAGTAGTCGAGGATGGTTTGCTCTGAGTATTCACTCGAGTGAAACACAATATGGGAGTCCAATCTAGCGGATTGTAAATGAGAACATGTAACAAACATGTACATGAAATACGTTCTGAATACAAGTTACAGAAAGCAGCAAGGTAGCTGTCCTTTCAACTTAGTCAAGATAGGGTTTGAGTATGCATTGAGCAATGCGTTCTCAGATTTGTGGTCAATCTATTCTCAACAGAATATCGAACAAAGATGCGAGCCCATGGCTCGGGAAAGTGATGACATCTACATGCCAATGGATTATGCAATAATGCGTGCAACGGTCTGCCTTCAGTCGGCGTATTATTGCTAATGTGTACAGTAGGGACTCGCCTCCGACGATCCCAATTCCCAAGGAGATACGCGTTAGTGCTGAGTGTCGTCCATAACATAGACCTGAGAAAGCCCACCATACCCAACGGGTGATGGTGATGTAAGTGACTCCTCCGAAGGCTTCGTCTCGCTGCCCATGGATGGGAGTGGATGTTGTTCTGCTGACCCTCCGAGTGTTGCCACTGGGAACGATTATGCAATTCAAATGATGTGTCCCTCGCCAACTGAGGGTGATACGAATGGTGTTACATGCCTGCACTACAATGTATGTATAGGTGCTATATGTATCAGGTATGAGTGTCTGTGCCGTGTAACTAATGTGTGAGGTTATAGTCTAGTATGCAATCCTAGTTCTCTATAACCAATGGCTCTGATACCAATCTGTCACACCCCCAAATTCCACTAACGGAGTTTTACCGTTTGGAAGGTGACACACCAGGATCTCAGTCATTAGTTATATCAAACGACACTATATGGGACTTGAATTGTCAAAACATAAAAGTTCAGAGTTAATGCGGAAGCGTAAACGCTAATATGAAATCAAAAGTAATTACACGCAATCGACGTCAATCATTGTAAATAAGTAAACTGTTTCAAATGTTTGAAATGGATAATATGACAGTAGGACCCCATGCATGTCCTAAGTGTGCAACCTGTGCCTTAGCGACCTGAGAAACATGTAAGAAAAAGTGTCAACGCGAGGTTGGTGAGTTCACAGGTTTCAAGTTTGCAATAAGAGAGTGTTTGCCAGATTATGTACATTTAATATGCATATCTATAGGTAGCTAGCCTATGTTCATGTTTTACTAAAGCAATCGCAACCGAAACTGACTGTGTTTATATGCCTCCTGCCAGGTCTATCAACTCTGGCACATGTGAGTAGGCTAACATTTCACCCGTTCGATATCCAATCGAGTTAGCGCGACTAACGCGGGTGGGATTTGTCAAACCCAGTAGTACTACCCAACATACCTCGCTATATTCATATTTAAACGGTTCGATGTGAGGACTTTCATGATAGAGTTTACGCATAGTCATAACAACTGATATAAAATGAAGTACAAAAATCAAAAAGAGTTTGTATCATGTTTTCTCCCCCAGTTTAAAAGCAGTAAAAAGGGGCCGTGAAAACTCACCTGTGTTGCGTTGTAGGTAGTATCACACAAAGGATAAGTTGGAACCACGTGTGTAAGTCTCAAAAGACTTACGAATGCCCTAAAATTATAAACACATAAATTAGGGATAAAAATGAGAATATGTGACGACGACACGGAAGTTGGAACATCCTAAAATACGCTTAGGAAACAACGAGTAGACGAACGCGTCCATGGTAATAGGGATTTCTTAATTTAATAATTAAGATATATACGTTTTGTGTCGAATGAATAATAATAATAAATAATTATATTCGTACGTTCGTGCCTTTTAAATTGGTTAGGAAGGTAATATAATTTAATATATTATTTTTAAGTTTCCAAGATTTATAAATAATCATTTGTGTCAAAAATAATAAATATATTATTTTTAGATCGAGGATGAAACATGAGCAAATAATACAATAAAATCATATCATTTATTAGTCTGAAAACGTTTCATAGAGTTTATAAACTTCGAGGAAATAATATAAAATATATATTATTTTTGGCTTGGAAGTCACGGGTTGAAAAATAGTATAAATATGTAATTTATTCGGAGTCGTGGTTTGAAAATAGTATATATATTATTTAAAAGTGGAGAAAAATGGTTTATAAATCAAACCCGAGCCTACGGGTGGTTTCCCGGGCTAAAAGCCATTTAATATATTATCATAATAGTATTAGAATATATTTTATATAAAAATATAGTCTCAAAAGTGGCTAGAAAAATAAATGGTGCTAGTGAGGTTCGAACCCGGGTCTCACCTACACCAACACACTGCCTTAACCAGTCCCGCCTGCTAAGGATTCGCAACAAAACCCAGACCAAAATGGTTTTAACACACAAACCCAATGTGTTCTTCCCCTTAGCGCGAGCCGAACCCAATCCCCTATCCCAAAATCATCGAATTCGGTTCTGGTTTAACAAAAAGATATAGGGGTTTTGTTTATTTGCATTAGGCGAATCTGGTGTGAAGTTTAATTGAGAAAACATCGGGTTTAAGTTCGTTAATTATCCAGTTTAGAAACCGAAACCCTAGATTAGAACCCTAGATCGATTTGCTCAATTCTTGTAATAGAAGTTGTTGGATTCATGGGGCTATTGATCAGTGGAAGATTGCGATTCTAATCACCCAATTTAATTTGATTAAGACCGCGTCTAGGTTAGGGTTCGATTAAACCCGAATAGATATGAACCCTAGAACCCGATCGTGATCAATTCAGTGTTGTAAGTCACGATTATGATAGGGCTTTCAATATATGCATTGAGAAGAAGCTAAGGGTGTGCTCGATTTCAATATTTGATATCGAATTGTTAGGGTTCGATTAAAACGAAATAATATGAACCCTAGCTATTCGATCGAGTTAAATCTGATAACATAAACCCTAATTAGGTTAGGGCTTTTGATTATCAGGTTAATACGAAACTAATTATGGGATCAATTACCAGAACGGGTGTCGGATTGATGGTGAACGACTACACCAAGTGTCGACGGCGGCGGGGTTGGTTTCCGGTGACTCCCGTAGCTTCCTCGATGGAATCAGCGTGTGCAATTGATTAGCAGAGGTGCGACTAAGGTGTAGGAAGTGTTTGATTTCATAATGATAAACGAATTGGTCGCAATTGAAGGTAATCGATGAGAGTTCGACGATTACGACTATAACGGGATTAATATGGTTTAATTACAATTATAAGGGATGTTAAAACGTATGCAAATGATTATGATGAGGTCGAAGTCATCAATGCCAGCCATAACAGTCGCTAATTTGAATCGATTTGCCGTTTTACAATTTGAATTGGATCATATCTCACGATTTTGACTTTCCAAAGTCAAAGAGTCGATTTTAGGCAAATTACAGCTTTAGTTCCTGAGATTTCATGTGTAATTGAGTTTCAAAAATGGCAGAATTGGTCCTTAAAGTTTGATATTGAGTCAACAGGGTTAGAACTTAACAGAATTTTAACGGGAAGTTTAACTGAGTTAATTTGAAAAGTCGGATTATCACATCATCCCCTAGTTGAAAGAATTTTCGTCCCGAAAATTAAGATAAATTTTTTTTTCCGGATGTCACATTTAAAAACTATAGAAATATTTTTAAAAACTTTTATAAAACTTATAAATTCACAGGAACTATTTTTTCAAAACAGAAAACTTAATTTATTATTTGTTTTTCTAAAACTAAAGGAATTCTTTTAAACCTTTAATCTTTTATTTAATTTAAAAAGAAAGCTAATTATGCTTTATTTTATTATTTATAAACTTATAAGTATTATAATAGAGAAACTTTAATAAATGTTAAACTTACACTCTTTTGTAAAAAAATCTATAAACATAAATCTATTTGTTTATATAAATTTTAAAAAGAGAAATAAAGGTACTTTATTTATTTCCTAGATAATTATAAAGTTATAAACTTTATAAAAACTAAATGAAAACTTTAAACATTTATGAACTTGTAAAACTTTATTTAACCACTTATAAACTTATAAATTAATGAAAACTCTATCTAAAACCTATTAAACTTATGATTTTCTTTTAGACTTTAAAAATACTTATAAACTTATAATTAAAATATAACCATATTCTATTTAATAACTTATAAACTTATAAGTGTTATTATCTATTCAAACGTATTTATATTACGAATCTACTAGTATTATAAATACTTAATACTTAGAAACTTAATCAAATCTCAAATGATTTATGTTGATTATTCTTGTAAATTATTTAATTCTAAATACTTAGAAAACTATTTTGATTATTCTTACCTAACTTATATAATTAATAATAGTGAAACTTTTTAATATTTATTTTAATTAATAATTATTCTAATCTATAAATCTATTAAACGTTGACATACAAGTCTTGTATCAAAACCCTTATTATAAACTTGATTTAAACTTCATGAACACAAACCATTCCCATCTCCCACTTGGAACCCTAGTCGATCTTGAAATCCTAGATCCTTACCATAGACTTATAGGATCATACTTAAATCTTTAAACTTGCATACTTAGGCTTATCGTGAGGATATTCCTCCTCCAAGTCTTGCAAATACTTATCCGTGTCGGATACTATTCGTCATCCAAGTGAGTATACTTAGCCCTTTTTTCCTTTCTATGCTTTTGGGGTGAAACATGTTCAAAATTCTTAAACTTATACAATTCTTGTACAACTATGACTACGTGTTTATTCTTATGTTAAACTTGAGACTTGTATGCTTAGATTAAACTTAAAACTAGCACATTCATTAACTTTGATCAAGCCTATGGTAACAATGATAGATCTATTGTATTTGACCAATCCACCTTGATTGATTGACCCCTTCGGGGGGGAGCCCTTGGTGATTGCTACTGAATTAAACTTTAAACTTGAGACTTATAAGGGTAACCTACGGGTTATGCCTAAACTTGGTTGGAGGGTTGAAGTGCACAATGTTTAAGATACTTGTTCTCATACTTACATTAAAGAATGCATATATCATAGTGAATTGTAATTCTTTTCAAATCATTGTTAAACTGTGTCAAAACCTTTGTATCTCACCAACTATTTTGTAGTTGACAGATTCTTTCACATGTTTCAGGTTCTACAACATGAGACTTTATCGTGATCACATAGGATGCTTGGACCTAGAATGCTTAATCAATTAGACTTGTATTCTTGCTATGTATTTGATTTACTCTTTGTATTGAACCTTTGAATCTAATTATTAATGAAATATTGAAACTTTAATAGTCAACCTTGTGCTATTGAACAACCGCGTCCGCCCCGACGTATAATCCGTCGTCGGTTGGGGTGTGACATCTGTCCAGTTTTACTCAGCTTAACTGAAAGGCTGAGTCTGCACCCTTCAAGCCATACAGATCCAAACCGTATGCTAAACCCGATAATCATAGAATGAATGCTGTGGAAGATGACGAAGAAGAGGAAGAATATCCTAAGTTGTCTGAATACTGTTTTTCACTTGACACAACTGGTTTATTGTATGCCATGCAGGATCTCGGAGACAAGGCTAGGTGGCCTCGCAAATTATAGAGGAATACCGGAGGAAAGGACAAGTCCAAATGGTGGGCTTTCCATGAGGACTTTGGCCATATGACTGAAGATTGCATTGCCCTGCGCAAATAAATAAGCTACCTGTTGAGCAAGGGGTATCTCAAAGAATTCCTAGGCAAAGGAAAGAACAAGACTAAGGATCAAGACAGGATCCCGCAAAGAGCAAAATCCCCTCTTCCGGATGCTAAGGTAATAGGTTTCATATCTGGTGGATCTGACATTTGCGGTACTTCTTATTCTACAGCAAAAAGAAATGCCAAGGAAGCAAAGACAGAAAGAGGGGACAGGTCTATCAGAACCACTAGCCTGACAGAAGAAAAGGTGATCTCTTTCGATGAAGATGACAGGGATAACGTACAGGATCCTCATCATGATGGACTGGTTATCACCTTATATATCGCCATTCACTTCATAAGAAAGATACTGATAGACGGAGGAAGCTCAGCGAACATCATTCAACATGATGTCATAAAAATAATGGGGATCCCAGATTCCGAAATTATCCCCAAAACTGCGGTACTAGTAGGATTCAGTAGAGAAATCAAAAACACAGTCGGAGAGATAAAGCTTCCGATATATATCGAGTGGGTAAACACTATACAAAAATTTTGCATAATAGATTCGTTATATTGTTATAATATTATTCTAGGGAGACCCTGGATACACAACATGAAAACGGTACCTTCGACATATCACCAATGTGTCAAGATGCCAACCCCTTGGGGGGTAGTGAAGATCAAAACAATCAACAAGATGTGAAGGACTGTTACACCTCTTCGATGAAAGCTTCCGCCAAGACCAGGAAAGCATAGCAATTAAAGAAGCAAGCCCGATACGTCCTGAGATCAAGGAGCAGGATGTGAAAGAAGTATCCCTAAGTGCTAAGGATCCCGACATCAAGGCGCTTATTGGAACCAATATCCCCAAAGATATTGAACAAGATCTTGTAGAATTGCTAAAGAGTAGAACTTCAACTTTCGCCTGGAAGCATGAGGACATGACAGGTATCTCCAAAAACGTTATTACACATAAACTGGGTCTTGATAACAGTTTCAGGTCTATACACCAAAAGAGAAGGAAGTTCGCTCCTGAAAGAAACGCAGCAATACAAGAGGAAGTTGAAAGACTACTAAAAGCAGGAATGATAGGGGAAGTAAAATTCCCAAGATGGCTGGCTAATGTGGTAGTGGTCCAGAAGAAGAATGGAAAATGGAGAGTTTGTCTAGACTTCACAGACTTAAACAAAGCATGTCCGAAAGATCCATTTCTATTTCCACACATAGACTCAATGGTTGATGCTACAGCAGGCCACGAGATGCTCACGTTAATGGATGCTTCATCTGGATTCCAACAGATCAAGATGGAACCCTCAGACCAGGAGAATACTGCCTTCATGACTCCGACATGTATCTATTGTTATATTGCTATGCCTTTTGGTTTGAAAAATGCAGGTGCTACATACCAAAGACTGGTGAATATGATGTTTAAAGACAAGCTAGGGGACACCATGAAAGTCTACATAGATGATATAGTGGTCAAATAAAAAAGAGCTGAGGATTATCTTAGGGATCTTAGGGAAGCATTTGACATCCTGGATAAATACAATATGAAGCTGAACCCGTTTAAATGCCACTTTGGAGTGGGGGTAGGAAAATTCTTGGGATACACGGTGACCAAGAGAGGAATAGAGGCCAGTCCAGAAAAGATCAAATCAATAGTCAATTTGAAATCCCAGCAAACACCAGGGATGACCAAAGATTGACTGTCAGAGTAGCAACACTTAACAGATTCATTTCAAGATCCTTGGAAAGATGCAGGGAATTCTATGACATCCTGAAAAAGAAGAAGAGATTCGAATGGGAAGAGAAGCATGAGCAAGCACTCCAATCATTAAAAGAGTACTTGTCAACTGCTCCTCTATTGATGAAACCAGAAGATGAAGAACCATTATCCCTATATCTGGCGGTATCCGGAAACTCAGTGAGCGTTGTCCTAGTTAAGGATCACGAAGGCCAGCAGCATCTGGTATATTATGTAAGTAAAAGCCTACTCCCGGTAGAAAATATGTATTATCATTTAGAAAAATTAATAATGGCATCCACTAAACTTAGACACTATTTTAAAACACACTATTCACGTAAAGACTAATTATCCTATTAAGTGTGTTTTAAGAAAGCCAGAAATGTCTGGAAGGATGGCAAAATGGTCGGTCAAGCTCAGCGCATATGATCTCGTATATGAGCCCAGAACAGCGATAAAATCACAGGCACTCGCGGACTTTGTGGCTGATTTCAACAGTAATATACAACATGAAGCAGACCTTGAAGTTCAGCAGTTAGAGGAATCCAAGGATAAATGGATCCAATTCACTGACGGGGCATCAAAAGTTAGAGGAACGGGTCTAGGGATCATGCTGAAATCGCCACAAGGGGACATAATACCCCAATCTATAAGTTGCAAGTTTCAGGAGACTAATAATGAAGCTGAGTACGAAGCTCTGATAGCTGGCTTGAAATTAGCTTGGGATATGAAAATCAGGTATCTCCAAGTATACGTTGACTCTTTGTTAATCGCTAACCATTTTAATGGCTCGTATGCAGTGAAAGGTGAAAGACTCGTCAAGTATCTGAAAATAGTGAAACAAATATCTGTAAAATTCGATATGTTTGATATAAATCAGGTACCAAGAGAAGACAACTCTGAAGCTAATGCCTTAGCGAACCTCTCTTCGGCTCTCAAGATACCAGAAGGAGTCAGGATACCGATTATACATATCCTGAGTCTAGCAATCGAAAACCCAAACGAAGTGTCAAATGCAGAAGAAATAGATATTCAGTATCCCGAGCCCATTCCAGAATCCTGGACTTTACCCATTAAAAAATATTTACAAAATGGAGAAATCCCAAGTGACGAAAAGAACAACGGGGCTTTTCGCATGAGGGTGTCTCGCTTCATTACATGATGTCTTGTACAGGAAATCTATTGCAGGTCCATATTTGAGATGTTTGGACGATCCTGAAGCACTTGAGCTTCTCAAAGACATACACGAAGGAGATTACGGAAATCACACTAGAGGCAGGGCACTATTGTCAAAGATCCTGAGGACAGGATACTACTGGCCTACCATGAGGAAAGACGCTGCAACTTACTCTCAAAAGTGTGATGCATGCCAAAGACACAGTAATATCCTTAACCAACCAGCAGAGCCATTGTATCCAGTAGTCTCTCCTTGGCCGTTTATGAAATGGGGAATGGATATAGTCGGCAAGCTCCCCAAGGCACCAGGAGGAAAGGTGTTCATGCTAGCGATGACCGACTACTTCTCAAAATGGATCGAAGTCGACGCATTTGTCCAAGTAAGAGAAAAGGAAGTCATCTCCTTCATCAAGCACAATATCCTGACAAGATTCGGGAACCCGGCGGAGATAGTATGCGACAATGGGTCTCAAATCATCGGCAAAAGGACAACCAATTTCTGTGCTAGTTGGGGGATTAAAATGATAATTTCCACCCCTGTGCATCCTCAAGCCAATGGACAGGTGGAGTCAAGTAACAAGATCAACATCAACAACCTAAAGAAAAGATTGGGAGCAAAGAAAGGACGATGGGCTGAAGAGCTACCTTTTGTACTTTAGGCAGATAGAACAACCGCAAAAAATGCTACAGGGCAAACTCCATTTTCTTTAGTGTTTGGAACTGAAGCGATGATTCCTACGGAGATGGTTATCCCTACTGCCAGAACCAATCTTCAAACTCCAGAATCAAACAACGAATCCCTCGCTCAGGATCTCGACACCGTGGATAAGCTCAGGGATCTTGCCAAGGTCCGTATAGCAGCTTACCAGCAGGGGATAGCTAAGTCATACAACAAGAGTATAAGGAGCAGAAGAATCCAAGTGGGTGACTTAGTACTGAGAAAGGCATTCCAGAACACAACCAATCCCAACGACGGAAAACTTGCACCAAAATGGGAAGGCCTATACTTGATTGATTCAGAAGCAGGCAAAGGTGCATATTGGTTGGCTACTATGGAAGGAGAAGTCCTGCCAAGATCCTGGAATGCATCCATCTCAAAACCTACTTTATGTAAGTTAGAAATTACGTTCTGACTAAAAAGGTACGTCATCTTTCCATAAATATTTTTATTATTCTTTATCAAATTACTAACTTGAGCGTCGGAGGGGTGTTAGCCAGGGATCCCGACAGAAGATAGAGATTGGCCATCACTCCTAAGTTTGGGTATCCTAATATATCTCGAAGGTTTAAACGGCTTTCGCCTTTCTAAGTATTGGGTTAATACACCCCGCCAGAGCGCACGATATCCGATTATAGTTCAAGGTGGTGCGACCAGTCCATGTAACAGTGGCTGATAATTTCGCCATTGTTGGCTATATACTGGGTGCTACGAATATAACAGACGTGTTATTACTTAAGTTTCTCCGATCATTTAACACTAACGTGTTAAAGCTAAGGTTTTTAGCATTTTCATGCTAACTCAGAATTGGCCTTGCCCACGATATTGGTTTAGCCCATGAATATTTGGCTTAGCCCACGATTATTTGGCTTGGCCCACGTTTTTGGCTTAGCCCACGATTCTAATTTGTCACAGATTAAAAACTTACATACATCATGAAAATCAATTACTAAGACTACAACATAACTCAACACTGGGGACAACTAATAGTTGTTACACTTTGGACTCTATACTATAATCCGGTATGTGTATATACCCCACTTGATACACAACTAAGGTATGTGATACTTATTTTTCAGATTTGAAAGCTGAATTACTAAGTCATGATACGTTTGGTACTTTTACTTAACATTTATCAAAACCAAATTATATTTTCCTAAGCCCAAGTTTGATAAAAACCCGAGAGTTTATTATTAAGGATCCGGTATCACGAATATATGTTCAAACCTATTTTTTTAAGTATTCCGAACTTTTAATTATCTAAGGATCCTAATTTTCTAAAACATATCAAAGAAAACCAAACATGTAACAATCAAGGCAAATAGTCATCAAGCATCTACTAATATTTATGGTGTAGAAAAGAAAAGTGATCCGGGCTTCATCCAAAACCTGGACCCATCCACCCGGAATCACAAAATAGCAAATTGTCTATCCTATAACAGGGATCCCAAAAGCATGAAAAAGAAAATTGTTTATCAACCACAGACACAAAAGGAAATTGTTTCAAGACAAGTCAACCAACACAAGTAATCAAATACCAGGGCTCAGGTCTAAGCATTTTTACCTTCATCGTCCTGATCAACCTGCTTCTCAGCATCACCGGCTCCAGCATCCTCAGCAGCCTTGTTGGTGTCCACTGCTTCACCTCCTAGATTGGCCAGAAAAGAGCGTCATCCCTCAAGATCCTAGGTTGCACGATCAAAACCTTCAGCAGCAGCTTGCTCAGCCATCTAGATCCTGGATTGAAGAATAGAATTGGCCGTATATTTCTTAGCATCATCTACAGTCAGCAGAAGCTTAAGCTCGTACTGGGTTATGCTCTCCTACAATTTGTTCTTCTGGTTCTGGGTCTCATTCTCCAAGTACTTACTCTTGGCAACCAGGATTTTCTTCAAGTCCTCAACCTTCTCTATAGCTTCCTCAGCACTCTTCTTCGCTTCAGAAAAATTGGCGTAAAGCTTCTCGAGACCCTGCAAGATATAGACAGATTAATAATTTGGACTATTGAAAAAACACATTGGGATGCCAAGAGGAGACTTACTAGATTCATCAAGCCCTGAAGCTTCTTGGTGGTCTCAGCAGAATCCATCCCCTCGAAGATCTCAAGATCCAACATTTCAGCCGTTTTTCTCTTTTTGCTTCCAGAAGCTTTGGACCGGGAAACGGGGACATGAGGCTTGGAAGTTGCAGGCGTGACACCCTCCTTCTTGACCACAACAGCCTCAGATAGAAGGCTGTCAAGGTCAGACAAAGCAAATTGAGAGCTTGACTTGGGGATTCCTACACAAAAATAAAGTAGTTCAGAATCATGGTATATGAAGATAGAAATACTAAACATTCCTTACCTGAAGACATCTCAGATTCAGAATATTGAGTTTCCAAGCTGGCTTGACTAACGATAGACTCGAAGCGGAAGGATTTTTCACCCATAGGTATTTCCAATAACGCTTCAATCCTCTTGTTTGTATCGCTTCTTGCAGGTACCAGTTCACAAAATTTCGGAGCTACACAAGGATCAAACAAGAATTATTAGCAACGGGTAAAATGTAGTATTATTTGCAGGAATCCTATATATTTCCTACCTTTCTTACCCATTCAATCGGAAAATGTCTCCCACCGGGGATAGAGTCTCCCCTGACAAATAAGAACTTCCCCTTCCAGTCGGGATCATTTTGAGTGGCTTTTGGGATTAAATGAGTTCGCCCGATCCTAAGCTGAAGGATGAATCGAGAAGAACCATGTGTTCTTAGATTATAAGTATCGGCTAGCTCATGGATGCCAATGGTCAAAGAGTTTGGAACGATTTAGTCTTTTCAAAGTTGCTAACATTCTCCAAACCATCGGCATGATTTGGGAGTAGCAAATACCAGTGATCTTGAAAAAGTCGGTGATGAAGGGAGAAAAGGGATATGACAGACTTAACGTAAAAGGATAGCTATGGAAGCACACCCAAGTTTCAGAAATCAAATCGGCCTTTGTTCTAGAGTCAAAAGGCCTAAAAACAGTTTTTTTGAGGAAAAACATTATTAGACTTCAAAAGTTTTATGTCTAGATCGGTAAAAGAACAGAGTTCAAGATCAGAATGATCAAGGATTCCTTGATCCTTGAAATCCTCTATCGTTTCAACGATAATGGAGGAAGCCGATCTAGTCATTTTCTTACCCATGTCGACGGAATAATAGAAGAAAGAAAGTAAAAAAGTTTTAGGAAATAATTTACCTGTTCCGACTTGAAGAAGATAAATATGAGAGAGAAGGCGTGATGATGGTTTTATCCTACAAGCACCAAACGGTATAATCGTCTCGGTATATGTAAACGTCTCATCCTAACCCTATCATCATTTATTATTTGAATTTTAAAATTTTTATAGATGTTAATAATTGTTTGACAACTGTTAAAATTTAAGGACAATTGTTATGGGTCATTTTACATCTCAGGATCCTGGATCTTCAACATACTTCGGTATCCTGACAGGTTCCGGTATCCTCAATATTTAACCATTGTATCTTTCGTCTATTTTGACTAATACACAGGTAAAACACGTGTAGTCAAGATCATTCCTAAAGAATCGCTCTTGGAGTCAAGAAGAACGTGTTGAAGACGCGTGGAGTGGCCTCCAACGGTCATATTTAAAGAATTAGTCTATCCCGGGATTCTTGGATAGTTAGTTAGCATTATCTCTGTATTTATTCAGCAAGTATTGATCGAATAGGCACAACATTCTCAATACGCACTTAGCTGTCTAGACTCGTAAACAGTTCTGTAACACATTTAGCTCGATCATTACTGCATAACACTTGTAACCTTTTTATTATTTACTCAAGAAACGAGGTAGGGGACGATTGTCACATCCTGAGGTTTTATGCCGGCGATCCTTAAAGATCAAGGGCTTTCCTCGTAAACAACCGTGTCACTTTTTATGTTTTTGCATTGTTCTACGTTAATTTTACAAGCACACTAGCTCACAAACTAAGTTTAGTTACAAAATTAGTCATTGTTAATTTTTACCCAAAACAATAACATTATCGTAACAACCGTCGGAACCTTTTATCTACTCATCGCGACCTTTCTCTTATGCCCTATAAATGGTACCTTCCATTCGGAGTCATCCCCGTCGTCCCCCACCCTTCCACTGATCTGATATCAACAAAACAAATAGATAAGAAGAGGATGAAGATAAACGACCACCATTTATAAACCCGCTGTCGCTCTGCCGGAGCCTCATTTGTTTATCCGATCGTCTTTTTCAGATCCCCGATTTTGGTTTGCTTTGTTTCGTATGAGGGCTAGGGTTTCAAAGTGATAATTCTAAAGAAGAAGGTGTTTCAACTTTCAAGGTCTGTTGGTGGGATTGACAGGAGAGAAATGATAATTTTCCTTTCATCCAAAAGCAACACCATGAGATGATTGATTACGGTGGGTATTGCATCTACCAAGGAATTGATAACAATAAAAAAAATTTTAAAAAAATTAAGTAATTATTATTATTATTATTCATAATCAAAAAATATAATAACACCCAAAATTAATTTTAAAAGTTATTTGAGTCTGACACGAATACATTTAAATTTTAAGTGTGTACAAAATGATGCCTTTAATATTATAAAATAATAAATTAATAACCACTAAAAAAGTTTATAAAACAATTTAAATTTTACAGATATGTTTACTAAACCAATAATTTTATAAAAATAAAATTAAGATTTAAATGTTTTAAAAATTATTGCTTTATTGGTTGAGAAATTTAATAAAATTCGTCCCGTAATTGTTTGTTTTTAAACTTCTTACGCATGTATGAGTTACTCGTTTGCTATAGAGTTTGTTTTGGTTGTACAATTTATGAGTTAGGTAGCCACATAGGTGGAACTCATGACAAATTTAAATTTGGTTTAATCCATTAATTAATTAGTGTGTAAAATTAGGTGATTTACATTGTGAGCCGTGAATATGATTTTGATTTATGTATAAAAATATTGATTTTTAACCACGATTGCATTTCTGTAGTAATATATAGCGGTTAGAAGTTTTAGTTAATATTTGTATTGTTAGAATCACGTTTTCCTACTTTACATTGTTTGTTTCGGTAGCATCGCGTCGATGCACAAATACTAGTTGTGTAAACAAATAGTAATTTTTAACATTTTTTATGATTTTTTTACTGATTTTGTTTAATATTTTTTATTGATTTTGTTAAGTTTATAGTCGTATGTCACGTGGATGGAACATGAGTAACTTAACGCTAAAAATTAACTGTGTTAATATCAGGAGATAAATACGCAACCAAATCTTAAAAGTTTAGGCTAAGTTTATAATTTTTAAACCTAAAGGCCAAACATACAATTTGATCTAACAATATAGACCATTTATTCAATTAACTCACAAATATATGTTTAGTTTGCATGAACAAGTGACTGGAATATATTTATGATAATTTCAAAATTATGAATTTACTATTCATTATTTATATTTAGTATAAGTTTTATGCCTATAAACTTAGCTATTTGAGCTTCTTGTTTTCTTTCATTATTATTACTAGGTTAAAAACCCGTGTATTACACGAGTTGAATAAATAAAATGTTATATACTTAGTAATAAAAAAATTATATTTTTAAAAACCCGTATATTTTAGTAATAAAAATTTTATATTTTTAAAAACCCGTGTATTGAATAGACCGGTATATTACATCGGTTGAACTATTTATAATTAAATAATAAGTATCCGTAATTAGATTTATATTAAAAATCTAAAAATTATTTTTTTTAATATTATTATTCAATATTAGAGAGACAGATGGGAAAAAAAATGATATAGATGAACCAGAAAATGACATGTGTTCATAAAATTTTATTTATTAATATGAAGATTATTATTTGATATTATTATTTAATAGGAGAGAGAAACAACAAAATTAATGTTAAATAGGAGAGAGAAGCAGAAAAATAAAGGCAAGAAGTAATCAGATAGTGACACTTGTCCCCCATAATTTTTCTTTATTATATAGTATAGATTATTATTATTATTATTATTGTCGTCGTTAAATATATCAACAATTAATTAAAGAGTCTCTTTTGGAGATGGACACAGAGTGAGCATAACTTGTAAGTGACCATTAAAACATAAACAGCACTCGGTAACCCGTGTGGCACCATTTACATAGACAAGATGTCAAGATTTTGTTGATTCTAAAAAACGGAAAGTGAGCATAAAACAAGATCCCGGTCCTAATGATTTAAGTGTCTCGTCCGAGACGGAAAAAAGGCCCATACGAACAAAATACATTAACTAAAATTTTTTTAAACGACGATCAACGTTATAGCAATAAATATAGAAAAAATATAGTATGTTATATTACATACCGTAATAGCTAACCGATGATTCACGAATCTCTCCTAGGATACTTAACTAATAATAAAAATTATAAGTCAACCAAATTACCCAATTAACAATTATAGCTCAATGACTCATGAAATAAACAAAAACAATAAAAGTGAGAAGTCTATTATATATTTATATCAATTATCATCTATAATCTAATAATCTATTCAAATATTCAATATTCATCCAATAATACAAATCCAATAAGGGCCTGAAGTTCGACCTGTGAATCTATATTTGTATTAATATTATCATTTTATTTTAGCCAATAGGCAATAGCCACTGACCTATGAGGCTGTGAAGTATGAACGACTGAAGTGGTTTGTGACTCTGACTCAGCAACTGCCGTGGAGACGTGGAGGGAGGCAGACATGCAGCAACGTGGGATTCAGATTTCAGGGTTGCAGCCTGCAGCACAGCAGCAATTCACCCCCTTTTTTTTTTATAAAAAAAGCTTTTGATATTGGGTTTTAAGTTTAAATAGGCCCAACAATTATAAAGATTAAAAGTGTCCAACTATTATAAAGATTAAAAGGGCCCAACCATTATAAAAACGGCCCAATATATTTTTAAGTTTTTTTATAAAAAGGACCCAATATATAAAACCGGTATTTAAAATTCTATAAAAAACATATATAAACGGGCCCTGTAAAAATTTTAGGCCCCCGAAAAAAACGGGCCCTGGCCGGCGGCCCGGTTTGGCCTACCCCAGGGCCGGCCCTTTGACATCTCTTCATCTGCAAATAATTCTCGGTTCTCCTGTAGCTGGATCCTCCGGAACCATAGTTACATTGTAAGTGGTAGTGACAATTCCAGTAACAATTACATTTCTAGTTCCATTTGTGGTGAAAGTGGAAATAGTAGTAAAAACACGGATGCCAGAACGAGTGATCAAATTATACGAGAAAGTTCTAATGATCTGGATGTAACTCAAAAATACAGGCATTTGTGGGTTCAATGCGAAAATTGTTATGAATTAAATTATAAGAAAATTTTTAAATCAAAAATGAATCTTTGTGAACAATGTGGATATCGTTTGAAAATGAGTAGTTCAGATAGAATCGAACTTTCGATCGATCCAGGTACTTGGGAGCCTATGGATTGCACCCCCTCTCCACCCGCCACACCCCACCACATCGCCGCCACCTACCCCACCGGTGGGTTAGGTGGGGGTGAGGCGGGGTGGCTGGGGAAGGTGGCGGCGACAGGCGGTGACGACGTGGTGTGGTGTGGCGGGTGGGGGTGGGGGTTGGTGGGGGGATGGTGGGGTGGGGTTGGTGGGGGTGGGTGGCGGCGATGGCAGCGATCTGGCGGTGGCGTAGTGGTGGGGTGTGCGGGTAGGGGTGGGGTGGGGATGGTGGGTGGGGTGGGGTGAGGATGGTGGGTGGGGTAGGTGGCTGTGACAGGCGGTGGCGACGTGGTGGGGTGCGGGGGGTGGGCGGCTTGGTGGGGTAGGTGGGGGTGGTTGGGTTGGGGGATGGGGTGGGTGGGGTAGGGCGGGGTAGGGTGAGGTAGGTGGCGGCGACATGCGGTAGCGACGTGGTGGGGTGTGGCGGGCGGGTAGGGGCGGGGTGGGGGGCGGTGGTGGCAGCGATCGGGCGGTGGCGGCGTGGTGGGGTGTGCGGGTGGGGGTGGGGTCGAGGGTGTCCCGCCTCCACCCCACCCATTCCCGCCACCTCCCATCACCCCCCATCGTATTGGTTGAACCCGATTTGACTCAAACCAAAATGTTAGTTTGAGAATTATGTTAATCAATTAAAGCGATCACAAGAAGTTTAGGTTTGCGTATTAAAATGGATCTCAGAGTCACTAGGTCATCGACTCTCTCAGGTTTCCTATATTTACCTGACCATTTTTCATAGCAAACAGACTTTCTTCACATTTTTCTCTGTAATTTTTCACTTGTTTAGCTTGCTAGAGAGAGTTTTCAGTTTATGTGTGTTCCACCACTACAGGGAGCTCACCCCGTGGTGGATGGCGGTGGTAGATCGTTGTACTCATTCCAAGAGCTTATTGTAAACATTTTAGTGGAATAATAATCAGATCTGTGAGATCTTGTTTTTAGTTTTATGCTTTTTTCTTGCATTTCTACTGATTTATCAATTACAGCTGATCTATAACTGATTTGTTAACCAGATATTCACTTGAATCATCATAGTACTGGATCCACCCCCTTGGTGGGACTTATCACACTAAATCTTGGAATAACACCCAAACCAAAATTAATTATTTATTTTTTCAATCTTAAAAAAATTTACGATATTAAAAAAATACAATGTTTATTCGATTTTCAAAAAATTAAAAAAAAAAAAAAATATGAACAAAATTTATTTTGGGAAAATTCTCAAAATAAACATTTTCATTTTGAAAATTCTTAAAACAGACAGAATTTTCCACTTTCCTTAAAATAAACATCAAATTTTCGCCGAAACATTCTTCAAACTCAACGAATTCGTCGAGTTACGTGTCTCATTACAACTTACACGTGCAGTTCTTGCTTAGTTACGTGTCTCATAATAGAACAAAACACCGAAATATCAGCAAGATGCCATCTTACGACACAAATACCCGGCAAAACGCTTGAATATCTGTCGGCGAAACCTATTCATATTCCGGCGAACCTTCAATTCCGGCAAAATGCCTTTCCAATACTCGGGTTTCGCCGAAAGCTATTCATATTCCGGCGTAAAACATGTTCATATTTCGGCGAAACCTCTTCATGTTTCGGCGAAACCTATTCATTTTCTGGCATTTTTCCGAGTTACGTAACTGTTCCAATGAAAACTAAATGTAACATCCCGGGTTTCATCTAATAAGCGAGATTATTATATATGTGTATATATTGTACATAGTGGACGTAAACGTTACAGGAATTTAACGAGACTTAACCGAAGGCGAGAAGCAAGGGTTCGTTTTTATGTAAGTAAATCTAGAGGGTGGCGAGTAACTAACGAGACGTAGTGAGGTTTCATTAAAAATAACGAACGGGCCAAGCCCGGGAGGTCTACGATGCGTGAGGGCTAAGCCCGACTTAAGGGAAACACCCTTAGGGTGTTACGTATGGGGAGGAGACCCCATTTTTGGGGTTTGCGGCTGTTGTGATCGAAGAGAGACGAAGGAGACGAGAGCTTCAAGCTCTACGACGATTTCCAGGGTTTTGCGCAAGAGAAGAACTCGAGGAAGATGAGACCGATTAGTGGTGCGATCGGCGCGTGTCATCCGGTTAAAATGTATACAGTACATAACCCTAATTCTTCTTTTCATTACATTTTTCATGATTGGTGAAGAAAGCGAGCAAAAATGAGAATCCGGTGAGAATTTCCGGATACTGTTTGGGTTTCCGGTGACGGCAGGCGGCAGCGAGGGTAGCAAGTGAAAGGGTTTGGCGACACGGTCGCGTGGATATATTATTTGTCTAATTCCGAGTTCGTTTGATAGGGGTTCGAGCAGGGCGAAGTTAGACGCGTAAAACAAGCGAATCCGGCCACTGTTTCGCTTTTCCGGTGAAAGAGGCGGTGGTTTCCGGCAACGGAGACTGGTTCGTCTGAAAGGATTCGGCGATACGGACGCCTGGACATATGATTCGCCTAAAATGGAGTTCATTTGGGTATATTTTAAGTTACTCATATTTTGATGAGCAAAACCGAACGAGCTGAAAGACAAATTCGTGTTCTGGCAGCAGCGGTGGCGGCGAAGGGCCGACACCAATAATTTTCTGAGGTCGGGCATGTTGAGACGAACGCGTGGATATGTGGTTCGCGTGAAACAGAGCTCGTATGGTCGAGATATGAGCAAAACAAGTTTTCCTCTCGCGTGATGCTCAACGGTTTCGTACAAAACCGCTTAGAACGACTTGTACGCAAAGGTATCAACCCATAGGACTTTATATTCATTGTTGGGGAGTATTTTGGGATATACGAAAAATGTCGGGAACGGCTTTCGGGAACATTAATTTAAGGGTTTTTGTACGCGAGCGAGCGCGATGGTTGTACAGTTTGGGATGACTTAGACCGAGCTTGTAGCTGCTGGTCCAGAATAAATGCGTTAGTGTTATTTCGGTAATAGGATTGACCGGGTAGTTCATTTGACGACAGGTTCGCGTAGGACTACGAGTTTACGGGTATGCGACTTCGGAAGGAAGGCTTCGCAACCGGTGAGTTTCTAATCCCCCTCTTTAAAACGTTTTACTGTTTTGAGGCTATCGTACATACATTCTCGTGGTGTTAATATAATTAATCATGTTAAAGGTTTCGGGTTCTAACCCGACGTGCTTTGAGTCTAAAATGAGTATTAAGGGATTATAGGGTCTAGGGTGTGGTTATGTGAACGTGACATCTAGGGTCACTAGCAATGAATGAGTGATGTGTTAAGGGTTGGCCAGGGAGAGTCGGGCGTTAAGCTAAATGCTTATGATTTCATGTGGGGTATAATTGTTCTAGTGTCATGTGTGAAGTACAGGTGTAGATAACGTGTCGTGTATATGATGTGTGATATTATGTATTTATATTTGTGTGACGTGTTTGCATCGTTGTCTGTGTGACATGGCAAACGGGATTTGTGAAGGATGAGGTCCTTCGGGAAGTCACCAAAGGTGACATTTATTTAGCAGGGTAATGATGAGCTCGAGGTGCGTCGAACGCCCCGACGAGGGTGCAATGATAAGGTATGTGTTGGCATGCGTATATATGTGTTAATTTGCATGCTAGTAATGAGTTATGTTTATTTTGTGTGAGATAGTGTTAATGCGATGTGTTGATGATATTATCGTGGTATGTAAAGTAGACTGACCGTTGTGTCAGGATTGTGACATGACTTAGATGATTGTCATGTCAGTTAATTGTGAAAGCCTTGGTTAAGACCGGGTGTGTTAATGTTTAGGGTATATTGTGCTAACCAAGAGTCGAGTTGATGCTTGTTCTTGAGTATGAGTTATCAGTATAGTATGTGAGTCTATGTCAAACTGATGGTAAGGTTGTTATTATTATTATGGGTAGTAACGGCTGAGTCTCGAGTGATAAACGGTTATGGGAGTGTCATGGGATGACAGGGGATTAATTATTCGTTAATAAATGGTAATATTATTTTAAAAAGGACCGGAGTGTCCTGAGTGAAATAAACTAAAGAACATGATGTGATGGTTTTTGTTTAAATTAAACTATTAGAACTCACTCAGCGTAACTGAGTTTGTATGTATGTTAGATTGTTCTGCAGGTAAGTGTAGAGTTGACGTATCTTGGCTTGGAAGCGGCGTTACTCGGATTGGTGTGTAGGCATTCGTGAGGTAAGCTAATAACGTTAAATAGTAATAAATGAAATTTGAAAGACTTCCGCTGTAGTTTGAATTGCAATAAATGTGTTTTTAACGGAAATGACCCGTTATGAGAATCAACAGTAGGATGCCCGGGTTGAGGTCTTACACAATGGTCACTGAGAACAGAAGTTCATACGAGGACAACAGAGAATTTCACAACCTGTTATGTAATGAGACCCGTTATGTAAAATGAGAGCTGTTATGTAAAATGAGACACGTAACTCTACGAATTCGTCGAGTTTGAAGAATATTCTGGCGAAAATTTCATGTTTATTTTGCGGGAATGGAAAATTCTTTGTTTGTCTTAAGGAATTTGAAAAGGAAAATGCATATTTTGGGAATTTTCCCTTTTATTTATGTATATATAACCACACATGTGTAGATAAACTTCTAAATATACAAAAACATATGAAAAAGTTAGTTAAATGTAGAGTAAATTACACAAATTGCCCTTTAATTATATATGAAATTTCACCTTCTGTTCTTTAACTTCAATAAGTAAAGATATTATCCTTATTTGAAAATTTGTGCACACTCTATGTCCTTTACACTAACTAATATTGTTTTTTTTTCTAATTTAAACCTATACATGTGCCTAGCATATGAGGGTAAAACGATCATTTTACCCTCAAATGGACAATTTATGAAATATACTTCCCCACTCATGTTCCTCTCACCACCAATCTTAAAATGCAAACATGTGCCTCCCACCTGCAAACATATGCCACCCACCACCAGTCTTTTATCTTTCCAAAAATTCCTTTTATCTTCATAACCATTCTCCTTCCTCCTCTCGCACTCTGCTCTAACTCCGACCACCACCCTCGCCACACTGCCACCTCCAGTTCTAAACATCTCAACACAATCTCTTTCCTCTCCCCAATATCTTCACCTTCGATCCCCAAACCTTAGAGCCGGTCATTGAACCAGTGGTGGCACCCTGGTAGCGGCCTAGGGTTCTGATGAGATCCGCTCAAAGATCCACCATTGCCATTGGAGGTTACCTAATCCGTTTGAGACCACCATTGTCGCCTGTTCAAGTAGCCCTACATCGCCACCTTCTTGACAGGAACTTCGCCGGAACCGTAAACGGGTGTCGTCGGAAAAGCGACTTTAGCCAGAAAACGGTTCTGAATACTAGCCTTTCACCATCTCCACCCTTAATCACCACGACCATTTTAAAGGATAAAAGGTGTTCATAAATTTCTAAAAAAAAGATGATCTCTATAATTATTGAAGTCAAATGACATAGAATGTAATTTTATATATAACTAAAGGATAATTTGTGTAATTTACTCTTAAATGTATTTATATATACATAAACATCTATGTATGTATGTAAGTACACAATTTTAAAAATATAAACCATGGTTCACAAATTTAAACGATTTAGATTTTTTATTTTTTTTTGCCTAGTGTTGTGTAATATATTATAGGGAGTATCCCAAAAAGGGA
This sequence comes from Smallanthus sonchifolius, assembly GCA_023525975.1. Classification (NCBI taxonomy): domain Eukaryota; kingdom Viridiplantae; phylum Streptophyta; class Magnoliopsida; order Asterales; family Asteraceae; genus Smallanthus; species Smallanthus sonchifolius. The sequence continues at coordinate 83,993,133 of CM042029.1, forward strand.
GCATCCCAAAAAGGGAGATTTTGTCTAAATAGCCTAAAATGGTTTTTTAAAATTAAATATCTGGCTCTAATGTACTACGATTGAACTCATTTCAACGACATTATAACTCTAAACACAAATCCCTAAATCCTAAACCTTAACACTAAACCCTAAAGCTAAGAGTTTTGCAACTAGATAAGATGTGTCTAAAATGAAGCTAAAATGAATGAAATATAAATGTTCAAAGTAGCATGTTTGATATGCAACATAAAATAATGAAACAGATAGGGTTTATAAATAAGGATTCAAAATGTTTGGTGTCCTAGGCGCATGCTCACGGGTTAATCATTTCAAACTAGCAGTTTCCCCTCCGAGCGTTGCGGCGGGGAATTTCATGCCGGAGATTATTGTTTATGTTCACATATTTTGGTTACCGCAACTCTTCTGTGGGTAATTCCGGCACACCGTGAGTGTTTCCAGGTTTTGCATCATTAACACACTGAATGGCATAGCCTGCATGATCAAGATATATAAACTTTTATAAGTAGCACAGACAGTTAAGGGGATTTAGTCCATCAAATGTGATCCATTAATATTAAGTGATCCAGCATATGAACCTCAAACATTAATGGATTGAAACCCCTGAGTTTCTTCACAAAACGAACACTGCAAATAAAAGAAAACCTATAAACCTACATATTTCAATCAAGCAAGGCTAACACTGCACTAAAGAAACTATTTTTTTTTTCATTTGATCATGGAAGAGACATAAGAGAAAGGTATTATACTTTATTATTATTATACAATTTAAGGACTAAAAATAGTTGCTTGAATTTCTAATATTTAGTGGTTATAATTTAACATGAATTCACATAGTTACTACTAATTATCCTCATGCTAATAGCAACTTACCATGATCACCATAAGAAATATATATCAAAGAAGATTATTTTTGTCTACAACAGTGAAAACATGAATAATATGGAATGTTTAATTAACCTCCTATCCCTTTATTTGTGCCATGTACTATTTGGGTTCCAAATCCCTTTATAATACCTGTTAGTAGATCCCAAATCCCCATTACCACCATCCCCACCCCTATAGAAATTCATAAAAGAACTACTTTCCAAAATTAAGATCAGAACAATTAACAAACAAAAGTGATATCGTCCAAAACTCATATATGGTTAAAGGGTCAAGTAACCGTCGATAAGGAAACAAATCAAGTAATTAAAGGCTTAAATAACCCTCGTTAAGGAAACAAACCAACCTAACCCTCGTTAAGGAAACAAACCAACCTAACCCTCGTTAAGGAAACAAACCAAGTTTATCATCACGACTCCTAACTTATATGAAACGATTTAATGAGGCTCGGATCTATAAACAAATGAACAAACAAATAAAAATCTGTCGCGGCTGCAAATATATCAATTTACCATGTGAACTCTTTTTTTGTATGATATATAAAAAAAACATAATTTTACAAATCCTCGACATATTCGTAAGAGTAAACAAACTTTTTGGAGTGTAATCTGACCTCTATGTAGTTCAATTCATCAGAAAGCTCTTAGAGCACACTCTTGTTCTGCATAAAATCAGATAAATATTGAATTATTATGTATTAACAATAAATATAGAACATATCTAAGCACGTCAACGCTGGTCTCATGATTGGTACCGCCTCCCACTACAACAATATCACCCTATACCGAAGACTTTTTTTGACCCTATAGCGACGACTTGTCGTCGGGATAGCTTATGCCGACGACATATCGTCGGGATAGGTGTCGTCGGGATTGCTTCGTCCCAATAGCCCAAGATTGTCGTCGGTATAGCTGTCGTCGGTATAGGTCTGCCTATACCGACGACATGTCGTCGGTATAGGGTCTAATTAAATAATTCAAAAAGAAATTCTATACCGACGGTATAGGTTCTAATTAAATAATTCAAAAAGAAATTCTATACCGACGACATGTCGTCGGTATAGGGTTTTTTTCATTTTTTTAAATAATTTTTAAAAAGACCTATCCCGACGACATGTCGTCGGTATAGGTTTTTTTCATTTTTTTTAATAATTTTTAAAAAAGATCTATCCCGACGACATGTCGTCGGGATAGGTCTTTCTGTTTTTTTTTTATTTTTTAATTTTTAATATTTTTCCAGAAATATTAAATTTCTAAAAACAAAAACCTGCAAATAATTATATATAAACCATTCAAACATTCAAATCCAATAAAAACTAATATCCGAAACGTAAAACAAGCATACAAATTATTCGACCCACAAACTTGTCCGACAAATCAAACATTCAAAACACAAAAATATGCAAATTGTTCAAGACAACACCACACCAACTACAAAGGCTCAACAACTCCAAGCTAGTTATCATCACTACTAGTTCGGCGCTCCCACATTTGACGCATTTGATCCATTTGTCGTTGCATTTCAAGCATTTGTTGATTATGCACACGACGTTCTTCCTCTAGTTGTTGATTTTGCAATCGTTGTTCTTCCTCTCGTTGGGCTTCACGTTGTTGTTGTTCTTGGAATTGTTGTTGAAGACTAGCCACACGTTGATCAACGTCTTGCCAATGTGGTTGTGGAGGGGGAGTACCGAACACATCCGGTGTGGGATTACTCACCACACGACCAACACCCCGGATATGGCCACGCCGATGACCTAAGGCACGCTCCATGCATGCAAACTCATCAATAGTGGATGTGTCCCCACCAGACTCAGCAGATGATATTGTATACTCCTCTTGTATTCGGTCCTGCATTAAACAATGTAATAAACAATCAGTTGACTATTTTACTAAAATTCGACAGCATAACTGCTGTAAAATGGATAACCAACCTTTTAAACTATAAGTAATAGACGACCCAAATTCACAAATTCCAATCAACCAACACTAATAACAACAAATACTAATAATACTAGCAAACATATTCAACAATTGGCCTCGAGTTGGATGTACTAAGTCTATTAAAGTGTGTTTGAGTCATTTTGACCCGTTTAAAGTTACAGTTGGATGTTCCAAGTATATTAAAGTGTGTTTGGGTCATTTTGACCCGTTTAAGTTAAAGTATTTTGTTTTAAGTCTATTAAATTGTGTTTGAGTCATTTTGACCCGTTAAAGTCAAACTTGGATGTTTTAACAAAAAAATAATTTCACTTACATAATCTGTTGATGCAAAATCATTGGCCCAGCCCGTCTCTTCTTTATAATGGGTCGATCTGAACACGTCAATAGGGCCGGTCCCGTGTGAAAAACAAAAATAATATCACTAAGAATTAATAAGCATGTTTGTATAATAATAACAACTGTATTTCATACCTCCATGTGTCGGCGTTGGGCGTATGATTTGCTGCCATGGAAACTTGGGTAGCGTTGTTTTGCTCGGTTTTGTTTGTTCTTCTCCGAGCGGTTTTTATAGCCCGCACTTAAAAACAGCTGATTAATCAAAATATCCCAAGTTTCTTGATCAACATCTTGTGGTGGATTACTCCTCGCCGTCTCCACATCATCGTATCCCCCATTCTCGTCGAAATGAACTTTCATCTCTCCCTTGCGGTCTTTATAAGCCCTTTGACACTCGACGGTGATTCTGAGTTGAACGCCTTGCCACTTTTCAGTGTTTCTCCAGGCGTCCAGATTAAAATAATCCTACAAGTGGAAAGTAATTAGAAAAAATCTAATAGTTATGAAATTGTAAGTAATTATAAAACATCTATACTTACTAATAGAGTGGGATATACTGTCTGTTTCTTCTCATTTGGAACCTTGGCCCAGTTAGGATAATATGGCGGGACAACCTTCTCAACCTCCAAAGAGATAGCACGTATAAAATCAATTGCATTAGGACCCACGAACTTGTAGCCACCGCCATGAAGTTCAACATCAATGTCAAGAGGCTTCCTCCCATTTTCCTCAAATTTCTTATATAATTTGAGGTTTTTTCCTTTAGAACGCCTCTTTTGTGTATGCAGATAAACCGCAACCTCGAAGGAGTAAAGAGAAATAGCTACCAATTTTTTTCTTAAATGTCAACCCGTTAAAATGTATACATATCCTAAATAAGATATAATATTCAAAAAGCAGTCCCAAAGGGGACAATCCAAAATTTATCTCTATCAGATAAATTTCGGACGGGTATATTCTAAATAGTTATCCTAAATAAACATACTAGTGTACACAACATGATACGTACATAAAGGTAAAAAAGTCGGGATGCGTACCTTAAAAAAATTCAATGAAACACAAATAAGATATTATTCACACCTCTCCAACCGCAATGAGTTCCGAACTTGCAACAAAATTAAATAAAGTTACATATACATACAAAGATATATACATACATTCATAATTACATAATGCCCAAATTTCGGACGGGTATATTCTAAATAGTTATCCTAAATAATGCCCAAATTCTAAAATTATATACACAAACACAATTACATACATAGCCTTTACAAACATACATAAAAAATGGCCAAATAAATATTTATAAACATAATATACATACATATCCTTTACAAACATACATAAACAATTGTCAAATTCCCAAATTACATATATAAACACAATTCCATACATAAATGCCCAAATTTCCCAAATTACATATATAAACATAATTCCATACAAATTTCCCAAATTTTCATCTAAACCTAATTTAATCATAAAATTTCATAAATATTTATAAAATCATACATCTAAATCATATATACATACATACAAATAAACACAACAATATACATACAAACATACATCCAAATTCCCAAATTTCATCTAAACCTAATTCACATCTAAACCTAATTTCATAATAAAATTTCATAAAATATTTATAAAATCATACATCTAAATCATATATACATACATACAAAATAAACATAACAATATACATACAAACATAATCTAAACATAATTTATAAAAAAATTACTAACCAAGTTTGCAAATATCTTCAAATAGCTTGAAATCCTCAAACACTTGTTAAATCTTCAAACACCTAACCAAAAACAAAGAAATTAATCAAAATACCCAAAAATTTTGATTTTATTGTCAAAATTGAAACATATATGTTAACTAACCTTAAAAACCGAGAGATTAGTGAAAATTGCACCACAAAACACTTCAAAAACGCGAAATCGCCAAAGAGAGAGATGAGAGAGTTTTGTTTTGTTTTTGGGTGAAAATGGGAAGCAGAAACCTGTCTGCCGGGTTAGGGGACGTTGAGACCTATACCGACGACATATCGTCGGTATAGCCTAGATTATCGGCGCCATAGGATCCTGTGCCGACGACATGTCGTCGGTATAGGTCTTATTAGAGTTTTGACCGGTCAATAAAGTAAATGCCCTATACCGACGACATGTCGTCGGTATAGGGTTTTCCCAAAATTGTTTTTAATTAAAAAAAAATACCCACCGACGAAAACGTTTTAATAAAAGAAAAAACAAAAAAAAATAGAATTTAACCTATACCGACGACATGTCGTCGGTATAGGGTTTTCCCCAATTTTTCACCGGGCGCCAATTCTCCCTCCATACGGCTCAACCCTGTGCCGACGACATGTCGTCGGTATAGGGTCTCACTTCTCAAAATTTGTGATTAACCTATCCCGACGACATGTCGTCGGCACAGGGTGACCTATGCCGACGACAAATGTCGTCGGGATAGGTTCCGTCGGCATAGGGTCTTTTTCTTATAGTGTCCCCAGGACGACCTACCCGGAACTGGTCATCGAGAAGTGACCTGCTAAGGATATTCAAAAACATGAATTATAAGAAAGGTTGGAAAACAATATTGACACTTTTCAAACCTTGTAAATGCAACAAAAATAAGAAGCACGTAGCGGCCGCATCAAGGTATCCAATCTCTTCCAAGATCAAACACAAATCGTTCTGCCCTAAAAAAAATGCAAATACTGTTACATGTCAAATAATAAGTAGAGGGGGTCTTTTGTAATTATAATATAGTGTGAGGTTGTAATTGTAAATTGGTATCAGAGCCAAACTCGGAAATGAACCAATGATACCAATTTACAATTACAACCTCACACTATATTATAATTACAAAAGACCCCATCTACTTATTATTTGACATGTAACAAATACCCACTACACAGAGTAGTGAAGAACATATATCAATCTAACCAAAACTCAACCAAACTCTTCCATAGTTGCAAGAATGACTTCCTGTTACAAACAACAAACAACCGATTATAATATGGAGGTGGGGGGTTAAATTTAAGAAACTCGTCGATGAGAATCAGAATAAGTTTCTCGCAGGACATCTCTATCACATCTCCGATTGTCCCTTCTATTTTCGATTCAAGTGCTTCTACAATAAAAAACTTTAATCAGAACTGAGGGGGTGATTAGGTGGCAACAAAAAAGAAACCCTAACGTACCTTCACCCGAGGAAATCGAAGGGGGAAGAAGAGGCGAGCTCCTGACGGTACCAAGCTAAGGCTGATGCAAAGCTCATGTCGACAGCTTCTTCTCTCTCATGGTATCGGTGTTTGAAGGAAGCGGTTTAATTTTTTTCTGATGGTGCAGAAGGAAAAGAAGAAGAAGCAAAACGGTGGAATAAGGGAAAAAGCAAGCGGTGCAGCAGTGGTTGTACATTATGCTTTAAAACTCAGACCTTACTGTTCATCCAGTTGGTAAATGTTTTAGTTAAAGTGGTTGTACATTATGCTTTAAAACTTAGACCTTACTGTTCATCCGGTTGGTAAATGTTTTAGTTAATAATGAATTGCAAAATTTGAATTTATGCATTATCGTGACCTATACTCGCGAATGTTGGATCAAAACTCTTGGTCTCACGTGTACGTGGTTAAAGAGTTGCGTTGACACAACTCATTTTGTGTTGATCAACTCTTTGCGGTATTGTAACTAATAGCTAGCCTTAAAAGTGACGGTTTCTTACATGGTTATTAAACAGTGTATAAAAAGAATATTATGAACTATTTGATTGTAATTATAAACCGTTGAATAGCTTTTGGTTGTTGGCCATAAAATTAAACTTGTTGATTCATTTTAGACACAAAAATACAAGAGAAGTGTGACTCGAAATATAATTCATTAGAGAAAAACTCTCAACGTATTTGTTCATTTCAGAAAGCTAAAATACTTGGATCTCTTATTCGATAGAAAACACCCACCTTGTCGCATTTCTTTTCCACAAAGAGAGAACACAAAAAAAGTTTGAAATATCTCGGACTTACGATTTCATATCCAACGGTACAACTACTCCTTCGGTTGTTCAACCATAGCGAGTGACATATATTGTATAGACGCGAAATGTGTTTTAAGTAACCGCTATTTGAGCGTGGTGGGGTGTGCGGGTGGGGGTGGGGGTGGGGGTGGGTGGGGGTGTGCGGGTGGGGTGGGGGCGGCGACAGGCGGGTGGCGACGTGGTGGGGTGTGGCGGGTGGTTGGCGGCAACAGGCGGGTGGCAGGTAGGTGGGGGTGGCGAGTGGGGTGGGGGAGGCAAGGACGGGGCGACGACATGTGGGGTACTGGGTGATGTGGGTGCGCCGATGGCGGGTGGGGTGACAATGTTGGGAGACCCATATGCACTATTTTTAAATTTATAAAATTTTATAATATTTGATCATTTTGACATGTTGATTTATTATGGTGACCCAAATGAACCAATTGAATATTTGGGGTGACCCAAATTAACCCGTTGACTAATTTAAACTCACCCTAATTAACCCATATACAATTGATTTTTTCCCAAATGAACCCATTTTTTAATAAATGGGTCAAAATCGTCACCCCTAGTAAAACTACACATGTGACTTGAAACGTGTTTGTTTCTTAGCAAAAAGATAAGCCCTTTTTAATTGAATAATATATAGATATCTTTTTGTCTCATGGAAACAAAGATTGCCTTGGTGACACGTGGCAATACAAAATCAAAATCATTGACTATTGCAAAAGTAAATTGGATAAAAAAAAAGAGCAAGAAAGGGAGACATTACAATAAAGAGGGAGGGAGAAAAGGCGACTTTTGTAGGAATAAAGATCTTGGGGCTTCATTAGTTGGCCAAAGCAAAACGTGTCCACAACACAGAACTATCGAGTTTCTTGTGCTTTCTCCTTTTAGGATTAGTGTGCCCATCGTTGCTTTGTAAGTCGATAATATTGAACAAGATGAATACCTTTTATGATGACAGATCAGTTTGTCATGTGCTGTGATTAATCAGTCATATTTAGAAACATAGACAGTCATGTATACGTGAAGAAAATAGTTGTATCTAATACAGTCCCCAAACTTTTCTATTTTTCACGTGTGTTATACTATCTTGGGTGCTCTTAGACTCCTTACGTGTGTTGAAATTGTTTGTCTTGAAATTGAAATCCGCCATAGGTGCTCTTAGAGTCCGCACATGTGTTGGTCTATACTACCGATTAGTTAAGACGATATGTTATGAGTTTCTTCTTAATTGTAATTCTTAGAGTGAAACCGATCTCGGAAATACACATAGTAATGTGTGGGTCTCTAGGTGCACAAGCTAGGAAATAAATATGGTAATGCGGCGGTCACACCTTCGGGATTAAATTTTGGAAAAAAATATAATCTCGTACACATGGTGACATTATTGATGGGGTGGTAGACCACCTCTGTTAAATATGTAGGAACCGCCCGTAAAAAATATAGGACTAACACTTGTATAAATTCCAAATTACAATACAAAAATCAAATAAAGCAGTAAATTACAATAATTTTATGATAGTAATAAAGAATATGTTCAAAACAGAAAACTAATTTTGTGACTGAGGCTTCGTGTTTAACACGGCCACTTAAAACAAATTCCGGTTTTCCCAAGAGTACTCGAATGTTTCCAAGGGTACAGTGGACGGAGTTGTGTGTACAGCCGGGGATGACTAAACCTGAAAGAATACATTGAGAAGAAAAGAGTAATGCTTGAAAGTTTTTGCAAAATATTTTTGTTTTGTTATGTGATCTTCGGTGTGTTGAAATGCTAAGCAAATATTGGTATTTATACAAGAGTTAGGAATCGTAACGGCTGATCAAAATAAAAACAAAAGTAAAGAGATTTAAACGTCTTCAATGCTATTTATTTAATTTTTAAATTATGATACGTAATTGTTGAACACTTAAGTCTCAAACGTTGGTCAAAGGAAACTATTCTGCAGTTACAGACTGCTGCTGTAGTGGGACACGGATCGACACGTATAATCGAACACGCCACGCAAACCGGGCTCCACCCGCCAGGTCACATATAGCCGTATACGTTTCACGACACGCGGACACGCGGAACGGGCTATATACCCGCCACGACGCGCACTTCCACATTAAGACATGGGCCTATTGCGTATCAGGGCTTCGAACGTCACCCGCGCTGCCAAGTGTAGGCTAGCTGGATACTCCGTATGGACGACCTGTGGACTGGCCCGGACACCATCCACGCTTCCACATGAGCACCCGTGCGTACCTGGATTTCGGACACCATCCGCGCAACTGCCATGACGCCACGTGGACGCCCGCGCGTACCTGGCTTACGGACACTGTTCGTGCACGCCCGGGATACCGGGCACTGAGCCTAGATGCTACGCCGCCTCATACGCCGTGTGTCTGAGCACTAAGGTCAAGCGGCTCGCCCTAATGCGATGTGCAAACTGTGCCATCAAAACATCACATTACGCCCTCGTCCCGGTCCCGTCCCGACGCTGGGCGAGCGTGTTGGGTGCTTCGTACCCTTCTCGCTCCCACTAAGCGTCATTCCTTATAAGGTAACCATCATAAAAGAGTGTTCCTCCTTATAATTCACTCAAAGGTTTGTCTTCCCCAATTACCGTTAAGGAAACGGATGTCGACGATTACATATGAGCCAGCTCAGGTTCTGGCGAAAACTAAAAATAACATCTTGATTAGTTTTTTTTATTACGAGTATCAACCACTATATATTTTTTGTAACGTATTTCAATTTATGTTCGGTAATTTTAAAATATTTAATAAAAACTTGAAGTTTATTTAGTTTTTTATGTATTCTATAAAGTACATTAAAAAATTATTTTTATTAATAAAATCGGTTCAACCCGAACCGATTTGCTAGCTCCTCACCATGATTCGAACCCGACCCAAACTGATTCGTATAGGATCGGTTTATACCATTGTTGAGACCGGGTTCAACCTCACCTTGTTTGGCCCTCAACCTGGTTTCGAGCAACTTTAATAACCCGAAATGGGTTACGACCCGAACCGGGTTTGAAAAAAAAATCTGATTTGCCATATCCAACTCGGCCATGGTTTCGAAAAGGCTCTAAATTATTAGAAATTTTTTTGTAGCATGCGGATTATACATAGTATGTTTGTTTGTTTATGCAGATATATACATAGCTAGTTTTTCGCGGCTGAAAATCAATAGTAGGGTAGGCCAAACTAGGTAGTTTGTGTGATAGTCTCCTGATTCTCGCGTTGGAGTTGTGGTTGTTATTAAAAGGTTTTAAAAAAGTGTTTTGGCTAAACGCAGAAGTATATAGTAATTAACCATTAATGAGTTTTGGTTGAATCGCTCAAGTCTATTATAATTTTCCGACGAATAAAATAATATTTTTCACGAAATTTAGTCGGAAATTTTTCGACAAAATGCCGACAACAAAGTTTTTTAGTACATCGTCAGAAATTTTTCGTTAAAGTTAGGGTTTTCTCTTTTTCAGAATTTCCGACAAACATTTATTTGGTCAGAAATTTTCTCAGAAATCCGACTTTTTTCTAACAGTGGTTTTCAAATCAGCCCCACATAAACGACAATCGCAAATTAGCCCTTAACCTACTCATGTCACGTTGAGTTCAATTTTAAACTTTTGGCTCCGTCTTTGTCGGTTTGTGTCGGGTCATGTGGGATTAGCTCACTTGGTAAAGGTTCTTGCCTCTTAGATGGGAGGTCCTGGGTTCAAATCCAGGCATGAGGTGAAATATTTGTTGTAATTTAAGAGTATGAATATGATAGATCTGCCGTTAAAAAAAAACACTTCATAACAAAAAGAAAGAGTTAGTAGTACTTTTAAGACTCAAAGAAGAAGAGTTGAGTTCAATGTGTTTGGTACGACCATGCATGACTGGGTTCTTGGATAAATTAATAGTTGATTTACCGTCACATAAAATCCTTGTAGCTTTCGCCTGTGTAATACCAAGGTCTTCCATAATTCTCCTCATCCAAATAGCTTAGCAAGTAGCACTTGTAGTTGATATATATTCAGCCTCAGTACTAGATAGAGCCACAGTACTTTGCTTCTTCGAACACCAGAACACATCACTATTTCCAAATGCAAACACATAAGCTGAAATACTTTTTCGATCCTCCACACTTGATGCCCAGTCACTGTCTGTATATCCCATACACTCCATCTTCTTTGACTTTTTATACCATATACCAAAGTTGGTAGTACCTGTAATGTACCTTAGTACTCGTTTGGCAGCACCTAGATGACATTTAAAGGGTGATTGTAAGAACCACGAGAGAATACCCACATCATAAGACAAATCCGGCCTAGTTTGAGTTAAATAGATTAAACCATCTACTAGGCTTCTATACATAGTACTATCTACTTTAGCTTCACCATCTTGCATTTGATACTTTTCATAAGGAATCATAGGTACTTCTTCTACTTTGCAGCTTTTCATGCCAAACCTATCAAGTCATATGCATATTTTGATTGACACATGAATAAGCCATGAACCGATTGTTTCACCTCCATACCCAAGAAGTATTGTAATAGTCCCATATCAGTCATTTCAAAAAACTCTTTCATGCCATGCTTGAATTCTGCAATCAAATTAGGACAGGAACTGGTGCAAATAATATCATCTACATACAGGCATACATAGATTAAGATGTGGGTTCATTGGAGCTCCTCAGGTACCCATTACTTACAAAATAACCATCTATTTTTGAGTACCAGGCTCGTGGAGCCTACTTCAATCCATAAAGGGCCTTATTGAGGTGATACACCTTGTGAGCCCCATCTCCTTCTTGCACCTCAAAACCCTCTGGCTGCTCAACATAAATTTCTTTAGACAAGTCACCATTTAAGAAAGCTGATTTAACATCCAACTGATGTACAGACCAACCTCTTCCTGCAGCAACAACAAGGACCATGCGAATTGTTTCAAGTCGGGCTACAGGAGCAAATGTTTCTTCATAGTCTATGCCCTTTTTCTGAGAGTATCCTTTTGCTACAAGTCTAGCCTTGTAGCAAGGATTTCACCACTTGGACCTAGTTTCGTCTTGTAAAGCCACTTCAACCCAACGACATTCTTCCCTGTTGGTAAAGAAACAATATCCCATGTGTTGTTCTTTTGGACGGCAGCTAACTCTTCAAGCATGGCTTGTTTCCATTCCTCCTTTTTTATAGCTTCAGCAAAAGTACAAGGATCAGAAATACTTAAAGCAAATTGACAATTTTCAAACTCACTTGGTACTTCTTGGGTATTGTTATATAGATCTTGCATGGTTCTGGTCATTAGAGGAGGTGTTGTAAAACTTGACTGAGATCCCTGATCATCATAACTGGAAGATGACCCGGTTTGAGGAGTTTGGGGTTCAACATTCTGACTTGGGGAAGCATCTTCAATAATATTATCACTAGTACTAGTAGATGTAGGAGTCACTTCCTCTGGGAATGGATCTGCATACAAACTTTCATAAGCTTTCATATCATTCTTATATGTGTATTTCCAGTCCCACTTTGCTTCTTCAATACATGTAACATCACCATTTCGTCGTGTCTCAAACTTCTTGGTTGTGGGATTAAACAAGCGATACCCACAACCATGAGTTGAGTCCCCAATGAACACCATTTCATCAGATCTGTTGTCGAGCTTCCTTCTTCCATGGGCCATGACATAACCATATGCTATGCATCCAAAGACTTTTAGGTGGTCAGCATCAGGTTTCTTGCCGGTCCAAGCTTCAAATGGAGTTTGATCTTGTAGAACTGTTGTTGGAGACATATTAACGACATAAACAGCCGTAGCAACAGCTTTAGCCCATAGATAGTTTGGAAGATCTTTATCTTTCAGCATACTCCTGGTCATCCCCATAACAATTATGTTTTTGCGTTCCACTCCACCATTTTGTTGAGGAGTATATGGAACTGTTAGCTCTCTCCTTATTCCATTTTGTTCACAATAAGTGTTGAAAGGTTGTGAACAAAATTCTCCTCGTCTATATGTGCGAAGAACCTTGATTGCAGCTTCACTTTGTTTTTCTACTAGATATTTAAATGATTTGAATCTTTGAAAAGCATATGATTTATTAGTCAGAAAATAAACCCAACACATACGTGTATAATCATATATCAATAGAAGGTAATACAAACTTTTACCAAGACTTGCAACTTGCATTGGTCCACATAAGTCTTCATGGATCAATTCAAGCCTTTTTGATGCCCTCCATGAGGTTGATTTAAATGGCTGCCTTATCTGTTTTCCCATAATGCACCCTTCAAAAACTTACGTGCTTAAGATCCTAGGCATGCCTAGAACCATATGTTTATCATGTAGGGATTTAAGGCTGCTGAAATTTAAGTGAGAATACCTTTTATGCCATAAGTGAGATGTAGTGTTGCACCTGGTAGTGCATGGTTCTGCCTTGGTAGCATCCAACAAAAACATGTTGGATGACACCATTATTTTCGTCATATCTACTCCATTATTAGATTTGTTAGATTACTGTTAGATTTATTTTACTTTATTACTCATTAATTTTATTTATATTTTTATCTTTTTCTTTCCCATGGAGCCGGGGGTCTAAACGGGAGCAACCTCTCTATCCCTTGAGATAGGGGTAAGGTTTGCCCTCATCACACCCTCCCCAGACCCTACTAATAGCGTTAGCTATGTGTGGGATTATACTGGGTACGTTTGGTTTGGTTTGGTATCTACTCCATTATTACTTATGGTACAGTTCCCATCAGCAAACTGCAACGAGTACCCCTTCTCCATGAGTTGACCTACACCGAGTAGGTTAGGAGTGTAGTACACATCACTGATGTGCTTGTTTTAATATAAAAATATAAATAAATATATTTTTAGGATGATTTCATAAGATCAGGTTTTAAATTTATAAAATGATAATTACTTTAACTTAAAACACACACAATAGGCAAGTGTACCTATCGCAACATAGTATAGTTTAGGTAAAAACCAAGTATCGAACCATGGACACGACTCCCGTACTCAACCCTCGCTATTGTCTAACTAGAATAATAAGTTGGAAAATGGGTTTTGTTGGAAAAGAAAAATAAAAAGTTAAGAAATGTAATTAGAAATATTATTCTGTTTAAGGTGTTACTCTAGTTGTTATTCCTTGTTAATTAATGTTGTATTTAAAGTAAAGTTGGTCATAGTTACTAGTAATAACCCTTTCGATAAGGGAGTTAGTATTTCGTAACGAAATAGTGGATACGATCGGCAAACTGTTCCTTAATGAATATAACGGACCCTAAAGGGGCGTCAAGTCCGTCGGTATCTCACAATTCGTTATTTGGACTTATTATCCTTGTGACTGACGTACGTCTGGTCTTGTAACTTCTTTCGGTAAGTCGGAATGCACGACTTCCTCCAAAGGTACTTTAGGAACTCTCGGACCTAATATTTATGTTCTTAAATAGTTGTCTTTATTTATAATATTATTTCAAATAAATAAGACTTTCCTTCTCAATATCAAACCCCATGACTCCCGCTAGAAGTCCTCTGCAAGCTGATACAAGAGAAGTAGAGAAATACTGACACAAACCGCCCAGTCTGGTCAGGGCTCAAACGACCTTCTGAAACCTCTAATCAACCCATAATATTAAATCTATACTAACCGGCCGGAATAGCACCAAGATTTGTATATAGACCGTACAAACATCGAACAAGCTTTCCAAACAAGAAGTCTTGTTTGGGTAACTCACAAGATTTAAGATTATTAGATTGGTTTAAAGATCATCTATTCTGATCTTTTTTAGATAACTTATAGTAAAAACTTTAAAAACATAACTTACTAAAAATACTTCACTAATTAATTAAAGTTCAACCAACTCGAGTAACACAAGAGGACTAGCCATGAATGACCATACAAGTGACTCCATTAACCCTTAGATAATGCGTGTAAGTGTTCCAACACCAAGGAAGAGTGGGTATAGGTTGCCTCTTGTTTCAATCGAACGAGAATAATAAGTTCATATTACCAGACTTAGAAAAGAAAACAAAAAGAAAAAGCTAAATGGACCAAAACCGAGAGAGTTCCGGCTCTTAGAAGAGCACTAAGGCCTTCCCTACTCTTGATCTTGGACATCTGAAACACTAGAATTAGCTTGCTATTTATAGACTCATAGTTTGGTAATGCACGGTCATGCAAAACACTTATTTCTTGCACTTGAGGGAATCTGGCAGAGCAGGAAAGGACGGGGGCACGTGGCATCATTTGCACGGCCGCGAAATGGGATGCACGACTGTGCAAAGCCCAATTTTGACTTATTGCTTAATTTGACCTCCTGGTTTGACTCCTTAGGTTCACGAACGTCCGATTGGCTTCCAGATGCTGATTATGCCTTGTGTTTGGTTGTTTTCTTCATGTTTTTGTATGCAAGGGTTAATTGTCCTATTGTAACACAAATAAGTGGACTAAGTATCATATCTTATCATATTCTCTATAAATTGTGCTAATTATGGGGATAATTGTGCATGTAAAACATGTATAAATGATGACATATCATAACACCCTATACTTAAACTTTGCTTGTTCTCAAGCAAACTCATGCATGATTATACCCATAGAATAAATTATTAGATTGGTTTAAAGATCACTTATTCTGGTCTTTTTTAGATAACTTATAGTAAAGACTTTAAAAACATAACGTACTAAAAATACTTCATTAATTAATCAAAGTTCAACTAACTCGAGTAACACAAGAGGACTAGCCATGAATTACCATACAAGTGACTCCACTAACCCTTAGATAATGTGTGGAAGTGTTCCAACACCAAGGCAGAGTGCGTATAAGCTATCTCTTGTTTCACTCGAACCAGAAGAATAAGTTCATATTACAAGACTTAGAAAAGAAAATAAAAAGAAAAAGCTAAATGGACCAAAACCGAGAGAGTTCCGGCTCTTAGCAGAGCACTAAGGCCTTCGCTACTCTTTATCTTGGACACCTAAAACACTAGAATGAGCTAGCTATTTATAGACTCAGAATTTGGTAATGCACGACCGTTCATTGGGATGCACGACCGTGCATTGGGATGCACGATCATGCAAAGCACTCATTTCTTGCACGTGAGGGAATCTGGTAGAGCAGGAAAGGACGGGGGCACGTGGCATCATTTGCACGGCCATGAAATGGGATGCACGACCGTGCAAAGCCCAATTTTGACTTATTTCTTGATTTTGACCTCCTTGGGTGCGCGAACGTCCGATTAGCTTCCAGATGCTGATTATGCCTTGTTTTTGGGTGTTTTCTTCATGTTTTTGTATACAAGGGTTAATTATCCTGTTGTAACAAAAATAAGTGGATTAAGTATCATATCTTATCATATTCTCTATAATTTGTGCTAATTTATGGGGATAATTGAGCATGTAAAACATGTATAAATGATGGCATATCAAACACTCAGTAACTTGAAACTTTCTTTTCTAGTTTTAATCTTTATGGTCCTCTTTCCTTCAACTGACAGTTTTTTCTTGTTTCCCAGTGTAACTTGCACCTTGAATGACTCATCAAGGAGAGTAAAACTATTCTTTGATCCTGACATGTGATTAGAACAACCTGAGTCAATAAACCATAGGTTATTAGAGTCACTCACATTGTTTGTATCAGCCATGAGAACATGTTTTTCATTATGGCTAATGAGAGCCATGAAGAGGTGCTGCTCCTTCGAATTTTCTCCTTGTGGTGCATCTTCTGCTACCACATGTGCATGATTTTCTTCATTGTACCAACAATCTTTAGCTATATGGCCGTATTTTTTACACACCTAGCATTGAGGTACTCTACTTCGATCCATACTTCTACATCTACCTCTGCCTCTAAGGTTTCCTCGTCCACGACCCCCGGTATAACTAAATGATGGTCGATTGTTTTCTTGCACAACTTGCAGAGCATGATCTTCTATTTTTTTGTTTTTTCACTGGATCGACTATTTATTCTATCCTCCTGTGACTGAAGGGATCCCATTAGTTTAACAGGTGATAAAGTGGCAAGATCGAGAGATACCTCAATAGATGGAACAACAAAGTCAAACTTTAGGAGTAAGACTTCATAGGATCTTTTCCACAACAATTTGACCTGTCACTTGTTCACCATATGAGCGTTTTTGACTAACTATAGCCATAACACGAGAGAAGTAGTCACCAACCATCTCTCCTTCTCGCATGGTTAGGTTTTCAAATTCCCTTCTCATTCCTTGAAGTTTCACAACCTTGACTTGATTATCTCTTTGATACTACATTTTAAGTATTCCCCAACTCTCCGTAGCAGATTCTGCTGATGTGATTCGAGAGCAGAGTTGATCATGCACGGCTTGCTGAATAAGCGCCATAGCATGAGCATCCCTTTTTCTGGCATTCTTGAGACGAGTTTGATCAGATTCTTATTCATTGACACCACCTTCCACCAACTCCCATAGATCCCGAGACTTCAGTATCGTTTTAATTCTTATGCTCCGGTGGTCAAAGCCTTCTCCTTTGAAAATGGGAATAAGAGTCGGTGCAGTAGGAAGAGTGCTAGTTTGCTCAGCCATTGATGATGGTTCAAAGATTAGGGTTGCATGTCACAGAGATCGAATGATGCTCTGATACCACTGTTGAATTTGAACGTTACAAATACTACATAGAACAATGATAAGAACTCAAGAAACTTTTTGTATTGATAAAACTCGCATACAATGAAGGAACCTAGAGGTCTCCTTAAATACTGAAAAATGATAAACGGCTAGAACAAAAGACTCGAACTAGTTTACCAGCTTTATTCAAAATAAACAAATACTTATTCAAATAAGACTTGCGATAAAGTAGTTGCTTGACCAGGCTTCTTGAACTTGACAAAAACCTACATGAGTGTAAATGAATCACATGTCAATACGAACCATGTGCCGATCGAACGTAAAAACAATACATACAGAAAACAAGCAAATGCGACAAAGAAAATGACAGGCGAAACTACAAGTAGCCCCACCCCACGCCAAATGATCGTTGGTAGATCAAAAGACGTTTGTTAACAATTGTTTATTTGACTGAAAGGTTACTAGTAGAAAAATGAGTATTAGACGAGGTTGATTTACGTTTTTTGACGCTGTCATTGTCAAAACCGCGTTTAAAGATCCATATCTTAAATTCAGTGAGTAAAAAATACAAAAAAACCGTGTCTAAAAGATATATATTTAGACGCTTTTAAATATTCCGCAACAAAAAATGCATTTTTAGACGTGTTTTTATTCAACCACGTCAAAAGAAGGTATCTTTGTATATCTAAACTAATTCTCAAAACCCTAATATTGAACAACATATCCATCCCTGGTTTTCATCTTCATCATCTTCCTCTCCACTTTTCCATCTTTACCTCAAAGGTTAGTAATTTATTCAATTTAATATGCATTTAGTTTTATATACAGTAATAATATATGTTTAAATGTGTTATTACTTTTATTTTGGTTAAAAATTAAAATTTTGTTTTACTTTTTCATCAAATTCAGTCACAGTTATAAATTTTTTTAATATAATATGTATTTAGTTTTTAATTTAATATCTATTTATATATATACATTTAGGATAACCCTTTAAAATATACCTGTCCAAAATTTTTCTGATAGAGATAAATTTTGGATTGTCCCTGACTGTTTTTTGAATATTTTATCTCATTTAGGATATTTGTACGTTTTAACGAGATGCCATTTAAGAAAAAGTCGGTTGATATTTCCTCTACTCTCACGAGTTTACGGTTTTTGCGCATGCTTGGGGAGTTAAGGGGAAATGTTGCCGATTTTTTCTTTAATAGTCAACTCGTTAAAATGTATACATGTGATATAAAATATTCAAAAAGTGGGTTATGATCCACCGCCTTAGAGTACCAGTTTATATCATATGCATATATTCATATCATTTATTGGTTTATTTTATTGTTCAGAAGGATCGTAACGATTGGATGTACAGAAGAGACCGTACTAATGCAATATATACGATTGGTGTTCAAAGTTTTCTGAATGCGGCTGAAGCTCATCGAGTGAATGCAAGAGATCGATTGATTTTTGTGTCCTTGTGTAGCCTGCAAAAATTTCCAAAAACATGATATCAAATAAATAAAGTTTCATTTGTTGAAACATGGTTTTAAGCTAGTTATACTTGTTTGTCAAA
Organism: Smallanthus sonchifolius; assembly: GCA_023525975.1. NCBI lineage: Eukaryota > Viridiplantae > Streptophyta > Magnoliopsida > Asterales > Asteraceae > Smallanthus > Smallanthus sonchifolius. Next base: position 84,012,487 of record CM042029.1, read on the forward strand.
GCATGGGGAATCGCTTGCTAGCTGTAGCACGTCGTCGATCAATTTAGATAATGATAATATAGAGAAAAATAATCAATATATTGATCACAAAAATGACGCTTTAAATGACGACAATGACAATTTTAGGGACATGTATAATGATGACCAATATTCTCAATGAAGAGTAAGACAATTTGCATTTATCAGTATTCTTATTGTTTCTTGTTGCATTGCATAGTTGTTATTGTTTCCGCCAAATACAACTAAACAAAACCATCTTGTAAAACATCAATGCTATAAATGCTATATTTAAAGTAAGGTTGGTCATAGTTACTAGTACTAACCCGGGGAGTTAGCATTTCGTAACGGAACCGTGGATACGATTAGACAACTGTTCCTTAATGAATCTACGGACCCTGAACGGGTCCACCGGTTAATTATAGCGTGATTCATTATTCGGACTAATATTATCCAATGACTAACGTACTTCATGTTTTGTAACTTCTTTCGGTAAGTCGGAATGCACGACTTCCTTCAAAGGTACTTTATGAACGCTCAGACCTAACAAATATTTTTTTGTAAATAATTGTATTTACTTATAATATTATTTTAAATTAATAAGACTTTCATTCTCAAGATCGAACCCCATTGCTCCCGCTAAAAGTCCTCTATAAGCCGACACGAGAGAAGTAAAGAAATACCGACACAAACTGCCCCGTCTGGTTAGGGCTCAAATGACTTGGTGAATACCCAAACATCCAATCAACCCATAATATTAAATTTATACTAACCGACCGTGCTAGCACTAAGATTTGTATATAGACCGTACAAACTCAAATAAGCTTCCCAAACAAGAAGTCTTGCTTAAGTAACTCACAAGATTTTAAGATTATTTGATTGGTTTAACGATCACTTATTCATGTATTTTTAAGATAAATTATAGTAAAGACTTTAAAAATATAACATACTAAAAATACTTTATTAATTAATTAAAGTTCAACCAACTCGAGCAACACAAGAGAACTAGCCATGAATGACCATTCAAGTGACTCCACTAACCCTTAGATAACGTGTGAAAGTATTCCAACACCAAGGGAGAGTGCGTATAGGTTGCCTCTTGTTTTACTCGAACGAGAAGAATCGTTTCATATTATAAGACTTTAAAAAGGAAATAAACAAAGAAAAGCTAAACGGACCAAAACCGAGAGAGTTACGGCTCTTAGCAGAGCACTAAGACCTTCCCTACTCTTGATCTTGGACACCTAAAACACTAGAATGAGCTTTCTATTTATAGATTGAGATCTTGGCAATGCACGACCGTGCATTGGGTTGAACGGGCGTGCAAAGTACCCATTTCTTGCATGTGAGGGAATTTGGCAGCTTTTGGGAGTAAATGTGAGGTTTTAGCCAATGCACGATCGTGCATCCCTCAGTTTTGGCTGCTGGTTGACTTTTGACTTCATTCTTTGACTTTCTTGTTCCAGGTTCGTTTAATTCTTCCTCGAATGCTGATTTCTCTTTGATTTTGAGTGAATTCTCCATGTTTTTGCATGAAACGGATAATTATCCTATTGTAACACAATTAAATATCAATTCTTTATCATTTTGTCTATAATTGTGATTAATATGAGGATAATTGTACATTTAAAATACGTATAAATGATGACCTATCAGTGTTACTAATATCATGAATGTTAATAATCGTTTTTATCATATTATCAATACTTTCACAAATAATATGGTCTTAGTAACTATATGATTCATTTAGTAATTTGTTTTTTTTAAATAATAATATTATAATTCACATAACGCATTTATTTATCTTTATAAATATTATTACTATTATTATTATATTATAATATTTCATCATGATGATTATTTTAATCTAATTAATAAGATATTTATTATATTAAATTTGTAAGCAATATTTATTATCGACTCTCAAATCCCTCTTATAAATCAAATTTATAAAAAAACATTATTTATAAACTTTAGTCGTATTTCCCGATCACTCGTCCATACCAAAATCCCTTTTGTAAACAAAAACATCATTTATAAATTTTATGCATTTCCCCGTTCGTTCGCTCGTTCCAAACCCTAAATTCCAAATCAATCCATTGTCGTTCATTTAAACCGTTCTACATTATAATAACTTATCTTATTCAACTTATGGCATCTTTAATTTGTTGTTGTTATAAGTTACAAGGTCAACACTCTACTATCTAAGAATGTGAGAACATAGCCCCTACTTTTCCTTTAATTATTTTGTGGTGGCAAATGTAAACATATCAAAAACACGTTTTCTATCAAATACAATTCAAACATAATAAGACGTTCAACTAAACTTATTATTAACAAGCTCAACATGATAATCATAATCTTTCGCAAACAATGAACTACTAGGGGTTTTGACGCATTCTTGTTCAAACACGAGAAAGCTATAAACTTTGAATTTCTCGGGGTTTTGACGTATTAATGTTCAAACACGAGGAAACTATAAACTTTTAACTACTCGGGGTTTGGCATATTCTTGTTCAAACACAAGGGAGCTATAAACTTTATGGGTAATCTTGAGGATTATGCAATCTATCTAGACAACCATGGGGTTGTACCAAATTGTTATTCTTTGATTGATTTTATTATCTACATACTTGTTTGCTTGATAATGTGTTTATTTGAATCTTGTTAATAAATTGTATAAAATCTTTTATTATGTTTTATCTAAACTTATGTGTCTCACCGACTTTATTTTGACCCATTTTACTCTACATGTTTCAGGGAATGAATAATAGATGATGAAGGATCACATAAGAAACCTCTTAGATTTAGCTAATAAATTTGAACAATATTTTGGGATATTTGTTTGTGATTTTGAAACAAGTGTTGATATTAAATATGAAATTTAATAATTTATGTGATGTCTGGTATTTGTCTTTATTTTTTATTATTTTTCTTAATGTTAGAACGTTAATTTTTCACGGGGTTAAAACAGTGTACGAGACGTCAAAACTGAGCCATATAAATTTTTAACACTTCCACCGTAACACGCGGGTTTTAAAAACCTAGATAATGTATTATAAGGTATGAAATCGGAAAAGAAAAAGTATAGTCGGTCATATAGGGATTCATATCGCAACTATGATCATTCTTAGCGCACGTGACCCGTCCCCTATATATACTCCTGCCGTTTTTGCACGTCAATCACAATTCGACGAAACCCTCGTCTGCTATTTTTTCTGCTGGTTTTTGTGCGATTCTTCAAGGGTGACGTCACGTAGGTTTAACCATGACGAAACACGAGTCTACAGTCGCTGAACCTACGTCAATGATGGATGTTCCGAATTCTTGTTCGGATACCGAAGACAGGCCATGTAAAAAACCTAAAGTCGTTGAATATGGGTTGCCTGAAGGGTTTCTTGATCCTATTCACCTTCATCAACGGCAAGAATTCGGAACTAGTCACAAGGCATCTATGTGCAAACAGTTTTGGAAGGCTGGGGATTTTGAGGGTCCTGTTAACAATAATCAATCCATATCAAACCTTGGTATTTAATGCTACTTTTCACTCATCTATGTGTGTTTTTATGTGAACAAGTTCAAACAAAATATTTACCTAAAACAATTGCTATGCATCATGATACAATATATTGTACGTTTTAATAACACAGTAACGTTACAAGAGATGTAATAATTAATCTTTTTCACAACCATAGAAGAAATTTTACTTACATGTTTCTTTGATGCACTACAAGAATCTTGACCTATCCCGACGCATTTTTGCGACGACATGTCGTTGCAAAAGGGTCTTTTCAACGACATGTCATCGCAAAAGGGTCTTTTCGACGACATGTCGTCGCTATACGTCTTGGACTTAGCTAATAAATTTGAACAGTGTTTTGAGATGTTTGTGTGATTTTGAAACAAGTGTTGATATTAAATATGAAATTTAATAATTTATGTGATGCCTTAGTATTTGTCTTTAATTTTTATTATTTTTCTTAATGTTAGAACGTTAATTTTTTCGCTAATAAAGGCCACTTATGTCGTCGGGAAAAGTCCGTCGTCATAGCCTAATATTCTTGTAGTGATGGTACGTACGTAGGTGTATGCTTGCTTTTGTTATATATGATTGTGAGATCACTGAACCTAATCATTGTTATGTTATGTGAGATTACTTCATAATGTGATTTATTCTTTTTGTACTTGAGGTGGCATGGATCACCTAAGGGTTCATCCTAGGTTCTTGCATTCAAATGCTACCAGCCACAAGTGGGCACTGGGAGGTAACTCTTCTCAGTCACTAATATTGCTTATGAAATTTCAATGTAATTAAACTCATCTTTGATTGTTTTCCTTTTAGCTTTTGCTGAGCTTCTTGACAATTCTTTGGATGAGGTACAAAGGATTTAATCTAAAACTCTTTTATGTTTTAATTTGTGCAATTTTTTCCCCACTTGACAATTAATGACAGGTACACACCGGAGCTACTTATGTCAATGTAGATGTGCTGAATAATGAAATAGATACTAGCAACATGATGTTGCTGGTTGAAGGTAATATACTAATATCACTACTAATTCTCATAGATATCATGCAATATTTCTTTCAATTTTCTCAAGATTTATCAGTCATAAATTTTGTAATCTTTTAGTAAATTAACAGAAGCAATAGAGGTTGTCATACTTCTTTTAAATGCTATATATATATGCCTCAACACACTTTTCAGCATTTATAAAGATTTACAGGAATGGGCATACTAGTTTTTCTATATGTACTCTGAATTTGATATTTATATTTGTTCTTTCTGTCCTCAAGAGTTGTTATTGATGGCAGATAATGGTGGTGGAATGACTCCTGATAAAATGCGGAGGTGCATGTCTCTTGGCTACTCTGTAAAAAGCAAAGTTGCCAACACTATAGGTCAATGTGAGTAAATCTGTGCGCTTCAATATATTCACGTGACATAAAATAATCCATTAATAAGAAGGGAAAAGTTTAAATACTAACCAACATTTTATGCGACAACCGTGCTAACCACTATAAAACAATCACATAATTTATAAATAATTTTTCTTTTAATTGTTAAAATAGTATTTAAGTATATCATAAATAAATATTTTGAACGTAAATACGGAAATGATGAGTCTTACGTATACGTACCAAATAATGTTACATATACGTGACACATAGTGTTTACATATAAGTAACATTAACATAATGATAATTGTTACATATACGTAACACTATGTTTCAGAGTGGTCATGGTTATCACATATATATTGGTTAGCATTTGAACCTCACCCTTAATAAGAAACAGTATTATTATTTAAGAGCATTTCTTATAGATGGTAATGGCTTCAAGACAAGTACAATGAGGCTTGGAGCAGATGTTTTAGTATTCACACGTTGCCGAGGACAAGATGGCAACCGGTACTGTTCATTTTATAAGCCCTGATATTTGATTATCTTATATTGATGCTATTTCTATGTATATTATCGCGTATTGCTAACAAAAATAACTTTGTAACTTTTTTCTTAGTCCAACACAAAGTATTGGGATGCTATCATACACGTTTTTAATGGAAACTGGGAAGGAAGATATTGTTGTTCCAATGGTATGACTCCTAACTTTGCTTCTATATCTATGCTACTATACACATTATGTTAGCCTTAATTTTCATATCCAAGTTTAACGGGCCATAAGTGTAATTAGGCTAAAGTATGTTTAGGTGTCAAATATGTAATACTAGTAAGTATAGGGGTCATTGTGTATACATTGAAAGATATAAACCGGTTGTGATTTAAAGGATACGTCGTTTAGAACAGGAGGCGACGATTCCTTCTAGGGTTATAAAACCCAAACCACACACATGTAAATGTTGTTGGTTCCATCGATCAATTGAAAGTTCTTTAGGTTCATCTCTGTCTTGTTCTCATAATCTTACATGATTGAATCGTGATTTACGGGGCTATGACATTATAACGTTTTTATCATTTTACTTCAATGCTAAACCCAACAAACAAGTGTGCAGTCTTATTATGTTTTCTTTATTTATTTGATATTAGATTCATTTTGAGAAAAGAGGAGAAGAGTGGGGAATGATGGCGAAATCTTCACATGTTGACTGGGAAAGAAACAAGGAGACAATTGTCCATTGGTCTCCATACTCAAGTGAAGAACATCTTCTACAACAGGTAATGTTAGCTAGCATACACATTACATGAATGTTTATTTTAATTTTTTAGGAGTCAAAGACTGAGTTTACTTATTTAAATATCTCAATCTGCAGTTTGATTTTCTCAAGGATCAAGGCACACGCATTATCATTTACAACCTTTGGGAGGATGAAGAAGGACAATTAGAGCTTGATTTTGATACTAATAAGGATGTGTGTTTATACTTCTTTATCATTTAGTGCATGCATGTTTTTTTCCCTTTCACTCTTGAAGGATTTCTAAATTGACTACTCATGTTTTTAATTGACAGGACATCCAAATTAGGGGGGTCAATAGAGATCCAAAGAAGATAGAGATGGCAAAAGATTACCCTAACTCTAGATTTTATTTAACCTACCGCCACTCCCTAAGAGTAATCACTTCTCTCATTAACCTAATTTGGTCATTTTCTTTAATCAAACTGTTATTTATTGATTTTACTTCTCCAGAGTTACGCAGCGATTTTATACTTGAATATTCCAAATGGCTTTAGAATTATCCTCCGTGGAAAAGATGTCAGCCATCACAATATAATTGATGATATGATGCTGGCTCAGAAGGTTATGTATAAGCCAACTGCTGATGGGACAAAAAAGAATGATCAAAATGTATGTATCGACTCTAACAAGATGTTTTTATCGCTAATTATTGCATTTTAATATTAGGTAGTTCATGTTTTGCAGCAAATGAGTTCTGAAGTGACTCTTGGCTTTGTGAAAGATGCAAAAAATCATATTGATGTTCAAGGATTTAATGTTTATCACAAGAACCGACTTATTAAGGTTTTGATTTTAACTTTTCTTTTTTATTTTGGGTAAAGAATGGATCCTTGTTTCATGCTTGTGATTTTAACTTTTTTTTTTCTGGCAGCCATTTTGGAGGGTTTGGAATGCTGCTGGAAGTGATGGTCGTGGAGTTATAGGTATGAAATTTTGCAGCATTTTTATTTAAGTGTCTGATAAACTCATATATGATTAAATGAACAGGCATGTTAGAAGCTAATTTTGTTGAGCCAGCTCATGATAAACAGGAGTTTGAACGAACATCCGTGTTGTCAAGACTTGAGAACCGATTAGTTGTGATACAGAAGAAATATTGGTTTGTTCGAGCTCTTATTTTTATTTTTCTCTTAATGATGTTGAATCATATTTTGTTAAACTTTTTTCAGGTCTACAAATTGCCAAGAAATCGGCTATGCTAAACGTTGCAAGGCTGCTTCAGATACAAAATGTAAACCTTCAATAAAAGATAAATCAGATGAAGGTAAAGTTTCTACTGTATCCAGTGAAGCTAAACTGAGACCTATCAGAAAAATTGAAGCATCAAAACCTGTGGAATTTGCACACAATGATGAAGAAGCCTATACAGGCACAGTAAGAAAAATTCAGTCAACTTCAATGAAAGAATCAAAAGCAAGCACCAGTGACATACCTTCAGAGGTGAGATGTTTGTATACACACTTATCTTTTATTTAACCAACCATTGGATTAATTTCATATATATCCTTCTAAATTTCAGGTATCAAATCTACTGTTGTATTTTTTTGCTAGTAAAAAGCAGTTGCTTATAACAGTTCAGTTTGTAAAACACCGAATTATTTCGGTGTATTTAATTTACTATGAATACACTAATATGATTTATTCAGTGTTTTGAAAGGTTAACAACTATAAATTCAGAAGGATGTATATCAAATTAACTTTGAGAAGGATATCTAACTTATGAAATTAATTGTCCCATAAAAGTAAACTATCTTTCATGCACTCTTTTCTGTTTCTTTGATTTTATATCAAAATAAGCGTTGTAACAATCTGCTTTACCTTCTTTTAATTAACCAGACAACAGTTACAAGTGAAAACATAATAGCCAGATTGAGGAAAGAGAATTTTGAACTTAAGCAGAGGTAGGTTTGCTAAATTAAAATTAAAATATTTATATATTACTTTTACCTAGCTGATTCTTTTTCAGGTTAGAGAATAGCGAAAGTGTAACGATTAATAACTTGTTGCTTGATCTCCGGTCTGAGAGAGACAAGAACGTCTTGCTTGAAAATCAAGTAAATCATCACTCGTCTTTATGTTTTTTTGTATTTTTTTCTGAGAGAAGATCAAATGGTTAATAATATTATACAATGCTTCTTGTCCAGGTAGTAAAGGCACAAGAAACAATAGAAAAGTTGGACCAAGAACAAGTAAACCTCATTGACATATTTTCTGAAGAAAGAGAACGGCGAAATGAAACAGAAGACACTTTGAGGAACAAGTTGGAGGTTAGCTCATAAATATATAAATCATGAATGGTTAATTTATAATTTGCATGATTCAAACTAAAATCATTGGCCTTTTAAAACATAACTGAAGGGTTCTTTTTTGAAAGTTTCTTTGAAATTGCTCTGTTGTAATAGTTCTTTATTTGTTGCTGCTTTTAATTCTAATTCTGTAGGAGGCCATAAATACCATCGAAGAGTTACGCTGGAATGTAAAAGTGTTAGAGAAGCAGAGCCATTAGTTAAAGTGGCCACTGGATGGATGCTCAGACTTCACGAAATATGTTTTTGTTTTTCTTACTTTAAAACATTTTACTTGATAGAAATATTTTGATGGGATTATATAATATATTCTACCAAATTCAGCATTGATAAATATATGGCAATAGTGCAATACACGATGCCCCTCTATAAGCATTACAAAAGAATATCTGAGAAGTGATGTACAAGCGGCTCAACCGTTTTGGTGGTCCAAGCGAATTAAAAATTTAGGGGCCTTTTAATTATTTCTTTGTTAATCATTATTTGTAGATTCATTAGTTGTAGCCTGTAGGTAATTATTTGAAACTGTAATAGGCAATTAGCAATTCATATGTAATAGGTATTATATTATGCATATATCTAACCAGAAGATCCAAGACAGAGGTTCAAGTAGCCAATTCCAATTAGCCAAAAATCTAAAATTACATAACAAACATGTAATCAATTAACATAAATCAAATTAGAACCCTAATGATTGAATTCCATTTACCTAACTCAAATGTTTTATTAAAATTAGAGATGGCAATCTTGACCCATTCTTGAGTTGATTTGGGTAAAAAATCAATTGTATATGGGTCAATTTGGGTCATATTAGCTTAGTTGACGGGTCAATTAGGGTCACCTCAAAATATTCAATGGGTCAAAATGTATTATAAAACTTGTTAACTTAAAAATAGTGCAAATGTGATAGCCACCCCACCAACGTCACGCCACCACCCACCGCCACCCCACTCTACCGCCGCCTCGCCGCCACCACCCCCCGCCGCCCACCACCGCCACATCGGCACGCCAGCGCCCCTCGCCACCCCTCCCCTCTGCTGCCGCCTCCCGCTACACTCCTCCCCCCACCTCTGCCCCGCCACTAGCACCACCCTTTCCCACCACCACCACCCGACGCCATGCTGCCACCCACCCGCCACCACCGCCACCTGCATTCGACGCTAACCACCCGCCACCGCCTGTCGCCGCCACCTAACCCACCCTTCCCCCACCCCCACCGCAAGCACACCCACCCGTCACACCCCTCCACGGCGCTACCCACCCCACCCCACCGCCCACCCCACACACACCACCCCCAACACCCACCCCACCCACCTACCCCCACCCGTCACACCCATCACACCCATCACGCTGCCACCTACCCCACCCCCACCCCACCCACCCGGCCACACACATGATCGCCGCCACTGCCGCTGCCCACCCCACCACCACCACCACCCCCACACCCCAGCACCGCCGCCACCAGCCCGATAGACGCGTGGTGGGGTTGGTTAGGGTGGGGGTGGGGTGAGTGGCGATGGTGGTGGCGGCGTGGTGGGGTGTGGCGGGTGGGGGTGGGGGTGGGGTGGGGGTGGGGGTGGGTGGGTGGCGTCGATGGTGGTGGCGATCGGGCGGTGGCGTCTTGGTGGGGTGTGGCGGGTGGGGGTGGGGTGGATGTGGTGCGGGTGGGTGAAGTGGGTGGCGGCATGGTGGGGTGTGGCGATGGGTGGGGTGGGGGACGGGCGGTGGCAGCACGGTGGGGTGTGGCTGGGTGGGCAGGTTGTGTGGGGGTGGGTGGTGTTGGGGGCGGATGACGGTGCCCCCCCTACCCACCCCCACCCTGCCACCTCGCACCACCTTCGACCGTATTAGTGAAACCTGTTTGCACTCAAACCCAATTGATAGTTTTGTTTTTAAAAACGACATGTTTTGACCCGGACTAATTTTGCTCCAAACCTGTTTTGACCTGAAGTCGTTTTGCTCCTAACCCGTTATGACCCGTGACCCGAACCCGCCCGACCCGCCAACCCAGTTTGCCAGGTCTAATTAAAACCCAATACCTCAAAGTCTCAATCTTCAAACCCAACTTACCCAAGCGGCAGACCAAGAAGAAAGACAGTGAGAGCGGGAACTGTGAGAGCCAGAGACCGACCACTCGACCAGCCGCTCAACCTGAGCTAAGACCACCTCCCGGCGCCGCCTCCGCCAAACCCCAGTCCTCCGCCTCCGCTGTCCGCCTCGCCAATCGCATGTTACCGTAAAAAAATTGTTTACATTACGGTCAATTTTTTTTTGTTTCATTTACATGAAAGTACGGTAAAAAAAATTTAGTTTACATGAAAGTATCGTCAAAACGTTTTTTTGTTTCATTTACATGAAAGTACAGTTAAATTTTTTTTTCATGACCCCTGAACTTTTTTTTAGATCCGTCACTGATACGAACAATCTCTATTCATTAACCGTTAAGTTTGTTCTTAAACATCCCAAACATGTATGAGTTTTTTATTTACTATAGAGTTTGTTTCAACCACTAACGCGCAATTCTACAATTTTTTGTATTCACGTGTAAAACTCTCTACTTGTCTTCTTTGGTATTTACATTGAAAGAATTTTAAAAGGTGATAAAAAATTAGAAATAACATATTTATTCCTTTAGATTTTTTATAGAAGTTATTTTTGAAGTTTATTTTAAATAATAGTTCAATTAAACATTTTGCAATGCTACGCGGTAAAACTAGATGATCCGCTGGTACCACCAACGTATGTCAGATAAAGTCTGCATCTCGTACCAAAGTCCAATGGTTCAAGGATTGTCCATTTTTTGTTCATATCCGTTGGTGGTATCATCGGAAACTGGCGGTACCAGCAGATCACCTAGTTTCCGTGCAATACTCAAAGTACACCTAGAAACTATTAGAACTCATAAAAATAACTTATTTTAAAAAAAAAAAAAAAAAAAAAAAAAAACTCGTAGTCCATACGCCACTATAGTTGGATTTGAGACACTAAATGTTTTTATGCATGATTTTGCCTGTTGTCCCCCACCCCCATCTTTTTCCACTCATGAAAGATAAAGTAGATGCTAATACACTATCTCTCTTTAATGGTTGCGTGGAAGGACGATGAGAGAGATAGAATGAGAGGTTTAAGTAGAAAACTTGTGTTTCAGACACCTATCATCCATTATTATAGTTTTATAATAAATATTCTTTATTTTAATAGATTCTTGACTTGATATATATGTATTTTTTTGAATTATATATGATAATAAAAAAATCAACGAGCCATATGCAAGCATTTATGCTACTTGTCATTCGAAGTGGGATAACAGTACAGTGGACATCAATAATACGGTTGTGAATTTGGTGTGAACAATTAATCAAAAATATTATTTGAAGGTCAATAATTTTTTTTTTATTTTTACATTGGAAAATTACATTTGAAAGAATGATTTTACTGATTGACAGATGATAATGCAATATATTCAGCAGAAGCTTTTCATGTGGCTACACCAAAGTTGATAAAAACTTTAAATGAATCAGTAAACATTAGAGGGATCTGATCGATTATAATTCAGATTGTTGGTCAATGTTTGAATGACTTCTTTTAGTCGCAAATTATTGATAAAAATCAAAACATTTGATGGAGGGGTTAGTATTGCCAGGAGAGTGCGAAGCACCTAACCTGCGCATGGGGACGTGCACGGGACAATGGCAAGGAGAGTAGTGTGGCGTTTTGATGATGCACTTTGCACTCTTCAGAGAATTTGAAAACCAAATAAAGTGCATTGAAAAAGTTTGATTCTCTTTATTTTCGTTCTCAAATTTGATCAGCTATTACGATTCGTTATTGCCTGTATAATTACGAAGACTTGCATGGCATTTCAAGACACAGAAACAAACACAGAACACAACAGAAAAGTTTGTAAGAACTCTCTACTTCTACTCGTTTTTCTCAAGGTATTCTTTCAGGTTTAGTGTCCCCGACTATACACACAGCTTCGACCGTTGTACCCTAGAAAACATTCGAGTCGTCTTGGGAGACTCATAATTTATTTTAAGGGACACTACAAGAATTTTAGGCAGATTCAACAACTTGTCTCGACGACATGTCGTCGATATAGCCTTTCTCGACGACATGTCGTCGAGAATTCCCTCGTCAGCAAAACGTCGTCGAGACTGCTTAAATTGTAGTCGAGATAGATTACCCTTTTCTCGACGACATGTCGTCGAGCTTGGGTTGTCGGTAATAACTTTTCACTTTAAAAAAAAGATAAAATAAAATTTCAAAAAGTCAATCTCGACGACATGTCGTCGAGACTAGTTATTTAAATTTTATTTTATCTTTTTTTTTTAAATCTGAAAACCTCAATCTTGACGACAAATCGTCGAGACTGGGTAAATTTTTTTAAAAAAATATTTTTTTGAATTTTAAAAATTTTCCAGTAATTTAATACACAAACATTCAGAACCTATCAAACATGTTATACATTAAAACATTCCACACCAATATATTACATAAAACATCCAACAAAAGTATACAAATTGTATAAGTTATTACAAATCGTTCAAATAAAAGTTACAACCAAGTTTATTCATCTTCACCGTCATCATTTTGGTTGCAGTCCTGTTGCATCTGTTTTACGGACTCATTCAGTTGACGAATTTATTCTTTTTAATTCGTTGAATTCAGACTCGGAGAGAGCCGAAACATTAGTGGGCATGTTTCTAACTTTTCTTCCAACTCCTCGGCTTCAACTACGTCTCTCGCTAAGGGCACGTTTTAGGACCTCTTCCTCATCAACCTCTCCGCCGGCTTGTTGCATCCGGGTCAATTCTTCTTGAATTGTATTATATAATAAACAAAAAATAAACATATATAAAAAAAATTTTAAAATCCAACAGCATAACGACTACAAAATTGATACCCAACCTACTTAACAATACTCAATAAACATAATAATTCACCAAAACTCAATAAAAACCTATCTCATTAACAACACCGGTATCTTCCCAAAGTTTCGGATGATAAACATCTTCCACAACCTTCCACTTACCGACGAGGCGAGAAGGATATTGGAGATAAAACACCTGCTTAGCTTGTGTGGCTAAAATGTATTGTTGAGCATGATACCATTTACAACCAACATAACTTTGACGGCTAGCGTCGATAATAGTCGGATTGTCCTTTTTAATTATCCGTCCGTTACCCAATGTGTTGAACCATTTACAAAGAAAGACTACAACCGAGTAATTACTTAAATAATTCAACTCTATGATACTCTCAAGTTCACCATAATATGGTGTAACATCTTCTCCGAATGAAACAGCACCACTGTTTTGGGTAGTGCGTCCGAGATCACGACTGTGTACCACAAATCTAACACCATTGACGTTACAAGCAGTGTAAGAATATGCACTCAACGGACCATGTGCCAATGCCCTGAGTTCGTCGATACAGTCAGGAGACGTGTTTATCTTAGCATTGAGCCATGGTGAAAACTCAGTTTCTACATTTTTGTCAGGAAACTCAGTTTTAAACTCCCTGTACGACGGATAGAAAAGATGTTCAAGTTATTTATTTATTAAAAACTAAAATTAAAAGAAAAGTTTGAGAAAAAACCGATTACGTATATTTTGTTAAAATAATAAACCAATTTTCCAAGATAAATTTGTTAACAAATGGATCGTGTTCGAGTTCGATATACTAATAAAATGTTACATAATCTAAACAATTTTTAGATTAGTAGAAAAGTGTTACCTTTTTAATGCAATCAAAGTCGAGCGGAAATAGAAAGCTAAAAAAGAAATCCTATATATTTGTTACAAATGTATTATATATAAAAAACCATACAAATACAAAAAAATCAAAACGGATTAAATATACACATACAAGTTGAGTCAAAACGGATTAAAAATAAAAAAATAATGCATACAAGTATTTGACTCAAAACAAGTGAAAGGTTCGTGTTCTAATTAATAACATATACATGCACATATTCATCTATAATCATACAAACCATACATATATAACACCACCAATAATACATCTATACAAATAATACATTTCACAAATACATACAAATACCCAAATAAATAATACATACAAACTACATATTACAAAAAATAAATAACATCATACGATTCATACAAATAATATATACATAACACCACCAATAATAGATCTATGCAAACCTACAATTCACCAATTTCACAAATAATCCATACATTTATATACTTATACATCTATATAAACCTATAATTTTCACAAATAATACATACATTTATATATTCATCTATATTATTCAACTAAAAAACAATTAAAAATGTACAAACTCTACATCTATATAAATTAACCATCAATTTTGCAACATTAACCATCAATAAAAAACACGAACCCTACATACTATACATCAATATAAATTAACCACCAATTTCACAAAATAATACATATATTCATCTATATTATTCAAATAAAAAACAATTAAAACATTTATACAAAACTAAATCTCTCAAATCTAAACCTATTACCAAAATATTAAACAAACATTTATAAATTTATATAAAACTACCCAAATACACCTATAAACACAAAAATTATACATATTACCTCCGACTTTTTGTTGAAACGACGAGATATCGTTGGGAAAACCCTCAATCTAGCTTTCAAGCCGTTCACTTAGCCAAAACCCTCACCTACACAAGATTTATATTAAAAATTTACAATTATAAATAAAAATTACAAAAAAAGTCAAAATTGGGTCTAACCACTTGAATAATATGAGTACTGGTGAAGGAGGAGGTAGAAAACGGTGGAATTTGAAGTAAAATGGCCGGATTTGTGGGTGAAAGCCGAGAGGAAGGTTGAGAGAAGAAAAGGGTTTCCTGCGTCACTTAACATCAGGTAGAAGCAGTCTCAACGACATGTCGTCGAGATTGGGTCGCTTTATTTTAATTATTTTAATTATTAAATAAAAATAATTTTTTATTATA
Source organism: Smallanthus sonchifolius (assembly GCA_023525975.1). Classification (NCBI taxonomy): domain Eukaryota; kingdom Viridiplantae; phylum Streptophyta; class Magnoliopsida; order Asterales; family Asteraceae; genus Smallanthus; species Smallanthus sonchifolius. Next base: position 84,027,958 of record CM042029.1, read on the forward strand.
TACCAGTTTCGACGACATGTCGTCGAGATTAGGTAATTTCTTTAAAAATAAAATGTTTAATATTTTACCAAGTAAAAAAAAAGAAAAAAAATATAAATATCAATCTCAACGACATGTCGTCGAGACTAGTTTTGGATAAGCGCCAGAAGTTTTCACCCTTTCCCGCTAAACCATCGCCGACGACGTGTCGTCGAGAAAAGGTGAAAAAAAATATGTCTGAGACCATCCCTGCGACAAGTCGTCGTAACTGGGCCATATATCTCGATGACATAAGTCGTCGAGATTGCTTCGTTGAAACTGCTTAAGTTTCTAGTAGTGAGAGCCGTGTTAAACACGAAGCCTCGGTCACGAAATCAACTTTCGATTTTACTGCTTTTCTTTGTTTCTCGTATTTTAATTTCAAATTCAAGTGTTAGTATTTTTATTTTTGGCGGACGATTCTACAGAGATGAGATCAACTATTAGAAAATTGGGGCATTGCGACAATGATGATCACATATCCCCTTTAGAGACTGATTTGCGACCGGAAAGAAGGTTGCAAATTTCTCGGCGTGCAATGTTGTTTTGCGACCGAAATAGTGACCGATGGTAAATTTGCCTCCGATATTAGCGACTGGATTAGTTGTTGCAATTTTTGCGACTGATTTGTGGCCGACCTATACCTACTCCACTTTTGACCTATTGGTACGAACCTATGCACACGAAACCTGTAACCACGATAATTAGCCGGGATAGGTTAAATGGCTATATACCCATGACTTGTCATCGGAATAGGTTGACATTATTTCGTATGTATAGGGTCGTACCCTTGTGGTCATATTTGCGACTAAAGTTAGACAAAAACTAGGCGATTGCAAATTTACAACTATTCTGCGACCAGATCTTGGTCGGTCACAACAACGACCGTTATGATTTCTGCTGCAAACCCGTCGCTAAATTTTGCGACGAGTATTTTCCGCATTTTACCTACTATTCTAGTGGTGAGCTCTAAACTTTCAAGATACTAAATTATGATTGGGTAGTGTATTATCGCAAATTTTACATGTTTTATATCGAATAGCTACCAACGGTATCTATACTATATAGATAAATTAACATAAGGTCATCTCATCTCATTTAAAAAGGAAACACATATTTTAAACAATTAAGTTATATTATAATAAAATAAAATTAAGTAACTTTCTCACATAAAATAACTAAGTATGTTAATTTTTTTATGATATTAACTTGAATAGTTTACTTTTTTAACCTTTAATTATTTAACTTTAGCATAAAATTAAAATTTTATTCGTTAAGTAAAGATAAGTTATAATACATCACACCTGGACACTACTATATAACTGTAGCTATATGATGACTCACCCACATTACCTTTTTTCCCCTTTGCCCCCATTCTTGTTTCTCTTTAAATGCTCTCTCATTTCCTCTTTTCTGTGCATGTGAACCTATTTACCTTTTTTTATCATACCCATGCTCTAATCTCATTTGTACACATTTCAACTTCCACTTGCCTTGTTTTTTTTTCAATAAACATGCCAATTCTTGAGTTTGAGCCCAGTATTTCAAGTGTCACAGCCAGTCCAGCTTCTACAAGACCTCAAGTTAACGCAAGAATGGAGAACTCAACAGTTCATGCTGAGCCACCGGGGTCGATTAATAACAAAAACAATCATACCTCGGATTCTAGAGTTTCGAATCAAAACCATTCGGTACCATCAAAACTGCCTTTTTTACGCCAATCGTTACGTCCTATTACACTCAAGGTACGTTTCATTTTACATAGTGAAGCTCAATTTGAATTTTAACTAAGTTTTGTCTTACTCGGTTTTCTTAGTAAATTTTTAATTAGAGAGTATAACTGAGTAGTATCAGTTTATTTATTTTTTTGGTCCTGAAGTATCGAGTTAACATAATCTTAAAGTGTGTTGTTAATTAATGGTGTATAATAAGTACTCGGAGGAAAGCATTTTGGTTTCTAGGTAGTATCATGGTTGCGCAAGCGGATTCAAACAATTTGCTAGCTAGTTCGATAATTGGATTTAAGAAGTTAATGTGAGTAGAATCCGCTCGTGCTAGAAGCAGATTTGCTTGAATTCTCTTGTCCAACTAGCAGATTGGTTGAATCCGCTTTTCCAACCAGTTGATTACCTAGAAACCAAAATGCTTTTGAATTCACCTACAGACCAAATTCAATCCCCGAATTCCCATATAAATCTAAAAAAACTTGCTAAAATTTTAACGAAGAAGTCACGAATTCTGTTCTTTAAGCTATACTAATATTTGGATGCAACATTATTAAGGATTGGGATACTTTGTATAAAAAAGATAGAAAATCCATGTTGTATTTTGGTTGATTAATAAGTTTCTGTTTTATAAACCTTTAGTTTGAGGATTTGGCATACTCTATCAACTTGCAATCTGGAGAAGACCATTGTTTTACTTCACTTGAATCAAACAGGACTCGTTCTGTTCTCAGCGGAGTCAGTGGCGTCGTTCGACCAGGGGAATTACTAGCGATGCTCGGCCCATCAGGCAGTGGGAAAACCACCTTGTTAACCGCCCTGGGCGGTAGACTACCTGGAAAGATTTCAGGCACCATAACATATGATAGCCAGCCCTTCTCAAGCTCAGTGAAAAGAAAAATCGGCTTCGTGACACAAGACGATGTGTTATACCCTCACCTAACGGTTCTCGAAACCTTAACATATGCTGCAATGTTGAGATTGCCCAAAAGTTTGACACATGAAGATAAAGCAGAGCAGGCTGAGCTCATCATAACAGAACTCGGGCTAACAAGATGTCGTAACAGCATCGTGGGAGGGCCACTTGTTCGCGGTGTGTCAGGTGGGGAAAGAAAGCGGGTTAGTATTGGTCAAGAACTGTTGGTGAACCCGAGTCTGTTGCTTTTGGATGAGCCAACTTCCGGGCTCGACTCCACTACTGCTCTGCGATTAATGGCCATGCTGAAAGGGCTGGCTCGAGGAGGGCGGAGTGTGGTTACGACGATCCATCAACCGTCAAGTAAATTGTATTGGATGTTTGATAAGGTTGTGGTGTTGTCTGATGGGTGCCCGATTTATAGCGGTCAGGCGGGTCGGGTTATGGAGTATCTTGCTTCCATTGGGTTTGTGCCTGGTTTTAGTTTGATGAACCCTGCTGATTTTCTGCTTGATCTTGCTAGTGGTACGTTATTTTGTTCTAGTGTTATTTTTGTTTGACAGAAGATGAATATAAATATGTAAAACTATGATATGCACTAATTAAATGATGTAAGCTGATGGTTTGATCAAATTACATATTTGGTTCCTAGGTTTTAAAAATTATAAATTTAGCCTAAATATTTAAGACTTGTGACTTTAGCCCTTGAAGTTAATAACAATTAATTTTTAACGGAAAGTTAACCATGTGCTATTCATGTGACTTACGATTGCAAACTTACATCTGAAAATGAGTTAAAATCAATAAAAATTATTTTTAAATTTTTTTTTGGTAAAAGTTAGTAAAATTCGTAAAAATCAGTAAAAGTTCGTAAAAAATCAGTAAAAAGCATTAATTTTTATTGATTTTTACTATTTTTTACTGATATTACTCATTTTTAAAATTAAGTTTGCAATCGTAAATCACATGGCACATGGGTTAACTTTACGCTAAAAAACTAACCGATATTAACTTCAGGGGCTAAAGGTGCAACAAGTCTCAAATATTTGTGATAAAGTTACAACTTTTAAAAATTTGGGACCAAACATGCAATTTGACTAAACCACATGAGCCATTTATAATACAATTAACTCATTCAATAATGATAAAAAAGTCTCCAAATGACTGTTTTTTTGCTTTTTCAAACCTTACTCTTTATGATATATTTACTAATCTTTTTTATGTTTGATTAATATCTTTTCCATCATTTTATAATGACCAAAAAGTATCTCCTTTTTAGTTTAGAACATTCAAACTCTGGCAGATATGGTGAATAATTTTCTTTTTAATCTCACAAACAGGGGTGGCTCTTTGTACAAATCCAGATGATCATCAACAATATAATCACGGTACACCGGACTGCCAGGAAGATCGCGATTCGGTTAAATCGTTTCTGATATCATCTTACAAGAAAACTCTTCACCCTCTCATTAAAGATGACATCCATAAACACAACCATGATACAACTCGTGCTAGTAGGGGACCACAGTCTTCTAAAAGTAAGTTCAAATTAATAAACATCATCTTCTCTCTAGTCATTTAATTTAACATCACATTTGTCACATGATTTCTAGTTATGATCTTAAAAAAGTTCTCTAGAGGAAACTATTTTGGTTCATAGTTAAACATATATAAGTGGTGTGGGATCACAGGTTGTGACAACAAATGGACTACAAGCTGGTGGACACAATTTAAAGTGTTGTTCAAAAGAGGTCTTAGAGAGAGGAGGCATGAATCATACTCGGGTTTACGAATTTTCCAAGTGATGTCTGTCGCAATCTTATCAGGTCTTTTGTGGTGGCATTCTGATACATCACACTTGCAAGATCAGGTACCACAATTGTCCTTGGCATTTTGATACATAATGACAATAAAAAATAAAACTTGCCGAAAAGTATAGAACAAAACTGATTTACATAGCTAGACTAATTAGTGTGATAGGCCGAATCCATGGCCACACTATACATTGTTAGTTATTGATTTTGTTTTATGATTTACAATTAGATAGGATATAGATTTGTTAGAGATAGATAGCAATAGATAGATAGATTATCCGGACATTACCACTACTATAAAACATGCATATTTTCTACAAAAGTTTTCGAAAAGTTACCAACAAAAGAAATTTCTCACAAGTTAGCGATAACTTTCCGACAAAACAAAAACAAAAAAGTAACCATAAGTTTTCCTACAATTTTTTGACAAATTTATTTAATTTAATCGTCGGAATATTGTCGGAAATTACCAACGAAAGACTTTGTCGCTAATTCGTCGGAAAATTAATCGGGACTTTGTTAGAAAAAACATTTCATACGACATTTTTTTCCAACAAACACTTTTTGTCAGAAACTTGTCACTAACAGCCAACTCCGACAATTTTCCCATGAAATCTGATGTCGCAAATTTTTCATTTTTTTAGTAGTGTACGAGTGTCCACAACTCGACAATATTTACCTATCAACATCACGAAAACGTTCCACATTAGTCTAAAAATGCTTACCAAATGAATGTATGATATGTAGGTAGGACTTCTCTTCTTCTTCTCAATATTTTGGGGATTTTACCCTCTATCCAATGCCATATTCACATTCCCTCAAGAGCGTCCAATGCTAATAAGGGAACGCTCGTCATCTATGTACCGCCTCTCCTCATATTACTTTTCTAGAATGGCCGGGGACTTGCCAATGGAGCTAGTTCTCCCAACCATCTTTGTAACCGTTACATATTGGATGGGTGGGCTCAAGCCTTCACTCGTCACATTCGTGCTAACAGTTCTAATCATTCTTTTTAACGTACTCGTTTCACAAGGACTTGGATTAGCCCTGGGAGCCATACTTAAGGACCTAAAACAAGCAACCACCTTATCATCAGTGATTATGCTAGTGTTTTTACTCGCGGGAGGTTACTATATTCAACAAATTCCACCATTCATCAGTTGGTTGAAATACATCTCTTTTAGCCATTATTGCTATAAACTTTTACTGGAAGTACAATACAGTGAAAATGAGGTTTATTACTGTGGCACCGGAATTCACTGTAGGGTTTTCGATTTTCCGGGGATCAAGTATTTGGGGATGGGTCACTTGTGGTGGGATGTGGCTGCTTTGGGTGTAATGTTGGTAGGGTACAGGCTTTTGGCTTATGTAGCATTGAGGATGAGCAAATCTCATTAATTGTCTAGCCTTAGAGCTCTACTTATTTAAGAGAAAAACTATTGATTATATATTCGATGGACTTTGATGCAAAGTTAGAAATTGTTGACTTAACTTGTAATTATATATTCATGCAGTACTAACTGTATTTGTACCGGTTTTTTACTCAGCACATTAAAATCTTAGTTCTTGCTTGTGATTGATCACTTTTGTTACTAATGAACTATTCTATCGCTGGTACACTAAAATGCGCTTTAAAAACTCTTAGTCGTCTAATGACTACATATAAAGGGCGTACCCGATGCTTGACTTAGCTCCCGCATGATCTGATGTACGCAACTTTACTCTACACTTTATGCAGAAGGAGGTTTTCACGGCTTGAACCCATGATATCTAGGTCACAAAGCAACAACCTTATGAGTTGCTAAAAGGTCCTCCCTCTGATAAATTATTTTTTGGAATAAATTCTAGCTCCTTTAAGTACACGAATATAAGCATTAGAAATTAATAACGAACAATTGATGCAAAAAGTGAAGAGGATTTGTTCTCATACTTGGTGTTCCAAAATGCGTTCCAGCGCTGTGTAACAAAGGCTCGTAGACTACGATTTTTATGGTTTCATATGGCACTTCCTCTGAAAGCTCCAACTTGAAACCCTTGTCTTTGTATGTTTGTTAGCGTTGTTGGACACAAACAACATTCTCACATCTAGTACGGGGGGTACCAAAAAAGAAAAAAAAAATTCATCTTAGTTTTCTTGGTGAAGAAGCTTTTGTTTAGTTTATTAAAATAACCGACGGTTACATTAGTTACGGAAAAGAATTTGGTTATTTCTATATCATTCTTAAACATGTTATTACCTTTCTCTACTCGGTTACACATCTCCCCAAACCTAGTAAAACACAAACGACTCATTTACAATGGAATTTGTAGCTCTTTGAAGTGTTTACAAGTCCAATAAAAGGTATACTTTCTGCAGATTTGATATGCCTCCATCTAAGTCTCTACACTGAACATATTGGGGAAACGTGTGGCCCAAGATACGCAACGGTAACTATAGCAAAACAATTAAAAGTTCAAGAAGAATAAGAACACAGAGACGTAACTAAAAGTTCAAGAAGAATAAGAACACAGAGACGTAATGTGGTTCACTGGATCACTGTGATCGATGATGGAAAAATTAGTTGAAAAATATGATTTATGCTTGTTGAAAAAGCTTCACAATGAGATAAAATATATCAAAAATGTAGTTAAAGATAAATGAGATATCGATGCTGAAAATATAGTTGAAAAATATGATTTATCCTTCGGAGGATTTCACAATCCTTGTGAACAATGAAGATGGCTCAGGAAATGAAGATGGCAAGGGAGAAAACAAGCCCATTTGGTTTAGTCTTATATGGTTTGAATGGCAAATCACCTACAGCATTTAACAGTTGCTCGACGGCAGAACCAAAACCGTTGTATCCCTTTGATCATGCCATTTCAAATCTTATAAATACTTTGCAAAGACAGATTCTGAAATCGTTGGTATGTATGCATTTTTACAGTTTTAAGTTTCTGTTTAATGTTCCTTTCTTACAATTCTTTCTAATCCTAAATACCATTGTCGTTGGTCTGTATAAAGTTTCTGTTTAAAATCCTGTATTGATTCGAATGGCACCACCAATGAAGAAGAATCCGATCCATGGGAATTGCCATTTTGATTACATCATTAAAGTTGATTGTTGAATAAGATCGAAATCATTGCTTGCTTGATTGTTGTGTGTTTCTGTAGAACATCACAGGGATCATCCATGTCAAACCAGCTCAAGAAATCATGAATAATTGAACAGGGATTAACCAAACGAAATTGTATTTCACGAACCCACTGTTACAAACAACGGATCGATTCATTCCTATTTAACCTTAATGAATCGTCGTGTATTTTCCCAATATACAGTTTCTAAACTTGAGTTTTTACACACAAACTCCTAGACTTACAAATATACATCAATTAGATTATAGGGAAGAGTTCAAATACTAACCAACTTTTTATGTGATAACCGTGCTAACCACTATCAAACAATCACATAATTTATAATTTTTTTTAATTCTTAAAAGAGTATTTAAGTATCGTGAACATATATATCTTGAACATAAATACGGAAATGATGAGTTTTACATATACGTACCAAATAATATTACATATACGTGACACATAGTGTTTATGTATGTGTAACATTATTTGGTACGTATACGTAACACTATGTTTGAGAGTGGTTATCATGGTTATCACATATATATGTGTAACATATTTTAGAGTGGTTATCATGGTTATCATAACATACACATTTGACCCTAATTAGGTTCAAATTGGGTTGAACAATTATTTCTAACAGATTCATCCATGATTCTTTGGTGTTATCACATAACAATACTCAATGGAAGATATTGATCAAAAACATCATTGGAAAAAGGATCGAACGCTACACAGAAAACATTAGCAAATTGTCTCAATAAAAATGAAACAATGGAATTCTCGACAAAATCTTGTATCAGAGGCTGCATATTATATAAGATAACTTCCTAGTAAATTGAAGTTAACCAAAACAAAGATCCTGATCAAAACCGTATAATCTTGTTTAGAAACTCTGCCTTGATGTACAATTTCTCCAGGCTGTCCTTTTTATTCTTTGACGATTTCAGAACGATGTATCATTGCAAATTAATGGTCAAGGATCGAGCGATTATATTTGTGATGATGTGAAGGTATTCTTGTTTCTTTAAGTTCTACTTGAAGTAAACATTTGGTATAAAATTGATAAAGATTGGATTTGTGAAGGAAAGCTTCAGTAAGGCAACTAAATTCATTGGAGCCATCCTAAAGAATCTATGCATTGTTATTAGTCCCAAAAAGGTACCCTGATTCTATTAAACGGAGGACGGAAATTGTCTACAAATATGAATTATTTATCTGACCACAAGAAAGTTAAAGAAGAATAAATTAAGATCCTAATGCCTCAACTTGTGAAGCTAAAAGGTTCCTTCGTGAACCATGGGTACTCGATTGACGAATCCTATTCTACCATCAACTCTTCTTGAGAATTTGCATATGAATATATGATCATCAATCTTGCTCATCCACTTCATAGAATGGAAGAGGTACCATCTTCACTGCTCTAAACTTGCCTGCATTATTCAGATGCTCATTCTCCAACCTGTGCATATGTGAGCTTGTGAAGCAAAATGCAAAAGTTTTGAGGTCAAATTCACTATTGAACATTCAAAACCGATGTCGATTTGTCTTTATTTTTATATGTACAAGATTTGTTGCATCTAATGTGCTAATTTCACTCTACACATTTTAATAAGTTTTGTATCCTACATGTTGAAAATTAGTTTATTTACATATGAAGTAAAAAATTATGTTTACTCTGTTGTGAACCATGGGTACTCGGTTGTGAACCATGTTTACTCGGTTGTCAACCGAATGTGTTTTTTACCTGTAGAAATTCCACTGGCCTCTTCTAATGACTTCAAGGGCTGCTAAAAAAAGCCCTGTCAATCTGTAATCAATTCCCCCAAATTTGTAATGTAGGGCAGTTTGTAACCAAGCTAGTCTGAGAACAACATTCAGCCCCTGTAAAAAGTTTCAAATGTAAATTTAACAAACTTTTGACATGTGTTTGCCATGAAAAGTTCAATATTTGATTATTGATCATATTTGTGTGTATATCAAGAATAAGTATATATACCATGGAGAGGAAGTAAATGAACTTCTGACGAAGAATCAATTCGTTTCTTAACCACGGGTTCTTGGAGTTCATCTGTAACAAACCCCAGTCCTTTACAAAGTCCCAATACAATTGATACACGGTTGTGATACTTGACATTATCACTAACACACATAGCCATCCCACACTCTTCTCTTTTTCATATGCCACTTTTGCCCCTGCTGCTAGCATTGCGGATACATATTTTCCCAAATTAGTGACATGGCCTGTGTCTCCTTCGTCAAGCCACCTCCGAGCACACTACACAATGATAATTTAAAACATGAAACACGATATCTGCATACTGCTAATGTGAAGTCATAAATTAAAGAGCAAATTACAAATTACGTCCTTTTAGTATCATAAATTTCAGTGTACGTCCTTTAACAAAGAAAATTACAAAAAATGTCATTTATGTTTAAAAAATCTTGCACGATACGTCCTTTGGCCTGACTATTCTTGTAATTTGTTTATATGAATGAGGGTTTACAAAAGTAGTCCTTTTACGGTAAAAACACCAAAATACCTTCATGTGCCTTCACATGATCTGACTTAACAGTAAATTTAACAGTCGTTAGGCTAAAGGATGTAACGTTCAAGGTTTTTTAAACATAAAGGAGGTTTTCTGTAATTTTCTTAGTTAAATGACCTATACTAAAATTTAGGTAATAATTAAAGAACGTAATTTGTAATTTGCTTTAAATTAAATTAGCAGCGGTGTCCACGTAAGAATGACTATATTGATCAGTGGTTTGTTTATTATACAACATAATGTAAGTATGTGTAGCAAAATATATATTGTTGCAAACCTGCATAGCTCGCCAATAATAAGGCAAAAACGAAACCGCATAGGCCAGATCTCTGTAATTTTTCGTGCTAACACAATATCCATAGTCTTGAGTTTTGTAACTACCAGTTATGTAGTAGCACCCTACATACTCAAGGTTCCTGAGCGTTGGCACCTGTTTCACATGAAAATTAATGTGAAACAATTTTTTATGACTGATTCAATGAGAATTAAAAAAAATACATATAATTTGAAACAATTTGTTATGAATGATCCAATGAGAATTATCAGATATTTTTGGGTTCGTGTCGGACCTGGCTGCAAAGTTGATCTGCCATGAAGAAATCCAACATGACAACCTTGTAAAGAGGCGATAAAACGATGTTTCTTAGTACACTTAACAGACAGTAGCGGCTTGACTTGTAAACGATGTTGATGGGACACACAAGCAATACCAAAAAGGCCTGTAAAATGGAAGCATTACAGATGTTTGAGAATCATATCATTGAAAAATATTCAAGGAGAATATAAATAATCACATTACCAATAACAGGAAGGCAGGGATCAAATCAACTTGAGAATAGGAGTACCCTTTTTCCATTAGCGAAAGATGAACAAACAGGACCCCGACTACAACTGTCATCGCCATGGTACAGATCAAGAAGACATCTCTGTACTTGAGTTCTCTTGTTGAAGATAGCTCAAAGATAAAACTATAATTTATACGCATTTTTCTCCATATGAAGATGTTGCATCCATATAGGAAAAAGTGCAAAAACAACAGGCTGAACATGCTGCAAAATGAGGAATATACTTTCACTCTGATGATCATATTTTGGTTATATAAATGTGTAAATCATGGCATACCTAAGAAGAGGGTACACAGTTTCCATGTAGATGGTATTACTTTGTGGTCCATATGTTCCAGTGGTATGAGCCATGATGGCATACCCGGTGAAGAGCGCAATGAAACATCCTGTAAATAGCCCTATAAAAACGATAAACGAAAATCAAACACAAAATTCGGATATAGCTTATCTTTAAGCCGCTATGTCTAATCTCTAATATGTATACTCCAAAATGTTACTTTACCTAAATTAAAATTTTGAACAATCCTTCCCACCAAATCATTTCTCCATCAACTAATTTAACATCTTAACCCATTTGTTTATCTTTTGAACCCCCTTGTGTTACACAAAGATAATTTAAGCTACTATAAAAACTTTCTATTAGAAAATAATCTAATTAATTAAAGTATTGTACAAACATAATTGAATTAAATTAGGGTAATAAGTTTAGTAGTGGATTTTTGGAGCACATAAAAACACTACTGAAAAACATGTATTTTTCCACAAAAATTTTCGACAAGTTACTAACAAAAGAAACTTTTTTATAAGTTAGCAACAACTTTCCGACAAAACAAAAAAGTAACACAAAATTTCCTACAATTTTTCGACAAATTTATTAAATAAGTTAACTTATTTAGTTAATATATATAATCGTCGGTATATTGTCGGACATTACCGACGAAAGGCTTTTGTCGCTAATTCGTACGAAAATTAGTAGAACTTTGTCGGAAAAAAATTTCCTACAGGGGTTTTTTCAACACATTTTTTTGTTTGAAATTTGTCGCTAACGACCAATTCCAACAAATTTTTCATGAAATTTTTTATCGTAAATTTTTCAGTTTTGAACTTTAGAGGAAGAATATTATTCAAATATGTCCTTTTAGTGTGCAATATTTTGAAAAAGGGTATAGAGAATTGTAGGCTAATTTCTTGGGAATGGGGTCCATTTTACAAACATTGACATAATATTCAAACACTATAAAATTATGTCTTGTGGCTATAGGACAAACAGTTGTTTTTGTGCTGAGAAACACTAAGATATGGTGCTGAGAAAGATCACACTTCAAAGTGATGTACTAGAAAACCGTGCCGTGTTGGTTTTCCACATATTTTAGTGGCAATCAAAAAAGCGAACTACCGCTTTATCTTTGTAGGGGCAAAGATAAGTCAAACTGTGAATGAATTTATATATTTATGAGGGTAAAAAGGTCTATTTGCTCTTGCAAGTCATCGGCCTTTAACTAGGAAAGTAGCCGAAGTCCTTTGACAGATTAACTTGTACTGGCAATGTGACCCACTTGAGCATCTTTTAAATGTTAAAACTCAATCAAGATACATTTAACGCAAACTAAATTAATCACCAAAGGCATGTGTTCTAGCAGTACCAAGGTGTGTTGTAAATGTGTCCATCTAAGATGGTTGAGGGTTCAAGTCTTCTTATGTTGTATATATTATTTCTATAACTATAAAATCGAGTGAACCTTTTGTTGTTTCTATACAACTATGGGAGAGTTTTTCAATATTTTCCCATACTTGTAAGATTGAACTATTTTTACTTATTTCTAAGTGTTCCTCAAATGTATTTTTATGCATTTACATTACCAGTGAAGATATCACATAATTGTTGTAGTGTACCAAGGAGACATTGGTACATAAATTATAGGGAAAATAAGACTAGTATTGTAACTCCATAGTGCTTATAAATAAATAATTGTAAATAGGATTTTTGGATTTAAATAATTTGATCATACAAACTTTTAAATGATTTTTGTTGTACCTATTGATTACTACTAGAAAAAAACGAGTTTGCTATAAAATATTTACGACGTAAAATTTCTGTCGCAAATTGCTAAACATGCGACAAATTAAAATAGTGACAAAAATGAAAACGCGATCCCTTGTTACATAACTTAAAACTTAATGTCCCCACAACTATATGTTTTTTTAGTTCAATGTAATCATTATTCTCTAAATAAGATTTTGAACATCATTTTATTCACAGTGGTACCGAGGTATATTCCGCATAAATGCTCACTAATGGAAATATGATTTGGAAAAAGAAAAAGGGGTTTTCTTGTTTTATATGTTATCTTCAAATTCCTGACCTTTTTAATTTTAGTGGTCAATTATTTTCTTAGTCTATTTCTTGATCATATTCTTTTTTTTCTTTCAAAAATAAAAGAGAACAAAAAAAAAGACACACCTATGAAAAAGGTGACAGCATGAGACTCTTTGCGCTGAGTCGGTTTTAAGTATTTCATTGCCTTTCGTCGGTCGTCTTGTGTAAACTGTTTCACGAAAATCTCCTCAACTTCATCTGCCATCTTAATAATCTGCGATGCAAATAAATTGATTGTGATGTTAATGAATATATGAAAGAAATAAAATAAATTGAATGAATCTTTAATATTCTATAGTATGGAAAAGATCGAATATGGGAAGCCACTTCATATGGTCTGAAGTTTGTCCAGCAAATGGGAAATCTAGCTCGTACTCGATTGCAATCATCGTCGATATTCTTTTACATGTGAATGTGGTTATGTATGTCATATGGCACTACTAAATTTACTCAAACTAAAGTTTATCTTTTCACTACTAAAAAACTAAAAAATTTATGAAATCAGATTTCGTGGGAAATTTGTCAGAATTGTCCGTTAGAGACAAGTTTCCGACAAAAAGTGTTTGTTGGAAAAAAAAACCATAGGAAATGTTTTTTCCGACAAAGTCCCGACTAATTTTCTGACGAATTAGCGACAAAAGCTTTTGGTCGATAATTTCCGACGATTATATTAAGTAAATAAGTTAACTTATTTATTAAACGGAAATTGGGCTAATCTTATTGTTACTTTTTTGTTTTTGTTTTGTCGGAGAATTGTCACTAACTTGTGGGAAATTTCTTTTGTTGGTAACTTGTCGGAAACTTTTGTTTTCTAGTAGCGTTCTTCAGTTTTACCTTGTTTGAACCGTTGAAGTAAGAGCTCTCAACCACTTTAAGGTAAATTGGAAGAACTTGTTTATTTGTAACCTGAAAAAAGCAAGACAACACAAGGTGGCCTTTAGTTACAAATAAAAACGTTATAAGGAAAGAGTAAGAGAAAAAACAAGCAAGATTTTGCCACCCCACTTGAGATATCAAATCTATCCCATGTACTTACTTTGTCAAATTTCTTTAAAATCTTCGCAAAGGCGAGCATGTTCAAATTCCTGTAAATAATCAATCGTCAAAAGATTTTGTGTTATGAACATTGTGATTGCTTTCAATGAATTAAAGTGTATTGTATACACTTCATAATAGAATGTCACAAGTATATGGTTAGAGAAAGTTAAATAAAGAATAATGTAGCAAAACAAAAATAGTACCTGTAAGTTTTGAGATATCCTAATCCTTTATAGAGCTCAATTAGAGCTCCCCGGATCATTTTTTCGGCATGATGGAGCTTCGTCTTATTAATGTGAAGCTTTTTTCCCTGAGCATTCTGTTTTTTGGATGACTGATTGATCAAATCTTCCCAAAGTAAATAAGAGAACGCGCGTGTTGGGTTGGTTAGAGGAATGTGAATTTTCAATTTTTTTTCATTGCAGTTACTAATACAATGAGAAAGACTCCGTTCCCCTTCCTTTTTTGATCTTTCTTTCCCAAGTTCATCTGATCTTGGTAAAACCTTAAATTCCGTTTCAAATTTGTCAAGATCATCTGCTAAATTTTCCGCTTCCTGCAAATCTTGGTCTGTCATGCCCTTATTGGATTCTTCATCTGTGCCCAGATAAACATATACACCAATTTGCTTAGACAGAAAACTTATCAAGTGAACAATGAAATGGCATAGAAAAAAGTAGAAATCTTTTCTTTTTAAGTTTATACTTTCATACCACATGAAATAGTGCCAGAAATAGAATCTTCATCCTTGGAGTCATGCTGGGATGAATTAGCTTTATATTTATGCTGGTCTTTTAGTGCATTTTTGAGCTCTACAAGAATTTGTAGTTGTTTCTCGAGGCATTCACCTCTATCTAGGAACTCTTTTTCTTTCTTTCTGTAGAACTCATTCACTTTGTTAAGTTGAAGATCCAAAAGGGAAAAAAATGCACTAGCAGCTTCAGTTTGATCAAACTGCTCTAACAATTCTGTTTCGTATAGGACTCCCTTACTAGCCGTCGATGCAATTTTACTGTGAACCTGATAAACAAGAAACCAAACCACACCAAACCACATTAGTAAAGCTATACTAATACTAAACATATCAGCTAACGCTTGACACACGTGGTGAACTAAAATTAGTTGCCAATGTGATTTCAGTGGGAGAATCTCCCCTATTATATATATATATATATATATATATCCGCCCATGGGTGGTTCAATTCACCACTCAGGGCGGAACCATGAGGTCAAGGGATCAAGATACATAGTTCGAATTTTAGTTAAAATAGAGCCAAAGAGAGTTTGAGTACATGGATGAATTCTCTATCTCTACATTGATTCCCAAATAAGGAAAGTTTATGTATAGAGGAGAAGAGTGTGCTGGTTAAAGATTTTTTCGGTATTGGCTTGGACGAAGGAGAAGTGGAGTCACAACGGATTTTCTTGATGTCTTTCTTGAGTTGCCAATAATCGACAAACGCGTCTTTCCATTCTGGAACTAGTTGACCCTCAAACTGCTTAGTGAATTTCACCATCTTGTGAATAAAAGAGTTAACCTTGAGATAGGTGAGAGTATTTTCGTTTATGCACAGTGTCTAATAGAAGCCTATAATCACATTATTTATGGACACATGAAATTAGTGTAATGAAAAAGGGTAACTTTAAATGAAGTGGCTCGTACTGATTCTCAGGTCAGCACATTCTGAAATATCCTGTGTTCTTTTTTTCATTTATCCTATGCTTCCCTCCACTAGGAATTCTATAGGGCCTAAGTTTATGGTTGATGTTCATCAAAAAAATATTGACAAATGCTCGAATTTCAAGGGACGAATGTGTGGAATACACACGTTACAATCTTTATACCCCTTCCATCGTTTGTTTGTATTTTTCTATGGTCGAGTTGTGGTTTAAGAAATCTTATTGTGTATTAGTTCTTATTTCTCTAATCTTTGTTTTTGTTCGAAATCTTTTTGTGTGTTAGTTCTTATTTCTCTGTTTTTTATATAAGTGTTGAGGTTTTTAAGTTTTAATCTCTTTGTGATAAAGTTAGTTACATCCTATATATCACTGAAATTGCAATTATCATCTATATACATGGTTGATAAAATTTAGGGAAATTTCCCAGGATGAATATTTTCGCCCTTGGTTTCCTAAAAACAAACAAAGAAAAGTCAACTCCCCCAAAATGATCATCTTTCGCAGATATACTACCAAAACTCCGTGACTTCGCTGATGTCACGTGTCTTGGCCCTTTAACCTACACGTGTAGTTTTTGACGGAAATTTAAAAAAAAACTCGACAAAATCGTCGAAACATGTTTTCGTAGAGTTTTATAAATGTTTCGGCGTTCAGAAACTTGTCGAGCTCGCCGAGTTCAATATATCATTTCTAGAAATAATCAGGTGGTTTAAACGATACCATTTACATGAACTACAAAAATAATCAGGCAGTTATACAGACCTCTACAACGGCGTTTCGTCGACTTTGTTAAAAATCCGGGTGAAAAGCCAAGTTTTTTTTTAAATCCGGGCGAAACGCCGAGTTTTTTTTTAAATCCGGGCGAAACGCCGAGTTTTTTTTTTAAATCCGGGCAAAAAACAATTGGGGGAAACTCCGAGTTTTAAAAAAATCTGGGCGAAACGCCGAGTTTTGATATGAATCCGGCCCCGACAAGTTTTTGAATGCCGAAACATTTTTAAAACTCGACGAAAACATGTTTCGGCGATTTTGTCCAGTTTATTAAATTTTCCGTCGAAAATGACACGTGTACGTTAAAGGGCCAAGATACGTGACATCGGCGAAGTCGCCAAGTTTTGGTAGTATCTCGGCGAAAAATGATGTTTATTTTGGAGTAGTTGACTTTTTTTTGTTTATTTTTGGGAACCCTTTTTTAAAATGTTCATTCTAGGAGTTTTCCCTAAAATTTACTAAATATTTATCAATGAAATTGAGAGATATTCTGAATCAAATCAAAACAGAATAGAAGATGTACATAACTGATTCATTAGAACTCTCCGCCAAATGGCCAAAACTGTTGTGTAGTGCTGTCACCAAGATGCTATTATTTGCTGTATTAGATGAAGTATATTAACTTTCGGGGTTGCGAGCTCTTGGCATACACTAAGGCAGTTTTGGCATTCGTTAACAAACTAGTAGGTTTTGGGATGTTTTGAAGCTGAATTTATACGCCAATATATACTAGCATCGATGATCATAGATAAAATTAGAATTATGGGCTTGATCCGTATAAGAGCTTAAGGCATGGGCATAGGCAAGAAATTGATTGATAATGATTGTTGAATTCTGATTCTGGTTGCCCTCTTTATACCCATCGAACCATCGTGATGTTTA
This sequence comes from Smallanthus sonchifolius, assembly GCA_023525975.1. Lineage (NCBI taxonomy): Eukaryota > Viridiplantae > Streptophyta > Magnoliopsida > Asterales > Asteraceae > Smallanthus > Smallanthus sonchifolius. The sequence continues at coordinate 84,045,687 of CM042029.1, forward strand.
AGGTTGCACCGATTCAGATTATGTATACATACGACACATCATCTTGGTAGTTACCAAATTTTTTTTAATACAGTCTTAACCATATACTTTATATAGACATAAAATAACAAACTGAACATTGTTTCTAGTAATTACACTACCACCTGTAAACTTTACCTTTAACAATGAAAGGGACTATATCCACATTAATTGTTGCCAAGAGTGCAAAAACACATTAAAATAGTAATAAAAGAACCAGATTTAATGAACAAGAATTTGATTTATAATGATTGTTGAGCTTTGTTTCTCGTTGCCCTATTTATACCCATCGAACCATCGTGATGTTTAAGGTTGGCACCGATTCAGATTATGTATACATACGACAGCATCTTGGTAGTTACCACGTTTGATTTAATAAAATCCGGACCCTATACTTTACATAGACATAAAATAACATACTAAACATTGTTTCTAGTAATTACGGTACGACTCCTAAACTTTAACTTTAACAATGAACAAGATTATATCCACATTCGCCCCTTTGATTATGATCATTGCTTTGTCGTTGAACTTGAACTCCAAGCATTTTCCTCATGGTGATGAACATGATCCTTGCAAGTGCCTTTCTCAGTATATCTTCCCTCTGTGATGCACCACTAATATGCTCCACATTAATGTGATCATTCTCTGATGAAGTGATAGCGTGTGTCTATGTGTTTGCTCCTTCCATGAAAAACTGGATTCTTCATGATTGTTATTGCCGAAACGTTATCTACCTTCTGAGTTATTTTTTTTCCTTCCAGCTTGTTATTTCACTAAGTAACCTTTTTAGCCATAGTGTTTAACATGTTGCTGTAGTAGCCGCCATGAATTCTGATTCACAAGATGATAATGTTATTGTCTATTGCTTCTATGTAATCCAAGTTATAGGGAATTCTCCAAAGTAGAACACCAACCCAGTAATTCTTTTTCTAGATATATGTTCACACCATAACAACTGTCACTAGTATCTTTTTAGACATATATGCCCCGCCGCGTAGCACAGATATAATAACTAGTTTAACAACGAAATGCATAAACAACAATAAAAGATAAAAACTTAAAAATCATAAATGTATGTTTTCTAAACCACCTAAAATATATAATTAATATTTGTAAACAACAAAAAATATATATGATTTTTTAAAAAGACGCTTTTCAAAAATAGTTTTTAAAAAAATGATGATTACTGATCGATTGAAAGATCGAAGGGTCATGTGGTTTGGTCCAATTATCGCTTTTAGCTCATTAGTTCTAATTTCACTTTTTTATTCCATGTGGTTTTATTTTTGTTCCAATTAAAGTCACCCTCAAAATTTTCTGTTAAGTTTCATGTGAAAATACAAAAATGCCCTTATGGCTCACTAATGTAACATCATTTATACATGTTTACATGCATAATAATCCTCATATTATGGTACTAAATAAATAATAACCTTGCAATTGATACTTAAAACGTTCATATTTTATAGCTGCATGTTATTTAGTGTCTTAAAGATAAACAAAGATAAAAACCAATCAAAAACGCCAAGAAATCAAGATTCTAGAAGGATCATTCCGAGCTTTGACCCCCAAGAAGTCAAAATTGGTCAACAAGAAGTCAACCTACAGCTAAAAGACAAAGCAGGGAGTAGGAGGGGCAATGCACGGTTGTGCATCCCATTGCACAGTCGTGCAAAGTCTTCCTTGCTCCCCAAGGACCCAGTACACCGTCCGCTATACCCGTTTTGATTCACGAGACCTTTGAAGGGCCGTGCAACCCAATGCACGGTCATGCAATGCACATTTTGAAGCCTATAAATAGATGGCGTGGGTTCTTGGTCTTACACACCTTACCACACCTCAAGAAACACTTCAAGTATCCAGAAGAGAGAATTTCGTAGATTAGAATAGAGAGTAGATAGTAGAGAGGCTCCTTCTCTTTGTCTGCAATAGGAGAGCCTACGAAACTCAGCGTTACGCTAGTTAGTATGGCCATTCGTGGCTAAACTCTTTGTATTGCTAAGGTGAAGATTATGTTTGGGGTATGATAATCTTTGACGTATTAATCTATTGGTATTTTTATGTCTTTAATTATTCGCTCTTAAAACCACCTTCTAGGTGGCTTTTTATTATTATCTAAATCTGTGACAATTCAACTTTTCAAATTAACTTCGTTAACAATTCCGTGAAATATCCTTTTAAGTCCTAATCCAGTTAACTCAATATTAAACCCCAAGGACTAATTCTGTCATTTCCTGATCTCAAACTTTAGGGACTTATCCTGTCAAGTCCCTAAACTCAATCTATTGACTTACAAAGTCAAAATCGATATTTTTTATTTCTGTTGACTTTTATAAGTCAAACCTGTTGATTTTTGAATTCAAATTCGCAAGCCATAATCAATTAAAGGTCGAAATTGATAACCGAAATACACTTTAACACCATTAACGACCATCTTTGAGTAGTTTAATTTCATCATTATGCGCGAATTAAACCCAATTATGGGCATTCAATCCGTAACCGTCGACCATCTTCAGTTACACATCAAATTCGTCGATCTCGGTTATTATTCTCACTAATTGAACACCCACACACCTCTATCGCACCTCTCTGGAGCTTTTACGCAAGTTGAATTGATCGGAGTTGCAGCAAAAGTCACCGGAGACCAACCCCGCCGCCGTCGGCATTCGTTGTAGTCGTTCCCCATCAGTTCGAACACCATTCTAGTAATTGACTTCATCCACACTTTCGTTTTTGCTTGTAGATTGAAAGCCCTCTATCAATTTAATCAATTAACACCGAATTGTTAAAGATAATTAACCTAGGGTTCATGCGTAAACGAAATTGGGACTTTCGATCTTAGACACAAAGTGAATGAAATTAAACCACATCCTCATATTCAAAATGTCCTAATTATCAAAAGCCCTATGATTCTATCAACATCCAATATCATAATCGTTCGATTTGATTTCTTGTTCTTGTTCTAGGGTTTCGGTGTTCATTTAGAAATTAAACAACCTTTTACTAAACGATTTTACAATTAAACATAACCAACATATTCGTGACACCCCCAATTAACAAAACCCCTATGCTATTTTGGCCTATCGCGATCGAATCAAAGGGTTTTGGGTCTTGGCTGATCGCGAATATGAATTGGAGGGGGATTCACTGGAACTTCTGATTAAAACCATTCGGGTCCGGGTCTTGTTGCGATTGCCCTAGCGGGTGGACTGGTTAAGTGTGTGTGCTCGTGGGGAGGAGACCCGGGTTCGAGTCTCCCCAATCACTGTTTTGGTTATTTTTAGTTTTAAACCTTATTTTAATATTTAATTAAATCTCGATATTATTATAATATTATATTAATATGTTTAAACCGACAAAACTACCCGTCGACTCGGGATTGATTTTATAAACCCTCCTTGTTACGTATTTCATATTTTATAATAATATGTATATATTTTTATTTAACCTTCAATTCCGAATAAAATAATATAAAATATATTATTTTTCAAACAGTAACTCTTATTAAAATAATATATTTATATATATTATTTTCGTCACGTTTCTAATTGTTGTGAAACAATTCAAACTTATAAATAATATAATTATTTATATCGTTTACCCTCGTGCATGTTCTCGAATAAAAATAATTATTTATTATTTTACCACGAAGTTTACTATTGTGTTATTTCTTAAACTTATGAATAATATATTAAATTATATTGTTATCTTAAATCACTATTATCGGTACAAACGCTTGAATATATTTATTATATATTATTTATCATTCGTCGCGAAACGAATTTATCCTAATTTATAAATTCGTATTCCCATAAACTCGTTCGTTTACCCGTTAATCCTTAGAATGTTTAAAGACATTCTAATCCTCCATGTGTCGTCACAAATCCCATTTTATCCCTAATAATTATGTTGTGATTCTAGGGTATCCGTGAGCCGTGTCGGGCTAACGCTTGAGAATTTTATCTCATACTTGTGTGATTACTTTCTACGCAAATCAGATGAGTTTTCACGACCCATTTTTACTGTTTTAACTTAGGGGAGAAAGCATGTCACAACTATTTTTGAGATTTTTATAATTCATATGTTATCAATGTTAAAGCTAAGCGTAACACGCTATCACTGAAAGTTCTCAACACACATCGGACCGTTAATATGGATCTTAGCGAGGTAATGTTTAGTAGTACTACTAGATTTGACAAATCCCACCCGCATTAGCCGCGCTAACTCGATTTGAGGTCGAACGGGTGAAATGTTAGCCTACTCACATGCTAGAGTTGATAGACCTGGCAGGAGGTAAATAAACAAACAGTCAGCTTCGGTTGCGAGCGCTTAAGTTAAACATGAAACGTAGGTTAGCTACCTATATATGTATATTGAATGTACAATAATCTGGTAAACGTTTATTTATATATTGAAACCTGTGAACTCACCAACCTCGTGTTGACATCTTTTCTTACATGTTTTCTCAGGTCGCTAAGATAAGGCACAGGTGTACATATAGGACATGCATTGAGTCTTACTATTGAATTATGTTTTATTATTTTGTTTGGACTGTTTTGAATTATGTATGGACTGGACTTTTTGGGCGCGTTTGTTTTGCGCATTTACTTTCTTTATACGCTTCCGCATTTACTCTGATTAATATGATATTTTCATTTGAGTCCCATATAGAGTCGTTTAATATAACTAATGACTGATATCCTGGTTTGTCACTTCTCAAACGGTAAAACTTCGTTAGCTGAAATTGGGGTTGTGACAAAATCTGTCTTTACACTTGTGAGTGTTCTTGATTTCAAGGCGTAAGACCGTAAAACCTTTTTAATCAAACTTTTTTTAATACCTGTACGTATTTATACAAGGCTTGGTCAATACTAGTAAGGTCGTACGTCTTTATACGAACTTATTATACAACCAAAGAATTGGTGAACTCATGTTGGGAATGGTACGTATTTATACATGGTCCCATTGTTACACCGCCTCCTAGTGAGCAAAGTATAATCACCTTTTTAATAATAATAATTAAGCATTTAAGTTCGATGTCCTAAACCAACGTGGAGATAGCATTCAAAGAGTTGAGGGTAATGTTGTCCCTAGCTAGGAATCATTACCATTTTATTATTAAAGATTATAATTCGTGAATCAAATATTGTGAGAATGATGCTCTAGCGGTGTACCGTTCATATGTTTGTAGTACTCATATGATCGCGTGTCAAAGGCTAATCAAAATCTTTATTAAAAACTACTCTTTAGCTACTTAGACTATAGATAAGGAAGTAGGGTTCTCGAATCCACAGGGAATTCGTGAAAAATGCTATTTAAACTAAAACGATTCAATGACTACTAAAGTTTAAAACTTTATTTATTAAAACACTCAGAACTATAAAAAAACAACTTAATTTGAGTTTAAAAAAACAATTGGAGACGAATGACCACTCCAGGTTTCTGATTCAGCAAAATAAACGCTCAGTTTTAATTTAGACTAGATAGGAGATCATATAGACATGATCTTGTTTAAATTGTTCGACCCAATTCAATGTTATAAAACCAAACACACACTCAAATTATTCCCGGTGCAAGAAAACCAAGAAACGATAACACAAGTGCAAGAATTAAATAACATTAACTTGTTCAAAAATCAAACAGACAATTTAATCCAAAAAACTTACACATGAGAGCATTTTAGTCTTTTTACCTATAAAGGACAATTTCCATAATTTAATTAGGTTTTACAAATTTAATAAATCATGTTATTTATTAAAATTTATTACAAATAATATTATATATATTATTGTAATAAAATTAAAAAGAGAATATAAGGCCAAATCACACTGATCATTTATCATTGTTCATCTCCTGTGCTAAAAACCCTAGAACAAACCCCAAATCAAATTATTAAACTTCTCTTATGTAAAATCAAAGCAATGACTGATGATGGATGCAAAGATTACTAAGGATGTTATTCAAACGAAGAACCATACATACTACTACCCAATTTTTGAACCCTCACTTGTTGAGTCTTCGCACCATCAACAATCGTACCCCCGAATCAAGTTAAGAAGTGTTGGTATCAATTGTATGCTACAATTCCTTCAAAAACGATCCCCCATGGATGTTAATCGAAGTCGTATCTTGGATAAAATCTTTGACACGAAGGACGGACATGAGTGGGATGTACCGAATGGAGGCGGTAGCGGCGTGGTTTTTCATAGCCGCCGTAATAGGTGAGCCCAGATCGTGATTTGTATGCCTGATTTATCGTAGATCGGGGGAAAGACGATTTGAGTTTTACAATCCCTCTTTTAGATTTTCAATCAATCCATCTTTTGATTTACCGTAGATCGGGGGATAGACGATTTGATTGTTCTTTCATGAAATTATTGGATTACGGTTTATAAAGTTTTGTTTTTTAGGGGGTGTGTGATGTGAATCCAACTCAGAATGTCATGAGAAATGAGGTTAGGGTTTATAAAGTTTGGGATAAATGAAGTGTGTGTTTGGGAAGTAGATTCATCTTCTAGCCATGTTCTGAAATGTGCGTAGGGGAGAATATGGTGGTGGTGTTGCCGGAGAGGAGAACGAGAACGACGAGACCTGGGTTGATGAGAATAACGGCCACGGTTGCAGGCGACATGGTGGTGGTGGGGCGCTATGGTGGTGGTGTTACTGACTTGGGGTTTGTTCTATGGTGGTGGTGGTGAGTGGTGGATCAGTTTAGGTCTTCTGGTAGAGTTTTATTTAACAACAATGATAATAATATATTATTTTTATTATTATTATAATAAGTATTGTACTTTAGGGTAAAAAAGACTAAAATGCCCTCATGTGCAGTGTACATAAGATGACTTAACTGAAAATTTTAACGTCCGTTAATGTAAAAGACAAGAATTAAAGTAAGTATTCAAATAAAGGACAATAAAGTAAAAGTTGAAACTTTAAAAAACGTATTCCATAACTTAATAAAACATAAAGAATAAAAAATATAATTTAGTATAAGAATAATAAGGATGATGATTGGCATATTCTTACGTATGATAAGCACTAAGTCATCATCGGCATATAGATATAGATTGTGTGTGAGAAAAAGAGATTTGTGTCAGAAAGTAAATATTTACCCATTATTTTTGTCTTATTGTTCTTCTTTTCAAACAAAATAAATCAAGTTTTTTTGCAAAACGAGTCAAAGATAATTTAGCACTTTATTTTTACCAAAACACGATGCTTTCTTATGATGTATAAATAATCCTAAACCCTTTTAAAAGTTTGATTAATGTTATTTATACTTTTAAAAAAGTAAGAATTTATTTATAAATATGATAAGGAAAAAGTTGATGATCCACCTATCTATCTGTGCCAAAGAAACACAATTCGTAGCCGTGATATATGTCACTTTGCTCTTTCATATCAAAGTAAAGGAATATAAAGGTTGTCCATCCTTGATGCCAACATGCTCACATTCTCATTATACAGTAGCGAAATTAGAATTTTTTAGTCGAATGGTTATTTTAATGTTCTCTTACCGACTACAATTAAAAGGTTCAACTCATTTTTTGTTTTAAAAAAACTCAATTTTTATATATAAAAATGGATAAATTCTGATGACGGACCCTCCCCTGATTCCGCCCATGTCAATATGTGTCTATTATTTAGATCGAGCGTATATTCTACACTAAATTTTGAGCATATTATCATGTTCTCTATAGATTTGTAAAATCCAAGAAGTGGTCTAAGAATTTAAACTTTTTTCGTGTGTTTGAAAATTGATAAAAACAAATATGGAGGTATTTATACCCTCTTGGAAGTAATAACCAAGTTTTCCTAGTTACATGGATGTCAAAAGTTATATATCTTAAATATAATACATCTTTTGTGTATTTGAAAATTGATTAAACTACTTGACAGATTGATTGATAAACCCGAACAAGATAAATATATTTATTTAAGTAAATGTACCAACCATAACACGTATACATGTAAAATCGTGTAACTCAAAGATAACATGTAACCCATTTATTTAAACAGCCCAATCGTAAGAGTAGAGAGGTTGTAAACCAATTGACAGATAATAAATGAACTGAATTAGAGATTTTAATCTAGTCACAAACGTGAGGCGGGGTGTAATAAATGTATTAGATGGGTCGTAAGAAGGTTGTTAGGCAGATCTTATATTCTATAAAACATAACAACTTAAGAGTTAACATGACCCCTTCATTGAAACGAGTTAGGCATGTTGGCCCGAACGGCGAACACGATTTGTTTGATAAATATGTTGGATATAACAACTCAAAACTAATTAATTTAATATGAGGTTCAAGTTGTATTTTAAATCATATAAAAAGTTATCATGCCTAAGGGTGAAGGGGTGGAGCTCGGGTTCATGTGGATTCAAGGCTACACCGGCGCAACTGGATCAGGTTGGGTATCAGGTTCGTTTGACGGGTTCACGAACCCGTGAGCTTTCAGGTGTGTTGCTTTGGATCGTTGGAGGTAGTAGGGGTTCACGGGTTCCACCCCTTGTGAGGGGGTAGCTTAGGTTAGTATAAGGTAAAAATGACGTGACGTGTTTAGATTGCCTAAATCTTTGGGTACTTAGGGTTTGAAGGGGTTCCACCCCTTTATCCTAATACAACACTCAAACCCGATAGAGTTCTGACTTTGCTAAGCTTTTGAATATCGGTTTTCTACCTTCTAATTGGAAAAATAAACTTCTATTTCTTAACAATATTTTGTGCATCCGTTAAAGTATAACATATTAAAAGTTATATATTCAAGATAAGAGTGATCATTTAGAAAATTTTCAACAAAACCAAAAATTCAAAAAAAAACACCAAATATCTTTACCATATCTGACTTTTGGAACCACCCATTCTAGCTAACACTATGATATGCGAAATATGTATTGGTATTCAACAAAGAATACATATCACGATATTCATACATTTAAAAATGATGAATTGTGTTTGAGAACAACGAGTGTTCTGCAATATTTATGATGAAAAGTTATGATCGATTAGCGATTAAAAGCCATCAGAAACTTATTCAAACCGAAAATGAATTAAAAGTTGGGCAGGAATCTTTTCTAAAAAGCCTGTGCGGGAAACTTATCTTCAGATTCATCGACGGATTACCAATAGATCATCCGTCGGAAATGCATTCCTACTGACGAATCATGAAAAGTCTGTGACAAAATCTTGTCTAAAATCTTATCTTCAATTATCAAAGTTGGTCTCTCAATCGCAAATCCTTCGGGCTGAGCTCTCTCTTTTTTTATTGAAAGTATAAACAAAATATTAAGTTTAGGGGTCTTTATGTCTTTATTAGAAAGTCATGTTTTAGAGTATTATGTAATTTATGTTGTAAGGGACTTTGTGTCAGAGCATTCTCATCAGCTTCTTTATCCCTATCTCTATAATTACACTAAAAATCACTATCTTTTCTCTCTTATTTTTAATTAAATAATACATTTTTATACCTTTATTATTACATTTTCTCTCTCCTTCATTCACAACCATTTTAAAAAAATTATTAAAAAATTTATATAGGTGAAAAGTGTTTTCCCCAAATATACAAAAAGTGTATACATCTCTCTCATCCACTCCCTAAAATATGCAGAACACACTCACACAAATATGCAGAAGCTGATGTGAATGCTCTCAGAACACAAATTTGGAAACTATAATTAGGGTTATATATCCCTCCCAAAAACCGTATGTGTGGGCCGATGTATGTTGTACAACTTCTGGATATTCAAGAAAGTTTATGAAGTTCCTTATGTGTTATTCATCCGTTTTGTTCTTGATTACCAACACGTGTAATGAAAGTGAACCAAGAACCCTCTCTTTTTTTGTTTTTTTTATAAGTGAACTGAAAGCACTACAACGGTAAAACCTTTTCTCGAAGACATATCTGTACCATATCCCCGCGACAAGTAGTCGGTGTAGGGAGGTTTGACCTATCCTAACGACTTGTCGTGTGTATAGGTGTTGTCAGAACAATTTATTTATATTGACCTATACTGATGACAAGTCATCGGAATAGTTTTTTGCCTAGTCAACTTTTAAGAAGACATACACCAATGACATATCGTCGGTATAGGTTTTTAACCAGCCAACTTTTAAGAAGACATGTACCGACAACATGTCGTCGGTATAGGCTGATTTATTTTTTATTATTATTTTTTGTGACAGCTGACAATTTCAGGTTAACTTCGTTAACGCAAACACCGTTATCTCAAGCACTCGTTTATGCAAACTCTGTTATCTCAGTTAGTCATTCATACATTACATTTAATTAGGATTAATTAAATGTGTCAATTAGTGCACAAACACTCACGCAGCGGTAACTCGTAGAATTACCGGATCACACACGAGTTTAACCCGGAACGTTGGTGAACTAATAAAAATAATTGCAAACAGTTATATTAATGTAGATTATGTAAATCTACATACTATGTGACTTTTATGTGAATTATGTGAACCTTCGTGAAAACGCACATGTTGTCGGAACTTAATCATGTTGGTTGTTTTTATAAATGTTAGAATTTTATAAAAATAATAGTTAAGGTTTTATAAAAAAACCTCTTCATATCCTTAACTTACTTCTAGTCTTTATGACACTAATTAATAATGAACCACCCCAAACACCCTCCCTTTGATCTTGATTCTCGAAATTGAACACGTATTTGATCTATCCTAGGCATTGCTAACACTCCTATGTAAGTTATTCTATCCAATTTCGTTACGTTTATGATCCCATGGTTTAGAATGAAACCCTAGTTCATCCAAACATGAAATGTTGTAAAAATGTTGGTGACTTGTTATTATTTGATGTTATTGTATCTATGTGATGATTATATTGTTTATGATGAAACCCTAAATGTGTATGATCCATAACGTGCCTAAAGATGAAACTTTTTGATTATGTGAATTTATAGAATTTCACGTTAGATGTAATTGATGATGTTTATGGTTGTAATCATGCTAGTTAGGTGTAAATGTTGTGATCCGTTGAATCTCATTAACAAAGCTAGAAATCGAAGGATTTCCTAAAGAGGAGGCTTTATTAAAAAGTTACAAATTGTGTATGAGTTTGATATGTACATAATGATGTGGGGTGATACTAGTAGGTTAATATGAATGTATTAAAACATGCTAAAGAGTTGTTTGTAGAAATTATGGAGATTGTTCATAGTTTACTAAAAGTGGAAACATTTAGATTTTGGAACTAGATTTCCTAGACTTGTATTACATGATTTAATGATCTATTATGCATTAGTATGATTACATAAACATATTAGAATCATGCAAATGTGTTATAGAAACCCCATGTTCATACATTACTAATAATAGTAACTTTGTTGATACAAATACATTGAATGTTCATAACTTTCCATGTTAGGAAGCTTGTGAATCATGTATGTATCGTGAAACATGAACTACTTGTATATTATGTGTGTTAGTATACTAAACAAACATTGAGTCGCTATACGAGTCACCAACGGATCGTCGGGTCAACTTGGTCAACAAAAGTCAAACTTAGGCAAACTAGTCAAACATGTTAATCTTTTCAAAACCAATAAACCATTCGGATTGTTTGGATACAACGGGTTTTATGAACCAACGCGAACACACTCTTATAGACTTATACATGATAGGTAGCCTTTAGCGGGCCACCAGTACAACACTTGTAATCTAGCATACGCTCTAAGGTGAGTTTCACAGCCCATTTTTTACTTGTTTTCATGTTGGGGGAGAAACATGTGTCACACCCCCAATTTCAACTAACGGAGTTTTACCGTTTAGGAAGTGACGAACCATGATCTCAGACATTAGTTACTTTGAACGACTCTACATGGGACTCAAAATGAAAATATCATTAGTTACTTTCTGTAATAGCGTGTTACGCTTAGCATTTAACATTGATAACATACGAATTAAAAATCCAAAAATCGTTTAGTCATGTTTTCTCCCCCAAGTTAAAACAGTAAAAGGGGCCGTGAAAACTCACCTGCTTTGCGTTGAAGGTAGTTTCACCCTAGAGGTAAGTTGGAACCACGAGTGTAAGTCTCAGACAACTTACGTATATCCTAAAATTATAAACACATATATTAGGGACAAGTTGAGATTTGTGACGATGACACGGAAGTTTGAACGTCCTAACATACTTACGATTTACGAGTAGACGAACGCGTCTACAGAAATATATATGTTTCTTAATATAATAATTAAGATCAAAGTGTTACGTGTCTAATGTTAATAACGAATATTATTAAGTGAATAAATAACTTTGTACGTTTGCCATTTAAAATGGTTAGGAAAATAATATAACTATATATATTATTTTTAAGTTCGTAGGTTTAACCAAATAACCATTTGTGTGTCAAAAATAATAAATATATTATTTTTAATCGGTATAATAAACGTGGCTAAATAATATAACAAATTATATTATTTATAATTTTTGAATCGTTTCATAAAGTTTATAAATGTGGCAAAAATAATATAAAAATATATATTATTTTTAATTGAGATCGTGGGTTTGAAAATAATATAAATATATTATTTTATTCAAAGTCACAGTTTGAAAACAATATAGACATATTATTTTAAAAGTGAGAACAATAATAGAAATGGGTTATAATTTGAAAACCGGGCCTATGGTTGTTTTCCGGGTATAAAACGCATTAATATAATATTATAATAATATAGGGTATTGTTTTTATATTAAAATAATAACTAAAAATATTTAAAACCCAAAACAGGGGGGAGACTCAAACCCGGGTCTCCTCCCTGTATGCACACTTGATTAACCAGTCCGCCCGCTAGGGTTATCGCGACATGATCCGAACCGAAATGCTTTTAATCAAGCATTACCGAGAGTCCCCCTCCCCAATCAAGCCGCGATCGATTCCCATCCCAACAACATCGAAATCGGCCACGATTCATCGAATTTACATAGGGGTTTTGTCATTCGAGTATAGGCGAGTCTGTGGGTTAGTTTAATTGCAAATCTACCAATTTTAAGATCGTTAAATTTTAAAAAGAAGGGCCGAACCCTAGCCCAAGAACACAAGATTAATTTGATCGAATTCGGTATTGATTTGTATTGAAATCTTAGGGCTTTTACTAAACGAGGGGTTGCGAACCTGCTCATGTAGTTTAATTTGGTTAATATAATGTCTAATAGCAAAAGCCCCAAATTAAATTTTGTAAGAACCCTAGGTTAGTGATTTCAAACAATTTGATGTTATAAGTTTGGATTAGCATAGGGCTTTTGATCTAGACATCTCGACGAGTCTGTAGACGTGTTCAATTTCAGTATTAATTACCGAATTGATACGGTTCGATTAAATCCGAAAGTATATGAACCCTAGAACCGGCTCCCGAAGAATTCGATAATGCAAGACCTGATAATGATAGGGCTTTCAATCTAGATAAAGAAACGAAACTATAGGTATAATTGATTACCAGATTGGATGTCGGATTGATAGGATTTGACTAAATGAATGTCGACGGCAACGACTTCGATCCTCGGCGACAATTGCAGCGGTTCCGGCAAAATTCCAGTATGCAACAGGTTCAAACGGGTGCGATTTAGGTTTGAGAGTGTTCAATTTCAGTGTATTCGATCGAATGATTGCGAATTGGTGAATAATACGAGTGAAGTCGACGGTTACAAATTGATTTCCCATTATCGGGATTAATTGTTCATAATTGCGGTGTTTAATGGTTCAGTGATGAACATTAACAACTTCATTATGCATATCCGATACAAATTCGATTCAATTTCGGTTATGGATTACGATTTTGAACCAAAGAGTCCACTATTTGACTTTAAAAAGTCAACAGGGACAATTTCACACCAATTTGACTTTGCCTGGTCAACAAATCGAGTTTTGGTTAATTGCAACTTTGATCCCTGCAGTTTGAGTTCAGATATTGACAGAATTTGACCCTGTGGTTAGATTTAACTAGGTTTAGTTAACGGGGTTAAGTTTTCTATTGGATTTTTAATGGAATTGTTAACGGCGTTATTATGAAAAGCTCGAGTTGTCACATCATCCCCAAGTTGAAAGAATTTTCGTCCCGAAAATTAATAAAATAAAAAAAAATTTTCGGGATATCACATCATCCCCAAGTTGAAAGAATTTTCATCCCGAAAACTAAATAGTACCTTAAGAATTTGACGCGGAGTGCTTGAACAGATTGGGATGTTTGAGCATCGTCTGATCCTCGTGATCCCACGTGAATTTCAGTCCGCGTTTTGAGTTCCAACGAACTCTGACAATAGGGATCTTACTGTGCTTTAATGTTTTAACTTCCCTATCTATAATTTCCACAGGTAATTCGATGAAACATAACTGTTCATCAACGTGTAGTTCCTCAAAAGGAACTGTGAGTGATTCGTCTGTCAAGCATTTCTTCAAATTTGAGACGTGAAAGACGTTGTGCACACCACTAAGTCTTTCAGGTAGGTCCAGTTGATACGCTACTGGTCCGATTCTTTTCATTATTTTGAATGGTCCAACATAACGAGGATTCAGCTTACCTCGTTTCCCAAAAGGAATGACACCTTTCCAAGGTGAGACTTTGAGTAAGACCATGTCATCTATTTGAAACTCCAAAGGTTTACGACGCTTTTCGGCGTAGCTCTTTTGACGATCACGAGCTGCTGCCATACGGTTTCTAATCTGAACGATCTTTTCGGAAGTTTCAAATACAAGTTCAGGACCTGTGAGTTGGCTATCCCCAACTTCGGTCCAACAAATGGGAGAATGGCATTTCCGTCCATAAAGTGCTTCAAATGGAGCTGCCTTGATGCTAGTATGATAACTGTTGTTGTAGGAGAACTCCACCAACGGTAGGTGAACTCCACCAACGGTAGGTGAGACTCCCAAGTGTTACCGAAATCAATCACACAAGATCGTAGCATGTCCTCCAGAGTTTGGATTGTACGTTCCGTTTGGCCATCAGTTTGAGGATGGTATGCTGTGCTCATATCTAGACGCGTGCCTAAGGCTTTATGTAACGACTGCCAGAAACGAGAAGTGAATCGTGCATCACGATCCGAAATAATAGAAATTGGCACCCCATGCCGAGAGACTATTTCTTTCAAGTAAGTACGAGTAAGTTTATCCATTTTGTCAGTCTCTTTGATTGCTAAGAAGTGAGCGGACTTTGTTAATCGGTCAACGATTACCATATGGTATCACATCCGGTAGGGGTTCGTGGTAATTTGGTGATGAAGTCCATGGATATTTGTTCTCATTTCCACATAGGAATTTCTGGTTGTTGTAGAAGACCGAATGGTTTTTGATATTCAACTTTGACCTTCGCGCAAGTCAGACACTTACTAACATAGGTGGCTATATCGGCCTTCATCTTCGGCCACCAATATAGTACCTTTAGATCATGGTACATTTTGTCGGAACCTGGATGAATAGAGTAACGAGATTTATGAGACTCATCCATAACTAGTTCCCTTAGGTTTCCGAATACTGGAACCCATATTCGCTCGGCAAAGTGGTGAATACGGTCAGATTTGACTTCAAGTTGTGCTTCCAGACCGCGCGTACTTTCCAACGGTAGATTTTCTTCTTTTAGGGCTTTGAGTTGGGCACTACGGATTTTGTCAGGTATTCTGGGGTGAATAGTAAGCTGTAATGCTCGAACTCGTTTGGGTTTTGTTTTTTTTCGACTCAGGGCGTCAGCTACAACGTTAGCCTTGCCCGGGTGATATCGGATCGCACAGTCATAATCGTTTAAGAGTTCGACCCAATGACGTTGTCGCATGTTCAATTCTTTCTGCTCGAAGATGTGTTGAAGACTCTTGTGATCGGTGTAGATGGTGCATTTGGTACCGTACAAGTAATGTCTCCATATCTTAAGCGCGAAGACTACGGCTCCCAACTCTAAGTCGTGAGTGGTGTAGTTTTTCTCGTGGATCTTTAGTTGCCGTGAAGCGTATGCGATCACCTTTTCGCGTTGCATTAAGACACAACCCAGACCTTGAATAGATGCATCACAATACACTACAAAATCATCGGTTCCTTCCGGAAGAGCTAGAATAGGTGCACTGCAAAGTTTTTGTTTGAAGTGTTGGAATGCTGACTCTTGGTTGTCGCCCCAATTATAGGCTTTACCCTTTTGAGTTAAAGCACTGAGGGGTTGAGCAATTTTGGAAAATCCTTCGATGAATCGACGGTAATATCCAGCCAATCCCAGAAATTGTCGCACCTCAGTCGGAGTCGTCGGTGCTGCCCAATTGTTGATGGCTTCTATTTTGGATGGGTCGACATGTATCCCTTTCTCGTTAACCACATGCCCTAGAAACTGAACTTCCCGGATCCAAAATTCACACATGGAAATCTTAGCATACAGTTGCTCTCGCTTAATTAATTCCAAAATTAGGCGTAGATGTTCCTCATGTTCTTCCTTGTTCTTGGAATAAATGAGGATGTCGTCGATGAAAACGATAACGAACTGGTCAAGGTAAGGCTTACACACACGGTTCATGAGGTCCATGAATACCGCAGGTGCGTTGGTTAACCCGAAAGGCATGACCATAAATTCGTAATGACCGTACCTTGTTCTGAATGCAGTTTTAGAGATATCCTCTTCTCGGACTCTTAACTGATGGTAGCCGGACCTAAGATCTATTTTGGAATAGAAACTTGATCCTTGGAGTTGATCAAATAGGTCATCTATGCGAGGTAAAGGGTAGCGGTTCTTGATTGTGACTTTATTCAGCTCCCGGTAGTCAATACACATACGGAAGGTTCCGTCCTTCTTCTTGACAAATACTACCGGAGCTCCTCATGGCGATGAACTAGGTCGAATAAAACCTTTATCCAACAAATCTTGAAATTGAGTGGAGAACTCTTGTAATTCACTGGGTGCCAATCTGTAAGGTGCCCGAGTAATCGGTGCTGCTCCGGGTGCTAAATTAATTTGGAATTCAACTTGACGGTGCGGTGGCAAACCGGGCAGATCCTCGGGAAACACATCCAAAAATTTACGCACGCGGGAATATCCTCAATTTTCTTCTCCTCGGAGGGCTGCTCAGCAACGAGAGCCAAAATAGCCGTATGCCCCTTTCGAAGGCATTTTTGTGCTTTCATGAAAGATATGATGCCCATGACTGCACCAACTCTTTTGCCTTGGACGGAAAGGGTTTCTCCATTCGGGAGAGGTATACAAACAATCTTCTCATGACAGATAATTTTGACTTGGTTTTTAGATAGCCAATCCATGCCGAAAATTATATCAAAACTACCAAGTATGACCGGCATAAGGTCGATATCAAATATATGTGTAGCTAGCTCAAGTTTACATCCCTTAAGAATGTGAGTTGCCTCTATTATTTGGCCTCAGCTATCTCTATTGTATACTTATCTTCTAATAGAGATGAAGTTCCTTTTATCATATTACTAAATTTCTTAGATATAAAACTTCTATCAGCACCGGTGTCAAAAAGGACAGAAGCAAACTAATTATTTACGAGGAACTTACCGGTGACCACATTATGGTCGTAACGAGTTCTCCAGATCCTAGTATGAAGGCTCGTCCCTTCGCACCATTTCCATTGGCACCACCATTACCATTGTTATTCTGGTTAGGGTTGTGATTTCCGTTACCCCCTTTCTTCAACTGAGGACAGTTCTTCCGAATATGCCCTTCCTTTCCGCACTCAAAGCAACCCCTTGTGGATCCCGGTTGTTGAAAAGGTTGTTTAGTTTGTAACTCACCCCTGCAGTCCTTAGCAGCATGACCTATTTTGCCGCACCTCTGGCAATGATTGCAGAACCCAAAGTAGTGGAAGTTACACTTGTAACACTTCGAACACTTCCCCGCGTAACCACCTTGGTTTTGACCAGAAGAGGTCGACTGATTGAAGTTCTTGGTAGGGTCAAACCTACGCTGTTGCTGCTGTGGTTGGTTAAACTGGGGTTGGTTAGGTTGGGGTCCTTTGGAGTGGGAGTTGGAGTGGTTGTGGGTGTTGGGATGGTGATCGAACTTGCGTTTGTGATTGTCGGTGGGTTTAGCAACTGAACCTCTCGAAGGTAGGGTTCCTTGTGTCACCGCTTGGTCGGTTAACTTATGCGCAAGTCGAATGGTTTGTTGGATAGTGGTAGGATTGGATGAAGTCACCATGCTTTGTATTTAAGGCACTAGACCTCCAATGTAAAGCTCAATTCTTTTGTAATCGGGAGTTACCATATGCGGGCACATAGTAGCCAGTTCATGGGAACGTGTGGTGTAGAGTTCAATTTCAGAATCCTGCATCTTTAAGTTCCAAAACTCTCCCTCTAACTTCTGGATCTCATCGCGAGGACAGTATTCCTCTTTCATCATTGCTTTGAATTCCTCCCACGGGAGTCAATTCGCTATGGCCAGACCCAACATTTGGACCTGGGCGTTCCACCATGTTAGTGTCGGGCCCTCCAAAGTTCCGGCAGCAAACTTCACCTGATTAGCCACGGGGCAGTTGCACATGGCAATTACCGATTCAACCTTCTCAAACCAGCGAAGTAGTCCAACGGCTCCTTCAGCTCCACTAAAGGCGTGGGGCTTGCAATCCATGAACGCCTTGAAAGTGCAGGCTGGTTGTTGGTTTTGCTGATTTTGCTGACCTAGATTTAGAGATACAATAGAATTGGAATTATAGAGTTTAGGGCGGGCTTCTTAAGATATGGTTTGACATCATTAGTCAACAGCTAAAGCAGTTACCTGCGCCATTCTGTGCTGCCAGAGCCTCCGCCACACTGTCATTTATCAGTGCTGCTAGCTCTGCTTCCGTCATGTTAATGGTACCACTACCACAGGCACGGCCTCCGCGTCCTCTCCCTGACATGATTCTTCACAATCACAAATGAAAACAATGAGAAATATATCGCATATTAAACATTATCCAGGTATGAGTAAGCAGATACAACATCTAATATTTTGAAAATTAAATAAATTATAAGGCTACAAAATAAATAACTCAAATATTAAACTTCTCATGCTTTTATTGGATGGGAACAACCTTACCCATATTGGTTTGAAAAAAGAAATAACATAGGCAAAAGCAAACATGAAAAGGAAGATAGAATAAGAAGATCATCAAGCATCTTCGTCATCGAAAGAAACATACGATTGTGCATCGTCTATCTCTACTGGTTCCTCCTCCACGGGCTCCTCCTCAAAGGGCTCTTCTTCAAAAGGTTCCTCCTCAAAAGGTTCCTCCTCGCCATCAGAATGTGGAATCTCTTCCGGAACTAAAGCGGCTTGTAGTTGGGCTTCTAAGTGGGTCACCCTCTCTTGAAGACCTTCAGCAGTGTGGTTTGCCACATGTAGCTGAGCTTCCAAAGTAGCCAATCTCTCCAGAACTACTTCCATGTCATCGTCCATAGTGTCCACCCTCGTCTCCAAGTGTGTCACACGATCCACTAAAAGATTATGGAACTGGTCAGTTACTGCTAGTTCAGTAGTTAGAAGCTCTATCCCTACTTTATTCTCCTCTATTTGAGGCTCTTTTTTCAAAATATTCGGTATCTCATCGGTAGCATCCTTTACAGTGCTTAATTCTCTAGACATATAAAACACAAAGGCTGCAAAAGCTTGTTTCATAGTACATGGCAAGCTAGGCAAAGTAGGTGTTGAGGAAGTAGAACCGAAGTAAGGTGATGGGACATTTCCCATTTCGATCCATCTTTGGATCATTTGTGGGTATGTGTTCCAGTTTCGAGCAGGATTCATTGTTTGCGCCCTGCTCGCTTCCCCTTGGTCCACTGAATAGTCACTGGAAGTAGTCCGGCGCCTTTTGGGCTCCGGACTCGCTAGGATAGGTGCCTTATGTCGTGGTGCCTTAGGTGATGAAGGTGGTGTTGACGACATGTTCCTGTAACAATACATATAAGTGCTAAATATTCAAATGACATGTAACTAATGTGTGAGGCTATAGTCTAATATGCAATCCTAGTTCTCTATAACCAATGGCTCTGATACCAATCTGTCACACCTCCAATTTCAAATAACGGAGTTTTACCGTTTGGGAAGTGACGAACCAGGATCTCAGACATTAGTTACTTTGAACGACTCTACATGGGACTCAAAATGAAAATACCCTTTAAATCAGAGTATCAATGCGGAAGTGTAAAGAAAGTAAATGCGCAAAATACACGCGCCCAAAACCAAAGTCCAAAAGTCCAAAAAAAGTCCAAGCGTCCAAACAAAAGCAAGTACAATAGAACAATTTAAATAAACATAAATAGTTATAATCAAAGCAGTTGAATCCCATGCATGCCCTAACGTGCACCTGTGTCTTAGCTTAGCGACCTGAGAAAACATGTAAAAATATGTCAACACGAGGTTGGTGATTCCAGTGGTTTCAATATAAGTAAATAAGCGTTTACCGGATTTATGTTCATTCAGTACGTATCTATAGGTAGCTAACCTATGTTCATGTTCAGCTCAAGCGCTCGCAACCGAAGCTGACTGTTTTTTTATTGCCTCTTGCCAGGTCTATCAACACTGGCGGTGTGAGTCGGCTAACATTTCACCCGTTCGATATCCAATCGAGTTAGCGCGAGTAACGCGGGTGGGAACCCAGTAGTACTACTAAATATTACCTCGCTAAGATCCATATTAACGGTCCGATATTAGTTGAGGACTTTCTGTGATAGCGTGTTACGCTTAGCATTTAACATTGATAACATACGAATTAAAAATCCAAAAATCGTTTAGTCATGTTTTCTCCCCCAAGTTAAAACAGTAAAAGGGGCTGTGAAAACTCACCTGCTTTGCGTTGAAGGTAGTTTCACCCTAGAGGTAAGTTGGAACCACGAGTGTAAGTCTCAAACGACTTACGTATATCCTAAAATTATAAACACATATATTAGAGACAAGTTGAGATTTGTGACGACGACACGGAAGTTTGAACGTCCTAACATACTTACGATTTACGAGTAGACGAACGCGTCTACAGAAATATATATGTTTCTTAATATAATAATTAAGATCAAAGCGTTACGTGTCTAATGTTAATAACGAATATTATTAAGTGAATAAATAACTTCGTATGTTTGCCATTTAAAATGGTTAGGAAAATAATATAACTATATATATTATTTTTAAGTTCGTAGGTTTAACCAAATAACCATTTGTGTGTCAAAAATAATAAATATATTATTTTTAATCGGTATAATAAACGTGGCTAAATAATATAACAAATTATATTATTTATAATTTTTGAATCGTTTCATAAAGTTTATAAATGTGGAAAAATAATATAAAAATATATATTATTTTTAATTGAGATCGTGGGTTTGAAAATAATATAAATATATTATTTTATTCGAAGTCACAGTTTGAAAACAATATAGACATATTATTTTAAAAGTGAGAACAATAATAGAAATGGGTTATAATTTGAAAACCGGGCCTATGGTTGTTTTCCGGGTATAAAACGCATTAATATAATATTATAATAATATAGGGTATTGTTTTTATATTAAAATAATAACTAAAAATAATTAAAACCCAAAACAAGGGGGGAGACTCGAACCCGGGTCTCCTCCCTGTATGCACACTTGATTAACCAGTCCACCCGCTAGGGTTATCGCGACATGATCCGAACCGAAATGCTTTTAATCAAGCATTACCGAGAGTCCCCCTCCCCAATCAAGCCGCGATCGATTCCCATCCCGACAACATCGAAATCGGCCACGATTCATCGAATTTACACAGGGGTTTTGTCATTCGAGTATAGGCGAGTCTGTGGGTTAGTTTAATTGCAAATCTACCAATTTTAAGATCGTTAAATTTTAAAAAGAAGGGCCGAACCCTAGCCCAAGAACACAAGATTAATTTGATCGAATTCGGTATTGATTTGTATTGAAATCTTAGGGCTTTTACTAAACGAGGGGTTGCGAACCTGCTCATGTAGTTTAATTTGGTTAATATAATGTCTAATATCGAAAGCCCCAAATTAAATTTTGTAAGAACCCTAGGTTAGTGATTTCAAACAATTTGATGTTATAAGTTTGGATTAGCATAGGGCTTTTGATCTAGACATCTCGACGAGTCTGTGGACGTGTTCAATTTCAGTATTAATTACCGAATTGATACGGTTCGATTAAATCCGAAAGTATATGAACCCTAGAACTGGTTCCCGAAGAATTCGATAATGCAAGCCCTGATAATGATAGGGCTTTCAATCTGGATAAAGAAACGAAACTATAGGTATAATTGATTACCAGATTGGATGTCGGATTGATAGGATTTGACTAAATGAATGCCGACGGCAACGACTTCGATCCTCAGCGACAATTGCAGCGGTTCCGGCAAAATTCCAGTGTGCAACAGGTTCAAACGGGTGCGATTTAGGTTTGAGAGTGTTCAATTTCAGTGTATTCGATCGAATGATTGCGAATTGGTGAATAATACGAGTGAAGTCGACGGTTACAAATTGATTTCCCATTATCGGGATTAATTGTTCGTAATTGCGGTGTTTAATGGTTCAATGATGAACATTAACAACTTCATTATGCATATTCGATACAAATTCGATTCAATTTCGGTTATGGATTACGATTTTGAACCAAAGAGTCCACTATTTGACTTTAAAAAGTCAACAGGGACAATTTCATTCCAATTTGACTTTGCCTGGTCAACAAATCGAGTTTTGAATAATTGCAACTTTGATCCCTTCAGTTTGAGTTCAGATATTGACAGAATTTGACCCTGTGGTTAGATTTAACTAGGTTTAGTTAACGAGGTTAAGTTTTCTATTGGATTTTTAATGGAATTGTTAACGGCGTTATTATGAAAAGCTCGAGTTGTCACATCATCCCCAAGTTGAAAGAATTTTCGTCCCGAAAATTAATAAAATAAAATAAAAATTTCGGGATATCACATCATCCCCAAGTTGAAAGAATTTTTATCCCGAAAACTAAATAGTACCTTAAGAATTTGACGCGGAGTGCTTGAACAGATTGGGATGTTTGCGCATCGTCTGATCCTCGCGCTCCCACGTGAATTTCAGTCCGCGTTTTGAGTTCCAACGAACTCTGACAATAGGGATCTTACTGTGCTTTAATGTTTTAACTTCCCTATCTATAATTTCCACAGGTTATTCGATGAAACATAACTGTTCATCAACGTGTAGTTCCTCAAAAGGAACTGTGAGTGATTCGTCTGTCAAGCATTTCTTCAAATTTGAGACGTGAAAGACGTTGTGCACACCACTAAGTCTTTCAGGTAGGTCCAGTTGATACGCTACTGGTTCGATTCTTTTCATTATTTTGAATGGTCCAACATAACGAGGATTCAGCTTACCTCGTTTCCCAAAACGAATGACACCTTTCCAAGGTGAGACTTTGAGTAAGACCATGTCATCTATTTGAAACTCCAAAGGTTTACGACGCTTTTCGGCGTAGCACTTTTGACGATCACGAGCTGCTGCCATACGGTTTATAATTTTAACGATCTTTTCGGAAGTTTCAAATACAAGTTCAGGACCTGTGAGTTGGCTATCCCCAACCTCGGTCCAACAAATGGGAGAATGGCATTTCCGTCCATAAAGTGCTTCAAATGGAGCTGCCTTGATGCTAGTATGATAACTGTTGTTGTAGGAGAACTCCACCAACGGTAGGTGAGACTCCCAAGTGTTACCGAAATCAATAACACAAGCTCGTAGCATGTCCTCCAGAGTTTGGATTGTACGTTCCGTTTGGCCATCAGTTTGAGGATGGTATGCTGCGCTCATATCTAGACGCGTGCCTAAGGCTTTATGTAACGACTGCCAGAAACGAGAAGTGAATCGTGCATCACGATCCGAAATAATAGAATTTGGCACCCCATGCCGAGAGACTATTTCTTTCAAGTAAGTACGAGTAAGTTTATCCATTTTGTCGGTCTCTTTGATTGCTAAGAAGTGAGCGGACTTTGTTAATCGGTCAACGATTACCATATGGTATCACATCCGGTAGGGGTTCGTGTTAATTTGGTGATGAAGTCCATGGATATTTGTTCTCATTTCCACATAGGAATTTCTGGTTGTTGTAGAAGACCGAATGGTTTTTGATATTCAACTTTGACCTTCGCGCAAGTCAGACACTTACTAACATAGGTGGCTATATCGGCCTTCATCTTCGGCCACCAATATAGTACCTTTAGATCATGGTACATTTTGTCGGAACCAGGATGAATAGAGTAACGAGATTTATGAGACTCATCCATAACTAGTTCCCTTAGGTTTTAGAATACTGGAACCCATATTCGCTCGGCAAAGTGGTGAATACCGTCAGATTTGACTTCAAGTTGTGCTTCCAGACCGCGCGTACTTTCCAACGGTAGATTTTCTTCTTTTAGGGCTTTGAGTTGAGCACTACGGATTTTGTCAGGTAATCCGGGGTGAATAGTAAGCTGTAATGCTCGAACTCGTTTGGGTTTTGTTTCTTTTCGACTCAGGGCGTCAGCTACAACGTTAGCCTTGCCCGGGTGATATCGGATCGCACAGTCATAATCGTTTAAGAGTTCGACCCAACGACGTTGTCGCATGTTCAATTCTTTCTGCTCGAAGATGTGTTGAAGACTCTTGTGATCGGTGTAGATGGTGCATTTGGTACCGTACAAGTAATGTCTCCATATCTTAAGCGCGAAGACTACGGCTCCCAACTCTAAGTCGTGAGTGGTGTAGTTTTTCTCGTGGATCTTTAGTTGCCGTGAAGCGTATGCGATCACCTTTTCGCGTTGCATTAAGAAACAACCCAGACCTTGAATAGATGCATCACAATACACTACAAAATCATCGGTTCCTTCCGGAAGAGCTAGAATAGGTGCACTGCAAAGTTTTTGTTTGAAGTGTTGGAATGCTGACTCTTGGTTGTCGCCCCAATTATAGGCTTTACCCTTTTGAGTTAAAGCACTGAGGGGTTGAGCAATTTTGGAAAATCCTTCGATGAATCGACGGTAATATCCAGCCAATCCCAGAAATTGTCGCACCTCAGTCGGAGTCGTCGGTGCTGCCCAATTGTTGATGGCTTCTATTTTGGATGGGTCGACATGTATCCCTTTCTCGTTAACCACATGCCCTAGAAACTGAACTTCCCGGATCCAAAATTAACACTTGGAAAACTTAGCATACAGTTGCTCTCGCTTAAGTAATTCCAAAATTAGGCGTAGATGTTCCTCATGTTCTTCCTTGTTCTTGGAATAAATGAGGATGTCGTCGATGAAAACGATAACGAACTGGTTAAGGTAAGGCTTACACACACGGTTCATGAGGTCCATGAATACCGCAGGTGCGTTGGTTAACCCGAAAGGCATGACCATAAATTCGTAATGACCGTACCTTGTTCTGAATGCAGTTTTAGAGATATCCTCTTCTCGGACTCTTAACTGATGGTAGACGGACCTAAGATCTATTTTGGAATAGAAACTTGATCCTTGGAGTTGATCAAAGAGGTCATCTATGCGAGGTAAAGGGTAGCGGTTCTTGATTGTGACTTTATTCAGCTCCCGGTAGTCAATACACATACGGAAGGTTCCGTCCTTCTTCTTGACAAATAGTACCGGAGCTCCCCATGGCGATGAACTAGGTCGAATGAAACCTTTATCCAACAAATCTTGCAATTGAGTGGAGAACTCTTGTAATTCACTGGGTGCCAATTTGTAAGGTGCCCGAGCAATCGGTGCTGCTCCGGGTGCTAAATTAATTTGGAATTCAACTTGACGGTGCGGTGGCAAACCGGGCAGATCCTCGGGAAACACTTCCAAAAATTCACGCACGCGGGAATATCCTCAATTTTCTTCTCCTCAGAGGGCTGCTCAGCAACGAGAGCCAAAATAGCCGTATGCCCCTTTCGAAGGCATTTTTGTGCTTTCATGAAAGATATGATGCCCATGACTGCACCAACTCTTTTGCCTTGGACGGAAAGGGTTTCTCCATTCGGGAGAGGTATACAAACAATCTTCTCACGACAGATAATTTCGACTTGGTTTTTAGATAGCCAATCCATGCCGAAAATTATATCAAAACTACCAAGTATGACCGGCATAAGGTCGATATCAAATATATGTGTAGCTAGCTCAAGTTTACATCCCTTAAGAATGTGAGTTGTCTCTATTATTTGGCCGTCAGCTATCTCTATTGTATACTTATCTTCTAATAGAGATGAAGTTCCTTTTATCATATTACTAAATTTCTTAGATATAAAACTTCTATCAGCACCGGTGTCAAAAAGGACAGAAGCAAACTAATTATTTATGAGGAACTTACCGGTGACCACATTATGGTCGTAACGCGCTTCTCCAGATCCTAGTACGAAGGCTCGTCCCTTCGCACCATTTCCATTGTCACCACCATTACCATTGTTATTCTGGTTAGGGTTGTGATTTCCGTTACCCCCTTTCTTCAACTGAGGACATTTCTTCCGAATATGCCCTTCCTTTCCGCACTCAAAGCAACCCCTTGTGGATCCCGGTTGTTGAAAAGGTTGTTTAGTTTGTAACTCACCTCTGCAGTCCTTAGCAGCATGACCTATTTTGCCGCACCTCTGGCAACGATTGCAGAACCCAAAGTGGTGGAAGTTACACTTCGGAGACTTCCCCGCGTAACCACCCTGGTTTTGACCAGAAGAGGTCGACTGATTGAAGTTCTTGGTAGGCTCAAACCTACGATGTTGCCTCTGTGGTTGGTTAAACTGAGGTTGGTTGGGTTGGGGTCCTTTGGAGTGGGAGTTGGAGTGGTTGTGGGTGTTGGGATGGTGATCGAACTTGCGTTTGTGATTGTCGATGGGTTTAGCAACTGAACCTCTCGGAGGTAGGGTTCCTTGTATCACCGCTTGGTCGGTTAACTTATGCGCAAGTCGAATGGTTTGTTGGATAGTGGTAGGATTGGATGAAGTCACCATGCTTTGTATTTGAGGCACTAGACCTCCAATGTAAAGCTCAATTCTTTTGTAATCGGGAGTTACCATATGCGGGCACATAGTAGCCAGTTCATGGGAACGTGTGGTGTAGAGTTCAATTTCAGAATCCTGCATCTTTAAGTTCCAAAGCTCTCCCTCTAACTTCTAGATCTCATCGCGAGGACAGTATTCCTCTTTCATCATTGCTTTGAATTCCTCCCATGGGAGTCCATTCGCTATGGCCAGACCCAACGTTTGGACCTGGGCGTTCCACCATGTTAATGTCGGGCCCTCCAAAGTTCCGGCAGCAAACTTCACCTGATTAGCCACGGGGCAGTTGCACATGGCAATTACCGATTCAACCTTCTCAAACCAGCGAAGTAGTCCAACGGCTCCTTCAGCTCCACTAAAGGCGTGGGGCTTGCAATCCATGAACGCCTTGAAAGTGCAGGCTGGTTGTTGGTTTTGCTGATTTTGCTGACCTGGATTTAGAGATACAATAGAATTGGAATTATAGAGTTTAGGGCGGGCTTCTTAAGATATGGTTTGACATCATTAGTCAATAGCTAAAGCAGTTACCTGCGGCATTCTGTGCTGCCAGAGCCTCCGCCACACTATCATTTATCAGTGCTGCTAGCTCTGCTTCCGTCATGTTAATGGTACCACTACCACCGGCACGGCCTCCGCATCCTCTCCCTGACATGATTCTTCACAGTCACAAATGAAAACAATGAGAAATATATCGCATATTAAACATTAACCAGGTATGAGTAAGCAGATACAACATCTAATATTTTGAAAATTAAATAAATTATAAGGCTACAAAATAAATAACTCAAATATTAAACTTCTCATGGTTTTATTGGATGGGAACATCCTTACCCATCTAGGTTTGAAAAGAGAAATAACATAGGCAAAAGCAAACATGAAAAGGAAGATAGAATAGGAAGATCATCAAGCATCTTCGTCATCGAAAGAAACATACGATTGTGCATCGTCTATCTCTACTGGTTCCTCCTCCACGGGCTCCTCCTCAAAGGGCTCTTCTTCAAAAGGTTCCTCCTCAAAAGGTTCCTCCTCAAAAGGTTTCTCCTCGCCATCAGAATGTGGAATCTCTTCCGGAACTAAAGCGGCTTGTAGTTGGGTTTCCAAGTGGGTCACCCTCTCTTGAAGACCTTCAGCAGTATGGTTTGCCACATGTAGTTGAGCTTCCATAGTAGCCAATCTCTCCAGAACTCCTTCCATGTCATCGTCCATAGTGTCCACCCTCATCTCCAAGTGTGTCACACGATCCACTAAAAGATTATGGAACTGGTCAGTTACTGCTAGTTCAGTAGTTAGAAGCTCTATCCCTACTTTATTCTCCTCTATTTGAGGCTCTTTCTTCAAAATATTTGGTATCTCATCGGTAGCATCCTTTACAATGCTTAATTCTCTAGACATATAAAACACAAAGGCTGCAAAAGCTTGTTCCATAGTACATGGCAAACTAGGCAAAGTAGGTGTTGAGGAAGTAGAACCGAAGTAAGGTGATGGGACATTTCCCATTTCGATCCATCTTTGGATCATTTGTGGGTATGCGTTCCAGTTTCGAGCAGGATTCATTGTTTGCGCCATGCTCGCTTCCCCTTGGTCCACTGAATAGTCACTGGAAGTAGTCCGGCGCCTTTTGGGCTCCGGACTCGCTAGGATAGGTGCCTTATGTCGTGGTGCCTTAGGTGATGAAGGTGGTGTTGACGACATGTTCCTGTAACAATACATATAAGTGCCAAATATTCAAATGACATGTAACTAATGTGTGAGGCTATAGTCTAATATGCAATCCTAGTTCTCTATAACCAATGGCTCTGATACCAATCTGTCACACCCCCAATTTCAAATAACGGAGTTTTACCGTTTGGGAAGTGACGAACCAGGATCTCAGACATTAGTTACTTTGAACGACTCTACATGGGACTCAAAATGAAAATACCCTTTAAATCAGAGTATCAATGCGGAAGTGTAAAGAAAGTAAATGCGCAAAATACACGCGCCCAAAACCAAAGTCCAAAAGTCCAAAAAAAGTCCAAGCGTCCAAACAAAAGCAAGTACAATAGAACAATTTAAATAAACATAAATAGTTATAATCAAAGCAGTTGAATCCCATGCATGCCCTAACGTGCACCTGTGTCTTAGCTTAGCGACCTGAGAAAACATGTAAAAATATGTCAACACGAGGTTGGTGATTCCAGTGGTTTCAATATAAGTAAATAAGCGTTTACCGGATTTATGTTCATTCAGTACGTATCTATAGGTAGCTAACCTATGTTCATGTTCAGCTCAAGCGCTCGCAACCGAAGCTGACTGTTTTTTTATTGCCTCCTGCCAGGTCTATCAACACTGGCGGTGTGAGTAGGCTAACATTTCACCCGTTCGATATCCAATCGAGTTAGCGCGAGTAACGCGGGTGGGAACCCAGTAGTACTACTAAATATTACCTAGCTAAGATCCATATTAACGGTCCGATATTAGTTGAGGACTTTCTATAATAGCGTGTTACGCTTAGCATTTAACATTGATAACATACGAATTAAAAATCCAAAAATCGTTTAGTCATGTTTTCTCCCCCAAGTTAAAACAGTGAAAGGGGCCGTGAAAACTCACCTACTTTGCGTTGAAGGTAGTTTCACCCTAGAGGTAAGTTGGAACCACGAGTGTAAGTCTCAGACAACTTACGTATATCCTAAAATTATAAACACATATATTAGGGACAAGTTGAGATTTGTGACGATGACACGGAAGTTTGAACGTCCTAACATACTTACGATTTACGAGTAGACGAACGCGTCTACAGAAATATATATGTTTCTTAATATAATAATTAAGATCAAAGCGTTACGTGTCTAATGTTAATAACGAATATTATTAAGTGAATAAATAACTTCGTACGTTTGCCATTTAAAATGGTTAGGAAAATAATATAACTATATATATTATTTTTAAGTTCGTAGGTTTAACCAAATAACCATTTGTGTGTCAAAAATAATAAATATATTATTTTTAATCGGTATAATAAACGTGGCTAAATAATATAACAAATTATATTATTTATAATTTTTGAATCGTTTCATAAAGTTTATAAATGTGGCAAAAATAATATAAAAATATATATTATTTTTAATTGAGATCGTGGGTTTGAAAATAATATAAATATATTATTTTATTCGAAGTCACAGTTTGAAAACAATATAGACATATTATTTTAAAAGTGAGAACAATAATAGAAATGGGTTATAATTTGAAAACCGGGCCTATGGTTGTTTTCCGGGTATAAAACGCATTAATATAATATTATAATAATATAGGGTATTGTTTTTATATTAAAATAATAACTAAAAATAATTAAAACCCAAAACAAGGGGGGAGACTCGAACCCGGGTCTCCTCCCTGTATGCACACTTGATTAACCAGTCCACCCGCTAGGGTTATCGCGACATGATCCGAACCGAAATGCTTTTAATCAAGCATTACCGAGAGTCCCCCTCCCCAATCAAGCCGCGATCGATTCCCATCCTGACAACATCGAAATCGGCCACGATTCATCGAATTTACACAGGGGTTTTGTCATTCGAGTATAGGCGAGTCTGTGGGTTAGTTTAATTGCAAATCTACCAATTTTAAGATCGTTAAATTTTAAAAAGAAGGGCCGAACCCTAGCCCAAGAACACAAGATTAATTTGATCGAATTCGGTATTGATTTGTATTGAAATCTTAGGGCTTTTACTAAACGAGGGGTTGCGAACCTGCTCATGTAGTTTAATTTGGTTAATATAATGTCTAATATCGAAAGCCCCAAATTAAATTTTGTAAGAACCCTTGGTTAGTGATTTCAAACAATTTGATGTTATAAGTTTGGATTAGCATAGGGCTTTTGATCTAGACATCTCGACGAGTCTGTGGACGTGTTCAATTTCAGTATTAATTACCGAATTGATACGGTTCGATTAAATCCGAAAGTATATGAACCCTAGAACTGGTTCCCGAAGAATTCGATAATGCAAGCCCTGATAATGATAGGGCTTTCAATCTGGATAAAGAAACGAAACTATAGGTATAATTGATTACCAGATTGGATGTCGGATTGATAGGATTTAACTAAATGAATGCCGACGGCAACGACTTCGATCCTCAGCGACAATTGCAGCGGTTCCGGCAAAATTCCAGTGTGCAACAGGTTCAAACGGGTGCGATTTAGGTTTGAGAGTGTTCAATTTCAGTGTATTCGATCGAATGATTGCGAATTGGTGAATAATACGAGTGAAGTCGACGGTTACAAATTGATTTCCCATTATCGGGATTAATTGTTCGTAATTGCGGTGTTTAATGGTTCAATGATGAACATTAACAACTTCATTATGCATATCCGATACAAATTCGATTCAATTTCGGTTATGGATTACGATTTTGAACCAAAGAGTCCACTATTTGACTTTAAAAAGTCAACAGGGACAATTTCACTCCAATTTGACTTTGCCTGGTCAACAAATCGAGTTTTGGTTAATTACAACTTTGATCCCTGGAGTTTGAGTTCAGATATTGACAGAATTTAACCCCGTGGTTAGATTTAACTGGGTTTAGTTAACGGGGTTAAGTTTTCTATTGGATTTTTAACGGAATTGTTAACGGCGTTATTATGAAAAGACCGATTTGTCACAACATGCACATAAACAAACACGAATCACATATTATTTCATTATCACTTGTTTACTTAAGCGCAAACATAACATACTAAGTCTTTACATTCTCAAACCGTTAGTATAAGGTGTATAGCGATGAAATTTGAGTAGTATTACTGGGTTTGACAAACCCCACCCGGGCTAGTCACGCTAGCTCGATTGGAGGTCGAACGGGTGTAAATTGTCCTAAAGATTTGACCATTGTTGATGTTAGCAATGGTGGAAGGCATTCAAACACAAACAGTCAGCTTCGGTTGCGAACGCTTAGAGTAACTTGTACATTGTCTTGCTAACAATAGGTGTGACTTATGTATGTGGATCTTGCTAACGCTTAAATAGTTTATTTACTTACAAACCTGTGACTCACCAACCTTGTGTTGACACTTTAAACATGTTTTCTCAGGTCACTACGGTACACATCAGGACTAGGATGCATCATGGAGTCGCATTTGTTTTATTATTAAACGGATAATGTTTTATTATACATTAGTACAATAATTGGCGCTTTGTTTGCACGTAATTACTTTTGGGTTTATATTAATGTACGCTTCCGCAACTTAAACTATTAAACCGCGTTTTACTCATGTTGAATGTACAAACTCAGTATTTTTAAATTCATATAGTGGTCATTCAACATGACCGATGTCTACGATCCTGGTTTGTCACGTGTTTCGTGGTAGAACCCCGTGGGTGGAATTTGAGGGTGTGACATTTTTTTTAAAATTCCCCCCATGAAACAATAAAAACTAAAAAAAGGATTTAACATATACCACAATAAGTCTTCGGTATAGGTTTTCATTTGGGCGCCCAAATTTCCTTCCATCTGCCCAACTCTATATCGACGACATGCCGTCGGTACAGTTTCACCAGGTCAGTTTTTGGGGAAACCTATCCCGACGATATGTCGTCGGTATAGGTCGTCTGGATAGGCGTCGACGGGATAGGGTCAAATCCTTGTAGGGAAGGTTTAATTTGAACTTTCTGATTATCTACATGTAAAAGTTAAAAACTGTTATGATATCGAGAGTGAACGATAAAACAAGTGAGAAAGATAAAAGAGAGAATTATTGGGGGTAAAAATGAATGATTTGATTAAAAACTCAATAATTATTACAAAGAGACTATTTATATACAAGGAAAGAAACTAACAAAGCTAACCGGGCGAACCTACTAAGTTCGCCCCTATTAAAACAAGTGAACTAGATAAGTTCGCTAACACCCCCCCCCCCTCAAGTTGGAGATGTATACAACCCCAACATGGAAATGCTATTTGAATACGGTTGACCAGCCAGACTCTTAGTAAATAAATCTGCAAGTTGATCAGAAGTCCGCGTAGGAGAAAGCCGAATCAAACCGGCTTGAAGCTTCTTACAGGCAAAATGACAATCCAACTCGATATGCTTAGTTCGCTCATGAAAAACAGGATTCTTAGCGATGTGAATTGCCGCCTGACTATCACACTTGAGAGAACGGACGTGAGTGAACGCTAAAACAAGCGAGAATGATAAACGATAGAATGAAAATGAGAGAATGATTGGGGGTAAAAATGAATGATTTGATTGATAACTCAATAATGATTACAAAGAGACTATTTATATACAAGAAAAGAAACTAACAAAGCTAACTGACGAACCTACTAAGTTCGCCCCTATTAAAACAAGTGAACTAGATAAGTTCGCTAACAAAAACCACGACTGTTCTATCCTAAAAATTCCTAATTGCTTTTAATATCTTGTATTTGCGCTACATTAAAAAGAAAACATAAATACATATAATAGAGTTAATGGTAATTCATCTATACTACATAATAAACAAGTAAATCATAAGGATACTTATCATAATTCTAGACCTCCTTATTCTCATTTTCCCACCTATCTCTCTTATTAATAATCAATCCACTATTTTAGGCAACAAAATTAATTATTTGTTTCAATTTTTATGTACACATTTTTTAATTTAAAATTGTGTTTATCATCATTTTATTTGTTTAATCATATTTTTATGAATTCTACAAAATGAAAACAATTTTATAGTCAACTAGGATTCAAATAAAAAAACTTTTAATCACATATTTACATATTCACATTGTTTCATTTTGACGGGTGTATATGTTAATAGATTATATTATATTTTATTCAACCCGTGTAATACACGGGTTTATTCAACTCGTGTATTACACGGGTTTTAACAATATAAATTTTTTATTAGTAAGTATATAACATTATATTTATTTAACACGTGTAATACACGGGATTCTAACCTAGTTATGTTATATATAATTAAAGCTGATGGAAACATGCGTACAAATCTAACTGACAGTATCTGAAATCATAGGTACAAATCTTTGTTTTTCTGCTTGCCTATTGTGAAAGAAGGTAAGCCCATAGGATGAAAATCATGGGTATGAGTAGGATAGCATTGTTTCATAATGCTTGAGCCATTATGCACCCAGCCCCTTTCTCTGCCTATCTTTTGGCAATGGTTTTCGGATGTCACATGTGTCTCTCTTGGTACATATTCTACAAACAGAAGAATAAAGGACTTTTGTAGTCAATTCAGATATCTATCTTTCATTATCAATGTATCTGATTCAAAATAAACTTGTTCATATGCAAGGCAGCTGCATGTTGATGTGATAATAGATAAAGATACGCCCGAACACATGGGCACATGGACATATGAACAAAGAGTCTCTTCATATCGGTTCTATGCCCTTTAAAGCCAAACAGTTTATGGTATCTTCATCAGCTGTCATTTTTTGGAACCATGAAAAAGGAGTTTTTTTTTATAAACTAGAAAATTTGTACCGCGCTCCGCGGCGGGAAGTTGACCTCATTCGATTTAGGCGGTGTCATTAACGAGGCTAAGAACAAAAAGAAACGTGGTTAAATAAAGTTTGCCCAGCTTTCCGCGGCGGGAGACGGACTTTAAACTGTTGAAGCGGTGACATTAACGTGGCTAAGCACAAAAAAAATCATAGTTAAATACATAAAAGAAACGTATGAAATTACGGTGACTCTGTTGTAGATATCGAAACATATATAAAAGACAGTTTTATAACTATACCGATGTTTTTCAGTCGGTATCATTCTCATTCTTCATGGTGTTAGCGCGTCACCGTCAGTCGATATAACCCACAATACCTAAAATATACACTATTTTGAATACGACTATGTTTAAAAATTAATTATAACGGGACGTCAAAAAATAATAAACAAATGCCAAAGTTATTAAGGAAAAATAAGATTATATATACTATAGGGGGTAAATTTGAAACTTTAGAAATTTGAAGGTGACTTTTGTCATTTCATCAAACTTGAGGAGGAAGAATGGTCGATGACATTTGCCACCGACACTTCTAAATGAGTTGGTATATATTTAATGGATACCCACCTATTAGATGCATCACAAAGGGTACAGGGAGGGAGGGATTCGAACCCCGACACCGTGGTTAGTAGCCACGTCACCCTTGGTAGATAATACCTCTTGACCAAAATCCTCCATGTGCACTAGCTTTGTCAAATGGGAAGTACTTGCTGAGAGATCGCCCTCGTGACTGGTGAATAATCTATTGAATTATTAAACTAAATAATAGTATGGGTCCTTTATGTCATTCTTAGAAAGTAAAGTTAGAGTCGGTTATGTATTTGTAATTACTCAATGTGTCACTATGTAAAGCTAGGACATAAGAAACTGTAATTTAGATTAGGGTTGTGTCGATTAAAGGGATCGACGCATCGGTACGTATGTGTGTATATGGCGTCGATCAAAACCAATGAAGAGTGTCGATTGTATCAAAAATCCTCTGCAATGTAATTCAAGTATATATCTTGTTCTTTGATTCCAGTAATTGGTATTAGAGTCAGGTTACAAACCTGGGAGTAAAAAGAAATCAATTGAATACGCTGATGTAGTGTTTAATAACCCCAGTTTATGTGTCTTATTGTATTCGTTTTAGTTGTTTTAGTTTGTTTCTTTGTTTGGTTTTATGCGTGTTTTTGGTTGTGTGTGCCTCCCAGGTTTTATGTGCTAAATGAGCGGGAAACGGAAGCGAAGCAGTTGGACACGAAGCATGGGGGATTAGAAGTCAAAATTATGGAAATTCGGGTACGCGAAAACCTGAGGAGTATTGTTCGCGGTACGTGAAGAAGCAAAGAGGCGCCCCGACTATTCTTTCCTTCGAGGTACGCGAAGGATTTGCCAAAAGCTTTTACGGGAAATTAACCTAAATTATGTTTTCACCATTCTCAGTCCCCATTAGCATTCTATCTCCGATTCCATCCATTCCAGAGCTCCAAGGAGGCGATTTCCATTGTTCATGGGTCGATTGTTCATAGAGTTTGATGTTTGTAACTCCCATTACATTAGTTTTGATTAGTGTGATGAGTATGAGTAGCTAAATCACCCGTGGTCTTCTCCAGGTGTAGGGTTTTGTATTTTGTTATTTTCTGGAATAATTAGTCTTGGTTTGTAATCTTGATTGGCATCTTAAGCCATATAGTTACATTTATTGATTGAATGCTTTAAACTGTTTTGATTGATTTCAAATTATTGTTCAAGTCTCATCAGTCTCAGGTTTCTTTACATAAGAGATATTGTGGGGATTGGATGATAGTTGGTTAATCTAAATTGATTATGCAAGAATAGGTTTTCTTTACAACTCGTTCTTCCATTATCACTGAATTCTATTGAACCATATGCAGTTATGTCTATGTGATTGTTTGCTAAGTAGACTAGGAATAACTTGTGTTTGCAAACCTGAACCCCGGGGAGGATTACCTTTCTCATTATTGTTTAAACCCAATCCAAATCAGTATTTACCATTTTCTGCCTTTCAATATTTGTAACAAAGTGACACTTTCCACAAACTCCTCATGGATACGATACTCTACTTACCCTTACTAGTTAAGGTGTTTAAGAATTATTTTTGACTGACCAAACAACATCAATCATACGCGATTAAGGAGGAGAAATCCATCATTAAAACACAATCGATACAAGAATCCGAAGCCAGAAGGGGAGTTTGCAAAAAAGGAAGAATCGCGTCCTAAAACCTGTGTGGCAATCAAGACTTGTGTGGCGTCCAAGAACTGTAGCAAACAAAACATGGGTGTCATCAAGACCTAAGTGATAATCAAGACATTTGAGGCATCAAGACTTGTGTAGCAATCAAGACCTGTGTGGCATCAAGTCTTGTGTGGCAACCAAGACCTGTGTAGCAAGAAAAAAACTTGTGTGGAACAAGCAAGACGCAAGCAAGGAAACACGTGTGATACGATCAAACCTGTGCGGGACAGTCAAAGTAAGCAAGAAAACATATGTGGTACATTCGAAAGAAAGAAGCAAGAACAATCAAGACTTGTGTGGTACGGGTCGAGGAATCAGAGACAAAGACCAATTCATGTGCAGTCATGGTTGTAAAACAAGGTCTCTGAGGCTGAGTACTCCCCGAGTAATCGCTACAAGGTAGGTTGTCGAGGCCCGAGTACTCTAGGCCTAGACCAAGTACTCCCCGAGTCCGCCTAGGCCGAGTACTTCCCGGGTACTCCCGACTCCGATTAGGGAGTGCCTAGCAACTTTTGCGACCATGTGTGTAGTAATGTGGTACAACGGTTACTTTGCATACAAATACATAAAAAGGAAATTTCAAGGCGAAAGAGAATGATCAATAGGCTCTTCTCGTGTGGGATGAAGAACCAACGTTGTTGTAAAGACAAGTCAAAGTTGAAGACCTTATTTAAACTATATGTAATAGGGGGTATTGAAATATTAAACTAAATAATAGTTTGGGTCGTTTATGTCATTCATAGAAAGTATGTTTAGGGTCGTTTATGTATTGTAATTAGTTAAAGGGTCATTATGTAAAGTCGGGAAGTAAGAAATCGTAATTCAGATTATGATTGTGTAGATTAAAGGGATCGACACATCTGTACGTATGTGTATATATATGGTGTCGATCAAAACCAATGAAAAGTGTCGATTGTATCAAAAATTCTATATAATGTAATTCAAGTGTATATCTTGTTCTTTGATTCCAACAAAATCAAGGGAGAAACCACCCCTTTGAATGGTGATCTCTCAAGGGATGTCTTGAGTAATCACAAAAAATTGAAGAGATTGACATTCAGATGGGTGATTTCTCTCTTGATTTAGAGAGATCTCTAATTAAGTTGTACTTCCTACCTAACAAAGATATTGCACGAGAACTAAAGCCAAGAGGTCGCCCCTAACCAAGCGTGATGGTCCCCTTATGAAACATGACCAGAAAATACCCCCTCTAATGCATCTAATGGGTAGAGGGGGTGTAAATGAGCCAAGCAGAGCCCAAGACCGACTAGGCTTGAGTTTGGCTCGTTTAACTTACTGTGAGCTCAAGCTCGAGCTCGGCTCGATTCGAGCTTTATTTCTAAATCTCGGGCTCGACTCGTTGATAGTTTTTCAAGATCGAGATTGGCTCGGACTCGGCTCGTTTATTAATTGATTTATATATTTATAATTATTATTATATATTTTTTTATAATTTATATATATATAACATAATATATATATATATATATAGTTATTTTTATCATAATTTTATATATACTAATTATTATTTTATAAATATATGTTTAATATATTAGTTCAAAATTATATAAATAATAGGCTCGCGAGCTGGCTCGAGCTCGACAACTGAAGCTCGGCCCGGGCTCGTTTATTAAAAAAACTTATTTTTAGGTTCGGGCTCGAGCTCGTTTAAGATTGGTTCGATTCGAGTTTTTAACGAGCCGGTCTTGATTATCTATGGCTCCAACAAAATCTAGAAAAAAATATTCGTCGTGGCTTAAATACAGATGGATTTGACGATCCTACAAAATTAGACCAATAAATGCCCTAATTTCAACGACACAGCAGAGTTCTAGTGGCAACACGAGTATATTTTGCTATATTACAAAAAATGATTTTTATTTAACCGGTGGAAATTAATGTCGGTGAAGCACTTAAACCGATCAAATGTCCAAAAAGATTTTATTTTTGTTTCTCTTAATTACCACTCAAGGGACCTGCCCAAATGACCCTTTCGTTTTGGATCAATAAAATTGGCATTTACCTCTTTTTGAAAAAATGATCAAGGAATCCAATCCTTAGTACGGGAATGACATGCAACACATCTTCTTTTGTTTTTCTAGTGTTGCATAATCTATCACATTGCTACAAACATTCTTCAGTCACTTAAAAGTTTATCTCCTATCCGTCTTTGTAATATTCGGGGTATAATTAAATGCATGGATTCCAGCCAAAATATATTGCCAGATAAATGCCCTCTAGGCTCTATCCTTACACAGTGCGTTTAGCTTGGGTAAAAGTTCAAACAACGAGTCGTTTGTGACCATGTAATATTGCCGCCGTAGGCTTCCACGTACAGATCTTGAAAAGGGGTGGTTAAGTGATCAAATGGCATATGATTCTCAAAGCATAAAACATATATTTAGGATAATAACATATTCATCTATGGGGAACCCATTTCATATAGGTGGAAAATTCCATGCTTTTCTTTATCGAGATGGATTAGGAACCCGTCGTTTCGATTTCCTTTAAGAACTTAACGACTCATCCAAGGTATATTCTTCTTATTAGTACTCTAAAATATTCTTAAACTAGGCCATGAAACCCACTAAGCATGACACCATCGAATTATAGCAAGTATATGCCCATTTTTGCATCTATTATCCCTTACACATGGTGGATATATATGTGCTTACATAAGGTTTAGATTCTTTAAAGGATATTTAGAAGGATATCAACATGTGTGAACGAATCAATACTTTTGTCTCTCTAGATTAGTTCGATACTCTTAATAATGTGTTATTCATTTATTTTATTTTACTGTTTATTTCACTATTATTTTGTGAAGTAGAACAGAGTACCACCCACTAGCTAGACCACTATGAGAACCACATTCCTCTAATATATGGAAGGGAACCAATAGTTCTAAATTGCATAGTATGGGGGTTTGAGTAATACTTTGTTCTTTTTAATAAAGATTCAGGGACGGCTCAACATATTCTGAGACATATAGCGAACATCAAAATTGTGGCTTTTTGTGAAAGTTTTCTAAATATATAAAAATTACTAAAATATAATTTTAAGAAGCGTGAAAACATATAATGTTAACACAAAATTTGACAAGTTATTATTTTTCTCTAAAAAACAAAAAAGGTTACTTTAGTTGCTTGCGATGTCGAGCCACCCGTAAAAGTTCCAATTTCCAAATTTATATGTAAAATTTGTTTACACTGTGTTTGAGTTCCTAAGTTTATAAATAAAACATAAAAATCAACTTTCACTCTTCAGCTTGTCAGTAATAATAATTTAACTCATAGATTGTATGAATAAAAAACTGAGCTTGTAAAATATTGCATAGCTTTTTTGGCAAATTTTACTACTTATTATTTTTCGAGTGTACAGTATGGTAAGAATAAGAAAATAGGTAGAATTTGACATGTATTAGTTAAAAGTTTTCATGAAGATGTCGTTAAAATACTACTACTATTTGCTTACATATCGTTAAGTGTGACTAATTAGAGTACCAAATCAATTTCCAGAGTTCTAGTTAATAATATTTGTAGTTATGGTTTTGTATAAAACACTTGAAAAGGTGTATATTGTAACACCATAAAACCTAAATATTATTAAACTATAAGTGATTATTCATAACATGTGTAATATATTCTATTGAGTAGTGTTACTAAAAAGATCTAGGTAACTAGTATACGTAATGATGCGTCGGTTCAATCATTTGGTGTGGTTGCTCTCCTTGAGGTAGTATGCTCATGCAAACACAATTAAACTCGTCATAATGTGGGGAAAGTTCTCCATATGACCATACTGTACTCTCGTATGAGAATCTGAATTATAGAGAGAAGTAAATTCAAATGCAAGGTTAGGTGTAATTTAGGTGTAAAAATTTGTTAAAAAAATAACCAAAATAAAGTGTAGTAAATGTGATTCATGAGAATTGAATGCCTTCTCATAGAGAGGTGCATTTATAGGGAAAGTCTATATGAATGTCACAGAGTCCGACAAATTACCTAACAGTTTCACGTATTGACCGTATGTATAGACCTATTGTGAGGACATAGTGTCCTCGGCATGGGGCAGGTTATAGCGAGAACATGTCCTCACTATAGACTAAATCTTAAATTAGGGCTTTTGAGGGTGTCTCGAGTACATGTTGTCGAAACAACCTAGGGCAGGATGGTGAAAAGTGCGTGCTAAAACTTGAATGTTGTCTCGCAGACTTGTCGTCTAAATAGGTCGTATTTTTTTTAATTTTCTTTTCGTCCTTAATGAATTAAATACCCAACAACGTCGTCTACAAGGACCTATCTCGAGGACATGTCCTCGAGATAGACCCCGGTCTCCCATTCCAACCGGTTAACAAGCAACTTCCTCTTCAAAAATCAGAAAAACCCAAAACCCAAACCATGGTCTCCTCTGCGTGTCTTCCTCTTCTACCTCCACCTACGGCCACCACAGCCAACAAACGCCACCACCGAAGACCCTGTTCTCCCCCCATTACCGAAACTTGTTCGGCCGCCACAACCGGCGGCGACGAAGAGGTGTCATTTCTTCCCTTCCACCATATGATCGAA
The DNA here is from genome assembly GCA_023525975.1 of Smallanthus sonchifolius. Classification (NCBI taxonomy): domain Eukaryota; kingdom Viridiplantae; phylum Streptophyta; class Magnoliopsida; order Asterales; family Asteraceae; genus Smallanthus; species Smallanthus sonchifolius. The sequence goes on from CM042029.1 coordinate 84,086,948, forward strand.
GAACCCTCGAAAGAAATCAAACTAGTTAGGGGTGTGCGTAAAAACTCGGAACAGGAATGTGACATTCAAGACATGTATTGCTTTTAACCCTTTGTGTGTTCTAGTTGCATGATTGTGATTGTGGATTCTTTTTCTTTTTGGGCTAATATTGTGGGGATTTACGAACTTAGTGTAACCTTCAAGACTGATGGGAAAAACGCAACCGATCACAAACGGTAAACAACAAATGCGCAATTAATCTTCGTTTGGTCAAAACTTTCCTGACCCGAATGAACCTGTTAGGATGCAAACAAATAGGGTATTCCAAAATAACCAAAACAGCCCCAAATCACTATGCAAATAAAATAGAGAGACACCGAAACTTTTAGCGTGGAAACCCCTCAAACGAGAGAGCAAAAAACCACGGGACTACTAGAGCCACTTCAAATCCACTATCACCAAATCAAGAGCAATACACAGTCTTCTCTAGGTAAACTAGAGGCATACATTAATCATTATATACTTGGAATCACTAACATCAAGTATATGGAAACATAAACAAAGATAAAGGAGAGGAATCACCAAATAGAGTTACTCCAAGGCTCGATCTTAAGTACCCCGTTTCTTCTTTCTGTCAAACGAACTAACACCAAATCGTATCTCTAAAATAGCAGAAAGGCAAAGCTCCCCAAACCAAGCCCTCTTCTTTATTGTTGTTCTTCTTTGAGATAGCAGCACTCCTAGACCAAAAAAAAAAAAACTTGTTATCTTCAAATGGAAGATATGGAGCATTTACTCCATCCACCAACCAACATTAATTTTATTTGACCTTTGGTCTCACATCCTTCACGACAGGAAGACAAGAATATATATATATATATATATATATATATATATATATATATATATATATATATCTTTCTTTTTTTTGTTTAATATATATGTGTTAAATTTGGGCTGACTCATGGGTCAAAAATAGCCCCACAAAGACATGTCATGAGTTCACAAAATGAACTTGACTAGTTTAATTAGTTTTACTTCAAAGAACTTTACTTATGACTTATTTTAAACAAGTTAGTAAAATTGAGTATTTTGTTTATTAATTAGGGTTTTGGGGATATATTTCTACACATGGGGAAAGAACATGGGAACATGTAGGTCCTGGGAGTCTCGTCGCGCAGCGGAAATACACGGATCTGTTCTGTGATTTTTGTAGGAACAAAGAAAATGAGACAGAGAAACACGAATATAAACAAGAGAAGAATCAACAATACGTAATCCATAACAAAGAAGTCATCTCGTATTACAGACTACATATCGAAGGATCACACATCTCTCATCTACGCTCACGATCCAGGGGTCAGGAGAGCTCGTCCCGACCCGGACACCTCTCAACCTAGTTCCAGAGTTCCACCTACAAATGAAGACAAGTCTTCTATTTATAGGGGGCAGGAACAATACATGCGTACTTGTCTAAGTACGCAGGGTTTGGTCATGCGTACTTAACAAGTATGCAAGGCAAAAGCCTTGCGTACTTACTATGTACGCAGGACCAAACTGGTGTGCAGGCTAAGTACTCAGGAACACCCTCCTGCGTACTAGCCACGTAGACCGATACATAGAATTTTATCTATAGTTACCAAAACATGCTTCTACGGACTCCCTCTTAACTATAGCATCAAATTCTACCTATCACTAACACTGATATACATCAGTTAACATATAATGTCCTAACAGACTCTCTCTAAACTAATGACATCAAGTGTCTTCTGGTGAGACTTGATCTTCTGGCATTCCACTTGAGATCTTCAAATCTTCAAACTTCATTCTTTAGTTACCGAGTGATGACAAACCCGGCTCCCTCTTAACTGTAGCTTTCATTGTAGACCAAACCAAGTGCTTCAATAGGAACAACTAACCCAAAGCAGCCACATCTTCACCTAAAGAAGCCACATCTTACCCAAAGCAGCCACATCTTCACAAATAGAACGAGACCTTTAGCCGATGACGACCCAATTGCTCCCATTAGTTCAGCATTCAGACCCTATTAAATAAGTATCCCGAATTTGAACACTTAAACAATGTATGACAAGTGTATCATCCAGCAAAAATCTCATCCGTGTTTCGCGTAGCCACATCATACACAAATTTTGGTTTATTTTGGTCCGGAAAAACCAAAATTACTATCTTCTCAAAAATGGCCCGAAACAAGTGTACAAATTATCCCTATAAAATTTGACTAAGAAAAGTTTTCCCGCCAAAAAACTCTTTTTTCTTTTGAATCCCATATGCTAGTTCTAGCGTACTTAGTAAGTACGCACATAAAGGGTGTTCATGCGTATTTAGTAAATACGCAAAGTCAGGTGCTCATGCGTATTTGATAAGTTCACAAAGCCAAAATGCCCATACGTACATGCTAAGTACAGGAGGACTTACAAAGAAAAGAGAACATGTTTTCACTGTGGTATGGTCGGTCACTTCATGGTTAACTGCCCTAATAAGAACCGAGGGAAATAGCCAATTGTTTCCCAACCGGCTGTTATCCCCAAGTCTCCACCAGTGAAATAGCCCAAGAGTCCTACATCAAATACGGTGAAACCACCAATGAAACCAATGGTAAAGCCAAAGACCACATCTGAGGCTAAACCAATTGTTCCAAAAAGGGAAAAGCTTCCTGCTAAACCCTGTGTATCTACCTCTGGTAATGCACCGACTGGTGAGAAACCTGTGGTGAAACTCTCTAAACCACAGAGGAGAAGAAGGACCAAGAGATTGAGAAAGCTGGAACAGCTGGCTGGAATTCAATCAGGTGAAGCTTCTACTAGTTTACCTGCTGTTGTTGAATGCAAGCCTACTGTTCTAGTTAAGAAAAATAAGAGATCCTGGAACAAGAAATCTAAAAGTTCTCAATCTCCTGATCCCAAGTCGTCTAAAGATTCACCCATTTTTTACAGTCACGACTGTAAGTTGATCGAGGTAGTTTATTTTGAGAAAGAAGGACGACCCAAGACCACTATGGATTGGGTCTCCAAATCTAACTAATCTGTTTGTGACTCGTACAGGGACATCCGAAGGGTACTATCTCTAATCGTTGGTATATAGATAGTGGATGCTCCCGGCACATGACAGGCAACATGGCACTGCTTCAAGATGTCAAACCATTCAGAGGCGGCTATGTGGCCTTTGCAGGAGAGAAATGCGGTAGTATCACGTGTCAAGGCGTGGTTTCGAATGGTTGTGTAAGCTTCGACAACGTCAACTACTGCGAGCAGCTGAAGCATAACTTGTTGAGTGTCTCTCAGATGTGCGAGAAGGAGTACTCGGTTATGTTTGACAAGTCAGAATGCATGATTCTCAACCTGGTTTTGAAGTTCCTAAAGACTGGATTCTGATGCGAGCACCAAGAACAAACGACACGTATCAGATCGATATGAGCGTGGCAACAACCACCTCATCAATTGCTACTTGTTTGTTTACCAAAGCGACAGAGCTTGACTCAATCTTGTGGCATACGAAACTCGGACACATTTCTTATCGAAAAATGAATCATCTTGTCCGAAACGGTTTAGTTACTGGGATTCCTAAGCTGAGATTTATCGTTGTAGATGATTGTATGCCTTGTAAGAAGGGCAAACAGCAATGGAAGTCACAAGCCCAAGCTCCAAAACTCCATCGATACCCCTTTGGAGCTCTTACATATGGATTGGGCCCATAAGTATCAGGAGTATTGGAAGTAAGTCATATTGTCTAGTTGTAACTGATGATTTCTCATGTTTTTCTTGTGTGCACTTTTTAGGTACAAAGGATGAGACTGCTGACATTCTTCAATACCTGATATTGAGCTTGGAATCTTTATGCAAGTTGAAGGTTATAAGAATAAGGAGTGGTAACGGAACTGAGTTCAAGAATAATTTGATGGAGCTTTTCTGTCTCAAGAAGGGTATTCATCACGAATTCAGTGCCCCGTACACACCTCAGCAGAACGGAGTTGCAGAAAGGAAGAACAGAACCTTGATTGAGACTACAAGGACAATGCTGTCAGATGCAAAGCTTCCTGTCACTTTCTGGGCAGAAGCCATCAACACAGCTTGTCACGTCTTGAACAGAGTCCTGGTTGTTAAGAGACACAACAAGACTTGCTATGAGTTTATCAACAATCGACCTCCCAATCTTGACTACCTAGTTCCTTTTAGTAGTCCCTGTTCCTTATTGCTACAATACAAGGATCGAAAATCTAAATTTCATGCAAAAGCATTGGAAGGCATCTTCTTAGGATATGTTGCCAATTCACCATGCAAGAGAGTGTACAATATAGGAACTAGTACTGTCGAAGAATGGTTCGAAGTGGATTGCAGCAAACACAGCATTCCACCAGAACCAACTGGTCCAGCTTGGGGTTTTGATTATGATGCGCTATTCAAGTCTTTCAACCTTCCTGATCTATCTGCCGATGATGCCGCAAATGTGTATGATTTCTTTAATGGAGGTGATGACTCTAATTTCTCAACTCGTGCCACTGTACCTATTGTGACTCCCGATTCCAATGCTGCATCTGCATCTTGAACTCATGATAGTGATGACGTTGAAGTTGTTCATGTTGATGGAGATAACGCTCCAGCTGATCCTAACACTCATGTAGGAAATGAAGCTCCAGCTGATCCAATCAACATTGAATATTCTTCTTCTGGAACACATGATATGGGGGAGTTGAGCACGAATCTATACACAAATCTCGAGGAACCGAACGTACCAGAAATGAGAGTGCATAAGAATCATCTAATTAACAATATTATTGGTGATCCTCATGCCGGTGTTCAAACTCGTCATAGAACCATTTATGAGAACACCAGCTTGTACGCTGAGATACATGACACTGGTATCATGGAAACATGTTTGCATGCTGCATTCATGTCCCAATTGGAACCGAAGAATGTGAAAGAGGCTCTCGCTGATAACTGCTGGATTGAGGCAATGCAAGATGAACTGTCTCAATTCCAAAAGTTGCATGTGTGGGATTTAGTTGACTTGCCTAGAGGCGTACAACCAACTGGAACCAGATGTGTGTTCAAATGCAAAACGGATGACCGACACGTCGTAGTGAAAAACAAGGCAAGGTTGGTTGTTCAAGGATTTTATCAACAAGAGGACTTGGATTACACAGAAGTATATGTCCTAGTTGTTAGACTTGAGGCCATTCGACTGTTTCTGGCTTATGCCTCCTATGTCGGCTTCAAGGTCTATCAACTTGATGTGAAGAGTGCTTTCCTGTATGGAAAAGTTCATGAAGAGGTCTATGTCATTCAACCACCCGGCTTTGAAGATCTACATAATATCAATAAAGTGTATAAGCTCAACAAAGCACTTTATAGTCTTCATCAAGCACCTACTGTCCAATGGTTTCGATCATGGACAGATTGACTCGACCCTCTTCATTCGAAAAGCGGGAGGTGATATTCTACTCGTACAAGTTTATGTCGACGACATTATCTTTGGGTCTACAAATGAAGAGATGTGTAGGGAATTCGAACAGGTGATGAAGTCCAAGTCTAAGATGAGCAACATGGGAGAATTGTCATTTTTCCTGGGTCTGCAAGTCAGTCAAAGAGAGGATGGCATCTATCTACATCAAACTAAGTATGTGCAGGACATCTTGTCAAAATACAAGATGAATGATAGCAGTACTTATGGCACACCTATCCCAGTCAATCACGGTTTGCATCCAGACAAAGATGGAAAGGATGTGGATTGCAAATTGTACCATGGGATGATCGGATCTCTCATGTATCTCACAGCTTCAAGGCCCGACATAATGTTTGATGTATGCTTGTGCTCAAGGTTTCAGTCACAACCGAAGGAGTCTCATCTGATAGCTATTAAGAGGATCTTCAGATATTTGAAAGGGAAACCCCGATTGGGTCTTTGGTACTCAAAACAGCAGTCATTTGACCTCAAATCATATACTGATTCAGATTATGGCGGTTGTAACCTTGATAGAAAATCAACTTCAGGAGGATGTCAATTCTTGGGAGACAGGCTGGTTTCCTGGCAGTGCAAGAAGCAGTCAACGGTTTCTGTCTCAACATGTGAAGCAGAGTACATTGTTGCGGCGAGCGGTTGTTCTCAGATGTTGTGGAATCAGCAACACTTGAGAGACTATGGCTTAAACTTCACTGGAACTCCACTGTTCATTGATAATAATGCCACCATGTCCATCACAAACAACCCGGTGAAACATTCCAAAACTAAAAATATTGAAATCCGCCATCATTTCATCCGTGACTGTGCTGAAAAGCATCTCATTGAACTTGTAAAGGTTCACACGGATGACAACTTTGCTGACATTTTCACTAAGGCGTTTGATCGAACACGTTTTGAACATCTCGTCAATATGATAAGAATGTTCAATCCAGAGTGAAATTCTATTTCCTAAATAAATTCAATTCATGAAAGTTAAATTTTCTTTCTTTTTAAATGTTTTTTGTATAGTTCTTTTATTATTATTTTAAACATATATCAATTTGTTAAAAACGTTCACACAATTTGTAATTCTTATAAAAAAATAAAAAAATGAAATATATATATATATATATATATACCGTTATAAACATCTCGAATTAAACAAGTAATAAGTAGATTTTATAAATTATATAAAAATAATTTTTCCCTTATAAACAAATAAACATGAATTCAGTTTAGTTAATTTTGAACCCATTCATTTCCTTTAGACCCCTCTATTTTACTTTGAACCATCACTTGAACCTTTTTCCTTTTGATATGAACCCTGGATCTAAGACTAAGACCCAATTTTGACTCTAAAAGTCAAACACCACGAAAACCACCAAGTTCCATATAAATTCGGGATGTAATCCGCCCCAAATCAAGCTGTCATTCACTTGCAGCCTTTGGAAACATGAAATCTTTGACAATGACTGAGAAATCGGCTATTTATTAAGGCCTTAAAGAGGATTCCGTTATGAGCGTTAAACCAACAAATCAAGTCCTAAAATTCCTATAAATCTCGTCAATCACGATTGTAAAACGCGTTTCAACTCATTGGTTAATCGATCGATAAGGCCCCCAAACTTGTGAAACTCAAAAGCACCTCCAAACCATTTTTTTCTCTCGTTCGGTTTGCTAGCAGCGCAGGAAGGGGAGGGGGGAAGACTCTCATTTCTCGACGATTCAAGATGCTTTCAGGTAACCTTTACTTGTCAATCTACACACCTATGGCTTCGATTTGTCTTCCTGATGTTCGATTCGAGTTCTAGGGTTCAAGGGGAGGTATGGGTTTGCGATTAGTATTGGGGAAGAAGGGTGGTTGGGTCTGGTTAATAAAAACAATGTAATTATGTTACTTAATAAGGCTGAAGCCCAGGTCTACCGGTTAAATTCTTCCTCTTACGTCACAGGTTCAAAACCTTGCCTCTGTTTCCTTTTTATTTCTTGTTGTTTATACTTGTTTTTGCATCTAATTACCCTCATATATATATATATATATATATATGTAAGTATAAATTTACGTACATGTATTTTTATAGAAATAAAAGAGTAAAGATACATAGTTTTTATATGTCATGACATAAACAAATAAGTTTTATTTAAATATTCAAAGGTTGTAACTATTGTTTTAAATAAATAGAGTACTCCTAATGATGTTCATGTCCTAAAAACCCTTTGATTGCCACAAAAATATAACAAGTAATTTATGAATATAATTATTTTACTTCGTTATTACTATTTCAAAAACAACCCCTTTATATGATAACTTTTGAGATTAAAAGAAAATAAGTAGTCACGTTCGTAACATTATAACTCTTATTAAACAAAAGTAATTAGACATATATTTTACCTAAACTATTATAACAATATGATCTATAATTAATATTAGAATTTGTGTTATTAATATCGTAATTGTTTGAATCATATTACTTTCACGTATATCGTGATTCTTTTAATAAATGGGTAAACAATAATACTATCATTCGCATAATTAATAGATTTATTTATTTCAAAAAATATTCTTATAAATATTATAATGTTCCAACACGATGACTATTCTAACCCAATTGTTTTGATATGATATTTATTAGAAATTAATATTTATTATTGACGCCTAAAATCTCTTTTATAAAACATTATTTCACGCAATTTCATTTTCACTTTAGTTACCATTAAGATTGTGTCTATAATCCTTTCTATTCGCTTATCCATTCCAAATTCTTCGGTCCAAATCGTGCCGTTCCTATTTATTTTAATCATTCCTATATATTAAATATGTATAAATTATTTACTTAGGGCTTCGTGGATTCGGTTCACTTGTCCTTCCGATCTAGTTCAAGTTTAAGTCACAATATCAAGGTGAGTTTTACATAGCCTCTTTTACATTGTTTTACATTTTTTGGGTGAAACATGAACATTATATACAATTATTTGCACAAACTACACAATACAAATCCACTTTACATTCATGTGTGCAATTTGAGCCTTATGTTTGAGTACTAGGTGTGTTAACTACTTTTGTGTGCAATTTACATATGCAATCATTAACTATACAAGCCGACGGTTAACAATGATAGATCTATTGAGTCTGACAAACCCACCTAGTTAGGGTGATTGTTACCGCCAACACAATTTGTTTTTGCGTGCAAGTTACAAAGGTTTGATTGTACAATTTGGTTTCACAATAGTAACTCTCCATATTTGCCTTATTAACCATGATATGTTTGGATTGTATACACACAACACTTTGATACTATTTAGAGTCAAAACCTATGTATGCTCACCAACTTTTTAGTTGACACTGTTTTCATCATGTTTCAGGTGCTAATCTTTGAGTTCATATTCAAGATGCTACACATAGGAATTGAGACTTAGTTAAATAAGTAGTTGAAGCTTATTGATGTATTTCGTTTCCTTGTATGTTTTTATTGGACAAGTGTTATGTAATTCAAACTAATTTATATATGAAACTTTAGATAATCATGTGCTTATGAACAGTCTACATGTCCCGCCCCGACGTTTCCGTCGTCGATTGGGGTGTGACATCATGCTTACTTGATTGTTTAAATTGTTTGTCTTTTTAATCTGCGTGTTTACAAGTAATTTGAATTTTTAGTAGGACTGTAAGCGTCTTAGAATCATTAGTAGTGTGGAAATTAAATCAATACTATAACTGTGATTTGAACCCATGTTTGCTGGTGTGTGCGTAAAAGAATGCAAAAGATCACTATCAGATATAGGATGTTAGATTTTGGTAATTATTTTCTTCTGAGACTAGTTTTGGGTTAGGTCGTTAGCACAATTAATGCGGTTCATCTCACTACCCATACTCACAAGTATGCAATGAGAGATTGAATCAAGATATGTCTTGACATCAACCGTTGAGCATATATTCACCCTTGAATCACTCCTGATTCATTGAATTCAAATCCAGATAAAAGTTGGATCCCCTTACCTAAATCCTCAAACACCATATTCATTATCCTGAATCATCATTCTGATATTCACTGAAGAAATCATATGAAACCAAGACAAATGAATTGCTCGATTATGAATCTTATGATTCCTGATAATCCTTATGGATTCTGTTTGATTTTCCTGTGCTAATTGATATAACTTCATTCTGGAAATTTAGAAAATCATTGGGAAAATCTTAGATGCCTTGAGTTAGTGCAAATTTAAATTCAAATAGCATAACTGTGGGGTACACGTTGTATACTTATAACTATTACCTTAACACACAAGAACGTGATACTAAGATGCTTATGGTTTCAAATCTTATAATATTGCCCACTTGGATTACTTGTTTATGTGCTTATGACGTATGAATAAATAGTAATCCATGACATGATCCCATATTCTTTGATGTTTATCTTGTATCATTTTTGCTATCGTTTAGCCTGATATGATCCTCTGCTCGTGAATTTGAACAAAAATAGCTTGTATGTATATACTTATTTAGAAAAGCTCAAAAAGATTTTAAATTTGTGTACAGTTCAATTCTAATAAACAAAGCCAAAAATATTTGTGTTTAACTTCCTTGAATTGACTTTGAATCCTCTTGATTGAATGTGCTTATCCGGTTCGTTATTTGATTTGACTTCTTCAACATCATCTAACTTACATTTGGTGAGAATCTAGGAGCATTTCATCCGTTAAATCATGAAGTTTGGACCGATTTCTTGAACTTTAGAACCTAAGGTCTTGATGATGAAATTTATACCGATTTTGGGTGTTTTTGAGTGAAATTATGTCCTAAAACTAGTTTAATAACATCATTCAAAGCCTTAGCTTACCAAATTTGTCCATTACTTGTCTTGATTTTGGGTTTTGGACCCCTGTGGTACCGTTGTGTTATGTCGGACAAGGGTTAGGTCAAAATGACCGGGTCATAGCACAAGTTTGGTGTTGGGTTAGGTTCAAGTGGTCATAAACAAGGTTTTAGACTCAGTGGCAACCAACATTATCATCAAAGTTCACATTATCAGATTTTTGGTTCTTGAAAAGTTGTCTAAGTGTTATGCCATGCGCACTTAACAAGTACGCAAGACTTAAGTCATGCGTACTTGCTAAGTACGTAAGGACTAAACCCTATGTACTTACTAAGTACGCAGGAAGGGCAAATTTGAAATTTTTCTAAGTCTGAAATTCAGTTCAATGTGAATGTGCTTTACCGTGTCATGTGTGTTCAATTTCAATGAGTCTTCTTATTCTTATTGTGTTTACTGTTTGTTCTTCCAGTGATGGCTCGTGCGTTTACAAGTGAATTCAATCTGCTGGCACTTACACAACCGGAATGGAAGGGTGCTGCACTTGAATACCGGGAGATAGTTGATTTCTTGAATCGCTCAAAGATCAGCTATGCTATCTCAGCAGATCCTATTGTATCAAGACTGTACCTAGAGCAGTTCTGGGACACAACAGATCATGACATCACGGTAACACCAAATGTTATTCGGGCTATTGTGGCGGGTCAAGATATTGCTATCTCGGAAGACATGATCAGGAGAGTCTTACAGTTCCGGGATCTTGCAACCGACCCAATTTCCTATCCTGATTACTTTGTGGATGGGTGTTGGAGGCAACGTATGGGATATGTCGGTGTGCGAGATTATTCATCGTACAAGAAGATGTGGGTGCTAAATCAATGGAGGTACTTTGCCTACATTATGATCATATGCATTTCTTCCAAGAAGGCAGGGAAGGATGCCATGGGACATGATCTAGCAGCTGCTATGGTTGGATTTTCTCTAAACAGGGGCTATAACTTCTACAGATATGTCTAAAAAGCCTTAACTGATCAGATCAACACAGCGGAGAGCTTTAGGTTCCTGTTGTACCCCAGATTTGTGAAATTTTTGATCAATGATGCGTTGCCAAATATTCCAGCTATTGGGGAGAGACTTCAAGTGAAGCGGGTGGCCAAGAGAGTTTTCTCCCAATTTCTAACGCCAGGCAGTGTAGAACCTACCCCTAAGCATACTCCACTCTTTTGTCACCTGATCAACGAAGCATATGTGGTACCTACAGATTGGATATGGTTTAGTCCCGAGTCTGAGCCTGAACTCAGTGAACACTCTTACGAGCAACAAGAGGAGGAAGTTGAAAGTGAGGATGAGTCTCAAGAAGAGGGAGACGAAGAAGAAGGAAGTGGTGGTGCTGAAGAATCCGACTCCGAGGCAACCAAGTCCGATTCATCTGATCCTGATGTTGCACCGTCACCATCACACCCAAGAAGACCGACAAAGGTGACTCTTCATGAGTCGTCGTCTAAGAGAAAGAGACAAGAGAGTACTAGAAGTGAGTATGAACCCGACTCTGATTCAGATGCTGCTATACAAAGACGAAGACGAGAGAGTATAAACAAGCGTCGGGGGGATAGGCCACACCAGGCTATCCTTCATGAGGTAGAAGTCAGTGCTCAGAGGCATGCAACTGTGACAGCTGCGAGTACTGATTCCACTTCTACTTCACCTTCACAACAGTTTTATCGGTGACAGAGGAGGAGGCCATGTGTAACAGTTGATATGGCTACAACTTCTATCACAGAGGAGGTTCCTGTGATAGTGAACCTCCCTGTACAATCTGTGCAAGTGGCGGTGACGACTCTAATTCTCACTGAGTCTGTCACCATCACCCCAACCACCATCCCCTCCTCAATCCCCACAACTACTCTCCAACACATCGGTGAACCATTTCCTAATTTTGACTTCAATCAAGGATTTGATTTTGAAGAAATCTTTACCTTCCCAACTCGTTCAGCCGAAGCATCTTCATCTAGGGGTCTTGATCCTCACGATGCCAGGATCACTACCTTAGAGACTCAAGTCGCTGGTTTGCTTGAAACGGTACGGAAATCAAGAGAAGAATCTGACAAGTAACAGGGCCAGATTAACTCTTTGAATGATAAAGTAGCCGCGTTGAAGAAACAGCGGGCGGCTGATGAGAAGCAGCGTAAGGAGCATGATACTATGGTTAAATTGGTCTGTGATATGGTCAAGACGCTTGCTGCTCAGGGGGAGAGATTAAAGGAGTTGTTGGAGAAGCAACCACCGAAGCATAGCAATGAAGAGGCTTGTCACTTAGTTGATCTAACTAAGGGTGATGACCAGGACAAGGATCCTGAAATCGGACCGAGTGGAAGTGAGCAGCAATCGTTAGCATTGGCGATTGTTCCCATTTCTGCTGTGTCTATGGCTGAGGGGGAGTCTACTCGGAGCGAAGGTGGAGGTGATGCTTCGGGTCGTGATAAAGGAAAGTCTGCGGATGACGTGCTGAAAGATCTATCTGACGATGTGATCTTATTACTAGAGCCAGACTATTCCAAAGAAGCACAGATCGATGCTCTCTGCAATCTGAAAAAGGGAGAGAGATATTCTGGTGACGACTGGGACAAGGAAGATGAGGATGTGGTGATTGAATTTCCCAAGGGTGACGGGGAAGGAGAATATGAATTTGAAGATGGAGAGATATTTGAAGCTCCATCCTTTGAAACTAATCTTGACACAGGTTCAGTCGAGCCTGTAAATACTGCTGAGCCGTCGACTGAAGCCTCTCCTACCGACCCTAAACCTGTGGATCCAAAGGCGCAAAAAAGCAAACATACGAAGTTCTTCAAAGGATCTGGCTCCTGTCTTGCAGAAGACGTCCATCATAGACAAACATGGAGCGACATGTATGATCTTAGCTATAAGGTTCGAGGACGACAAAAAGCTGTTCGCCATTAAGCGAGCTGGGGGATTCAATACTTGAAACCAACCAGTGAATCTTTCAGCTCCTTGCCCAAGTACGACCTAGTGAACCTAGCAAACCGAGAGCTGCTAAGTCACTCAAATCACGCGGTGGCGATGGGTTTGTGGCAAGTTCTACAGCGTAAGGGAAGATCAGGGAAGTTTGAAGTGCTCAAGCCTCAAGTGCCCAAGAGAGTCATGGATAAGAATGTCAGACATCCCGTGATTCACAAAAGTTTAAAGAAACTGGTATACAAGTCAGTGTTGTGTGAAACCACGATTCCCCTGAGCAAGTTATCTCAGGATATTCTCAGTAACATATGGTACTGGTACGTAGATCCAAAAACGGGTGAGGCGGTGGTGATTGGAAAGGTCTGGTCCGACAGTGGAAGCTTAGTGCTAAGAGAACTGATCAGAGTATTTGATGAGATCTACTTCATCAACTTCTCTGTGAAAGATCTGGAGGTGCTAGCTGACAAGTACTGTATGTACACGGACGAGTGGACAAAGTTCCTAGATTCAAAATATGACAAGGTGGTCAAGTTTTGTCTTGACTACAAAAAGAAGATGGAAGCTAAAGCCGGGGAGCCGTGAAGACCGAAGACAATCTAGAGCTGTTGTCAAGGGGGAGTTTGTTGAAGCACTTTTGTATGACAGACACTCTGGATACTGTCTTAGCTTTTGTACTTGTCTTTTATGTATTTGTATTTGTATTGTAGTATCTGTATGTATTGATTATCGAGTTGTAATTACTGATGTATATACTTAGTGTCTGTTTCTTCTAAGTGTTTTGCGCACTTAGCATGTGCGCAGGATTTATATCATGCGTACTTAGCATGTACGCAAGAACAGTCTATGCGTACTTGCTAAGTACGTAGGATAAATTGTCCTGAGCACTTGCCAAGTACGCAGACTGTTCTTGCGTACTTGCTAAGTACGCAGGATATAAATCCTGCGCACATGCTAAGTGCGCAAAACACTTAGAAGAAACAGACCCTAAGTACATACATCAGTAATTACAACTCGATAATCAATGCATACAGATACTACAATACAAATACAAATACATAAAAGACAAGTACAAAAGCTAAGACAGTATCCAGAGTGTCTGTCACACAAAAGTGCTTCAATAGAACAAAACCCTAAAACCAGTTTGGCGAAATTAGTTAGTGTCATCAAAGTAAGGCGACGACATTAACAAGGCGGGCGACATTGTTGGGGCAGTAGTAAGCGGATGGTAGGAGGGGAGAATGAGAGAATACTGAAGACCAACTATCTTTTACATTTATGTTTTACATTTCAAACAAAATCACTCCCGCGCTTAGTTTGCGGGGGAGTATTAGACCAGTGTGTAGTTAGTGATCATGTAGGGTTGTTTATGTAACATTGTGATCTACAAATACCACATCATTCAAAGGCGAAGCTTAGTGAGGCCCCGACCCCCCTCCCTCCCATTTTTCTCTCAGAAGTGTTAATTTATTCGTATTCGGCCAAAAATTTTATAAGTATTAAGTCCCCCCCCCCCTTGATAGGAAACCCCCCTCCATACGTTTTTCTTCAAGCTTCGCCACTAAACTCATTGTATAACCCTACTCATCCATTCAATACACAAACACGAACTATTATAATCTTAAAAAAATCCACCGAAAGTCCCAAATCTCCTTAACCAAAAAAGGCCATAGATGATGGCCCGTAGCGAAAGCACAACAAATAAAAGAGAATACACATTTCAAAAAACTTAATATATTTCTAGACGAATTTATATCTATACTATCTAATAATAATAAAGGTTTTTTTATGTCACGTGTCGCCTACATATTCATTTTTATCAATTTTTTTTCCGCTTCTCTATCTTATTAAATATACCTCTATCTTTTAGTAATAATATATTTTTAAATAGAATATTAATTATACTAATAAAACACATTTATTTTAAATTATCTGTTATTACAAGAAACTTTGAAATCTAATTATGTAACTTTTATTTTCAATCAAATAGTAATTGAAAGTCAAATTACATTAAATAGTAACTAACGTATTTTCTAAATCCAATTATATATTAATTTTTACATATTTTGAAATTTGTTTTATATCTTTACTCTTTAGTATATGTCGTAATATATTTTTATACATGTTAAATATATACATAAAGAATTAAAAATTTTATATATTGATATTTTTCAGATCGTATGTAATAGACGAGTTTTAAGCTAGTAAGTACATTAAACCCTTTTCTTGTACGGTAAATCAAATTGACATGTGTTGATATCTTAGGAAATTTAAATTCATAGTACATAACCAAAATTAAATTTAAAGTGAGCATGAATTAATGAAAAAATGATTCCACACACTTTTACGATGTAATCAAATCAAATAGCATGAGCTAGGAACGATGTTGAAATTTAAAATCGGAGACCCAAATACTCGAGAGTTTGGCAAAACATCTATAGACTATGTTTGAATTCGAAAGGAAATTGAAAGGTTTGTATGTGAAAGAAGTAAATCAAGTAAGGTGTTTTCACAATTTATTAAACCTTTATAATTATTTTAGTCTTAAGTATGTGATTCAAGAGGTAAAGTTGTTTTGGAGTAAACATAAGTTCAAACCTGAGTTTATGGTGTAATTTAGGAGTAGTGTAGGTTTACATTTAAAAAAATTAATAAAAACAAAATAATAATAATAATTTAAATGGAAAATACCTTCAAGTTATTTCCTGAACAAAGCAATCTTTTATAGATCTTAAACTATTTTACAAAACTTGGTTTGTTTATATAAGTTGTATATATAAGTTTTATAAGAAAGATGTGTTAAACTTTATGTGATTAAAAGCTCAAGTTCGACACATTATACATATCCTTAAATTTGATGCGTCTTGAATGTCCATGGATTTGTATGTTGAGTTGAATTTTAAATTTGGTGCGTCTTGAATGTCCATCGATGTGTATAAATGTTGTTGAGCTGAATTTTGAATGTCCATGGATGTACAAGTTAATCCAAGGTAAACTGTGCATCGATCGTCCTCTCTCTAGCTCACATTTGTTTTCTTCAATTGTTCATATTTTTATTTTCATCAAATAATGAGTGATTATAATGCTTTTCCATGTGATACACAGTTGATCTAAGAGTTCGCAAACTCATATTTGGCGATAAAGGCAAATGGGGTAGAAAATAGTTCAACTTAAAAGAGGCATCATGTTCGCTCAGTTTGAAGTTACAGACCATGAGTAATGAACGAAAACCTCTCAACGCCCCCATACGTTTGGAATTAAGAGGCCATAGGTGGTTTGCCCTAACCCTTGGGTGTGGAACACCGCCCCTGGGGGTGGGGCGAAGGCTGTGAGGCATATCACAAGGCTCGGGTTTAGATCAAACCTATATACATCATGTTCGGATCAACTTGGTTGGAAAATATAAGTAAAAAGAGAAATTATCTCCATGTAGGGTAAAAACATGTGTTTTATTATAAGTGTGTAATCTTAAATGATTAATATGTAAAGTTAAGTGAAAAAATTTGGTCTAAATGAACCAAGTTTGTATTAATATGTAAATAGAATTCTTTGTTTTTTCTCTTTGCAATTCCTCGTATTTTTCTCTTTAACTTCGTTCATCAATTCCAGTCTAATCGACTTCTTTTCAGGTGCTGGATAATCTTGATAATCTACTTTGCTCTAAATCTCTTATCATCAATTCTTAACTTTTCTACTTCTTGAGTAAAAAGGTAATCAATATATTTCTTTCTTGGTTTCTTTTATGGTAATCAATTTTATAAACCAATGGATGAGGAGACTCTGAGTGTTAAGTATCTAAAACCGTAGTTAAAAACATGAAAACGAAACAAACAAACAAAAAACTGCCAAACCGTGAAGTCGTCGAAACATAAACTCCAAACCACTGGCCGGTTTGGTCTAAGTTTGTCCAAAAACAAAGTTACCGGTTCAACTAAAAAACTCCCATCAAAACTGGTTAAACCGTACCGTAAACATCCATACTTATATCAATCTAAGAATACGCATGTCAGGTACGGATTCATATACCGAACATGATTTCCCATGTTCGAGTTCAAGTTTAAGTTGATTTAATATTCTAAGGCATTTATCTCTACAACCTGTTAACCCGCGAACAAGACCCGTTTAACACCCGGGTTAGGATAGGGTTACTTAGACGTGCTTCAACATCAGTGCCAAAATTTGGTGTTGTCTACCATGGCCACCACAACTTCTTCCCTATTTTCTGTGCCTTCTCTACGTACATCGCTTAAACCTCACCGACCCACGCTTCTTCCGTGCCCTAATTTCGTTCCACCCAACTTAACCCTAAAATTCTCCAGGCAAATCTTCGATTTCTATCTTCTTTGGCTAATTAATTTCTAGGTTTCGCTGTTTTCATACTCCAATTGAGTGTCTAACTGATTACATTTTGATTTGCAGATTGGGGATTTCGTATGCAAAAGGAAAGGGGTCAAAACAGGTTGTGATTTCTTGCTTGGTTGAAGATGATTCGAAAGCGTTTAGTGAATCAAACCCTGTATGCATCTCTTTTAATCGTTGTTGCTATGAAATTTTCAAACTTTCTGCAAATTATTGATGAATTGGGCTTTTAATTTGCAATTATCATTGAGAGATGGATTTCATTGTGATTGAGGAATATTTTGGAGATAATGGAATTGGAATGCTTGTGATTTTGATGTCTCATTGAAGAATCAAAGGAATAAGTATTTCAATTATTGTGAAATTATTTGACAAATTGTCTGTTTTGATGCATAGAATTGTGCAGTCATGAGAACTCTAATTCCATGGAATTTTTTTATTTTTTTTTAAATGGCTAAATATATCTACATCTTTTTGTCCACTATGGGATTAGATGCAAATTTATCAACTTCAAATTCCATTGCCAATCATAGAAGAACATGTGTATCTTATAATCTGGTTCTATTACCCCCCGCCCGAAGTTACGCCTTTTTTTAAAACCAAGAAAATGTTGGAATAACATCTAAACAAGATAAACGGTAAGAAATAGAATATGTCATTACTCACATTTTTTCGTATTTTGGTTGAATTCAATATGATTAACTGAAGTTGTTATTTCTTTGGCCATGGAAATCTTTAGGGAGCAACTATTGACCTTAAACTACCAAGAAGAAGCTTGTTAGTGCAATTTACCTGCAATGCTTGTGGTGTAAGATCACAAAAGCTCATAAACAGACTAGCTTATGAAAAAGGGTTGGTTTTTGTTCAGGTATTTTCTTTCTTTTACACTCGTGGCGTGTTATTAGATGCTTTTTAACTAATTTTAGTATCGTATGAGCATGTTTTTTTGTTTATTTATGTTGAGTTTGATGAAAAAAAAAAAATTTCTAGTGTACAGGGTGTTCACAGTATCACAAACTAGTTGACAATCTCAATCTTGTGGTGGAGTATGACTTTCGGGAGGAAATCAATACAAGTTCGGATGCAGATCAAGTTTGATTCCTCATTCTACTCTGTATTTATAAGCTTTTTGAATCATATAAGGTTTGGAAATGTATAACGTGTTAGGAGAATCAATTGAACAAGAATGTACTAGGTTTTTCAATGTTGTGATGTTTCTCTTTTAGTAGATTGCAATTTAAGCCCATGTGAATAGATTTTTCAATGTTGAGATTTTATCTGATGAGGAAAAAGAGGAAAATAACATTGAACCTGAGATATTGTTTGCTCAAATTTCACTTAATGCATTGGAAGGTAGTGAAAAAATATATCAATTCATGAGAGTTACTGATCATGTGGGCAAAACAGATATACAGATTTTAATGGATATTGGAAGTTCTCACAATTTTATTGATATTACTCTTGCCAACAGATTGGGATGTAAGATGAAAAATAAGGCTCCTATGATGATTAAAGTGGCAGATGGAAGACCTGTAGTTTGTTATAAAATAGTAGTGGGATTTCAATGGAAGATGCAGGGTCTGATATTTGAGGCAGGTGTATATGTTATGCCACTAGGGAGCTGTGATTTAGTCCTATGGGTACAATGGTTTACCAAATTGGGTAGCATTCGAATGAATTAAGGATAGAACCATTGCATTTACCTATCAGGGACAGAATGGATGCTGCTGATGTGGGTAAGACTGCTTTTAAGACCCATAATGGTCACTATGAATTTCTAGTTATGCCATTTGGTCTTACTAATGCCCCATCAACATTTCAAAGTTTAATTATGTTTTTAGACTGCAGTTAAGGAAGTTTGTGCTAGTATTTTTTTATGATATTTTGATTTACAGCCCTAATTGGAATGATCATTTGCAGCATTTTAGGGCTGTTAAGGAAACACACATTAGTAGCTAAAGAAAGCAAATGTGTTTTTGGTGCTAGAGAATTGGAATATTTGGGTCACATTATTTCAGACCAAGGAGTAGCCACTGACCCATCCAAGGTAAAGGCTGTTCAAGAGTGGCCAAGACCCAAAAACTGCTAGGAACTTAGAGGATTCTTGGGACTTGCTGGATATTACATAAGATTTGTGCAGAATTATGGGAGTATAGCTAAACCATTAACCCGACTGTTAAAAAAGGAAGCTTTTAATTGGAATGGAGAAGCTGAGATAGCTTTTGAAGCATTGAAAGCTGCCATGGTGCAACCACCAGTCTTAGCTTTACCTAACTTGAATGAACCCTTTGTCATTGAGACTGATGCATCAGGATGTGGAATTGGTGCAGTGTTGATGTAACAAGGACACTATTTACAGATATCATGGTCCACCTAAATCTATTGTTTCTGATAGAGACGATTTTTACTGGTCTTTTTTGGCAAGAATTGCTATCTTTACAAGGAATTGATCAGCGAATGTCTAATTCTTATCATCCTTAAACGGATGCTCAAACAGAGGTCCTCAATAGGTGTTTGGAAGGCTACCTTAGATGTATGTGCTTTGAGAAACCTAAGGAGTGGACCAAGTGGTTACCTTTAAGCCAGTGTTGTAAAAATCGGGAGATGGCCAGTTAACTTGTAAATTTGAGCTAGGCGGACCATTAATCGGAAACGGTCCTAGGTGGGCCTAGGCAACCAGATTCCGGCGAAAATTCCGGCAAAACCTGAAATTTTCGGTCAAATTCCGGCGAAAACCTTGGATTTTCTGGCAAAACCTTGGATTTTCCAGCCAAACCCTTCAAATTCCAACCAAATGTGTATAAATATTTAAAAATGAACATTTTTATAAAATTTACATATAAAAATGCGTGTATATATATAAAAAACTGAAAATTTCATATAAAAATTCCAATCCAATTAATCCCGCCTAGGCCCCGATTAATCCCGCCTAAGCCCCACCCCCACCGCCCGCCTAGCGCCTAGCGATTTTTCCAACCATGCCTTTAGCGGATTTCTTGTACAATACAAGCTACCATTCAGCTATTAAGACCACGCCTTATGAAGTCGTATATGGACAGCCTCCGCCCACCCATGTTCCTTACCAGGTGAGAGTAATGTAGAAGCTGTTGATAGGAGTTTGGCTGCTAGAGAAGAAGTGATCACTCTTTTGAAGTCTAATTTGCTTAAAGCTCAAAATCGTATGAAGCAGTTGGCTGAATTACATAGAACTGATCGCATTTTTGAAGTCGGCGACTAGGCTTATCTCAAGTTACAACCTTATCGTCAACAAGGGTGTATTGATGTGTATGTAAAAACAAAGTGTATAGAGACATGTTAGCTGCAAGTAACAAGTTTGTTAGAAGTTGTAACTGATAGATAGGAGGTATAAAAAGAAAAAGTAAAGTGTAAACTACCATGTTTTGAGAAATAAACCTTCTTACTATTCTCCCCAATTCTCTGTTTAACCCTCCTGCTCATATTCAAGAACTCTTTCTCAATTGAGTTCTTCTGATGTGGAGATAGTAATAGACCACAATTTTGTCTCAATTACTCACTGAATTCTTAGGCTGCATCAGCTTACCTGTTTAATTAAACTGGTTATGAAAGCATCAAGTCATTTAAAATTAAAATAAAAACTAGATTTATATATTTTACAAGGTAAATCCGTCAAACTGTTTAACCCATTCATTACATTTCATTTACAACTTGTCAAACCGGTTTATGATCTTTTTACAACTTGATTACAAACCATTTACAACCAACCCGGTTGACTCGTATAGGTAAATGGAAGACATGTCGTGATTAACACCACCAATGAGAGAAACCAAAGTACGTAATTTTAATGTAAAAAAAAAGTTTATGATTTATATATATATATATATATATATATATATATATATATATATATATATATATATATATATTTGAATAATTAATCTGATTGAAGTAATTTTATTTGAACTATATTTGAGAAACAATTGGAAAATATTATTTTAGATCTGCATACTATCTAAAAAATCTAATACCATTTATTATTCAGGAGGAGATTGTACGTGCGTTCAAACTTGAAATTAAATATAACAATAACCACAAAAATCTACACCAAAAGAAGGTGAGTCCCTCAGAACCGATGAATCAATAATATGGTTTATGAGTCACCCAAAGACTTAGATATAACAAACCATACAAATCAAACCAAAACATTGCTGAAAAGCGGTTACAAAGAAATCATAATGAGGAACAAAGATTTGATTTATAAACAGAACATGATGCTGAAGGCATCATGCAATTTAGTGATAAACTTTGAATTATGATGGTGTGTGATGGGAAGACATGAAGGTGGTGGTGGAGATGGTGATTCAGTCTCTGGTTTCTTGTCTTTCTTTTTTCTCCTTAACTGGAAAAACTGTTGCATTACATCCGCACAATCTGACGATAATACCCCTCTTCTTACTGTCATGTTTGGGTGAAACGGGTGCACAGGGGCAGGAGGTTTATCCGACCCGTTTCCTCCCTCACCATCAGGAAACAGTCTGCAAGATTAAGAATAAACAAATCAAATCAACCCAATTTGAAATAAAAGGTGAGCTCAAATCAAACCCAACACTAAATACCTGATCCAGCTGCCATCAGCCCCAAGTAGTTTATTGGGGGCGCCCCATACAACCGTGTCAACCCGGGCTTGAAGGATTGCTCCAGCACACATAGGGCATGGTTCAAGTGTAACATAAAGTGTGGTACCCTGCAATTTAAACAAAAGCAACAAGAACAACAAAATAAGTACCGTATGGGAATACAAAAGGGTGAACTACAAAAAAATGCATTGTACTATTCAATTTTTACCAATATATGTAGCAAATGCCTTTTAATCGTTCAATACAACATATCTTTTTAACCATTTAATGCACAACATAATTACAAGTTCTTACCATACTATGCAATTAGTAACCGTTGAAAACAACATACTAACCATTTTTTGCCATTTAAAACAACATACTTACCATTTTACCATTTGATGCAAAATACCATTTTTTTAACCATTTAGTGCAACAAATTGCATACTTTGATAAGAAATGGTAACAATGTTGCATTAAATGGTTAAAAAGAGGTATGTTGCATATACAGGTAAGAAGTGAATAGTACATTGCATTATCTTGCATGCAGTTGCAGATTGCCCTTAAAAAGGGTCATAGAATTGTAATTCTTTATTCACTTTAGCCCATTTCGTTGTCCTTAAGTAGGCCTCATTTGTTAAATATTTCATAAGCATACAAAAATCTTGAAACTTGAGCATTGGTGGTAGTGGGGGGAAGGTTACCGAAAGCCTCCATGAGTGTAACTTATTTGATGCCTCACGTATACAAACCATCTCAGCATGAGCAGTAGAGTCACGTAACTCTTCTACCCTAAAACCACAAAGTTTATCATATTAGCAAACATTAACAAAAAGCACCTATGAAAAATATAATAAATAAGTTGCTATAAACTTACAAATTATATCCACGAGCAATTATTTTACCATCATGAACAAGAACAGCCCCAACAGGCACTTCCCATAAATCAGCAGCCTTTTTAGCTTCCACCAATGCTTCTCTCATAAAAAATTCATCATTTTTACGTTGCTTTGCTTCAATGGTATAAGCCTCTTCCCATTCATCAAATCTATCTTTAGACACTTGATCTATTCGTGCAAGTTTCCTTCTAGAAGGAATCGGTTGTTCCACTATTACTGTTTTGCCACTACCAGATGCATCCATGTGTGGAACTTGGGTCAACGGTTTAGGGACTGTTTGGTCAATTTTCGCACTGGTGGATGCTTCAGTTTCACCGGTCACTGAAGTTGTCTTTACAATAGGTGACCTTCTCATTCGAATTGCAGGTAATGGAATTGATGATTCTTCAATTACTAATGAAGACATAGATTTTGATGAAGATCCTTGATTAGTATTTGATGATGATAATAATAGTGGTGAATCTTGTTTCTCCTTGAAACTAGAAGGGGTAGAAACCTCTTTTCGACTCGATTCATCTGGTTCATGACCAGAAAACCACCTTTCACTACTTGTAGACTGATTTGATACCCCACCTGATTTTGGTGTATGTGTTTCAGATCGTGATGTCCCCCACCGCAGTCGAACCACGTCTCCAATAACATTCCATAGTGATCGACCACTCCTTTTCGCCAGGTCATCAGAAGATGT
This sequence comes from Smallanthus sonchifolius, assembly GCA_023525975.1. Lineage (NCBI taxonomy): Eukaryota > Viridiplantae > Streptophyta > Magnoliopsida > Asterales > Asteraceae > Smallanthus > Smallanthus sonchifolius. Next base: position 84,110,706 of record CM042029.1, read on the forward strand.
ATTAACCGGTGCACCACTTTCATGCCACATCTCATCAGACGGACCCCCGGCTCCATCTTTTTCATCGTAATTTCCTGAACCATTTTCACCTGAACTCTTTAGTTCATGTTGTTCATCATCTTCACGCTCTAATTCACCTTCAGAAATAGAGAGTTGGTGTTTTGCTTTCTCAACAAATTCCCCCACAATTTGACCCGCTGATTTCTGCTGTTCATCAGCTGAAGTAATATGAGCACCGGTTTCTTGAAAACTAGATTCAGGGTTCAATTTCAAAGCTTTATAGCTACTGGATGACTCTTTTGGCATACCAACATGAAAACTCGAAGCCTTAGATGTTTTTCTACCAGTTTTCGTTGATTCTGTGGGTCCCGTCACCATTGCCAACTGAGATGACGAATACTTACCTTCAATGTTTTCTCTCTTCTCCGATGAACTTGAAGACTCCAAATGCATTTCTTGTTTTTTGGTTCTGATGTCAGATTGTGTGTTTGAAACTGATGTGTTTTCAATATTCGTAAAACGGGCATTTGAAATTTCCGAAATTTGTTGCGATTTCACTCTTGACTCTTTAGACGAAATCAATTGGTCAACTGTCTGGTGTTTTTCTTCTCTTTGATCTTCAAATCGGTCACTAACTTCTGTTGAATTTTCTTCCCGGTTCTTCCTTCTAGTCTCAAAGGATGAAGAAGAAGAAGAAGACGTCATTCTCTTGTCAAAGTTATGAACCTCAGAAGCTTCTGAAATCACATTTGACTGCGTTTTGTACTCATTTTGGAGAGTAAAGTCAGCAGTTTCCCCTTTATGGTGACTTGTTAGTTCTTGAACTGATGTAACCAACTTATTTTCACTATCACTATAAAGCTTTTGGGTGCTAGAGTTCTTATTCTTCATTCCTGATTGAAATTGATGGCTGATTCTATCAGTTCTCTCACTATGTTGTTGACTATTTCGCTCTGTATGTTGACTATGACTAGACTCCACATTAAGCCTCTTTTCTGATTTCTTCCGCCACTCTTGATTCCCATAATACGACTCAACGGTATTCTTTTTCAAGATCTCATTTTGATTTTTACCAAATTCATGTTGCCTCTCCATATTTTCTACAACTTCCTCATCATAAACTCTACTATCACTATCCATTTTTCGATCATCTTTATACTCGCTCGAAGATTCTCCTTTAACAACATAATCACCAGGTTCAATTACAACATCATTGTCACTATCATTATAATTGTCATACTCACCCGCAGAAGAAACCGAGTAATAAGATGAACAACTTGACCCTTGTTTTTTCCGTTCATCGGTAACCCCTTTAACAAAAGCTCTTCTCTCATTGCTTAATTTCCTATTTCCTTCCTCACTAGACCGAATTTCTGCAGCTTTAGTATCACACTTCAAATCCCTCTTTACAGATCCTGAACTCACAGTCTTTGTTCTTCTGGAAACGTTACTCGAATTCTTCTTTTGAATCCGTTTTCTATCGCTAACACCAACATTCTCCAACCCTACTTCCTCAGTCAACAAATCAAGCAAAAGCTCAACTTCATCAACATAATCATCATCAATTTCATTACTAAAAGACGGTTCATTCTTCTTATCTTCATAACTCCAACACGCATACCTACCTTCCCCTAATTTCCTCCTCTCATTGAAAGAGTAAAGCTTCTTATAGTAATATCTTCGATCCGAATCACAATCACTACGTGAAGAAACCCTAGAAGTACTATTATCACACAACTGTCTCCTCCTACCATGAACAATTAATCTCTTGCTAGGTGAAAAATGAATCAAGGTGGATTGCCTTAACCGATTACACAAAAAGCTAGGGTTTATTCTAGGTAAGCTATTGTAAATTGAATTACTATTAGCACTACAGCAGCAACAGCAACAACAAGAAGAAGAACAAGTGAATGATGATGAAATTAGTAAACGATTGGATTCGAATCTAGCGTCCGAGAAGTAATTAGGATCGTCGAAATATAACGATGGAGAAGCTCTACATCTAAGGGATAGAGATGAGTTCAAACAAGCAGGGTGCATCATTTTCAATTTCTTCAGATGCAAAAGTGGAATGAAGGAGATTATTACCTTGAAGTTAGGGTTTAATTGTTAAGAAATTTGATCGAATTGGAGAAGCTGGAAGTATCGTCATCTGGGAGTGAGATCAGAAGCAAGTGACGGACATTGACGATGGACAGATTGGGTTAACCGAGAGAATCCCGTGGACGGTAAACAACTAACCACGGTTTAACAGGGATCCTGCTGATTGGTGACGGAGATTTTACTGATAGGTTCGTCTTCAATTGGGTTAAATGGTTTCTCTAAAGTGTAACATTTTAGCTTGGAGGACGGAGTTCGATCGTATTCTGACACTTAACTCTTTGAGTAAGAGAAATATTGCTTGTGATGATTTGAGGTGTGTGATGTGTGAGTCCGGTTTTGAATCTGACAAACACATTTTTTTCATCGTGTGGAGTCGCTTTGGTGGTTAGGCAGAGTATTAGTAGGTAGTGTCCTTAAATTTTGCTTTTTTGTTAGAGATTTGTTGGATCTTCATTTCAATTGTAGGCTCAAGGAGGTGGCTAGAGAAGCTTTCCAAGGCATTATTATCATCATCTTCGTTTGGTTCTTGTGGTTATCTAGGAATGACAAGAGATTTTCTAACGATGTTATCAAAATTGAAGATATCGTTATGAATATCAAGTCTACCGGGTTTCTTTGGTTTTCTAATAGGTCTAAGCAAGTCCATTTGTTGGGCTAAGTAGTGTAATTTCGATTTGTAGATATGTAATCTCCTTGTCTGTGTTCGGCTCCTGTTTTGGGTTGGTCCTGTGTTTTTATAAAAATTTGCCTTTCAAAAAAAATTTTCCTTTCAAAAAAAAAAACAGGGTACATCTTATATTCTCATCTCCTAAATTACAAATTTTTTAAGATTTTAAAACAAGAGTAAACTATAGTTTTCGTCGCTATGGTTTATTTAGTCTAATATATAACACACTAGTTTAGATACCGTGTCTACACACGGGGTGAAAAATATCAATATATAAACTTTTTAAATTTGTATGTATATATTTTACAACCGTAAAAATATATTACGTATAGATGGAAAACAAATTCAAAATATGTAAAAATTAATATATAATTGGGTTTCGAAAATACGTTAAATACTATTTAATATAATTTGACTTTCATTTACTATTTGATTGGATATAGAAGTTAAATAATTAAATTTCAAAGTTTCTTATAATTAGAGATAATTTAAAATAAATATTTTTATTAATATAATTAGTATTTTTCTTTAAATATATATTATTAGTAAAAGATAGAAATGCATTAAATAAGAGAGATAGGCGAGAAAAAAATGATAAGCATGAATATTAAGGCGGCACGTGGAATGAGCAAACTTTTATTTATTATATAGTATAGATTCTCTCTTTCTTCTCTCTCTCTCTCTCGTTCAACACACCCTTTGTCCGCCATCACAGCTACCACCTACCACCGTCTCTCTCTAACTTCTTGCCCACCACTAGTTCTCCACCGCCACCATCAGCCAACGACCACAACCAGTCGACCACAGTGCCACCCCCTCCTCCGATCTAAGCACCACCACAGTGGGGTTTCGATTACGTGAACGTGGCTCCTCAAGGTCATTAGGTTTGATTACGTGGGTAAATTGTGGTGGGGTTTTGAAATTGGGGCTTTCCCGATTTTGCAAGTACACACCACAGCTGGTGGGAGTGGTGGTGAACCGGTGGGCCCTGGTGATGGTGGTTGTGGATGATGAAAGGCGGTGGTGCAGGAGTGGCGGTGTTCCGATGGGGTTTCTGTGATGGTGGATGGACGGTGGTAGGTCGAGGGGGTGAGGGTTGTGATGGTTGACGGTGGTGGTTGTCTTCGGCATCAAAGAGTAATCTTGTAACTCAAAGGGTTGAAGGGAGACCATGCATCAAGCCGTTCACAAAGAGGGGGGATTTTAATTAACTTATTTTTTAATTAAATGGGTAAAATTACAAAACTACCCTCATATGTCTTGTACATAAACAGATTTAACTGAGGAATTTAATTGGGTTAGGGCCAAAGGACGAAACATGAAAGATTTGTAAACGTAAAGGATGATCTCTGATAACTTTTGAGTTAAATGAGGATATGTGAAAAATGGTATAACATGAAGGGGATTTCTATAATTTACTCTAGGGTGTTTGGGATTACTTATTAACCCCAAAAGTCTTTTTTGTTAAAAGGACTTATTAACTTATTATTTTTTTAAAAGAAGTTTTAAAAAAATGTTTGGATTAACTTATGTGGTGTGAAAAGTCAATAAGTCAATAATTTATTTTTTAAAAAGTGTTTGGCTTGACTTATTAATGAAAAATGAATTATTAATGGAAAATTACTCCCTAAAAGTAATAAAGAGAAATGAAAAGTTAAAAATTGTAACTTCTCCAAAACAACTTATTATCCATTATCTAAAAGTTATTTAGAAAAATTCTTTTACCAAACCCAAACACCCTTATAACTTATTGACTTATTACAAAAAGTAAAGTAATAAGTCAATAAGTATGCTTAATAAGTAATCCCAAACACCCACTAATCTCTTTTAAGTGGATTTAATGCTAGTCCTCTCGGTCGATCTAGCCAGTCTCTTCAACTTCTCCCTGAGAAGATCTAAAGAACTCCCGAGGTAAACTACATTTATCATACTTCCTCTTCATGTAGAACTTACCTTTTATCAATCAGCCGTTGCAGAATGGAACATTTCATTTGGTGACAACTTTTTAAATTTGTTTAGGCTCATTTAAAGTTGTCGCCATTTCATTTGGTAACAACTTTTAAATTTGTTTAGACTCATTCAAAGTTTTCTCCATTTCATTTGGCGACGACTTTTGCAATTGTGTATAGGGAAAAATTGATTATGACAAGTCGACGTTTCATTTGGCGACAACTTACATATTATATGCACATTCTACTGCATTCTATGACACACCTAAGAATTGGAAACTTGTCGCTATTCTATTTGGTGACTGTAATATCCAAGATTTCCGACGAAATATTTTTTTTCTAAAATTCGTTATAAATATAAATATTTAGAACCTATATTTATCTAATTTATATAACTATGCTTATGTAATTATAATTGAGGCTTATTTTAAAATATATATATATATATATGTAAAATATGCTTGATTCTTAAAAACTTTATAAACTTATAATTATATAAATAAAAGTAATTCATAAACTTATTCTAAAATACTTAGACTCGTAAACCATAAATCTTAGAAATTATTTTATGAATTTATAAAATAATAAAAGGCAATAAAACTTACAAAACTTATTTAGTTTATTTAAAAAAAAACATATTATTGTTTTATAAATTTCAGGGACCAAAACTGCCCATTTTGAAACTCAGTTCTAACTTGAATTCATGTTTCAACATTAAATGATAAAACTTCTAAACTTCAAGGGCTTGTTGTGCTAGTTTCCTAAACTCTCGAACCAGAATCAGATCACGAGTTCGAGTCCCGCAGTGGCCGGTTTCGAGCCGTTTTAGTCAAAAACGTGTTTCCCGTCCAAATACAGTGAACCTCGGGTTCCAGTAGCGCATGCGAACCTACCCCAAGGTGTATTAATGCTCGATTTAAACTCTATCCACGCGAAAATTCGAATTTGGATTCGTTGCACTCATCCGCCATCTTCCCAACTACTCGAGCATTAAACATCGCAATTGGTTATAAATACCGGTTGAAACACATCAACGACACACCACTCCTAATCCTCATACTCTCAATTTCTTCAACTCGAAGCTGCATCGTCGAATTCAGTCCCACGACAGCCGACCCAGAACTCAAGCTCGTTCTCCCTCGTTTCGAAACCAATTCAGGTAATTCTTGTGACTATCGTGTTCATTACACCCTGTAGATCGAAAGCCCTCTGTTTAATTTCATTAACAGAGGGCAAATCGATGCGCATTTGGGGTTCCTTGACCTAGGGTTCATACGGGAAAAAGGGGAAGATCCGAGATAATGTTTACCTATTTCTTTTTCGAGTTACAACACTAATGAACCTATAGTCGGGATGGTTAGTGCTTGTGTGTGTGGAACTGGGTGGCCCGGGTTCAAATCCGACCAACCCAGTTTTGCGTTTTTATTTTTTTTTCCAGCCTTTTTAATCAGTCTTAAACATTGCAATTATTTTTATAAATTATGTGACACTTTTATAAACTTGAATATGAATTTTACTTACACTTATATCTTCTGGAAACATTTTATTTAATTAAAACTTATGATAATAAGTTTATTAAAAAATAGTTTTAAACATTTAAAAGAATACTTCTAAAATTTATAAAACTTGGACATTTAATAAAATTCGTTTCTATAAAAATTCGAAACTTAATTTCTTAATCTTTTTTTTTATATATATAATAAACTTATTTTTGTTTGAAACTTTAATTTAATAAATTTTAAACTTATACATTTTATATTTCATATAAACAAGAAATTCATTTATATAATTTTAAAACATGAGAAAATGAATGTACTTTATTCATTTTTAAATGTGTATAAACTTATAAACCTTATAAAATAAAAACCTGCATTTCATATGAAAACAACAATCTATTTGTTTACATAAATTTTATACTTTGGTTATTTCTTAAACACCTATAAACTTATAAACTTTAAATTAAAATCTAAACTTTATGAAAAATGTTATTTAACATATTTGTTTAAACTTACAAATTTCACTTTAGATATTTAGACTTATAACCATTTTTAAATAATATTTAATTACGAGTTAATTTGTATACTTAATACTTTAATCTTAAAAACTATCTATATTGGTAATTCCAAATCAAGTAAATAACCTTTTGATAATTATTCATCCTTAATGATTATTTATTTTAAATAATTGTTATTAACCCTAAATCACTATTTAGCCTTTAAATACTTTGTATTTAATGATTATTTTACCTTTGAAATAATTATTATTTATCTTTAACCCTTATCTTAAATAATTATTCTAAACAATAATTATTTTAAACTAGTAACTTATTAAACTTTGAAATCCAAGCCTAGTATGACTCGTTCAAAACCTTACTGAAAACTTGTTCTAAACTTTATAAGCACAATCATTCCCGTCTCCCATTTGGAACACTAGTCAAATCTTGAAATCCTAGATATTTTACCTTAGACTTGTAGAAACAAACTTGAAACATTAGACTTGTATTCTTAGGCTCATTATGAGGATATTCTCCCTCAAAGTCTTGCAACACTTAATCTGGTCGGATACCCTTTCGTCAATCCAAGTGAGTATACTTAGCCCCTTTTTCCTTTTATGCTTTTGGGGTGAAACATGTTCACAATTCTTAAACTTATACAATTCTTGTACAACTATGACTACGTGTTTATTCTTATGTTAAACTTGAGACTTGTATGCTTAGATTAAACTTAAAACTAGCACATTCATTAGCTTTGATCAAGCCGATAGTAACAATGATAGATCTATTGTATTTGACCAATCCACCTTGATTGATTGACCCCTTCGGGGGAGCCCTTGGTGATTGTTACTGAACAAAACTTTAAACTTGAGACTTATAAGGGTAACCTGCGGGTTATGCCTAAACTTGGTTGGAGCTTTGAAGTGCACAATGTTTAAGATACTTGTTTCTCATACTTACATTATAGAATGCATATATCATAGTGAATTGTAATTCTTTTCAAATCATTGTTAAACTGTGTCAAAACCTTTGTATCTCACCAACTATTTTGTAGTTGACTGATTCTTTCACATGTTTCAGGTTCTACATCATGAGACTTATTTGTGATCACATAGGATGCTTTGGACCTAGACTACTTATAAATTAAACGTTGTATTTCTTGTTATGTTCCTTTTATTGAATCTTAAATTATTATTTAATGAAATATCGAAACTTTAATAGTCAACCTTGTGCTATTGAACAACGGCGTCCACCCCGACGTATAATCCGCCGTCGGTTGGGGTGTGACAGCGACAACCCCATATGTGTTAACAAATTAAAAACAGCCCCTAAGGTGATTAAGGGTTGCCCTATTACCCATTTCTACAAAAAAATCGCTTGCTTGGGCAACGAATTCCTCATAAACCAATACACTTAAAAAAACACCAAGAAACCAGATTGATTTTGGTATCTACACCATTTCTCGAAAAACTTCGTGCTACTTTATATTTGATAAAAAAAAACTAGTCTTTTTTAAACTTTTGCAGATTGAAGATGAAAATCATTTTACAGGAAGTGAGTATTCTGAGTTTGTTCAGCTATTCCAGTTGTTGCCTTTGATTGAGCATTTGGAGATGAATTCTTGTCCTGTTAAGTTAGGAGATAACTTATAATTCTTTACTAAATTTCATACAACTCAAATAATATTATTCTTTCTGATCTTAGTTTTTGGTTAAATTAAGTGTCTTGCTTCAGGTGTTATTCCACTGTCTCTCCCAAACATGTTAGTCCATCTTAGATCTCTTAAACTATATGGACTGTCCTTTGGGAAAGAAGATGATTTACGTTTTGTTCTTCTCTTGGTTTCAAGCTCACCAAATATAAACAAAATAAAAATGGAGGTAAGTTTATACACGTGTACTTATGTACATTTTGATACGTTTTTTTTAACCAGTGGTGGACCCAGAATTTTTTTTTTTATGGTTTTGGAAAATTTTGGTGTTCGGATATCTATTAAAAGGGATTTTCTATCGGGTCGGGTCATTGAATTTTTTTTGCTGAAAGTTGCATAGAACTTTGATGGTTGTTCATATGTTATTATGTTAATAATCTAATATTCTAATAAATAATCTAGCAAATAATCAAATGGTAAAGTTTAACTAATATTGATTCTAGTGTGTTTTTTAAGGGAAAATGGATTTTATTAATCCCAACTTTTACCAATTGGCCGATAATAATCTTACTACCGGTCCATACTTTCAAACTATTTTCTTACAAAGGACCGCCATTAAAAAAAACTTAACCCTGTTAATTTACATGAAGTGGACGGCTGACTAAGTGATAACGTTGCATATCTTTTAACCCTTTACTCTTTACCCTTTAAAAGGATTAAAAGGGTTAAAAGATGTCACGTAATCGCCCAGTCAGCCGTCCACGTCATGTAAATTAATGGGGTTAAGTTTTTTTAACGGCGGTCCATTGTAAGAAAATAGTTCAAAAGTAGGGACCGGTGGTAAGAATATTTTCAGTTTGGATTATTATTGATCAATTGGTAAAAGGTGGGATTAATAAATCCAATAACCCGTTTTTTAATCACTTAGATGTAATTATTTTGCTTTTTTATAGATGAACTACAATCCAGCAGAAGCAATATCACAAACTGCCATGACCTTCTTGACTTGCAAGACTACTCGTATGTTAAGTTGGATCATCTTGGTGAACTGGAGATTACAAACTTCAGTAACACGAAGCTTGGAATGGATTTTCTGAAGCTTATATTGGCAAAGTCGCCTATGCTAAAGAAAGTACGAGTCGTGATTAACAACAAAGTGCCTGTTAATGATGAAGTAAAGATGCTAAGAGACTTGCAATGGAATCCATATGCGTCTGCTGGAGCACAAATCAAGTTTGCGCGCTGCTCTTAACTTTGGGTTGGTTTTAACTGAACATGTTTTGGTTGTTTGATGTCTTTTGGATTGTTTGTTTTCTAAGGTACATGTTTTTGGTTGTTTGATGTCTTTTGGATTGTTTGTTTTCTAAGGTACAATGTCACCTTTCAACTATTGTATTTGCTGCCTGGGTTTTGAACCAAAGATGATTTCCGAAATTACCAACCCAAACATAATAAGTGCAGCCCAAGTGCCCTAGAAATAAGGATTGGAAGTCACGTACTCGGGCCGGTCGTTGAGTTGAATCATTGAACCCAACACTCGAACACGATCCATATTTTGACGACATATCAAAGACATCAAGTCTAACAGTTGTAGTCATGAAATACTTGGATGATCTCTTCTCTTCTTTTCTTTTCAAGGTGTTGTGTGCCAATAAAATACCGGAAAATTGGTAAAGCATAAAAGTTACCTTACAGACAATAAAATATCTGAAATCTCCATTTGTCATATGTAATTTTTTTTTGTTCGGGTATAAAGGAGTTAATCTTGATTTTACGAAAGAAAGAGAGATTTGTTTGGAAGAACATGAAAGTTGAAAGGGTGATTCGGAAATAGTTAATTAATAGTTTGAATGTTTATATAAAGTTATTTTATGTTTATCTATACTTTGTTGGAGTTAGTATTAGATTATAATTAAGAGTAGAATCTGAGTAGAATTAGTATAGTTTATTTAGTATAAATAGATGGTTATGGTCCATGTAATTGTAAGTCAAGAGATAATAAACAGAAAGAGATCAAATTCCGTGTTCGTATTCTTTGGACTGATTTCCAACAGAGTATAGGAAACGGTATCCGGTAAATGAAAAAAAATACAAAACTACGCATTCACCATCCCAGCTAGAGGTGTACAAAAAAACCGGTTTGGGCCCGGTGAATAGGGTTAAAACCCGGCCCAAGGCAATAGGGAAACCGGTTTGAGCCAAACCGGCCTAATCCGTAGGTTTTGCATACGTTTGTATATTTTTTTAATATCGGTGCGGTTTGTAAGGTGAAACCGGTTTGAAACCAGTTTTCAACGTTATATATCCGTTATTCTAGCCGTTGGGGGTGTTTTTTGACTTCTTTTTTTCGAAATTCTTGACCATTTTGCCGCCTCTATGTTAGTATAAATAGATATTGGGTTGCATTGGTTGAATCATACCATTTTCTACTCTCTTCAATCTAAAAAACGCTCAATATTTAATAAAAACTCGAAGTTTATTTTGTTTTATGTGTATTTTATTAATTAAATTGAAAAATAAAAGTAAAAAAAAAAACAGTTTAACCAGAACCGGTTTGGCCCCAACCCGATTTAACTAGAACCGGTTTGGCCTCAACCCAGTTCCGGCCCAACCCAAACCGCATCGGATTGGTTTGAGTATGTCCCCTCCTCAAACCGGTTTGGGGACGAACCAATTTGGATCTCAACCCGGTGTTGACTACGTTTGACCAAACCGACTCGGTTTGCAACCCAAACGAGTTTGGCAAAAAAAACCCGGTGTGTACACCTCAAATCCCAGCACTAAACAACTCAAAGCAAACACTAGCACTAGCTAGGGCCTAGGGCCTAACATACGGTCTTTCCAGACCAAGCTCATAGCCATTCTTTAGCCTACGCGTATAACTGTATAAGCCCAATCTAAGAAATGTATTGAGTTCACAATCAGCCATTCAGCCCTATACACATCACCAAACCAATGCAATAGAGACTACTCTGGTTCCTTATACTTGGGGCTGTTCACAAGCCGGACCAGGCCAAGTCAAGGTCAGCGCAAGCTCGAAATATTTGTAAACGAGCCGAGTTTGGCTTGGTTTATAAACGATTTATGCTGAGCTGGCTCACAAGCCAATTTCGAGCTAGTTTTTTTGAACTTTTTTCGAGCGAGATTCGAGTCACGAGATATTTGAACATCCCTAGACTTAGTATTGGCAAGTGAGAGGTAACCGGTATTAGGTATTGAGCCAAAATTAGAATATAAACGAAGTTAGTTTTGTGAAATGATGAGTAGACCGGCCAAAAGCAGCAACTACTCACAAAAAGTTGTGTGTAAGTATATACAATAAATTAAAAATAAAATAATTCAAACCAACCCAAGCTGATTGTAAACGAGTTGATTTCGAGAACTCTTTTTAAGTTTTTTTTTTTTTAGCAAGCTACGAGCAATTTCAACCGCCCTACTTATACTATATCACATCTAAACACAAATGGATATCAATATGTAAAGCAAACCCAATCATCCTTTGAGAAGCAACATCTTCAGTGGTCAAGATACACAAGTCAAACCAAAGATAATCCATGAACTTGCAAATCAACTTAGGGGCTGTTTGGTAACTTCTGAACCAGTAAGTGCTGAACCAGTAAGAGGTCTGAATGATTAAGAGACTCTGAACCAGTTAAGTGCTGTTTGATTGGGCCTCTAAACGACTGTGCAGAATGACTACTTTACCCCTCTGAACTATTTTGTGCTAAATGAAATTTATCTGTTTTGTCAGATCTCTAAATGATTGTACTGGATGATTAATAATTTTAAAAAGAAAATACAAAGCATCATAGAAAATCCAAATTACACATAAATCCTTCCAAATCCATGGAAACATACTGAAATCCAAACATAAATTAATACTTTGCGTACAATTTTTATTTTAATCATTTTCAACTAGTTGATTAGATATCTGGTCACGCAAACTAGTCATATACTCAATGTCTAGTGAACCCCATTCAATGTCGTGAATGAACGAACTAGCAGCGGCTCCGAAGGTGGAGGCTGGTAGCAGCAGTGTTTTTTTGAGAAGATGAGCAAAGGGGGAAAAATTAGGTTATTATCTCATTCAAAGACTTTTTGTGACTAGATGGTTAAGAGGCATTCTGAACCGTTACGAGGTGATTTTTTAACGAATCAAACACCCACACCTACACCTCTGACCGATTCAGAGGTGGCCTCTTAATGGAACCATTAAGAGGCTACCAAACAAGGGCTTAATCTTTTTCACCAAACAAACAATACTAGAACTGCTGATCACATATTTTGAACTCTGTTGACCATCTTACTAGTCAAACCAAAGATAATCCATGAGAGGTCAATGATGGCCCCCCCACACATGCAAGTCAATAAAATTGCCAATTATCAGCTACAATCAGGACCTAGATTTGTTAAGAATCATATGTATAATGAAAGCTTAAAAACATATAATGTAGGCCTTGTTTGGTACATCCAAATCTAAAAGCAAATTCACAAGACTATGAAAACATATCAACACTCGCTTGGAAGAACATTAAAAAAGTGGTAGATCTCATCATCATCAATGACTCCGACCTCAGTCCCACAAACCGAGCAACAAACTGGACTAAATGACTCATCGCCACCCGCTGAACCACCACCACCTTTTCTAACTCTTTTCCTTTTCAAACTCCCTTTATCAGATACTTGCCCCTTTTTAATCTTGCAATTTACCACAAAAACGGCTCTGTATTGTGTCACGTATTTTTCATGCCTGACAACAAAACCGACATTGCATATTCTTAACATTGTGAAACTATATATATTCTTAAAAATGTTTTCATAACTTAGCTGATGCATATACCTTTGACACTCGAGGCATAGGGTTGTAAAACAGGCAGGACAGCTAAGCACTGCATCAGAAGATTGACCCTTCTTTCTCTTTTGAACCCACAATTGGTCTTTATCGTCAAGATTTGGATCGTAGAACTCGGGTTTAACTGAATAGTCAATGATGTCATCATCTGAAACTGATGGTATACACTGTATCAGCAAAATAAGTCTGAATGCATTTAAGTTTTTCATTAAGCAAGCATATTACATTCAAGATTCAAATAAGAATAAAATGAAAAGGAGAAGATACAGCGTTTATACTCTCATCAACAAAACCACATGAACTTTTAGAAGACCAAACACAGACATAGAAAACTAGAACTCTGGGTTAAAATAATGACAAATTGCCCGAATAAAATACAAGGACCTTAATATGTAATTACTAATTAGCTTAATACATGATTTAAAATTAAGTACTTGGAGCTTTGCTCGTTCCAGTTAACTTTCAGTCAATAAAATTTAACAATTCATAATTTCCTGTTGGAAATGCTTATGAATTTAACATCAGTTTAAGGGGAAGTCAAAGATACTTGTTGCCCGCTTTTTAGCGAGCACATTTTATGTTACAATCAATTTGTTATGCTAAACTAAGAGATATGAGCTGCTTTATAGGTTAAGATATATGTTTTTTAGAAAAAAAAATATATTATTTCATTCTATTAAACTAATGATTATAAGAAAAATAATATTTTAGGATATTGATCATCAAAATCAACCTAATAAGTAATAACTGTCTATAATCATAATATTCTAACGATTTGGAACTAAGAAAACTGATGGGTCAATCAAACCATCAACTGCAACAATTCAGAGGACAGTATTTATGAGTTAATTAAATAATAAAAAGACTATTTTATTCCTAATAGAAAAATAAAATAAGATTTACAGAATTCTTCAATTGCAAACCATAAGATTCCAACAAATATAGATAATAAGTAGATAACTAATGCAAACATATGAACAAAACTTACCAACTGTTTCCTTGGTATTTTGATCTTGATTATTCTCTTTTTCCTCATTATCAATAGATTCATTTAAAACTGCTTCTTCCTTCTGTTGCGACATCTGCAAAGAGATGGGTTGTATAGAATATAAGAAAAGCTTAACAAAGTTAAACATGATAATCCAATCCAATACCAATGATTAGAATGAATAGTATTATGTGTAACGTTCTCTTTTTTATATACATAAATCCATAAAATTTATTAATTATATCTTTAGATTCAAGATGAAAGCGAATGAAGTAATAACATATACTGTACATAATGAAAGATGAAAGTGAATGAAGCGTCAAAATAAAATTTCAATGGTTCATTTCTGTATATAATGAAAAATTTAACAAATCTAGGAGAATAAGGATTTCTGGGTTGTTATTTCTGAAGGACTTAGCAAATGAATAATTTAAGAAGACAGATGAATAGATGACTAAATACAATCATTTTCGTCATTTGTTGGGCGCGATAGGTGTAAAGTTTGCAGCCTGTGTTCTAAATGTGACATCATCTCTAGGAGGGTCTAAAATCTTACTAATTCTAAGTACAATTCGGTTAAATCACTTTTGTTGATGCGTGTAACAGAAATCACCAAACCGAAAAAACTAGTTAACAAAAACGAACCATCGGTTCTTCGTTTTTTTAGCTATGGTTCGGTTGTGTGGTCACCTCTATGCAGTATTATACATAACAGTGCACAATATTAACAATAGTGTCTTTCGGTTCTCAATATTTGTATAGGCGATTCAGCTTTTGAGGTATTAGCTTCTAATCCAAAGGTAAAGATACCTGGTATTCAGCAAAATATTCTTTTTGTAATGAATTAAATAAATGCATGTTGATGATGTAACCCTCTTATATATATCTAAAAGTTTATAAAACAATTACTATTTACTTTAGTCCCAAAAATGCTAAAATTATGGGTATGCAATCTGAAAATGAAGGCAAATTCGATGTCTAGAAATTAACACAAAATTACTTCTTCTCATAGCCCAAATCAAGCTTAAATCACAATAATAGATGACAATGTCGTGCACATCATGAAATTTACGTTCTTTATAACTATCAAATGAAATCTAAATAATACAAAACGAATTGGACTGGTAGATAGAAGGAGATGGGGCTTACTGTTATCGGAGACGAGCAGGAGCGCGGAGCACCGGAAGTGGCGGTTGAAACAGAGGGCGGCTATGAAACAGACGACGGAGGAGGAGAAGCATCCGGAGGATTGCCGAAAATCGCCAGAGCTAGGGTTTTAAAGTTTCTTAAACGATTTTTGTTCCTTTTTTTTAAACACCTCATAGGTTCTTGAGTAAATTATCGTATCCCACGATTTAACAAAATGCTTTCCAAACATGAATTTTTAATACTTTGAGTACATGTGGTATATAATTTGTAACACTCTGAGTTCATGGACCTAACTTTATTAAAAAATTCCATTTAAATTCAGGTGAAATGTCCAGTGTACCATTTTACTGTATAACAGTCTACGTCTCTAGAAATATGTAATATCTGTTTGCGTCGCTGTCTTAGTCCCTGGACCTAACTCTCACCCGAAACTACTATATTCGTCCGAAACTACTACATCAGTTTGCGTCCCTGTCTGAGTCTGTCCATGTTGGCAAAATTAGTGCACCACCACCCAAATTACAACTAACACAATCAAATAAACCATCAAACAAACAATTATAACCATCCAAATCCTAATTTAAATGGTACAAGTTGTTTTCTCTGTTAAAAATATATTGATTAAATACTTTTGTTAAAAATTGTAAAATGATTTATTAAGAGGCGTGACTCAAACACACGCCAACAACACCCTTTAAGAGGCTCTCATGCCCGGTATACCGCGCGCCCTTAATATATCATAAGGGGCGTGACTCAAACACACGTAATGAGTCAAATCTCATCAAAATTGGCCACTATCTTTTGTAGGGCCTTTGTTGTGGTTCAATTTAGTCTTTATTATGCCATAAAGGTTATTTACCTCTTCGAAGAAAGATACATATCAATCCTGGTTGGATTGGCTGAAAATTGAAGTGCGGAGAGAAGTTCGCTACCATATATAAATACGAGTGTATAGATATATGCCCGACCTAAAGGGATGGGCAGGGTGGGTCACGACTTCAGCCCCGGTCTTTCAAGATGTAACATCCAAAAAAAATGACAGTTATAATAACGAAATAAACGAACGAGGCATGGCGGGTCGGGCCGGATGGGCCGGTGGGCTGGAAGGGAGCCTCCCCTATAAATAGCTTTGACCTCCATCATTTCTCTCATTTGCAAGTTCTAGAGAGAGAAACCGTAGAGAGAGAAAGTTGGCGGATCGACCCGAGATTTCAGCATAGTGTTGCTCCATAGCTCGTGAGAAGAACCTCCGGATCAGAAACTAGATTCAGGTAACGATCGAGCCTAAATCTAAGTTTTTGTTCGTTTTTTGGGTTTTTCGGGTTTTGGGTGAAAAAGTAACGTTTTCACGGATAAAACTGAAAGATAAGCATAGATTTGAGTTCCTTAATGGAAAACAAACATTTTGAATGTAAACAGGTTCGGGATCTTGACGTGATCAGACCTGAATGAGAAAGTTAGGGTTTTGCGAAGAAACTGATCGTGCGTACTTATCAAGTACGCACGGAGCAGGTCCTGCGTACTTATCAAGTACGCAGGAAAAGGGCACTGCGTACTTATCAAGTACGCAGGAAGAGGATCCTGCGTACTTATCAAGTACACAGGAAGCAGGGTCTGCGCACTTGCTAAGTGCGCAGGCATCAGGTTGTTTAAGTAAAGTTAGTATGTTTAGAATGGTTAAACCGTTAGAGTCAGGATTGGGTTTGATGTGTATTTAACTATCAAATTCAGATCGGAAGTGACGTAGTGGGACCTTTGTTTAGGGCAACCCGGATTAGCTTATCAGGTGAGTTCTAGAAGCCCTCTTTTAAATGTTTTATATAATGTTTTCGGGCTGGTGTGCATACATATGAAATGATGTTTTACGAAACGATGTTTATGAAACTATGTTTATGAAATGATGCTTATAAAACTATGTTTACGAAATGAAATGATTTGGAATGAACGGTTTATGGAAAGAAAGTTTTATGAATGGAATGTTTACGAACGAAATGTTTATAAAGAAATGGTTTAAACTAAAGGTAAAGGGTTTCGAAAATGAATGAAAGGTTTTATGAAAAGAAAAAAAAAGGGCAAAGGTTTTAAAGAAGTCATTACAAATCTAATCTGTTGAATGAATGGAATTGACGAATGAAGTCTGGGAATGAAATTCCCAGCCTTGTGGTATTATGGACAGCGAGCCATAGTTGCCATAAGAGCAACAGGGGCAGTGTCTTGGTGGCTTGCCAATGGTTTTGATGTTGTACAACTGATAGGGAGTGACGACGGTTACTCAGGGGTTAACGTGACCCTATGTAAGGTTAAATTATGATCCGACGGTGTTATGGCTGTGAGCCATTCCCACGATGATATCAAAACTGCCCCTGTTGATTTTCAAACCTTTGCAAGGTTTCTCTCCAAAGATTTTCAAGGTCTCACCGGATGGTAGAGGGATACGAATGAGTTTCTTCGAACAGTTGATTTCCGCATGATTGTGGGATAGCCAATCCATTCCCACGATGATATCAAAACTCCCAAGAGTGATGGGAATCAGGTCGATAGAGAATGTGTGATCGTTGAGAGTTAGAGCACAACCTCGGACAACGGAATGCACAACAGTTAGTTTGACATCAGCTATTTCTATAGTATAAGAAGGTTCAAGAGCGGTACGACAAGTTTTAAGTAAAGGTTCAAATTCTAAGGAGACAAAGCTTTTATCCGCTCCGGTATCAAATAAGATAGAGGCATAACGATTATTGATGAGAAACGTACCAGTAACCACGGCATTGTCATTTCTGGCCTCGGTTGCTCCTATGGAAAAAGTGCGAGCACGTGCACCTCGGTTATTGTTGTTGAGCTTCAGGCATTGGTTTTTGTAGTGATCAGGAGCACCACATTCATAACAGGCCCTACCATTGATGATGGCAGGAGTGGCAGTTTGGGTAGTAGCAGCCTTTTCAGCTACGTGACAAGCGTTAGCAAAATGACCAAGCCTTCCACATTTAGTGCACGAACGACATTAAACAGTAGTAGGGTGATGGTATTGACACCTTGCACACAACGGGTGAGGTCCACTATATGGCTTCCTGCCAGGTGCAGGTCTAGGTGCTACTTGGGCAACAGGAACAGCTGGGGTAACCATGGCAAAGCTTTTAGAGGTCTTTTGCTTCTTGTGGCGATACTCAGGCTTTTTCGCCACTTCCTCCTTAACTCTCTTGTCACCTTTCCTGAATAGAACTCCAGACTTAACTAGATCGTCCGTGAAGGACGCAGATAAACGAATAGCAGCTTCAAGTGTTGATGGGCTACTACCCATGACAGTACCCCGAATTTGAGGCGGAAGGCCTCCAATATAACGATCAATCATTCGGGTCAAGGGTGTAACCAGATGAGGGACTAGGATGCAGAGTTCATGAAAGCGTGTGGTGTACGCCTCACTCTCCCCACTATCCTGGGTAAGGTCCCACAGCTCAATCTCTAACTTCTTCATCTCATTGCTAGGACAGAACTCCTCGATCATAATTTCCTTGAGCTTATCCCAAGTCATAGCAAGAGCTCCTTCCCTACCCCGAATTTTCTTTTCAGCATTCCACCAAGTCAGTGCCCTCCTTTGGAAGGCACTTGAAGCATATTTTACCTTAAGTTCATCGGGGCAGTCATTCATCTCAAATGTGTTCTCCATGCCTTCAAACCATTGCAATAGCCCTGTCGCACCTTCACATCCAAGGTACTTGTGTGGGTTACAAGAGTTGAAGTGCTTGAAAGTACAAACACTCCCACTAGATCCTCCGGTGGAGTTGTTGATTTGAGTGACAATAGTGGGTAAGACCACAGCAAGTTGTTGAGTGAGCAGGGTGGCTATGGCGGTGGTTTCGGCGGAGGCTTCACTGGTGTTAGCCACGGTGTTATCAGGATCACGACGAGGAGGCATTCTACGAAAAAGAAATCATAAGTCGGCAGTTAGGATAGACATTCAAGAATTAAAAGTGACAATATTTATAAATAAAATCACTCATTCATTAATATTAATGTCTTACAAGATAAATAAAACATATATTTAAAACATATATGTTGAATTACAAATGAAATATAAAGACAAAACTGACTAGTCAAAATTCAATATTCGGATGAATGATACTAGTGAGACGTGTTTTAGCCTATAAGTGAGCACTCACTCCAAAGGTCCCCAGGTAAGTGCGACTCGTAACGAACGTGCCTCACTTTCCTTTGACAAGACCCCCAGTGTACAGGCGCTCACCCTTCCAGATTACACGTGTCTCTAGTATCACTATCCAAGCCTTTGATTTTGATGAGAACATTATGGATTGGGCCTTGCCCAAGAGTTGGATTCAGCTTCACAAGTCAGCTTTCTTTTCTTGAACGGGAGTTGGGCCTCAGAAGTGGTTCCAACATGGCTCTCTTGGCCTTCGGATTCCGAATCACTTGATATGTTTATTACTTCAGGCTTCGGTGCAGGCCGGCTTGTCGCATCGGAGATTAACTCGGGCTTGACATTATGTTTCGAGGGTAGCATGCTTCCAGAGAAAGATGACCGTGGTGAGATTAGCCTACTCCAACTAATTGGGCTTTGGGACCCATCATCGGAAATAAGGCTTGAATTGCTAGAGATGTCAGCAGAGTACGACGACATACTAAAGATAAGAGAGTTAGTGGATTAGAATCACATAAGCATATAAGTTTCAAATGGGAGCTTAGGTTATAGTCTAGGTCAAATGGTTGCCTAATTCTCTATAACCACGTCTCTGATACCAATCTGTCACACCCCAACCATGCATCTTAACCACGGGTGCGACTTAATTGACAAAAGAACACAATGGAATAAAGACATTTACTATTAAAGTTTCATAATATTAAAAAAATCCCAATTACATAAGTTTCGAATTAAACCAAACAGATAACATGTTCAAAAGACAAGCAACTTAAAATAAGATTCTTCAATTGATATCTAGGCAAATCCTATATGATATTGACTTGACCTATCACGAGCTTAATCACCTGAAACATGTATGAAAAACAAGTGTCAACTAAAAATAGTTGGTGAGAAATCACAGGTTTAATAAAAGTATAAGTTTGGCAAAGGTGGCAATTCATATTCCAAGATCATCATATAGCACGTAATAAAACAAACACACGATTAGCAAATCCAACCTAAAATGATGAGTAACGAATAAGTGGTACAACTCGCAAGTTGCATTGATAACGAATAAGATGTCCAACCAAAAGTTGTCCATAAAGTATATGCGGTTTCCATCCTATGGCCCATATCTGTACTACCGTTGGCTTGAAAGCTTCAAGTTAAGGATTTGCAAGTTTAACGTTTATCATGTTGTGTTCATTTACGCACATACATATATGATTCGCTTGTTTTAGAATTGTTTGAAAACATGTTTTAATACGTGCCAACGCGTACATGTTTCCCCCAAAACGATTTGAATAAAGTGGGGCTATGAAGCCTCACCTTGAAAGCTAGACGAGATAAGAAACTTGAACGAATAGACGAGATGAATCATGGACCAGACCCTAAACAAATAAATAAAGTAGTTTTAGGGTAGGTTCGATGGTTACGAGTGTTAGATAGGCGGTTCGGGTCATAAGATTAAGAATTAGTTGCAAAAATAGAGTTTTAGTTGATTTTCAGATTTGGACAGCAAAGTAGCTGAACAGAAACGGGATTGTTAAAAATATAAAACGACGTCTAAAAATTATGAAATTTTATAGAGAATTAGTTTAAGTCGTTCCGAAGAAGTTTCGTTTAGAAAGTTTTCCATTTGAGACTCGGATCATAGCCAAAATAGTCCAACAAGACAGAAGGTACTGAAAAAGGTTTCTGTCCCGTTTTGGCTACTACGGAGTCATCCTTTTGAATTAGAAAACGATCCAATTATGGTTGGAAAGGAAATTAGACGAATTACGTTGTGAAATTGAGTTTGCTCAGTTTAGATTAATTATGGTCAAGTTACGCTCGGTTAAATTCAGCACAGTTTCTGTCCAAAATCAATGGTTGCACTTAAGTGGTCCGTTTAGGGTTTTTAGATTACCGAACGCGCAAATAAAAATTAGACAAATGTTATTATGTTATTATAATACATAATATAATCATATTAGGTTAGCCAAAATGTCCCGTGTCACCGGTCTAGCCATGATATTCACAGAAGCGTTTTGGAGAATCACAGAATGCAATCGGCATAGTCGACACGAGCAAGCGGATTCTATATTTAATTAGCGTGTGAGTTCATATAAGTGATAATATAGAATAAATAACATGTTTTAAGTTAGCAAGAACATACTAAAGCATCGGCAGACCCACTTTTGCAATAGTTGTCTTGAGGATTCGCAGAATGCGACGACATAGCCGCCATTGCAAACGGGATCCTTTGTTTGTTAGTTGGTGATGTTAGCTTGATTTATTAGTTTGATTAAGATTATTAGAGGGTTTTTAGGGCTGAGGTTTCACATGATCAAGTGATCATGGATAGAAAATAGAAAAAGATTGAGGGGATGAAGAAAGAATAAAATAAAAAGACGGTATTCAACTTCGGAGGGTTACTTACTTGTTTGATCTTCAAACTCTTGAATCCTCTAAGGGATTTTCGAAATCTTCAAGGTTGGGAAGGGATTTCACAACTTAGGAGGGGTTGGGAGTGTTTGAGGGAGAATTAGCAAAGAAAACAAGATCCTAAGCCTCCTATTTACACTAATGGTTGAAGGGGTGTAAATATGGAATGTCTTGGAAAGAAATTTAGGGTTTTAGGGCCCTCAAATCTGCGAAATTTTCCTCAATGGGGCTGGGTTTTTGGTGATTTCTTGCTTGGGCTAGGTCCAAGAGTAGGTGGGTTGGGTCCGATCTTGATCCGGTTGAGTGCGCGCATTCGAAAATTGCGATTTTAAGCATTTCTAAGCGAAATTGGCAAATGTTTTCAACATTAAAGTTGATTGTCATAAAAAAAAGAGTATGTTTAGCTAAAAAAATTTAAGTTAAAGTTACGTTATTCGCGTATAGTAGTTGGCGATCGGTGGGCGAGAAAACGGACTTTTTGATCGTTTTTCGAATTTCATGATTTATTTAAGGAAAGTTTTGCAAACAAACTTTGTTTTAATTAAATAAATGAATATTTTAAACATTTAAAACATAAATTAATGTCATGTTAAACGATTTGTCGGTCGTGGACGGTACGTAGTTAACAACGGTTTAAAAGGCGAACGATCGCACGAAAGTACTAACTAGTACTTTTAAGCATCAATTCACATTGAATGGGTTGTAAGAACATGTTTGAGATGTATGGGGGTGGTTCATGTGTATTTAATGTGTCATAAAGATCAATTAATTCTACGTGCGATCCATGAATCAATCACAGATAAGTATAAGTCTTTGAAATCAAGCATAAACGAAATGTTTCACATGTGAACTAGTATTGTAACAACGTCTGAATAGGATTTCAAGTAAAATGAAATGTTATGCGGATTTTCATTGATAAGTCTAGAATGAGTACAAGTAGTGAAAATCAGAAGTGTCACAGGTGGGTCTAACACGGCGGTTGATACCCCGAACACTGAGGCAATCAACGCACCGCTTAACCGTGGTTGCGACTATAAGTCTTTCAAAGCATGTGACCCGCCAGTCTTGACTAGGAAGAAAGACGCGGTAGATACGTTTGGTTGGGTGATTCGTATAGAGGCTGCCATTCGTCTGAGCGAATGTCGAACGGATCAAGTTATGAAATTTGCTGCTAACTCCTTAAGAGAGGAAGCATCCCATTGGTGGGAAGGTGTACGTCAAGCAAAAGGGAGCGAGGTTGTGGATGCGATGATGTGGGCTGACTTGAAAACTTTGGTGATCAAGAATTTGTGCCCAAGGAACGAGATTGAGGAGGTAGAGAGGGAATTTTTGGGTTTGAAGGCTGGAAGCATGACGCACCGGCAGTACACAACTCGATTCAATGAACTGGCACGTCTGGTGCCACACCTTATCACGACTGAGGAAAGAAAGATTTCCTGTTACATTCAAGGGCTGCCGGACCAAGTCCGCACCTATGTTAAGGCAAACGCCCCTACGACCTATGATTCGGTAGTAGAACTGAGCGGCGTGGTATTCGATGATCTAGCGCTGAATGTCGTTGCCATTGAGGAACCGAAGAAGAGACCGAGCTTCTCGAACAAGCGAACTGGTGGAAGGATGTTTGGGACTCGCGATAAGAGGGCTCGGGTGAATGAGCCGACTGTTTGTAAGAAGTGTGGAAGGGAGCATGCAGGTGAATGTAGACTGGGATCTAACTTGTGCTTTAAGTGTGGCAAGACCGGGCACTACTCCCGTGAATGCACACAACACTTCAAGTGCTATAACTGTGGGGATGCCGGTCATCTGAGTAAGGAATGCCCGAAGCCCAGAATAGGTGAAGCCGGGAAAGGGAAAGGCCCGGAGAAGAAAGAAGAGAGGCCCCGAGCAAAGACTCGTGCGTACGCACTGACGCAAGAACAAGCCAGGGCGGACCCCGATGTGGCGTCAGGTACGTTCATCCTTGACAACACTTTTGTCTCTGTGTTATTTGATTCGGGTGCCAGTAAGAGTTTTATATCTGCGACTTTTTGTAAACAAGTGAAGTACATTGTCAGTAAGCTAGAAAGGGCCTTTAGCGTAGAAACCGCTGAGGGTAGGACTGCGAGAGTAACCGATGTAGTTGACAACTCCACGATAAAAATAGAAGGTCATATGTTCCCTGTTAGATTGTTTGTTATGGTTTTGGGAGGGTTCGATGTCGTGTTAGGTATGGATTGGCTAACTGCCAATGAAGCGCAAATTATATGTAAACGAAAGATAATCCGACTCAAGGCTCCGGATGGTAGCAAAGTCGAGGTTTTTGGAGATCCTTATGCCCCGATGCCAAACGTCATCTCAATGATTAAGGCAACAGATTACTTGAAGCGCGGATGCGAGGCTTATCTGGTGTACGTGATCGACAAGTGTAAGGAAGTGAAGGAACTAGACGATGTACCCGCGGTACGTGAGTACCCGGAGGTGTTTCCAGAGGATTTGCCTGGGATACCACCCGATAGAAAGATCGAATTTCGAATCGACTTAGTACCAGATGCTCAGCCCGTGGCTAAGGCTCCATATCGACTAGCACCAGTGGAGTGAAAGAATTAATGGCACAACTAGACGAGTTACTTGAGAAAGGATTTATCCAACCGAGCATCTCGCCGTGGGGTGCTCTAGTGTTGTTTGTGAAGAAGAAAGACGGTTCGATGAGAATGTGTATTGATTATCGCGAGTTGAACAAACGAACGGTGAAGAACAAGTACCCTTTACCAAGGATCGACGACCTGTTCGATCAATTGCAAGGCGCAAGTTG
This sequence comes from Smallanthus sonchifolius, assembly GCA_023525975.1. Taxonomy (NCBI): domain Eukaryota; kingdom Viridiplantae; phylum Streptophyta; class Magnoliopsida; order Asterales; family Asteraceae; genus Smallanthus; species Smallanthus sonchifolius. Next base: position 84,135,405 of record CM042029.1, read on the forward strand.
GTTCTCAAAAATCGACCTTCGATCCGGGTACCATCAGTTGAAGGTGAGGGAAGAAGACATACCGAAAACTGTATTTCGCACGCGTTATGGACATTTCGAGTTCCACGTAATGTCTTTTGGATTGACGAACGCCCCCGCAACATTGATGGATTTGATTAATAGAGTTTGTCGACCAATGCTGGATCGATCGGTAATCGTGTTCATCTATGATATCCTCATCTACTCCAAGAATGAAGGTGATCACGCGTGTCACTTGAAGGAAGTATTGGAAGCTCTGAAGAATGAAAAGTTGTATGCTAAGTTCTCCAAATGCGCGTTCTGGCTTAGGGAAGTCCAATTCCTAGGTCACGTCATTATCCCGAACGTCATTATGGTTGACCCAGCAAAGATAATGACGGTAAGGGAATGGGACATTCCTAAGACGCCAATTGAAATTCACAGTTTCTTGGGATTGGCAGGCTACTATCGGAGATTTATCCAAGATTTCTCGAAAATAGCTTCGCCGTTGACAAAGTTGACTCGGAAAGAGGTAAGGTACGAATGGGGTTCGACCCTGGATGAGGCGTTTAAGGAACTGAAGGAAAAGCTAACCAAAGCCCCAGTCTTGGCCCTTCCCGAGGGCAATGAGGACTTAGTGGTATACTCTGACGCTTCGGTTCAGGGATTGGGATGCGTGTTGATGCAACGCGGAAGAGTGATCACGTATGCGTCACGACAGTTGAAGATTCACGAAGCTAATTATCCAACCCATGATTTGGAACTTACTGCTGTCGTATTCGCATTGAAAATCTGGAGGCACTACCTGTACGGGGTGAAGTTTACTATTTACTCCGACCACAAAAGTTTGAAGTACTTCTTCGAACAAAGAGAGCTTAATATGAGGCAGAGACGATGGTTGGAACTCCTGAAGGATTATGACTGTGAGATCATGTACCATCCTGGAAAGGCAAACGTGGTGGCTGACGCTCTAAGCCGAAAGGATGTGCCTGCTCCTATTAGAGTGAAAGCTTGCCAGTTAGTGGTAACATCAGATGTGATGAGGGAAATTGAAAGAGCTCAAGATGAAGTACTTAAGGAAGAAAACATTAAGAAGGAAAGGATGGTTGGCCAACAGGACAAGTTGGAATATAACACCCTGGGTGTTAGGACACGTTTTGGGCGGGTATGGATACCTATGAGTGGCGAGCTTAGAACCAAAATCTTGGATGAGGCTCATAAGTCTCGATACTCTATCCATCCTGGCACCAATAAAATGTACCAAGATCTGAGAAAGGAATACTGGTGGCCTGGGATGAAACATGAGGTGGCAAAGTATGTAAGCAAGTGCTTGACTTGCTCACAAGTAAAGGCCGAACACCAGAAACCGTATGGAAAGATTCAACCACTTGATATACCGGAATGGAAGTGGGAACACATTACCATGGACATCATAACCAAGCTACCTCGCACAGCTAAAGGTCATGATACCATTTGGGTAATTGTGGACCGTTTAACAAAGAGTGCTTATTTCCTACCTATTCGCGAGACGTTCTCGTCGGAAAGGCTAGCGGAAGTATTTATTAACGAAGTAGTAGCACGACATGGGATGCCTTTGACGATCGTATCTGACCGGGACACACGATTCACATCGAGGTTCTGGAAAAGATTTCACGAGGCGATGGGCATGAGGCTTAATATCAGTACGACATACCACCCACAAACGGATGGTCAGTCCGAAAGGACCATTCAGACATTGGAGGATATGCTTCGCGCTTGTATTATCGATTTTGGCGGCAGTTGGGACAGTCATCTGCCGTTAGCCGAATTCTCCTACAACAGTAGTCATCACACGACTATAGGCATGCCGCCTTACGAAATGTTGTATGGGAGAAGATGCAGGACCCCGGTTTGTTGGGGTGAGATTGGACAAAAGGAATTAGGAAGTCTTGAAGTCGTAAAAGAAACGTCGGAAAGGTTTGATCAAATCAAAGCACGGATGAAGGCCGCACAAGATCGTCAGAAGTCCTATGCGGATAGACGACGAAGGCCTATCTAGTTTGATGTTGGGGACAGAGTAATGTTGAAAGTGTCACCCTGGAAGGGAATCATACGATTCAGGAAGAGAGGAAAGTTAAGTCCGAGGTTTGTCGGACCATTCAGGATAATGACACGGGTTGGTGAGGTCACTTATCGGTTAGAGTTGCCTGATGAGTTAAGTGGGATTCATCCTACCTTCCATGTATCACACTTGCTAAAGTGTTTGGCGGATGAATCGGCTCACGTACCGCTTACCGACATAGAAGTCGACAACAGCCTTAATTACATCGAAGAACCCGTGGCCATCTTAGACAAGAAGGAGAAGCGGTTGCGTAATAAGGTTATCCAATTAGTTAAAGTCTAATGGAAATATCAAAAGGGATCGGAAGCCACTTGGGAAACGGAGAAGGAAATGAGGGAGTCGTACCCTCATCTATTTGACTTATGAAAGGTTTCGGGGACGAAACCTATTGTAAGGGCTTAATTACATCGAAGAACCCGTGGCCATCTTAGACAAGAAGGAGAAGCGGTTGCGTAATAAGGTTATCCAATTGGTTAAAGTCCAATGGAAACATCGAAAGGGATCGAAAGCCACTTGGGAAACGGTGAAGGAAATGAGGGAGTCGTACCCTCTTCTATTTGACTTATGATAGGTTTCGGGGACGAAACCTATTGTAAGGGGGTAGACTTGTAACATCCCAAAAAAACGACAGTTATAATAATGAAATAAACGAACGAGGCATGGCGGGTCGGGCCGGTGGGCTGGAAGGGAGCCTCCCCTATAAATAGCTTAGACCTCCATCATTTCTCTCATGAGAGAAACCGTAGAGAGAGAAAGTTGGCGGATCGACCCGAGATTTCAGCATAGTGTTGCTCCATAGCTCGTGAGAATAACCTCCGGATCAGAGACTAGATTCAGGTAACGATCGGGCCTAAATCTGAGTTTTTGTTCGTTTTTTGGGTTTTTCGGGTTTTGGGTGAAAAAGTAACGTTTTCACGGATAAAACTGAAAGATAAGCATAGATTTGAGTTCCTTAATGGAAAACAAACATTTTGAATGTAAACAGGTTCGGGATATTGACGTGATCAGATCTGAATGCGAAAGTTATGGTTTTGCGAAGAAACTGATCGTGCGTACTTATCAAGTACGCACGGAGCAGGTCCTGCGTACTTATCAAGTACGCAGGAAGAGGGCACTGCGTACTTATCAAGTATGCAGGAAGAGGATCCTGCGTACTTATCAAGTACGCAGGAAGCAGGGTCTGCGCACTTGCTAAGTGCGCAGGCATCAGGTTGTTTAAGTAAAGTTAGTATGTTTAGAATGGTTAAACCGTTAGAGTCAGGATTGGGTTTGATGTGTATTTAACTATCAAATTCAGATCGGAAGTGACGTAGTGGGACCTTCGTTTAGGGCAACCCGGATTAGCTTATCAGGTGAGTTCTAGAAGCCCTCTTTTAAATGTTTTATATAATGTTTTCGGGCTGGTGTGCATACATATGAAATGATGTTTTACGAAACGATGTTTATGAAACTATGTTTATGAAATGATGCTTATAAAACTATGTTTACGAAATGAAATGATTTGGAATGAACGGTTTATGGAAAGAAAGTTTTATGAATGGAATGTTTACGAACGAAATGTTTATAAAGAAATGGTTTAAACTAAAAGTAAAGGGTTTCGAAAATGAATGAAATGTTTTATGAAAAGAAAAGAAAAAAAGGGCAAAGGTTTTAAAGAAGTCATTACAAATCTAATCTGTCGAATGAATGGAATTGACGAATGAAGTCTGGGATGAAATTCCCAGCCTTGTGGTAGATTATGGACAGCGAGCCATAGTTGCCATAAGAGCAACAGGGGCAGTGTCTTGGTGGCCTGCCAATGGTTTTGATGTTGTACAACTGGTAGGGAGTAACGACGGTTACTCAGGGGTTAACGTGACCCTATGTAAGGTTAAATTATGATCCGACGGTGTTATGGCCGTGAGCCATAGCCGTCGATGGAAGTTGTCGGTCTATGGACATGAGAGCCATAGGGGCAACTGAATGGGTATTGTCGGTCCTCGTGCAGTTAAGCCTTGGGGGCAATACAAAAGGGAATTGACAGAATATATGGTATTGTCGGTCTTCATGCAGTTAAGCCTTAGGGGCAATACCATACTAAATGACGGTACGAATGGTAACACAGATTTAGATAGTAATGTATGACTTAAATGAATGCTAAATGTTTTAAACAAATGATCCGTTCAATGTGTTTATGATGAGGAAAAAATGTTTGAAGGTTTTCAATGATGAACGAAAGGCCCCGTTTTCTTATACGTGATGTTAAACCCTAATGAATGTTTTGAATGATGAACCATTTCTTAAATCGAACGAAAACTAGAACTCACCAGCGTAGCTGACTTTTTAGTATGCACATTCAGGTTAAGGAAGGTATGGATGATGGACGGTGATGCTTGGCAAGCGAGAAGAGTTACCCGGTTGATCATGAAGACTGGCATCCCGTTATGATTAGATTATGATATGTTTATGTAATAGAATATGTTACGCTTGCTTCCGTGTTAAACAATGTAATGGTTATATTTTATTGAAGTATTTTCCGCTGCATTATTTGATAATCAAGTTTAAGAACTGTTTGTGAATGAGTAAATCCAACAAGTGGGGCCTCCTGGGTTTGAGGCCTTACACAAGAGACCCGAAGTTTTTAAAATTTTTGTATATGTTTTAAATAATATATTTAGTTTATACATTCATTTTATGTACATCTAAGTTTTCTTAGTGCAATTGAAAAAATCATTGCAAGAAAATATAAATGTCACAGGTTCAAGTCTTCACAACACTATTTATTTTTCATGTGTCATGTTTTTTCTTTTATCTTCTTTTTTTCTCTCTCTCTCTTTAAAAGATTGTTCTACAAAAACCTATAATTGTTTAAATATTAAACCAAAACAAAAAAAAGACACAAAAATGTATATATTTAAACCCATAACATATAATTTTTTTTATTGAAACCTGTTTTTTTATTTTTTGTCTCGGACCCAAAACGTTTCAAGATACATACATATAAAAATACGAGTGTATAGATACATATATCAAAACAAGAATAAACCAGCAAGAGCTGAAACTCGCTAGCTAGTTTTATAACACGACATGATTGATTGTGTTAATTTTACCTTGAGCGGATTTCAAATCAAGTTAAATACCTCTTGATAGGTTTAGTAATGACTTCCCATCTTTTGTAACCCTTGGGCTACAAGTTTTGTGTCTACTTCTCATTTAGTGACATTGTTCAAGTTCTCGTGATGCATGTAGATTAGGGTGTTCAAATGAATCGAATCAGGTTACTTGGTTTATTCGAATCGAATTATTCAAATTTGATTTTTTTTTTGGATTCGAATTCGATTCGAATAATAAATCACTTAAACCGATTTAAATAAACTTATTTGAATCGAATCAAATTCGAATCTATTCGAATAAACCGACTTACTATTTTTATTTTTATTTTGAAAAAAAAAATTAAAAAGTTACAAATACTCGGTCCTAATTATCCAAATTCTGTATAAATTTTTTATGGATTTGAATTTGAAGCCATATCAAACTTAAAAAAAAGCTCAAATCAACCTAAATAAAATAATATTATATATTTAAAAAATAAAAATTATATAATATATAAATTCGGCTTATTCAAATCGAATCGAATCGAATCAGATTGAGGATTTTAGGATTCGAATTCGACTTATTTATTCGAATCGAATAATTATTCGATTCGAATAAGACAAATTTCGAAATCAAAATTTTTATTCGAATTCGATTCGAATCAAATTTCGATTTATTCAAATGAGATTCGAATAATAAGCACCCCTAATCTAGATTGATTGGTCGATTCACAAAACCATGGACCCTATAAGTAGACATATATGCTGTTTTATTTTACAAATGCATACTATAAAAAATGCACCATGCATAAAATATCTAGACTTAAATGCATGTCATATAAAATATTATATTCCAGAAACGTCAAACAAATTGGGCTCTACAAAATTTATTTCTAATTAAATACGCTATATAGCATCGTGAATATTGTGTTTTTTATTTGTGATTGATTTTAATATCATAGCTTTTTGATTTTGGGCTCATCTATGTTAATTTGGACTTTCTCCGCTATATATTAAATAACGTTTTTTTTTTAATTAAACTGGTAATTTAGTTGGACGTATTGCGACATATTTTATATCGTGTTGTGGTCAAAATGAGAAGAAACGTTGTTTAAGCAATTTCATATTACTATTTTAAACGTATATATTGGTAAAAACTAGTGTAAAGACCCGTGCGGTGTGGTGACGGCATTGAACAAAAAGTTAAGGAAATAAGTATGTCGATTCCTCACGCATTATAACTCGTCTCACACATTGCGAAGTAAACATGAGTTAGTTATCGCGCATTCATGTTATGTTAACATTTAATAAATTCATGAAAGAAATTAAAATAAAGTAAAAAAACATTTACACGTTGTGGTGAAGCCATATGATGACACTAACGTAGTGCACGTTTGTGAACCAAGTTACGCGTGTTATGGCGGTGGCAATAACGTGCCTAAGAATATAAAAGAAACATATGAATTTAAGACGGTTTGATTTTTTAGATTAAACCACATATAAGAAAAAATATTATGGCTCACACATTACGAATTAAAATAAAAATAAATAAAATTAAAAAGAATATGAAATCTAAAAGGAAAAAAAAGCCAAAAAAAAACATGTCATGGAAATGGAACGAGTGACCAACACTCATGCAAAGACCATCTTTAGCCATTAGACCACAGTTACAATTGTTATTGAAATGGCAAATCAATTATAAAATGAGAAAAAATGCCTTGTTGGTGGCCTCCCATTTGCCACCGTCATGTGCATATATTTTAGAGCCAAAGTAAAGCATTAAAATACAAAAGACGTCCATTTATTTTACAATTGAATTGTTTCAAAGAAAATCCCATAATTAGATGAAAATCAAGATAATTATTAAAAAGATAAATTTTAATCAATCATATAATAATATTTATTTATTATTTTATTTTTATTTGTTTATAAGAATACCAATGTAATAATACACATTTTTACCAAAAAATCATTTAAGAATAAGCTAACATATACGTAAACAGAAAAGAAAAAAATTACGGTTACGTATATGTAAAACACAATGTATATAAATACAAAATACTAAACTTTTTTTTTGTTTTCATTTAAATAAAATATGCAACTTGAAATAGTAAGCTAATCAGAAAAATGAGATTTGAAGGAAAAAAACAAAATAAAAGATTTTGAAATCCGGTCCGACCCCTGGTCCGACCGGTTTAAATGAAATCAGTTCAACTATACACAAGCGGATTATTTTTTTTTTTCCCAAAAAAGGGTTTTACAAAAAAAAAATTTGAAAGGCAATTTTCAAAACTTACAAAACTTATTTACCAAAAATGTGTTGTTTAAAAATATATACCAAACTAGTGTTTTAATTGTGAAATCCAAGGAAAACTTCACTTATTAGTTTCTCACTCCTAATTTTATTGAATAATTTTAATCTTTAAATAATTATTGGTCTATTTTATTTTTAAAGAAAACAAACTTTCACTAATAACATAATTTCATAAATCGTCTAATCTGTATATAAACCGACTATTTGACTCTCCTTAGTCGGCTATTTGAATGTATATAGCCGTCTATTTTAATGTTAATAGCCGGCTATTTATCTTAAAATAAACACAACAATCATATAATAAGTAGTCAAATACAATATAAATTTAATGTTTTAAAATATTACACATACTGACAAAAATTTCTTCATCGACATAGGTAGGCTTAATATGTGTACGAGTCAACCACACAAATGTTCGATTATGATTTGAATGATCACTACCTGTAGTGATTGTTGTTTTTATTTTAAGACATTAGTTTAATATTGTATTTGATCAATACTTTTTATATTATTGTTATTTTTATTTTAATACATTAAACTTATATTATATTCGACTACTTATTATATTATTGTTATATTTATTTTAGAATAAAGTGTCATTTTTGTCCATGTGGTTTTGCCATTTTAGCCACTTTTATTCAAAAAGTTTTTTTTAGCTTTTCCGTCACCGACGTTTTAAATTTTAGTCATTTTCATCCAAATGACTAACTCAGTTAAAAATTTAACGTTAGATTAGGGGCATTTTCGTCTTTTCATAATTCCTTTTTGAGTAAATTTTGCTTTAGGCCCCTGTGGTTTAGCCTATTTAACCCTTTTAGTTCAAAAGAGAATCTTTTAATATTCCAGCCCCTAATGTTGTATTTTTGTAACTATTTCAGTCCATGCCACTAACACTGTTAACCTTTTCAGTTAAGTATAGCACATTTTAGTCATTTTATTTCTAAGTGAATTAGTTTAACCTTTTCAGTGTAATAAAAACTTTTTTTAGGCTTTTTCATAAAAACTTTTTTCTACTTTTAAAAAAACGTTTTTCTTTTACTTTTTTAAATCATTTTTTTAGTTGTTTTTTTTTTCTGTAAAAACGGTTTTTAACCTTTTTAAAAACTTTTTTTTTAACTTTTCTAAAAATATTTTTTTTTATATTTTTTTTTCATAAAAAACTTTTTTAAAAACGTTATTTTAGATTTTTTTATAAAACTTTTTTTAGTTTTTTTATAAAAACTTTTTAAGCTTTTTCATAAAATAAATTTTTAACTATTTTAAAAACGTTTTTTTTTTTACTTTTTTAAGTGAACTGGTTTTTTAAAATAGTGAACTATTTATAAAAAAGCGTTTTTAATATAGTTAAAAAAACATTTATGAAAAATCTAAAAACGAAAAAACTAAAAAAATGTTTTTAAAAACGTTTTTTTTTATGAAAAAAAAAATATTATTATAAAAGTTAAAGATCGGTTTTAAAAAGGTTCAAAAAGATGTTTTTACGGAAAAAAACTAAAAAATTGATTTTAAAAAAGTAAAAAAAAACATTTTTAAAAAAGTAGAAATTTTATTTTTATGAAAAAGCCTAAAAAAATTATTTGACTGAAAATGTTAAAATAGTTCACCTAGAAATAAAATGACTAAAATGTCCTATACTTAACTGAAACAGTTAACAGGGTTAATGTCATGGACTGAAATAGTTACAAAAATACAACCTCAGGGGCTGAAATGTTAAAAGATTCATTTTTAAGCTAAAATGGTTAAACAGGCCAACCCACAAGGGCCAAAAACGAAATTTACTCTTTATTTTAAGACAAATAAACGGCTATGAACATTCAAATAGCCGACTATGTATATTCAAATAGCCAGCTAAGGAAAGTCAAATAGACGGCTTTAAACATTCTGTCAATTTTTTTCTCTTAAAAAAACGCTGGCTAAGCCGTCTAAATAGACGGTTATAGCCAGCATAAAATTCCGTGATGTCACGTGTCAGTTTCTGATTGGTGTAGCGTCCGACAAATTTCATTCGGGCACGAAAATTTTAGACAGCTAAGCCTAGCCGTCTATTGTTCTTGATGACCGTGTTTTAGTATGCTAAAACTCAATGTCCATTTTAAAAACAAATACGTTGGTCAAATGGTATTTTGGTAATTTTCTCATTTTTTAATCATTTATTTTAGTTTTAATTCATTAAATATTTATTATCCATTTTTAAAAAATATAGAAAATAAAAGTTAATAGTATATTCCTAAAAACTTACTGCTTCTTTTAGAATAAATAAAAACATTTGTTTATAATTGATCTTAAAACTTATTCATACATAATTTCTAATTTATAATAACTAGAAATTAAGACCCGTCCGTTCTGGCCGTGACGTACAGTGATATTAACATGGTTAAGTGTGTAATTAAGCCCGAGCGTCTGCTAGCTTCATTACGTGTGTTACGATGGTGAAATTAACGTCGTTAAGTACATTAAAGAAACATATGGAGCTACGACAGTTTAGTATAGATAGAAAAAAAAAAATTACGCATAGCATGTTACGGTGTAAACATGACTTAACATTAAAACAATAGAAACGTTGAAGAAAAAAAAAACATTATTTTAAGAAAAGTATAAAAAGACGTAAAGAAAAAAAAATCCATAAAAAAGAATAGAAAAAAAAAACTTTTTTTATTTTCTATTTTTTGGCTTTTTTTTTCTTATCATACAACTATTATGGATGTAGCCGGTGGTTTACGTTTATGTTTTCTTTCCCTTGGATTCAGGTTCGATCTTAAACATTGCCTTTATCCACTTTGCCAGAGTATACTTATAAATTGTAGTTATGAATACCTTTTAAGTAGAAAACAATTTAGTGTTGCAAAATCCTATTGATGACCGACATTGGTTTTTAAAGATTAGTTTAGTTTAATGCTGATAGAATATTTAATCTTTTATTTTTTAATGTTATGAAATAAAAAAATATATATATTAGCAATCCATGGGAGCTTTCAATTACCTAACAGATTAGGCGATTTTCTTAATAAGTTATTTATATAGTTTAATAGTTTTAAAACTTTCGGTCAAACATTGTTTTCCCAAAAATCAAATGAATCAATATAAAAATAAATAATTATTTAATAAATTAAAGTTATCCAATAGCATTGTGAGTGAGAAACTACAAGTGGTGGGACTTTTGTTGGATTTTTCACTTATTACAATATTTTGGTAATAATTTTATACTAACTCATTTTTGATAAATAAGTTTTAGAGTAAACTGTTATTTTTGTTCATGTGATTTGGTTAAAATTATTATCTTTTTTAAATAGTTTGTTTTCTTGTATCTGGTTTCTTATGGTTTTAAAATCTTGTCACTTTCATCCAGTAATCTAACATCATCTATTTTTTCATTTAAATGATGAGACTTTTGTTGGATTTTTCAATTAAAACAATATTTTGGTAAATAATTTTATACCAACATTCGGTAAATAAGTTTTATAAGGACACTCTTTTAAAAAAAATTCATATAATCAAACCGGTTACGTGTACAGTTTCTGATCCAACTGATCCAGTTCTGAAAACACTCCCAACAACCCAGCCATACACATAAAGTAAAGTAGACCATTCAAAATCGAAAGTCTTAATTTATTAATAACCTAATTAAAGACCCTACCTTATCATTAAATGTACACACTTTTTTTAAAGAAAAAAAACTGAACTTAAATTAAAAAAAAACTTTTAAAATATAAACTAGTTTTTTTTAAACCGTTAAACTTGTTAACCGTGAAAACTAAAAAAATACAGTGTAAATAAACAATACACACGGAAAATATATAAAAAGCAATTAAACCACTTGTAGTATATCATCCATGCAAAAAATATACAAACATATATACATGATTTACCGGATCCACCATCGGTCAGAATCATCATCCCTTGAACTATTATTCGAACAAAAGCTAAAAACAAGTAATTCACGACCAAGTTCACAAACCATCCGTGGCCCGGATAGAAAGTCCCGGCACAAAGGGCATGTTGTGTGCCTATATTCGACACAACGGTCCAAGCAAGCCTTATGAAAAAGATGATCACATCTCAACACTCTAATCTCATCGTCTTCTTCTATCTTCAACAAGCACACGGCACACTCCACGGGCTCCATGGAGCTCATGTTTCTGTGAAACTGTGTGACACCGAGCTCGTGTTGATCTTTTCCGACCACTTGAAGTTGTACCCGTTGCTGAAAGAAAGAAAGATGGGTCATGAAATCCCATGCCCATCTCAAATAAGTGACCATTTGTGCAATATAAGTTGACATGGTTGAGTTTGGGATCATTTTCAGAAGTGATGTAGAGTGGAAGTGGTTTGTTATTGTTCTTATTCTTTTGATAAAGTTAAATATAGAAATGGAGGAACTTAGGACAAGGGATTTATGGCGCATGTTTGTTGACTAGGAATATAAGCAATTAATTAATACGTTATATATGTATATATTATAATGAAAGAGATATATTGGTTGGAATTCCACTAGAGTTATCCTCTACAAACTCAACATGCGGTTCTCATTCGTCCATGTCATCAATCCAACCAATTTTCTTTTTGGAGGAATTGTATATATTCTTCTCTAAACTTGTAAAATTACATTTTCCCTTGAAACATAAGTTTTCAATGCATAATGTATAATGTAATGGAAGCTTGATTTGAGGAGATATGCAATTTTACAAGTTTAGAGGGGGATATATGCAATTGCCCCATCTTTTAACCCCTAAAGGACATAAATGTAATTTCATATTGAGATGACATTATCTATTAATTTCTTATTCTTAAACTTTTCATACTATCTTTCCTCAATTACTACTCACTTTTCCTACCTTCCAACATCCATGTAATCTATACTATATAATAAATAAATGTTTTTATATGCCACGTGTCGTCACCATATTTAATCTTATCATTTTTTTTGTCTCTCTCTTATATTAAATGCACCCATATCTTTTTAATAAATTACTAATTATACTGATAAAACATCTTTATTTTAAATTATCATTTATTATAAAAAAATTTAAAATCTAATTATGTAATTTTTATTTTCAATCAAATAGTAAATGAAAGTCTAATTAAATTAAATAGCAATTGACGTATTTTCGAAACCCAGTTATATATTATTTTTTACATATTTTGAATTTTGTTCTCTATCCTTAGTATATGTATAGTAATACATTTTTACACCTGTAAATTACATAAATAAAATTTGAGAAATTTATGTATTAATAATTTTCACCCCGTGTGTATTACACGGGGTCTAAGCTAGTCAACATATATATCCACGATTTTATCCTTCCTTTTCCTCAATAACATCGTATCTTTCAAACTCAGTTTTCAATTACCATATTTCCTTATTTACAAACTACCCCACCCACGATTTCCTCCTTATTTACAAATTACCATCTTCCAAATACTATTATCTCTTTCAAACCCACTTTTTAATCTTTCATTTTTCTCCATTAATGTTCAACCTTTTATTAATGGGTGAATATTCAAATACACGAAATTTTACAATTCTTAATCAACAGCCACTCAATGTAGATTACCCATTAATGTCTTCTACCCATTCTTCATTAATGTGTTCTTATACTCAACATTTACTTTCTTCTACCCCATTAATGCTTTATAACGAACCCATAAATGAAGATGCATTGGTTCTTATTACCGCCCAAAGATCCTTCTTCAATATCTAACTCTGTTATATTGGATGAGATCCCTTCATTTGACAATATCCATTCTCCTTTTCAATGTAATTTATTTTTTATTTTTCATAGTCATATATATATATATATATATATAGTGGGAATTAGTACAGAATTCCATCTTTATAACTTACAGTAAGCACCAATGAATTTTTTTTATGTCAAACGAAAGGATTATCCTTTCTCATCCATTGTCATATTACATGTTCTGTATTAGTCTTTTAGATTAATAGCTAAGATTAACTACAGGAACATTGTCTCATCCATTGTCAGGGGCATACACACAGATTATAAGGATACTGTCAGAAAATCTATTATAAGTGGGAATTCTGTATTAGTCTTTTAGATTAATAGCTAAGTAAGATTAACTACATATATATAGTGTATGTCAGGGGCATACACACAGGTTGGGGCATACACTACTAGTTATACAATTAGTTAAATTAGTACATAAATAAAAATAAGGATTATCTCCTTCAAGTTTGGTAATTTAACTAATTTTGGTTTTTACCATTTTAGGCTGTCCTACAGATTCTCCTTCACTAATGAACGGAAAAGGAGTTAAAGACTGTCCGGTTATGGATGGTGTTCTGTAAAATGGAATAGGTCCTTTATACAGCAAAACCATTAAAAATGGACAGAGACATTTTAATCCAAATACTAGTCAAAGTACAAATAAAAATACAAATGAGTACGATGAAAAATTCAAAAAATTAGAACTAGCTATAGAAGTTAACAAATTAAAAATAGAAATTATGAATAATAAAATTACCAGACTTGAAGATTTAATAGAAAAGAAAAAACAGGTAGTAGAATTTCCAGAAATAAATAACATGACCACATAACCCGAACCAGAACAAACCCTTATACAAACTAATGGGTCCATAAATATGATAAATATACAGTGTAGATTATGACTTGATGCCAATACACCAATAGACTTAACAACCATAGTAGATACAGGAGCAACTAAAAGTGTAATATCATACAGTCTAACACATGAAAAATTCCATAAACCGCTTACATATAAATTAATGACAAGAACTGTAAAAGACAGATTAATCAACATAACACACTATCTAGAATCAGTTGGAATACAATTTTTAGATTTTACGGGAAATTATAGTACAAAATATGATATTCCACAAATTAATATAAATCCCCAATATATTAAATCCAGATACTTTGTCCTAGGATTAAATTTCATATTAGGATTAAATGGTGCTATTGCTATAACAAAAAACTTTATAACCATTAGCAAACAAATCTACAGTTTCCCTACTTTAAGATATAAAAACACAAATGAAATTGCTCACAAAAGAGGAGAAAAAGAAAATTTAGAATTCTTAAATAAAAATAAAAGACAAAACTTTATTGAAAATGAAGCTTTGCAACTCCTCACAAATTTCATAAACTATGAACTAGAGAAAGGACAAGATGTTACAAAAAGTATTAATCATCCTACAATTTTACACCTAGAACGAATAGGACTCATAGGAGAAGATATTACAAATTCAAAGGTTAAATATGTCTGCAAATTCAAATTAAAAAATCCAGACATTACCATAAGAAATATAAATATAGAATATAGCCCTCTAGACAGAGAGGAATTCAAAACACAAATACTCAAAATGACTAAACAAGGATTAATCAGAAAATCTGAAAGTCTCCACAGATCAACAACTTTTATAGTAAAAAATCATAGCGAAATAAAAGGAGGAAAAGCAAGAATCGTCTACAATTATAAAAGACTGTTTACAAGAGAAATCAGAAAGGGAGAGTTTAGTTACTTATAACTGAGAATGATTCTATTGATATTTTTCGGTGTATCTTTACAAATGAAATGGCTTGCCTTAAATAGGCAAAGAAGATAAAACATTAAGCTATAAGACAAGAAACATAAAAGAAAAAGAAACGGCTACAAACTAAAGAAACAAAACAACAAAAAAACTTTTTCTTTTTATTCACAGAGAAGTGTCGGTTAAATAATTGTGGTAGACTTTGTAGGCAAAGACGTCATTGCATACGTTTTTAGCAATCTTCTAGAAATCTCTGTGAGTGTCTGGTATGGATAGCGGTGTGCCAGTGTCAGAACCAAAATCTTCTGGATTAATATAATTACAAAAGTCTTCTAAATTCATAATACGTTGTAGTTCAAGAGATTCTCCTTCACCAATGAAGGGAAGAAGCATGTTCCAATTTTTGTGACTCCAAATTAGTATATAATGTCCTTCGACGAGAAGGTGATAGCTTTCCCGGTGAAAGCCTGATGGTAATGAGGGAGTCTTCTGGTTTTGGGTAATAAACTGTGTGGTGTCTTTTCTTTGGCTATTTGTTTCAGGATTTTCTGTGGCAAGGCTGACAAGGTTATCAACCCAGTAAAGTTCTGGGAATTGAATCTCAGTCTGTATAGCGAGTCTTTTTAAGTAGTCTTTGCCAGAAAGCTTGTGACTAATGAACATTAAGACAAAATGCTCATAGGTGAGGAATTCTTTTTAAACTTTATGGGCCTGATCACCATCTTTTCTTTTCCTTTCATCTTTTTATCCATCTGAACAAAGTAATTTGTTAATGTTTCGGGATAATAAATCAGCTATCACATTATCTTTTCCTTTAATGTGTTCAAATTGTATAGTATATCCACTACCTTGTATAATATTTTATAAATTTACCTATCTCGTTCTGTTTATCTTTTTGCTCTGATTATTTTTAATGAATTTAACTATAGCTTCACAGTCTTTTTCATAAACCTCATACTAGGACATGCAAGTGTATCCAAGAAAAAGATGGAATTATTTTTATCTACTAATTAAACAGGAATGTTAAACGAGTGGTAGATAAAATAGGTTGGGGCATAGTTTTTATGAAAGAATTAAATCATGTGAAGGAGGATGCATGTAGCTAGAATGTTCTTCGCTACAGCTTAAAAATTATGTAGTGTGTAAATTTTAGAGGCTGTTTTTCAGGTCATTTAACTCCTTGTTCGTTAAAATATATGCTTAGCGCATTTAAAATTTGAATTTTAAAGGATGATGCATGAGGCATGGTCTGAATATGCCATAACTTGTCTAGTAAACATTGTTGCTTGTCTGTCAGTTTCATTCCACTAATGGGACGAAACTTTATGTGTAAGTCATTACAGACTTGTAAGACATAAAAGCCAAAAGAAATAGTGGGATTGTAGGAGGATATGGGTTTTTAAGAAATTGGTTTTTTATAGGCTGTATTTTTGGAATAGGTGACTGGGCTTTGTGAAGGTTGTATAAAGTTGAGGAAATAGGGAGGTAACTGTCTAGAACTTTGTAGAACTTGGGTGTTCTATAAAGAAGCTGCTTATCTAGAACTGTGTATTTTTTCAGCTTTGAGAGCTTGTCACATTAGCTTCTCTGTTTCTTCATCGTCATTAGACGAAATGCTCAAAGATAAGGAATTCTTTTTAAACTGTATGGGCCTGATTACCATCTTTTCTTTTCCTTTCAGCTTTTTATCCATCTGAACAAAGTAATTTGTTAATGTTTCTGGATAATAAATCAGCTATCCCATTATCTTTTCCTTTAATGTGTTCAAATTGTATATTATATCCACTACCTTGTATAATATTTTGTAGATTTACCCATCTTGTTCTGTTTATCCTTTTGCTTTGATTATTTTTAATGAATTTAACTATAGCTTCACAGTCTGTTCTGACTGTAAAATCTTTGTGTAAAAATAATTTAAATTTTTCTAAAGCATTGATTAACGCTTGTATTTCAAAATCTAAACTGGTCCAAGTGGTTCCGGTTTTGAAGCTTCCGCTGTAATAAGAACATATTTTTTCTTCTTTTTTATGGCTGTAAACATTTGGTTTGCAAAGGAGAACTGCTCCTCATCCTTCTTTGCATCCATCAACTTCTATAATTATGTAATCTGTTGTAAGTGGTAATTCTAAGAGTTTGATTTCTTTAACCCTTTCTTTTATCTTTTTAATCAAGATAATGTCTTCTTGAATAAAATGTCTCTGTCCATTTTTAGTGGTTTTGCTGTATAAAGGACCTACTAATTTTGACAGGTTTGGAATAAACTTTCTAGCATAATTTACTAAACCTAAAAAAGCTTGAATCTGTTTTAAATTAGTAAGTTTCTCTGGAAAATCGAGAATTTTTGTAGAAATGTGTGGTTGCGTACATTCTTCTGGATTAGTATATGTACATGAAATTTTTGTTACATGCTTTTCTTCTTCACTGTATATACTGTATATTGATTCATTATCTGTATGATCTGTGTCTAATGCTTCTATTTCATAATCTTTAAGTTGTTCTACTAGGTTGCTTCTTTCTACATTTCTATTTTTGTTTGGACATTTATTGGCTAAATGTTTTGTATCTCCACATATAAAACACTTGCATGTCCTAGTATGAGGTTTTCTAACATATTTGTTTTGGTATTTTTATATGGTTTATAATCTTTGTTATAAGTAGTACTCTTTCTAATTTTATTTTTCTTATCATAATATCCATAGGCTTGTGGAGTATAAATTGTTGTTTTGCAAAATGCGAACGCATTTCTTTTTAGTTGTTCTTGTAACTTCTTTACATTTTTCTTCTAGAATATTAAATGTAAAGGTTATCCTAGGTCATATTCCTATGTTTTCTAAGTTTCCGTATTGTAATTTACAGGCTTCATGTATGCTTTTTCCTAAATTTCCTAGTAATTTTATAAAACATTTATCACATAAACTATCTTCCATAGCTTGTCCTGTCTGTGTTAATAATCTTGTAAAATCTAATGTGAATTCGTTTATATATTTCATGTCTACTTTCTAAATTTCTAACAGCTGTATCTTGTATTAAACTGTTATTTTTTGTTGGGTCTACTCCTAAAATAAGGGTTCTTATTTGAGAAGTAAAATTATAAGGATTATCTCATATAGATTTTAATCTGTTTATTTGGTCTGGGCTGTATAGACTGTGTATTTTTTCCTCATATACAGTTATATTATAAGTAGTACTCCTTCACATATAAAAATAATGTTATATGTTGTATAAGAATAGGACTTGAACTTCACAGTTTTTTCCGTTTTATATAAAAGTACAAAATAGGTTTTTAAAAAGAGATTTTCGTTACAGGCTTATTTATAAAACATAAGCAATCAGAGCAAAAACTTTGTGTGTAAATCATTACAGACTTGTAAGGCATAAGAGCCAGAAGTTGCTTACTGTCAAAATTAGGCAGCTTGGTATGCTTAAGTCCTATTTATATGAAAACCCGCTTAGGTGAAGATTAGGAAAAAAAATTGCTTTGATCTACTAATCTAGATAAGTTGTCAAAGATTTATATGTTTCATACTTGTTTATTTTACTTTTGTTATGATTTTACTTTTGTTATGATAAAATTGGGATATAGAAAAATATTATAAGAAAGAAAAACTCAATAGATAATGTGCTTACCGAGAGAAATCAGATTCTTTTAAAATAATTATTGAATCTTCAAAAGTGTTCAAAAAACTCGAATTCTTAAACCTAGAATTTGCAGAGCGAAGCGGATTAAAAAACGTAAGTAATAATTACTACAATCATATTTGTAGATTTAAAGAACCTCATACACATAGTCTCCGTACAGATAATACACATCTAAATAGTATTACAGATCTTATCATAAATTTAGGATTCAGTCTACAAAAAGAATATATAAATAGTAAACACTTATTAGAAAGAATTATATAATTAATAGCTAAGGAAACAGACGAAATTAAAAACTTACAGAAAATTTAGAATACATAAGAGAATAAAATAATCAAATTTTGTTAGAAATAAAAAATACTAAGAAAGATAAACATATACAAGAGGTAGACGAAAATTCTATCGAAATCAATAAAATTATAAATAAACTAAACAAAATACATATAAGTGATAATAAGCCTAAACCATATAAACATTGGAAACAAAAAGTTGGCATTCTCGAAGCAAAAAATATACAGTTATTATAAAGGCTTGAGAAAAAAGAAAACAGTTACAGAAGATACGAAGCCTTTAGAGCTAGAATGCTAGACACTCCCTGGAAATCTCGTCTTCAAACAGTGTTTGATCAATTTACAGAATTCGAACAAATAATATCACAAAAGATTAGTACAGAATTCCCACTATAATTATATGAGTTACAGCTCAGACTCATGACAATTGCTCTGAATGAAGAAAAGTATAAATGGGTTACAGTTGTTGAAAGAACAGATGACAATGGAGAAGGAACTTGCTTGCTCCTTCTTTAGATAAATCTTAAACAGACAGATATGCCACACGATTTAATTCTACAATTCTACCATAATTGTATGATTGATTATATAGAATTAGAATTAAATACAAAGACAAAAGGAATTATAAATCTCTTTAGAGAAAAAAATTGTAATAGCCACCGGAAATATCTCTACACATATATTTCCTCCACATATTGGCTGCAAAATCTTTTCTTCCTTTTCCTTTTGCCAATGACCACACATACAGACCTGCTAAGAAAAGAATGTTCATTAGTCACAAGCTTTCTTGCAAAGACTATGAAACGCCCCAAAACGGGTACATCTCATAGTTGGCACACAACATAACAAACATAGTTCTTAAACCGGGAATCAGAATCTATTACAGCGGAAGTCTTTAATTCAAATCATTCATCAAACTATAACATGAAATATTGTCTATAACATGAACTATCAGGATTGGAAATGTCAGTCTTCAATACCGCAGCCCGATGTCCATGCTATCCAGCCCACATGGCTCTTTCACTTTTCTTTAGCTTTACCCTTTTTACCTGTCATGCATACTAAAAGTCAGCTAACGCTGGTGAGTTCTCTCTTTACTTTAAACTGTAAACTTTATCTTTGGTAGCTTAGTTTTATTAAAATAAAATAAGCTTTACTTTCACTTTCTTTGAAATAAACTTTTAACTATTACTTTAAAACTTTACAACGTTACAATTATAAATCTGTTACGTTACTATCTGTCATTAAAACTTTATCTTTAAGGAAACCCGTTAGGGTGTCCCACTGTACTCTGTCTATCATTTCACTTATACTTGACAAGTGACTTTATCATACTTTAACTATCACATATGGATCGTGGTCCGAGGACCAGATCCCTATATTGCTTACACCTCAGGGTAAGACTTTTACTTTAGCACTGCCCACACCTCAGGGTGGGACTTTCTTTCTCGCTTGCACGTTAGTGCAAGACTCCTTTAGCATTGCTCACACTTCAGGGTGAGACTTTCTCGCTTACACCGAAGTGAAGACTCCTTTAGCATTGCTTACACCGAAGTGTAAGACTCCTTTAGCATTGCTCACACCTCAGGGTGAGACTTCTACTTTAGCATGCCTGCAGGACTTTCTACTATGCAACTACTATGCAATGCAATTACACTATTACACAAATAGAAATGCAATCACATAACTTTCATATAGACAAATAACACATATTAACACATAAGCATATAACATGGTATTTGTCACTGTCACTGTCACTGTCACTGTCGAGCTGTACCGAAGTACGGCTCCTTTATCGTTCTTTCTTTAGCTCATTGTTATCTTTCAAAAACTTGTTTAAAAGATAATACTATGCTCTTTTGTTCTTTATCTTTCATTTTATAACAATAACATTTTTTATAAAATACTATACTTTGCCTTTCATTTTATAAAAATAACATTTTTATAAAATACTATACTTTGCCTTTCATTTTATAAAAATAACATTTTTATAAAATACTATACTTTGCCTTTCATTTTATAAAAATAACATTTTTATAAAATACTATACCAGTATGCATGCCAGCCCAAAACCATTAGGAAAAAGGGCAATAAGAACTCACCAGATGAATCGTTTCTGTTTACACCTAGTCGGTTCCTGATGTCACTACAGTTTCTCACAATCTGTATAATCAAGTCATAGACATAAGGTTGTGCCCTTAGGGGACACTTAGACACTACTATGCTTGACTCAGTAGTTTCGAGTCATGGTTTCATTATCGAAACTAGGTAGTTTCGAGTCATGGCTTCTTATCGAAACTAAGTAGTTTCGAGTCACTGCTTCTTATCGAAACTAAGTAGTTTCGAGTCACTGCTTCTTATCGAAACTAAGTAGTTTCGAGTCGTATGACTTATATAAATTCTTAGTTAAGGTCTTGGGTCTATATCGAAACTATGGTAGTTTCGATAGGTCTGCCCCTGTCGAAACTAGGTAGTTTCGATAGATGCGTCCATATCGAAACTAGTAGTTTCGACTGTGCAGTCTTCTTCCCCAAACAGAACCCTAGATCTGGTCCCTTTGTTCTAATCGATCAAGCTTTGAACTTTTTACGTTCGAAATGTTCCATTTTCCCCCATGAACCCAAACCCGTGGTTTGTTTCCAGTTTCACACGTAAAAATCTAAACCTTTACTCGATTATTAACCCGAAACCCGAAAGTTACAAAAACTCAGATTTAGGCATAATAATTACCTGTTACAGCTTCCTTCTCGTTCCTTTATGCTCCAGAGATGTTGAGCAACAATCCTCGAGACTTTGAGCTTGATCCGAGCTTTCTCTCTCTAGACGATCTCTCTCTCTCTCTCTAAAGTTCTTGCGCAGGAAGAAATGAAGGAAATGGAGGAATGACTGCTGATTAGAAGGGTTCTTTTCAGTTTTCGGGCCCATGGGCCGGCCCCTAGCCAAGCCCACCTTCTTTTTTTTCTTTTATTTGGGTTTTTATTTATTTTGGGATGTTACAAGTCTACCCTTCTTACGAAAGGTTTCGTCCTCGAAACCTGTTATAAGTCAAACAGGTGTGGGTACGACTCTTTCATTTCTGTCTCGGTTTCCCATGTAGCTTCCGACCCTTTACGATGCTTCCATTGTACTTTGACTAACTGTATCGCTTTATTCCGTAACCGCTTTTCTTTCCTGTCTAGTATGGCGACGGGTTCCTCGATGTAATTGAGGCTATTATCTATCTCGATGTCGTCAAGTGTCACGTGTGCCGATTCGTCGGCCAGGCACTTGCGCAAGTGCGACACGTGGAAGGTTGGGTGAATTCCACTCAGCTCATCAGGTAATTCTAACCGGTAAGCGACTTCACCAACCCGTGCTAGTATTTTGAAAGGCCCGACGAATCTTGGGCTTAACTTCCCTCTCTTTCTGAATCGAATGATCCCCTTCTAGGGAGATACTTTCAATAGTACTTGATCCCCGACCTTGAATTCGATTGGTCTTCGCCTTTTATCCGCGTAGGACTTTTGACGGTCCTGTGCAGCTTTCATTCTGGCCTTGATCTGGTCAATCTTTTCAGAGGTTGTTGTGACTACCTCTAAACTCCCCAACTCTTTCTGTCCTACCTTGCCCCAACAGACCGGGGTTCGACATCTTCTACCATACAACATTTCGTAAGGCGGCATACCAATAGTGGTGTGGTGGCTGTTGTTGTAGGAGAACTCTGCCAATGGTAGGTGACTATCCCAACTGCCACCAAAGTCTATAATGCATGCGCGGAGCATATCCTCTAACGTCTGGATGATCCTTTCTGATTGACCATCCGTCTGTGGATGATAAGCCGTGCTGATGTTCAGTCTTGTACCCATTGACTCGTGAAATCTTTTCCAGAACCTCGATGTAAATCGGGTGTCCCGGTCAGATACAATTGATAACGGTACGCCATGTCGAGAGACAATTTCATTGATAAATACTTCTGCCAACTTCTCAGATGAATACGTTTCGCGAATTGGCAAGAAATGTGCACTCTTTGTCAGACGATCCACTATAACCCAAATCGTATCATGGCCTTTTGCTGTGCGGGGCAGCTTTGTAATAAAGTCCATGGTGATACGCTCCCACTTCCATTCGGGTATTTCCAGAGGCTGGATCTTCCCGTACGGTTTCTGATGCTCTGCTTTAACTTGTGAGCAAGTCAGACACTTGCTTACATATCCGGTCACATCATTCTTCATGTTAGGCCACCAATACTCTTTTTTCAAATCCTGGTACATTTTCGTGGTTCCTGGGTGGATGGAATATCGAGACTTATGGGCCTCGTCAAGTACTTTGGCCCTAAGCTCTCCGCCCTTCGGTACCCACATGCGACCACACCTGGTCCTCACTCCATGAGTGTTTAATTCCAACTTTGTCTGTTGACCGACCATTCTTTCTTTCTTTATGTTCTCTTCCTTTAGTGCTTCCTTCTGTGCTGCTTCTAGTTCTGTCATAAAATCTGGGGTTATCACTAACTGGTACGCTTTTACCCTAATAGGAGAACGATTCTCCTTACGACTTAGGGCATCAGCGACCACATTCGCCTTTCCCGGGTGGTATAGGATCTCACAGTCATAGTCCTTCAGCAATTCTAACCACCGCCTTTGCCGCATATTCAGGTCTTTCTGTTCGAAGAAATACTTCAAGCTCTTGTGATCCGAATAAATCGTGCATTTCACCCCGTAGAGGTAATGCCTCCAAATCTTTAACGCAAAAACAACTGCCGCGAGCTCCAAATCGTGAGTCGGGTAGTTAATTTCGTGGATCTTTAGCTGTCGTGACGCATACGCGATCACCTTTCCCCTCTGCATCAAAACACACCCTAACCCTTGTCCCGATGCGTCAGAATATACCACCAGGTCCTCGTTACCGTCGGGTAGTGCTAACACTAGGGCTTGGGTCAACTTCTTCTTTAACTCCTCAAATGCTTTGGACTGAGCCTGACCCCATTCGTACTTTACTTCTTTACGTGTCAACTTTGTCAGTGGCGAAGCTATTCTCGAGAAGTCCTGAATGAACCTTCGATAGTAACCTGCCAATCCCAGAAAACTCCGAATCTCGGTTGGCGTCTTCGGGGTTTCCCATTCCTGTACTGCCTCTATCTTAGCCGGGTCAACCATAATGCCGTCTGCGTTGATAACGTGACCTAAGAATTGGACTTCCTTAAGCCAGAACGCGCATTTGGAGAACTTGGCATACAACTTTTCTTTTTGTAGCGTCTCTAGTACTTCTCGAAGATGACAAGCATGATCACCTTCACTTTTCGAATAAATGAGTATGTCGTCTATAAACACTATCACCGACCTATCTAGCATCGGTCTACACACCTGGTTCATCATACTCATGAATGCTGCCGGAGCGTTCGTCAAGCCGAAAGACATCACGCGAAACTCGTAATGCCCATAACGCGTGCGAAACGCTGTCTTAGGTATGTCCTCTTCTCTTACCTTTAACTGATGATATCCCGACCGCAGATCGATCTTGGAGAACCATCTGGCGCCCTGTAGTTGGTCGAACAGATCATCGATCCTTGGTAGCGGATATTTGTTCTTTACTGTACGCTTGTTCAACTCTCTGTAGTCGATGCACATTCTCATGGCACCATCTTTCTTCTTTACGAACAGAACCGGAGCACCCCATGGAGAAATGCTTGGTCTGATAAATCCTCTATCCAAAAGTTCTTCCAACTGTAACATCAGCTCTTTCATCTCCAGAGGTGCAAGTCGGTACGGTGCTTTAGCCACGGGCTGGGCACCTGGCACTAAGTCTATCTGGAACTCTGTCTCCCGGTCAGGTGGTAACCCAGGCAACTCCTCAGGAAACACCCCCGGAAAATTACATACAACTGGTACGTCTTTTAACTCTCTCACCTTTACATCATTGTCTATCACATAGGCCAGGTAGGCCTCGCATCCGCGCCCTATATACTTCTCTGCCTTTATCATTGATATGACGTTCGTTAGTGAACCGTCGCGATCCCCGTACACCAAAACCTCGCCACCGTCTGGAGCTTTGAGCTGAACTATCTTTCGTCTACATATTATCCGGGCTTCGTTGGCAGCTAACCAATCCATACCCAAAACTATATCGAATCCTCCCTAGGTCATAACATACAACCTAACTGGGAATCTATGGCCATGAATCTTTATCGTGCAATTATCTACCAATTCACTTACTATCGTGGTCTTGCCCACTGCGGTTTCCACATTAAAGGCCTGCTCTACTCTAGTAACTTTGCATTTCATTCTTTTACACTTAGAAGATGATATAAAACTCCTACTGGCACCCGAATCAAATAATACTGAAACATAAGTGTGGTCAAGGATGAACGTACCTGACACAACATCTGGGTCTCCCCTAGCCTCCTCCTGTGTCAGTGCATACGCCCGGGTCCTTGCCTTCGGCTTCTCAGGTTCTTTACCCTTCTCGGTGCCAGTAGCCTTGGGTTTCCGACAGTCTTTGGCCATGTGGCCAGGTATCCCGCAGTTATAACAAGACTGTGCCCCGGGACACTCTCGAGAGTAGTGTCCGGTTTTTCCGCACCTATAGCACATATTTAACCCAACTCGGCACTCGCCCGAGTGCTTCCTGCCACACTTAGCACATTCAACCCCATCTTCAATCCTCAGTTTCTTCGTCTCCGGCCCCGCCCACTCTTTAGCTGGCCGTTTAACGGCATTGGTCACTTTCTTCTCAGTAGGCAGTGGGTCTGCGGATTCGAAGTCATCATAAACTATCCCAGCAAGTGATACCACAGATTCAAAACTCATGGGAGCATTAGCTTTCACGTGCACACGGACTTTCTGTGGTAGTCCCTTGATGTAGTACTTAATCCTCTTTTCCTCAGTGTCCACCAGATGTGGAACCAGCTGAGCCAACTCTTGATATTTGGAGGTATACTGGCGATGAGTCATACTACCAGCACAGAGCCCCAGAAATTCCCTCTCAACTCTGTCAATCTCGTTCTGCGGGCAGAACTTAGTGATTAGCAGCTTTTTCATGTCGTCCCATTTCATCTTTTTCATCTCAGCAGAAGACTTGATTCTTTCGATCGATCTCCACCAGCTTAATGCCTCATTAGTGAATGAGTGAGCGGCAAACTTGACCGCTTGATCATCATGGCACTCACTAATGTTGATCACCCCATTCATTCTCTCTATCCACTCAAAAGTGGCAACAGCATCTTTCCGTCCATCATACTTCGGCGGGTCACACCCCCGAAAGGACTTATAGTTGCAACCCCGGGTTGCCATTTCATAATCAGAATCATCACTGTCAGTGACTCCAAGTCTCTTGCTGCTTTCCTCTTTCGTTTCTTTCTTCCCTATATTAAACTCTTTAAGGGCCTCGCCCAATGCTTCTGGTAGAACTTTCTTCAAGATTGAAGTAACCTCTGCCGCTATAGCTTCTTTCACAATCGGTTCCAACTCAAGCGCCTCATTAGGGGCATCGTTAGGAGCCGACACATGGTTCCCACTATCATTATGCTCCACATGCACCGATTCAGCTTCGTTGCGGGAGTGCTCACTTTCTTCAGGACGGTTCCGGTTACCTGGAGGTCGGCCTCGACGACCAGTACGACCCCCAGTGCGACCTCCTCTCTTTGCTCTAGCCATTTAGTGTCTACTGTGAACAAAGATAGCTCGTGTTATCAAGATAGGTAACAATTTAGAACACCTCGAGTACTGTAAATTACTAATTACAGAGACCGGTATGAAATTACTAATTTACTTTACTACTCGGGTTCTGAACATTTCCTTTCCGAGTAACATTTGCATCCAAGTTCAGAGTTTCTACTATAAGGCACGTACTATCTACTGTCTACTGTCTGTGCTAAGGCATGTACTATGTACTATTTATGCTAAAGCATCTACTTTCTGCTATCTGTACTAAGGCGTTATTGTCTATGTTCTATGTAAGGACATTGACTACCTTCTGTCTACTATCTTTCCATGGACGGGCTGCTCCGACTGACATTCCTTTCCTTCCTTTGCTTTGTCCCATTCTCAGTTTAAGTTCAGACATTATCGCAAATGTCTGAATCTCTCAAACTATGGCTCTGATACCAACTTGAAACGCCCCAAAACGGGTACATCTCATAGTTGGCACACAACATAACAAACATAGTTCTTAAACCGGGAATCAGAATCTATTACAGCGGAAGTCTTTAATTCAAATCATTCATCAAACTATAACATGAAATATTGTCTATAACATGAACTATCAGGATTGGAAATGTCAGTCTTCAATACCGCAGCCCGATGTCCATGCTATCCAGCCCACATGGCTCTTTCACTTTTCTTTAGCTTTACCCTTTTTACCTGTCATGCATACTAAAAGTCAGCTAACGCTGGTGAGTTCTCTCTTTACTTTAAACTGTAAACTTTATCTTTGGTAGCTTAGTTTTATTAAAATAAAATAAGCTTTACTTTCACTTTCTTTGAAATAAACTTTTAACTATTACTTTAAAACTTTACAACGTTACAATTATAAATCTGTTACGTTACTATCTGTCATTAAAACTTTATCTTTAAGGAAACCCGTTAGGGTGTCCCACTGTACTCTGTCTATCATTTCACTTATACTTGACAAGTGACTTTATCATACTTTAACTATCACATATGGATCGTGGTCCGAGGACCAGATCCCTATATTGCTTACACCTCAGGGTAAGACTTTTACTTTAGCACTGCCCACACCTCAGGGTGGGACTTTCTTTCTCGCTTGCACGTTAGTGCAAGACTCCTTTAGCATTGCTCACACTTCAGGGTGAGACTTTCTCGCTTACACCGAAGTGAAGACTCCTTTAGCATTGCTTACACCGAAGTGTAAGACTCCTTTAGCATTGCTCACACCTCAGGGTGAGACTTCTACTTTAGCATGCCTGCAGGACTTTCTACTATGCAACTACTATGCAATGCAATTACACTATTACACAAATAGAAATGCAATCACATAACTTTCATATAGACAAATAACACATATTAACACATAAGCATATAACATGGTATTTGTCACTGTCACTGTCACTGTCACTGTCGAGCTGTACCGAAGTACGGCTCCTTTATCGTTCTTTCTTTAGCTCATTGTTATCTTTCAAAAACTTGTTTAAAAGATAATACTATGCTCTTTTGTTCTTTATCTTTCATTTTATAACAATAACATTTTTTATAAAATACTATACTTTGCCTTTCATTTTATAAAAATAACATTTTTATAAAATACTATACTTTGCCTTTCATTTTATAAAAATAACATTTTTATAAAATACTATACTTTGCCTTTCATTTTATAAAAATAACATTTTTATAAAATACTATACCAGTATGCATGCCAGCCCAAAACCATTAGGAAAAAGGGCAATAAGAACTCACCAGATGAATCGTTTCTGTTTACACCTAGTCGGTTCCTGATGTCACTACAGTTTCTCACAATCTGTATAATCAAGTCATAGACATAAGGTTGTGCCCTTAGGGGACACTTAGACACTACTATGCTTGACTCAGTAGTTTCGAGTCATGGTTTCATTATCGAAACTAGGTAGTTTCGAGTCATGGCTTCTTATCGAAACTAAGTAGTTTCGAGTCACTGCTTCTTATCGAAACTAAGTAGTTTCGAGTCACTGCTTCTTATCGAAACTAAGTAGTTTCGAGTCGTATGACTTATATAAATTCTTAGTTAAGGTCTTGGGTCTATATCGAAACTATGGTAGTTTCGATGGGTCTGCCCCTGTCGAAACTAGGTAGTTTCGATAGATGCGTCCATATCGAAACTAGTAGTTTCGACTGTGCAGTCTTCTTCCCCAAACAGAACCCTAGATCTGGTCCCTTTGTTCTAATCGATCAAGCTTTGAACTTTTTACGTTCGAAATGTTCCATTTTCCCCCATGAACCCAAACCCGTGGTTTGTTTCCAGTTTCACACGTAAAAATCTAAACCTTTACTCGATTATTAACCCGAAACCCGAAAGTTACAAAAACTCAGATTTAGGCATAATAATTACCTGTTACAGCTTCCTTCTCGTTCCTTTATGCTCCAGAGATGTTGAGCAACAATCCTCGAGACTTTGAGCTTGATCCGAGCTTTCTCTCTCTAGACGATCTCTCTCTCTCTCTCTCTCTAAAGTTCTTGCGCAGGAAGAAATGAAGGAAATGGAGGAATGACTGCTGATTAGAAGGGTTCTTTTCAGTTTTCGGGCCCATGGGCCGGCCCCTAGCCAAGCCCACCTTCTTTTTTTTCTTTTATTTGGGTTTTTATTTATTTTGGGATGTTACAAGTCTACCCTTCTTACGAAAGGTTTCGTCCTCGAAACCTGTTATAAGTCAAACAGGTGTGGGTACGACTCTTTCATTTCTGTCTCGGTTTCCCATGTAGCTTCCGACCCTTTACGATGCTTCCATTGTACTTTGACTAACTGTATCGCTTTATTCCGTAACCGCTTTTCTTTCCTGTCTAGTATGGCGACGGGTTCCTCGATGTAATTGAGGCTATTATCTATCTCGATGTCGTCAAGTGTCACGTGTGCCGATTCGTCGGCCAGGCACTTGCGCAAGTGCGACACGTGGAAGGTTGGGTGAATTCCACTCAGCTCATCAGGTAATTCTAACCGGTAAGCGACTTCACCAACCCGTGCTAGTATTTTGAAAGGCCCGACGAATCTTGGGCTTAACTTCCCTCTCTTTCTGAATCGAATGATCCCCTTCTAGGGAGATACTTTCAATAGTACTTGATCCCCGACCTTGAATTCGATTGGTCTTCGCCTTTTATCCGCGTAGGACTTTTGACGGTCCTGTGCAGCTTTCATTCTGGCCTTGATCTGGTCAATCTTTTCAGAGGTTGTTGTGACTACCTCTAAACTCCCCAACTCTTTCTGTCCTACCTTGCCCCAACAGACCGGGGTTCGACATCTTCTACCATACAACATTTCGTAAGGCGGCATACCAATAGTGGTGTGGTGGCTGTTGTTGTAGGAGAACTCTGCCAATGGTAGGTGACTATCCCAACTGCCACCAAAGTCTATAATGCATGCGCGGAGCATATCCTCTAACGTCTGGATGATCCTTTCTGATTGACCATCCGTCTGTGGATGATAAGCCGTGCTGATGTTCAGTCTTGTACCCATTGACTCGTGAAATCTTTTCCAGAACCTCGATGTAAATCGGGTGTCCCGGTCAGATACAATTGATAACGGTACGCCATGTCGAGAGACAATTTCATTGATAAATACTTCTGCCAACTTCTCAGATGAATACGTTTCGCGAATTGGCAAGAAATGTGCACTCTTTGTCAGACGATCCACTATAACCCAAATCGTATCATGGCCTTTTGCTGTGCGGGGCAGCTTTGTAATAAAGTCCATGGTGATACGCTCCCACTTCCATTCGGGTATTTCCAGAGGCTGGATCTTCCCGTACGGTTTCTGATGCTCTGCTTTAACTTGTGAGCAAGTCAGACACTTGCTTACATATCCGGTCACATCATTCTTCATGTTAGGCCACCAATACTCTTTTTTCAAATCCTGGTACATTTTCGTGGTTCCTGGGTGGATGGAATATCGAGACTTATGGGCCTCGTCAAGTACTTTGGCCCTAAGCTCTCCGCCCTTCGGTACCCACATGCGACCACACCTGGTCCTCACTCCATGAGTGTTTAATTCCAACTTTGTCTGTTGACCGACCATTCTTTCTTTCTTTATGTTCTCTTCCTTTAGTGCTTCCTTCTGTGCTGCTTCTAGTTCTGTCATAAAATCTGGGGTTATCACTAACTGGTACGCTTTTACCCTAATAGGAGAACGATTCTCCTTACGACTTAGGGCATCAGCGACCATATTCGCCTTTCCCGGGTGGTATAGGATCTCACAGTCATAGTCCTTCAGCAATTCTAACCACCGCCTTTGCCGCATATTCAGGTCTTTCTGTTCGAAGAAATACTTCAAGCTCTTGTGATCCGAATAAATCGTGCATTTCACCCCGTAGAGGTAATGCCTCCAAATCTTTAACGCAAAAACAACTGCCGCGAGCTCCAAATCGTGAGTCGGGTAGTTAATTTCGTGGATCTTTAGCTGTCGTGACGCATACGCGATCACCTTTCCCCTCTGCATCAAAACACACCCTAACCCTTGTCCCGATGCGTCAGAATATACCACCAGGTCCTCGTTACCGTCGGGTAGTGCTAACACTAGGGCTTGGGTCAACTTCTTCTTTAACTCCTCAAATGCTTTGGACTGAGCCTGACCCCATTCGTACTTTACTTCTTTACGTGTCAACTTTGTCAGTGGCGAAGCTATTCTCGAGAAGTCCTGAATGAACCTTCGATAGTAACCTGCCAATCCCAGAAAACTCCGAATCTCGGTTGGCGTCTTCGGGGTTTCCCATTCCTGTACTGCCTCTATCTTAGCCGGGTCAACCATAATGCCGTCTGCGTTGATAACGTGACCTAAGAATTGGACTTCCTTAAGCCAGAACGCGCATTTGGAGAACTTGGCATACAACTTTTCTTTTTGTAGCGTCTCTAGTACTTCTCGAAGATGACAAGCATGATCACCTTCACTTTTCGAATAAATGAGTATGTCGTCTATAAACACTATCACCGACCTATCTAGCATCGGTCTACACACCTGGTTCATCATACTCATGAATGCTGCCGGAGCGTTCGTCAAGCCGAAAGACATCACGCGAAACTCGTAATGCCCATAACGCGTGCGAAACGCTGTCTTAGGTATGTCCTCTTCTCTTACCTTTAACTGATGATATCCCGACCGCAGATCGATCTTGGAGAACCATCTGGCGCCCTGTAGTTGGTCGAACAGATCATCGATCCTTGGTAGCGGATATTTGTTCTTTACTGTACGCTTGTTCAACTCTCTGTAGTCGATGCACATTCTCATGGCACCATCTTTCTTCTTTACGAACAGAACCGGAGCACCCCATGGAGAAATGCTTGGTCTGATAAATCCTCTATCCAAAAGTTCTTCCAACTGTAACATCAGCTCTTTCATCTCCAGAGGTGCAAGTCGGTACGGTGCTTTAGCCACGGGCTGGGCACCTGGCACTAAGTCTATCTGGAACTCTGTCTCCCGGTCAGGTGGTAACCCAGGCAACTCCTCAGGAAACACCCCCGGAAAATTACATACAACTGGTACGTCTTTTAACTCTCTCACCTTTACATCATTGTCTATCACATAGGCCAGGTAGGCCTCGCATCCGCGCCCTATATACTTCTCTGCCTTTGTCATTAAAACTTTATCTTTAAGGAAACCCGTTAGGGTGTCCCACTGTACTCTGTCTATCATTTCACTTATACTTGACAAGTGACTTTATCATACTTTAACTATCACATATGGATCGTGGTCCGAGGACCAGATCCCTATATTGCTTACACCTCAGGGTAAGACTTTTACTTTAGCACTGCCCACACCTCAGGGTGGGACTTTCTTTCTCGCTTGCACGTTAGTGCAAGACTCCTTTAGCATTGCTCACACTTCAGGGTGAGACTTTCTCGCTTACACCGAAGTGAAGACTCCTTTAGCATTGCTTACACCGAAGTGTAAGACTCCTTTAGCATTGCTCACACCTCAGGGTGAGACTTCTACTTTAGCATGCCTGCAGGACTTTCTACTATGCAACTACTATGCAATGCAATTACACTATTACACAAATAGAAATGCAATCACATAACTTTCATATAGACAAATAACACATATTAACACATAAGCATATAACATGGTATTTGTCACTGTCACTGTCACTGTCACTGTCGAGCTGTACCGAAGTACGGCTCCTTTATCGTTCTTTCTTTAGCTCATTGTTATCTTTCAAAAACTTGTTTAAAAGATAATACTATGCTCTTTTGTTCTTTATCTTTCATTTTATAACAATAACATTTTTTATAAAATACTATACTTTGCCTTTCATTTTATAAAAATAACATTTTTATAAAATACTATACTTTGCCTTTCATTTTATAAAAATAACATTTTTATAAAATACTATACTTTGCCTTTCATTTTATAAAAATAACATTTTTATAAAATACTATACCAGTATGCATGCCAGCCCAAAACCATTAGGAAAAAGGGCAATAAGAACTCACCAGATGAATCGTTTCTGTTTACACCTAGTCGGTTCCTGATGTCACTACAGTTTCTCACAATCTGTATAATCAAGTCATAGACATAAGGTTGTGCCCTTAGGGGACACTTAGACACTACTATGCTTGACTCAGTAGTTTCGAGTCATGGTTTCATTATCGAAACTAGGTAGTTTCGAGTCATGGCTTCTTATCGAAACTAAGTAGTTTCGAGTCACTGCTTCTTATCGAAACTAAGTAGTTTCGAGTCACTGCTTCTTATCGAAACTAAGTAGTTTCGAGTCGTATGACTTATATAAATTCTTAGTTAAGGTCTTGGGTCTATATCGAAACTATGGTAGTTTCGATGGGTCTGCCCCTGTCGAAACTAGGTAGTTTCGATAGATGCGTCCATATCGAAACTAGTAGTTTCGACTGTGCAGTCTTCTTCCCCAAACAGAACCCTAGATCTGGTCCCTTTGTTCTAATCGATCAAGCTTTGAACTTTTTACGTTCGAAATGTTCCATTTTCCCCCATGAACCCAAACCCGTGGTTTGTTTCCAGTTTCACACGTAAAAATCTAAACCTTTACTCGATTATTAACCCGAAACCCGAAAGTTACAAAAACTCAGATTTAGGCATAATAATTACCTGTTACAGCTTCCTTCTCGTTCCTTTATGCTCCAGAGATGTTGAGCAACAATCCTCGAGACTTTGAGCTTGATCCGAGCTTTCTCTCTCTAGACGATCTCTCTCTCTCTCTCTCTCTCTAAAGTTCTTGCGCAGGAAGAAATGGAGGAAATGGAGGAATGACTGCTGATTAGAAGGGTTCTTTTCAGTTTTCGGGCCCATGGGCCGGCCCCTAGCCAAGCCCACCTTCTTTTTTTTTCTTTTATTTGGGTTTTTATTTATTTTGGGATGTTACAGACTACTTAAAAAGACTCGCTATACAGGCTGAGACTCAATTCTCAGAACTTTACTGGGTTGATAACCTTGCCAGTCTTGCCACAGAAAATCCTGAAACAAATAGCCAAAGAAAAGACACTACACAGTTTATTACCCAAAACCAGAAAAGACTCTACACAATTTTTCACTGGGAAAGCTATCACCTTCTTGTCGAAGGACATTATATACAAATTTGGAGTCACAAAAATTGGAACATGCTTCTTCCCTTCATTGGTGAAGGAGAATCTCTTGAACTACAGCATATTATGAAATTAGAAGACTTTTGTAATTATATTGATCCAGAAGATTTTGGTTCTGACACTGGCACACCGCCATCCATACCAGACACTCACAGAGATTTCTAGAAGATTGCTAAAAACGTATGCAATGACGTCTCTGCCTACAAAGTCTACCACAATTATTTAACCGACACTTCTCTGTAGATAAAAAAAAAAAGTTTTTTATTGTTTTGTTTCTTTAATTTGTAGCCGTTTCTTTTTCTTTTATGTTTCTTGTCTTATAGCTTAGTGCTTTATCTTCTTTAACCATTGGTTTCGTAGATCAACGTCTCAAAATACTTCTTACGCTTCTCACGTTAAAAACACTTTGTATTTAAACCATCCCCCATATATATATAGGGGTGAGTTCACTAGAAAACTAATTTTCATGAGAAAACTAAAAAACTCCTATTACATATGTGTAGTACACCAAAAAAACCCAACCCACCCCCTAAAACCTAAACTCCCCCACCCCACCCCCACCCCACCCAAAAACCTAAACCCACCCCACCCACCCCCCAAAAACCTAAACCCCCCGCCCACCCCCCAAAAAATAAACCCCACACCCCACCTCACCCATCCAACCTAAACTAAACCCAAAAAGCCTAACCCACCCCCAAAAATCTAAACCCCTCACCCACCCCCACCCAAAAACCTAACCCCACCCCACCTACCCCCTCATCCACCCCAAAAAACCTAAACCCCACCCCTCCAAAAACCTAACTTAAAGGCTAAACTAAACCCAATACTTTTCGAGTTTTTTTTTGTTTGAATGAGGACGACGTTGGAAACAAGGTCTCTGAAACAGTTTTTTAATTTTTGATTTATTTTTTGAGTTATGATTTTTTTATTTTTTTTTACCTTAAATAAGTAATTTTTTGATTTTTTTCATGAACATTGAGTTTTCTTATGATCCTTCCCCTATATATATAGGAAAGGGTTCAAATACTAACCAACTTTTATGTGATAACCGTGCTAACCACTATCAAACAATCACATAATTTATAAATTATTTTTTCTTTTAATTCTTAAAAGAGTATTTAAGTATAGTGAACATATATCTTGAACATAATTACGAAAATGATGATTCTTACGCATACGTACCAAATAATGTTACATATACATGCCACATAGTGTTTACATATATGCAACATTATTTGGTACGCATACATAACACTATGTTTGAGAGTGGTTATTATGGTTATCACATAAATATTGGTTAACATTTGAACCTCATCCTATATATATATATATTTATATATATATATATTTATATATATATATATATATATATTTATATATATATATATATATTTATATATATATATATATATATATATATATTTATATATATATTTATATATATATATATATTTATATATATATATATAAATATATATATATATATATATTGTTTCTTTGTTTTCGTTAACTTTTTTTTTAATAGGTAATTCCAACTTTGAGGATAGTTATGTTTCACATTCTCCCAATGGAACCACCTATTGGTGTCCAAATGTTGATGAAGAATTCAAGCCGGTTTTAGGTGGTGTATTCGACTCTTGGGAAGATGTTGTTAGTATGTATGACAAATACGCTCAAATGTCTGGTTTCTCTGTTCCTAAAGGCCAAACTAAGAAATGGAAGGGCGAGGTAACTAAAAATACCTTAGATATTCAAAAAATGGGAAGCCCCAAACTAAGCGTAAGTTTGATACAACGTGTGAAATTTTAATGTATATTAGGCAAAGTTCCTTTTCAATAACTGATTGCAAAGCACACATAACTATTAAAAAAAATTGGGACCTTTTTTTTAACTCGTCCTTTTTTTTAAAGATTATGACTCAACCATTATAAAGATTAAAGATGTCCCAACCATTACATTGTAAATATTAAAAAGTCTCAACCATTATAAAGAGCATCCAACCATTATAAAAAAAAGCCTAATATGTTTTTAAGTTTTTATAAAAGGGTCCCAATATATAAAACTGATACATAAGATTTTATAAAGAATACACACACACACACATATATATATAGGGAGAGGATCAAGAGGAAACCACAAAGTTAGACGAAAACCAAGAAAACCAATATCAACCAATCAAATAATTTCTAATAAATTTTTTTATTTTTAATATTGAAAGGTTACTTTAGTAAAATTACACATCTTTAAATAAGGTAGTTATATAAATATTTAATTGAATCCCTTTATTTTCTCTCTTCTCTCTCTTCACATTAAATTTTACACATTCAAACCATTTCTTTATTGGACCCTTTTTAATATTAAATAGAAAATGAATAAGAAAACAAGATACAAAAATTTAGTAAATTCATCATTCAACCAATTACATAAGTCTTCCTATGGAAATGGGATCGAAGAATGTCGTGAATTCAAATGTTTACGTATATGTAATCCCACATGTTTACATATACGTAAACGAAAATATTATTACACAATTCGTCTGTCTTCCTTGTGGTGTCTCGTATACGTATATTTAAACATGTACATATACGTAAACATATATGTAAACGTGTTTACATAAACTAAAAACATATATGTAAGCCTGTTTACATATACGTAAGCATATACATATACATGTTTACATATACGAAATTATTGAACTACAAAAAACGCAAACAATTGTTTTTTAATGAAGGTGTCAATTTGAGATAGAGATAGTTTTAAATGATTTTAGTTGTTTCCAAAATAAAAAAATTATAATATACCGAATATACCCTCGAAGCATTTAATTTAGTCACAAACTATTAAATACTTTACAAATTTGCCATTGATGGATATCTACCATTGATCAATTTTGATCAATGGTTTAAAAGTGGTTTTCTTAGTTTTTTCATAACTTATGGTTTTCTCTAGAACCATCCCTTATATATACATATGTATATATATATAGGGGTGAGTTCACTAGAAAACTCATTTTAATGAGAAAATCAAAAAACTCTTACTACATATGTGTCGTACACCTAAAAACCCAACCCACCCCCCAAAACCTAACCCCACACCCCACCCCACCCAAAAACCTAAACCCACCCACCCCTAAAAAACCTAAATCCCCCACCCACCCCCAAAAAACCTAAACCTCCCACCCCTCCCCTCCAATCCAAAAACCTAAACTAAACACAAAAACTAAACCAGAAAGCCTAACCCACCCCCAAAAACCTAATCCCCTCACCCCACCCCACCCCCACCCAAAAACCTAACTCTACCCCACCTACCCCCTCACCCACCCCCCAAAAATCTAAACCCCTCACCTTACCCCCAAAAACCTAAACCCCCACCTCGTCCTTCCAAAAGCCTAACCTAAAAGCTAAACTAAACCAAAAAAACTAAACCCAAAAGCTAAACCCACTACTTTTCGATATTTTTTTTTAACGAGGACGACGTGGGAAACAAGGTCTCCGAAGCAGTTTTTTAATTTTTGAATTATTTTTTGAGTTATGATTAAATAAGTAGTTTTTTGGTTTTCTCATGAACATTGAGTATTCTTATGATCCTTCCCATATATATATATATATATATATATATATGCCCCTAAATAAATGGGCCCTGGCCTGCGGGCCGGTTCGGCCTACCTAGGGCCTGGGGTAGGCCGAACCCTGGTTCATGCCTAAATATATAATATAGTTGTTACACATGTAACCATTATACATATGTACCAACTATATATAAATGATTTATACTCAAAGACAATATTTCTATATTTTGTTAATTCATAAATGACTTTTGGTTTAACAGGTAAAATATGATATTTTTACTTTCTACGGATGTTGATCACCACAAGAGACATGTTACATTTGGTGCTAGACTTTTAAACAGTGAGACCATAGATTCTTATAAATGGTTACTTGATTCTTTTCTAAAAGCTCATTTGATGCAACCAAATTTAGTTTTAACTGATAAGATCTTTCAATACGGCAAACCATCTTGCAATTGTTTTCTGAATCTCACCATAGGCTTTGCATTTGACACATAATGAAGAAACTTTCATTAATGGCATAATTGTTTTTTTTCTTCTATATATCATTTAATGTATTTCTTGTTTTAATTGTTTTCCTTTATTTTTGTTTGTATAGGTTTCTAGTGATTTGCTAAGAAACATAAACATTAAGTCATGTATTCACCGTTTAGTCTGGAATCTTTACATCATACTTGAAAAGTTTGAAACGAAATGGCAAGAACTAATTATGAATTTTTCATTGACAGATAATGTCTGGTTGTCTGATATGTATACCATTAGGGATAGTTGGGTTACAACCTTTTTTAAGGAAATCTCCATGTGTTGTTTGATGAAGACCACATACAGGTGTGAAAGTTCCAATTCTTCCTTTAAAGTTAATTCTACAA
Organism: Smallanthus sonchifolius; assembly: GCA_023525975.1. Taxonomy (NCBI): domain Eukaryota; kingdom Viridiplantae; phylum Streptophyta; class Magnoliopsida; order Asterales; family Asteraceae; genus Smallanthus; species Smallanthus sonchifolius. The sequence continues at coordinate 84,173,985 of CM042029.1, forward strand.
GTGCTAACACTCTTGTTCAGTTTATGTTGTGCGTTGATACTAAACTTGAAGTTGTTCCTCATCAACATCCATCTTTCCTGCTTCCTTATCTCTTTATGAAGTTGTTAATTTTTGTTCAATACTTAATGTAACCACAATGTAACATATGTAAACTTACTTGTTTCCTTTTTTTTGTTGATCCATTTCTTCAACATCCTGTTGCATGTAATTTCTAAGAAACAAAAATATTGTTTAAAATAAAAGAGACTATTTAACATTAGACCAAAATAAATTATTACATCCAACAGGCCTGTAAGAAATACGTTGAATTAAAAAATTGTATAAAACTTTTATACATTTTTTAATTAATATGTATAATTGAACAATTCTTTTTGTATACATATATATCAAACATTTACAATCAGTGGAACTTTAAAAATAATGTAACAACTATGTATATTTCCCAACTTCTACCAAATTTTTTACAGATACATGTGTAACTCATAAATATAAAAAATCCAGATTATCTAGAGAGTAAATGAACCTGTGTTTTCCTTTTTTGTTTTATGTGTTCCTTTTTTGTTTTCTGTCTTCTTTTTTTTTGCTTTGATTCAATTTTTTTCTGAATCTGTTTTCAATACAAATAAAATATTCAATCAAACAAAATATAACATGCAATCAATATGTAACACTTCTGTAACAAATATGTATAATTTCAAAATTCAAGAATAATCATATACATATAAAACCTAAATGTATATTAAAACTAACATGTAACAAATCATTGAAAATAATTTATTTTCTGAAAAGGTATGTAACAAATCTTTATAATTCCATAAAACAATTCTATTTAATACATATCTAACAAACAATTACACTGAACAAACATTTTAAAAACCTGTAAAAAGTATGTATAATTCCTTAATTTTGAAGATAATTTTAACATATCTCCAAATTAATGTTACATTTGTAACTCATAATTAAAATATATGAAGATTAATTTAAATTTACCTAAACATCTGATTTTTTTCTTTTTTTTCTTCATCTTTTTTTGCTACGATTCCACAATTATTGGATCGTCTGGTTTGTTTTTAAACCTGCTTAAAGCTTTTTTAGCTAATCGTCCACTACTCCTTCCTGCAAATACATGTGTTATAAGTTTAATCAGAGAAATTTAATAGTTCTAACTTACGGGAAATTAGGGAACGAAACAATGTACTCCTTCTCATATTGATGTTGGATTGAGTTGCACGATGTTGGATTGACGTTGCAGGATGTCCGATTTTTAGATGTAAGCGATGTAAACAATGAACTCCTTCTCAACCTCTCTTATCTACTTTGAGATGTCCAATTTTGATGTTGGATTGAGTTGCACGAAGTTGCAGGATGTAAGCGATTTTGAGATGTAAGCAATGTAAGCGGTTTCTGTGTTCAACTTCCGACCGTAAGTGATGTAAACAATAAACTCCTTCTCAACCCCTCTTATCTAGTTTGGAGAGAAGATTACGAATAGTAATCGATGAAAACTCTTGAATTTTGAATATTTAGGGGTACAATGAGAATAGGAACCGATGGGATTGATGGGTGCATGGATTACACTGCCCAACATAAATTTGGTGCAATGTCAAATGTCTTTAATACCCAACATATCTATATCTATACATACTAATAAATAAAGGTTTTGGATTGCCACATGTCACTCCCTCATGCCTCCTCATATATGAAGATCCCGTCTATCTCTCCTAATAAATGCACCTATATCTTATTAAATAATAATGATATTATGAATATATTATTAAAGAAGAATAATAATCATATTAAATAAGAATATATAATAAGAATTCAAAATATAACTAATTAAAGAAAAATACTAATCTATACTCCCTAACAAATAAAGGTTTTTTGTAAAATGGTTTTCCCACCTAAAGTTTAATTATAATTTAAGATTATAAATGCTTAACAAATATAATTGCTAAAATTATTTAATATCATTTGACTAGAACTTAAAAACCGTTTGATTTGAAAATTTTGAACTTTGTATTATTTAAATTATAACAAAATCAATAAATTAACTCTCGCAAATTTACTATAATTAGAGAATTAAATTGACAATTTTTAAAAAAAATTAACAACTTATCTTTGTTAAGCAAATAACAATTAATCAAAATCAACTTTCTAAAATCTATAAAATTTACCTTATGTAATTTGGTTTTGTGAATGTAATTGTAATTTTATTTTTTTTCACTATGTAAAGTAATTCTTATTTAGACACTTATGAATAATATATGTTTCTTTTCATTAACCGTGTAATACACGGGAACTAACCTAGTATATATATATAGGGGAAGAATCATAAGAAAACTCAATTTTCATGAGAAAACAAAAAACTGCTTATTTAAGGTAAAAAAAAAATCATAACTCAAAAAAAAAATCAAAAATTAAAAAACTGCTTCGGAGACCTTGTTTTCCACGTCGTACTCGTTCAAAAAAACAAAACAAAAAAAACTCAAAAAGTAGTGAGTTTAGCTTTAGGTTTTAGTTTAGCTTTTAGGTTAGGTTTTTGGAGGGGTGGGGTGGGGTGGGGTGAGGGGTTTAGGTTTTTGGGGGGTGGGTGGGGGGTTTAGGTTTTTGAGGGGTGGGTGAGGGGGTGGGTGGGGTGGGGTTAGGTTTTTGGGTGGGGATGGGGTGGGGGGATTAGGTTTTTGGGGGTGGATTAGGTTTTTTGATTTAGTTTAGGTTTTTGAAGGGGTGGGGTGGGGGGTTTAGGTTTTGGGGGGTGGTTGAGAGGGTGGGTGGGGTGAGTTTAGGTTTTTGGGTGAGGGTGGGGGTTAAGTTTTTGGGTGGGTGTGAGGTTTTTGGGTGTACTATATATATATATATATATATTGATTAAATTAACTAAAAAAATCTACTGTGCTTTGAACAATGGATTAGAAAGACGCCATATTTATATATTTTTCTTGTAATAAAGAAGCTACTTCTTTCCTACAATATAAATGCTGTCTAAATACGTATAGGTGTAGTAGTTCTAGTCCAATGGAGCATACTAGTATACTTTGATTTTACTATCGTTGAAGTGTGACATATTATATTGGATTAGAAAGCATTTTTTATTCTGTTATAAAGTTAATGAACGAGTGAATGAAATTGTCAAGTGAATGGAATGGACAAAGAAAATAAATGGATAATTACCATTCCATTGTCCTGTTTGGTTACCATATAAAAATAAAATGAATCATTACTTCATGTTGTTTGGTAGATAGGAAAATATTTTATGAAAATAAAATATTTTTAACTAATAAATTTATGTTATGGGTCGAGTCATGGTTTGGGCCATGGTTCGAGTTATAGGACAAGTCATGGGATGTGTCATGGTTCGCGGCATGGGTCAGGTCATCTTCGGGTTATGAGACGGGTCATGTTCGGGTCATGGTTTGGGTCATAGTTCGAGGCATGGGTCGGGTCATGAGCCAGGGCATGGGTCAGGGCATGGGTCTGGTCATGGTTTGAGTCATTGTTTGGGTCATTAATTAGACAAAATCGTTCCATTTCTTGAAGGAATGAAAAGAAAACACCCATCCCCCAATGAATGTAGTGTCACCGTATTCATCTTGCGATACTAGTCAAGGTAAATGGGGAAGAAGGGCATGATGCCCAAGGTGTTCCTATGATTGGTGACATGTGTCCTTGGCGATACTAAGGGGACGACACTAAATTCCACGACACTAAGTCGAGAACGCAAGTTCTAGCGACCCTGACCGGTGACAGGCGACACTAGTGTAAATGAAAGAATTCGCGTGTTGACTTATATGCAGATCGGTTAACACGTTGGCACTAACTAGACGTCCAACTCATATTTATGTAAAGATAATCAGGTGAGTCAAGAATCCATATTTACCTTTTTCTAAGGTGATGTGCATACTCGAATGAAATGTTTACAAAATGACTAACGTATGAAATGAAATGATTATAAATTACCGTTTTTGAAAAGAATGTTTTACGAAATGAATATGTTTACGACATGGAATGGTATGAACCAACGGTTTATGAAAGAAATGATTTATGAAACAAGAACGTATATGAAATGAAAGGTTTATGAAATGAATGTTTACGAAATGGAATGTTTATAAAGGAATGATTTTTAAAGGAAAGAAATGGTTTACAAATGAATGAAATGTTTTAATAAAAGAAAAAAGGCAAATGTTTTAAAGAAGTCATGATATATCTAATATGTTGAATGAAGGAATTGATGAAAGAAGACCGGGGATTCCCCAGCCTTATGGCAGCATTTGGGAAAGCCATAGTTTCATAAGCATAACAGGGTGTGGTGCCAATGTGGCCTATCACTAGTAATTGCGGTTGTACAACTGGCGAAGGTAGTGGCGACGGTCACTCAGGGTCAACGTGACCCGTAAAGGTTAAATGAGTGTTTCAACGGTGTTGTGCACATAAGTGCCACACCCGTCGAAGAACCTTATGGACTTACAAGTCCCGAGGGCGTTGAATGGAATGGGAAAGTATTGTCGGCCTTTGTGGCCGAAGCCTTAGGGACAATATGAAAGGGATTGACGGAAGGTATTGTACTGTCGGTCTTCGTGCAGTTAAGATTTAGGGGATGTACAATACGAAATAATAGAATGAACGGTAACATAGATTTAAATAATAATGTATGACTTAACGAATGATTTATTGAATGTTAAATGACCAATGAATGTTCCATTAAACTATGTTTAGCGATGGTTGCATGTTTAAATGGCTGAACGAACGAATGTTGAATGTTAAGACCCTGTTTTCTTATAAATGATTTAAACCCTAATGAATGAACGTGCGATGAAACCATTTTCCTAAAATGAATGAAAGAGTTGAACTTACCGGCTTTAGCTGAGTTTTAGTATGCATATTACGTTTTAGCTGAATGTGCTAGACAATGTTTTAATTGGTTGTAATTTTGGATACAATGTTATGATATTAATTCCGCTACACTAATGATATTTTAAGTTTAAGAACCGTTTGTTAATGAGTAAATCCAACACGTTAGCCCTCCCGGATTGGGGCCTTGTAGTAATGGTCTATTTCATTACTATGTGATTAACAAACATTTGTTTTTCATTCAAACGCAGTAACCCATTCCATTCAACCACATTGGAAGAACCAGAAAATTTTCCATCAGGGTCGAAATATTTGTGTCGGTTAACTAGCGATATATAACACTAAAAAAATCCAGGGGGAGGATCGGGGGCTATTGAATTGGGACCGAGATATTAATATTGTTAGTTATATATTTATGTTAATAACATACCGACGTGTCACCCACCTCCTCCTCAAGTCCACGAGCCATATGTTTTAGGCAAATATTGAATTGGGACCGAGATATTAATATTGCCTTTAAATGTTGAATAGACTCATGTATCATTGTAATTTGTATCACGACTAGTGAATTTCCAGCTCGTGCGTTGCGACGGGAAATCTACCGACCAACCTCATGGCCATTGTGCTTTGCTTTGCTTTGCTTGGAGAAGATCTTGAGCGCACAAGCCTAAATGAGTAATTGTATGTGTAGAAGTAACTATAATCTTGAAAATTAGAGATGATGCTAAACACATTCATCAATAGATTTACTTGTACAAAGAGAAAAAAAGGTCATACGATCCCGTTTTGGATAAGATAATTCAATCAAAACAGATGCTAGAATTGAAAGCCTTACTCTAAATTGAGAGGCACTACAAATATTACAACCCAAACCAAAACCATTTATTAAAAAAGAAGCAAAAAAATAAATAAAATAAAAAGTACATGTGTAGTGTTTATATACCATCTACCATAACTAATCGAAAACTTTTCCTTCTCCATGTAGCGCCTTGTATATCTGATTCTGAATACTCCCCATGGTTTAAAAAAACGGTCGAGGCGCACGTATTGAGGCGCTCCTCGAGGCGAGGCGGCAAGAAATCGTATATGAGGCGGCGCCTCACTGGATATTTTTAAACGTACGCCTCATTGGTCCGAGGCGGTCGTTTCTGATCGAGGCGTTCTCATCGGTCCGAGGCGATCTTGTACTGTGCGAATTTCTAATGGGTCAGAAATGGAGATGAAATAGAGTGACATATGCGATAGAAATGAAATAGCAGTAAGACTTAGGGGCTGTTTAGTAGCCTCTTAATTATAGTTATACACTATTTAAGATGCTTTGAACCATTAAGAGGTAGCATCTTAATGACCATTAAGAGGTAGCCTCTTAATGACCAAGACTGTCTTGGATCCATGTTAACCCTCAATGACCAGCTCCCAAACATGGGTACATACCATAAAAGATGGATACGGAAATCCATCCCAATTCCAAATCTTAAATAGCATTTTTTTGCCTAGTTACCGGTAATTTACTCCCTTTTAATTTACATGTCATATTGTATTTAATTAAAAATAAATAAAAAAACTGACACATCATCACTAACCTATAAAGTATAGTATTTTTTACAAAGTTGGAACACAAGTTGAAAGTTAAATGGTTTTTGAAATACAAAAAAAAGTTAGAGTGACTTAATTGGAACACTTCTCAAACTTGGTTATTATTCTATGATTTTTTTCCCTAAAAAAATATACGGCAAAATTCAATCGGATGAATTCAATAAAGGGAGGTTTTTGAATTGATTTTTTTAGAAGAAAAATCAAATCTAGTGTTGTTACAATTTTCATCATATTAAAAAAAAAATTCTTCATATATTTAATTTTATATTTTAGATTTTTAGGGGCCTATTTTCTTTGACGTACAGGGCCCCCGAAATCTCAGGGACGGCCCTGGTTCGAAGGCATGAACTTACAGAACATATAAACATAGAGGCATGAAACATATAATTAAACACATATTTAACATTTTAGATAATGCAATCTATTTAGCTTATATATAAAAATCCTTTATTTCAAGGTGATTCATAAGATGGCTAAATGCCTAAATCATAGTTGTGCTAATACATAAAAAAATAAAAAATAAAAAATAGAATTGTATTATCCAACCACTCAAACATGTTTAATATCTAAGTTCAATTTAAGTTCAATTTCTAAAATGATTACCAGCAATTAATAGTAATTTACTATAAATTGCTATCGCACAAAATTAGGATGAAGTAAAAGGAAACCTAAACACAGACAAATTACACTATGTTAAACAAGCCCAAAAAAATAAAATGGTAAATCAAACGAATATATTTACCTAGTAATATGTAATCATATTTCTTATATAGATTTGTAATGTAGCCACAAATCCGCAAGCGCCTACGTATACCAAAAACTTGAGGGTCCAAAATATCGAACAATCGACAGCCCAATCTATATACTATATAATAAATAAAGGTTTTCTATGCCACGTGTCGCTTCCATATTCATCGTCATCATTTTTTTCCCGCTTCTCTCTCTTATTAAATTCACCTCCTATTTTTAACAACAATATATTTTAAAATAAAATATTAATTATACTAATAAAACACAATTATTTTAAATTATCACTTATGAAACTTTGAAAATCTAATTATTTAACTTTTATTTTCAATCTAATAATAAATTAAAAAAAAATTACATTAAATAGTATTTAATTTATTTTCGAAACCCAATTATATATTAGTTTTTGCATATTTTGAGTTTTGTTTTCTATTCTTAGTATATGATACATTTTTACACGTGTAAAATATACGCATAAAGATTTAAAAATTTTATTTATCGATATTTTTCACCCCGTATGTATACACGGGATCTAAACTAGTTGTATAATAAAACCAAGGAGAGATGCAAGTTAAATTATGTGAAGGTTCTTTAACTACATAAAACTGTTGCAAATTCATAGATCAGACTACAATGCCAAATGCTATAAGAATTTAAATTGCTAAGAGCAATTGAAATCAAAATTTATATGTTCTTGATGATCAAAATCCAACTCTTCGTAAAAAAAAAGTATCTAATTTCAACGAACGTAAATTTGCCCAAGTAGCAATTTCATTTCAACATCCGTCTGATTTCTAGAAAATTAACAAAAAATGAACTCACAAAAGTAAATCGAAGCAAAAACATACCTGAAATCATGCAAATATTGTAGTCCCTGGTCACATTTTTCAGCGAGAACAACGGTTTAGTCACTTTGATCTAAAGTTCACTGCAGTTCTTGAATCATTCTTGTATAACTGAAGTTTGGTGCAAATAACATACCTTAATTTGTGAGATTTATTATATGAATTTGGTAGTTTAAATCCCACCTGGTCATGAACAATCAGAAGGTCGATTCTCTCTTGGCAGTAGGTGAACCAAAAAATAAGACTCCATGCTAGTTATTTAAGTATTGCACAGGCTCAATCCCGAATAGAATACGTTTGTTCTCAGTATCGAAAACAATGATATTCGTCCATGAATTGAAATCAAGATAACTTTAAATACCTCATGGCGCTGATCCAAAAGCTCATCAAAAGCAAGATGTAACTAAAAAAAACTTGTACTGTGCCTGAAAATTACTAAAGGTTACTAATAACTATATAAGATTTAAAACTGAACTAATAAAAGTAGAATGATCAGAAAGCAAAATCATAGTGATTGCTAAACTAAGCAACAAAATTAGGAAGCTAAAATCAGTTTTCTTGATAGTGTTTTGCTAAAGCCAATGAATCAAGCAAAGATCTATAAACACCAAGATGATGTGATGTTAACCCCAGTTACAATTTTTAAAAGAAAATTCAAAAGTGACATATAGATTTGAAGGTTTTCTTTAAATAGACTTGAAGTCAAAGAATACGAAGGAGTAAAATTAGTTTGCCTTTAATGATATAGTTTTTACTTCAATTTCAATTACAAGGGCTTTAGATGCTCGTTGAATGAGTTGGACACATCAATACAATCATATATGGTTCATTCATACATTAGACCATGGAAAATTAGACTCATCGTTATAAAGTTAGATGCATTGTCTTGATCAACATATAAAAATATCGTTTATATAATTATATACATACATACGCGTACATGTACATATATAGGGGATGGAACATGAGAAAACTACATAGTAGTGCGAATACCAAGAAAACCGATCACATAATTTATAAACTATTTTTCTTTTAATTGTTAAAATACATGTATGTTAAACATGAATACGAGAACGATAAGTGTTACGTATATGTAACACTATGTCAAATGATAATTGGTTACATATACGTAACACCATGTAAGCACATAGTTAGGCGAAAACCGAGAAAACTGTCAAGAGCCAATCAAATAATTTACAGATTTTTTATTTTATTTTTTAAATTTATTTCTATGTATAGATTTAACTGTATAAATGACCCCTGTGGTTTGATCAAATTGCATGTTTTAAAAAACGTAAATTTAGCATAAACTTTTGGGACTGGTTGCGCCTTTAGCCCCTGGTGTTAACACAAGTTAGTTTTTAACGGAAAGTTAGCTCATGTGTCATCCATCGAAAATTGTTTATTGATAGAACCCACTCAGCGTAGCTGACTTTTAGTGTGTGCATTAGGTTGAATCTGAGAAGCTTAGGATGTTTGCGACTTATGTTTTGATTTCAGGACAATTTATGTTTATATTTTGGGAATGTAAAGACTTATGTATATTTATAAAAAAATTCTGCTGTGTTTGAATTAAATTTTTAGTTTAAGAACTATTACACCGATGTGTAAAATCCAACGTTTGACACTTCCGACTTTGGGGCGTTTCAAGTTGGTATCAGAGCTCAGTTTGAGAGATTCAGACATTTCTCTAATGCCTGGATTTAAATTGAGAATGGACCACGTCAAGGATGTCAGTACAAGTAGCACAATGCCGCGAGTTATAGTCAGAGTAGAATCTTATGCCTTAGACATAGAATATAGCATGAATGTCGATGTTACTAATGAGAGGAAATATTTAGAACTCGAAAAGTAAAGTCAATCATTAACAACAACATGCCATTGTCATTAACTATTTACATTACCTGTAGTGTTCTAGATTTTTCCTAACATAATAATGTCGATGTTCCTTACCATTCGTAGGAATTTCTTATGTCTGGAAAGAGAGGTGGTAGTCGTGGTGGAGGTCGAGGTGGTCGCCGAGGCAGACCGCCAATTCAGCAGAAGCAAACCAAGACAGTTGAGGATTTTCTTCACGCAGCGGAAATTCAAAGAAATGAGAACGATGGGTCAGATCATAGTGTGACTCATGCTGAGTCAAGATCGGGTGAGAGGTGGACCATGGAGTCCGAGGTTAGGGTAGCCATAGCACTAGGCATATGTATGTGTTTGTTTTGTTATTCTTTTTGTTTTGTTTTTGAATGCTTTACACTATTACATCTAGATCATTCAAAGAATCAGAGTACATGATTTTCCAAACTTTACAACGAAATTCTCCAAAAAAACATTTATGCTACTGTAAATAATAAATAAAAGAACTAAAATATACAAATTTTGTACAAACAATGGTTTGATACAAATATACATATCTCAAATCATCTCTCGAGATGCCGGTCAAAACTATGATCCCTCGCTATCGACCGAGCCGTGAGCCCAATGGTTGCTGTCCTAGTGGCCTGTCGTCTAACCATGTTAATATCATACTCAGGATCATTTGCTTGACCATCATGCCTAACCCATTGAACCATCCCATGGTACCCGGGAAAGAACCTCATTTGAACCGCCTTTAAGCAAAAATAAGGTATCAAAGAAGCAATCACCACAAAGAGTGTCACAAGCCAATATGAAGGCGCGGGTGCAAGTGTTTCTGTAAACACTTTATACGCAGTAGTGGAAACCGACGCAGGGAGTGCACCATAGGCCAAAAGGAAGAGGTACCATAGGAGTATACCTCCCCAGATGAAAATGTGTTGTATTAAGGTGAAGTAACTAACTGCTAGCGCCATTTGGCAGTTGACAACCCATACAACACATGAGTACATTGTGGCCCCCATGATTTCCATCCCAGCTGTCTTTCCATTCTTGTCGTAAGACTCGGGGTTTAAGGATTTCATGCAGAGGTAGAAGATGATTATGCCACTGAATAGCCCATTAAGCATCCAACTGAATATTCGTCGCCATCTAAATAGTGTGTTTTGCACGCCTTCTTGGTATAGCAAAGGGAACTGCAATAGGAAACAGAGGAAAATATTATAATATAATTATTGATGATTGTACATGATTTGCAGAGCGGGCTGGCCCGGTTCGTTGGGTAACGGATCAAAATGGGTTCAAGTTAAAAACATAAATTATTTTTTGTACGGGTCAAGTTGACCTGATACATTTTTAACAAAAAAAATATACAGCTTTCAATAAATTCCCTGTATGTCAAACGTGATTACAGAAGTTATATTATTTCAATAACATTTTTTTCTTTAAAAAAATGATTTAATAAGTTTTAATATTTTATGTATTAAAAATATACTTTGGGTGACTTTTGATACATATGACCCGTTTACCTTTAAGCTAACTTCTTCATTTGACCCGTTATAAATAAAAAATAACCCGAACTGAAACATTCATAAGTAAAAACGGGTTAAAGTTGCATACCTTGAGACATAACCGGGCAGATACATCTTGGTCAAACACGCCCAATGCAATGACGGGAAGTGATGTGAAAAAAACGTTGTAAAGAGACAAATACCAATCATTATAAGCAGGCTGACCGGAGAATGATGCATGAGCTTCGTATAAGAAAACTGTTGTTCCAAATACTATGTTTTTATAGAAAAAGTAGGTTATCTGTGAAAAAAATTAAGATAATCAATCAAATATGAAATAAATTGAGGAATATTTTTACACAGTTTTTATAAATAAGATACTCCAATATTTTACCATTGAAGAGATTCTTCTGTAAGACCAATGTCCATGAACTAATAGCAAGCGTTCCAAAAACCGAAACTGAGCAATGGCAATATCGCTGGACATGACCGCCTATTTTGATGAAAGAGTATAATTAGAACAAAAATAATGTAACATAGTATAAGGGCAAATATGTAAATATTGCTGGACATGACCGCCATTCTGACCCAAACCCGTCCTGACCGAACCAAAATGACCATTTTTTAATTGGCCCGTTCTGACCCAATACCCCGCCCCGACTCAACCCAACTGTTTTGTCAGGTATATGTACCTGCATTCCCTCAACACCACTGATTCCAATTCCAATGTCGGCTTCTTGAAGCATTCCTACATCATTTGCTCCATCACCAATGGCTAATGTAGTTTTTCCAGTTCCCTCTTTAACAAGTCTTGTGACCTGAAATGCCATTTATGTTACATTTTATTTCTTTATAGAATTATTTACTGGATTTGAAAATGTTAGGGGTAAAAATGACTAACCAGTGCCTTCTGTTTTGGTGATGAACGACAACAAATAACAGAAGCACATCCAACTGCAAGTTCTAAAAACTCGTTTTTCGTGTCATTGTTTAAAGCGTACGCAAGAGATTTCCCGTCAATAATTAAAGCATATGCTTCAGATTTTGAAGCATTAATCTGAGCGTTCCCTGCTGATATCTGCTTTTGAACACTGATTTTCGAAACCTGGAAGGGCAGTATTGTAAATTTTCCAATCACGAAAACTTGAAATTTAAGTTGGTAAACAATATGATGAGCTGACTCACTTTAGCAATGTTATTTTTGTCACCGTCTTTTTCAGCTGCTAGAATCTCTGGTGATTCTAAAGTTATTACGATTTGCTTCATTCCTTGTCTAAGAAGACTACATGCAAATCTGCACAAAAAGTTCAAGTTTGACTTTACAGGTCAAAAGTAATCATCTTTAACTTCTAAAAAGGTAAAATTTGTTTATTTGTGTTAGGAAGTTTAATAACTATCTTTTACTAAATTATGAGTACTAAAGTGTTTACCAATTTCTAGATCAAAAACGGACTAATTCAACATCAAAATATGTATTTGGAAATTACAAAGTTTGACTCCTTAAAGTCAACAAATGAACAAGTGGATAAAGCTTACCCTATATTAATGGCTGTTTCCATTTTATCACCGGTCAAAACCCATATCTTGATTCCAGCTTGAGCAAGTTTGTCAATGGTCTCGGGAACCTGAAAAAGAAAAGAGACAATGCTATGAGTATGAAATAGGTGGAGGAAGCAAGTTTGACCCATTTACTCATTAACGGGTTAATTTGGGTTATTTTTTATCTCAAACGGGTGGCGAAAGGCAAACAAACAAAATTAACTAAAAATGAAACATGTCAGAAGTAGCCCAAAGTATAATGCATACAAAAATGTGGATCATATTTTAATCAAATTTAACAAATTAACAATTTATGTAGAAGTTAAAAATAAGGCCAAAAAAGTGTTTGGGTGTCAACCCGACCCGATCCATTACTATAAAATACCTGTTTGACCCATTTTTCAAACTTCAAAGCACAAGAAAAACTCACCCCTTTTTGAAGCTTGTCCTCAATGGCAGTGGCACCAAGAAGTATCAAATCCTTTTCCATTTGATCTGTCACTTCACTTATCATATCGTCTCGATCTGCACTTACTGCGTTTTTGGCTTCTGTAAATTTCTCATTGAATTCTTCATATTCTTCCTCATTGAGTTCACGATATGCAAGTATTAAAGTTCTCAATCCTGCATCAGCATATTCATGCACATGGTCTCTTGTCTTCTCTTCAAATTGTCGCCCTTTTTTAGAAAGTCTTTCAAACATAACACTGAACAAATAAAAAACAACACAAAATAAACATTAATAAATAAACACAGTATTTAAGGGGTGTTTGGATACGCGTTTTATTCATTGTTACTAACCTGTCAGCACCTTTACACAGTAAAAGTAACCTTCCTTCATCGTCCCTTACAATAACAGACATTCTCTTTCGTGTACTGTTGAACTCTAAAATGTTCAAAAGCTCATATGACCTGAAAAATAAATAATAAGCATAAGCACGCTTTAGATCGATACTAAAAGTTGCCCAACAAAAAAAAAATCAAACCTTTCAGCGTGTATTTTAGATTTAGGATCAAACTCCATAAAAGAAACACTTGTTTGTGTCCTTTGGTAAAATTCAAAACCTAGTTCTCTAGCTGCAATCACAAAAGCTGACTCATCAGGTGACTCGGCTTCATATGTCACCTTCCCCGTCTCCTCGTCCACATCAGGTATAGCAGTATGACATATCGCCAATAACCGAAAAAACTTTTGAATTACATCTGAATGTGGCTCGTTAACCCATTGCCCGTGTGTAATCCTTTCATCTTCAAACTTATATCCTTTTACATCAATATCATTTACATCAAAATGATCCTCACCCTTGATCCGTTTGGCCATAGCTCTCTCAACTTCTGTAACTCTCCGCCCGTAAGCGGTCCCCGCCACCGAACACTTGATAAACTCCATTGAGTTACAAGTCAAGGTCCCGGTTTTATCAGACAAAATGGTATCAATTTGACCGAGTTCTTCAGTCAAATTCGATGTCCGGGCATGGGCTGGTTTGTCTGACTCTTCATCATACATATGAACATCTTTGTTAATAAAAATAGTCTGCAATACTTTCACAACTTCTATAGATACATATAAAGAAATTGGAATCAAGTAGCTGTAAAGCATGACCGCGGTTAAAAAGTGATAAACTCCTGCCATTGGAGCCCGTTTTGGATCAAAGAAAATATCTGAATCATCAGGTCTTAAATACCATCTTTTCATTCTGTCCCCATCTAAATCATCTTTAGTCACAATCCCAAAATAAATTGACCCGAAAAACGCCATTAGAAACAAGATAAAGAACAAGAAATAGATGATACTATCCATTCGTCTCTCGATTCTGCTTCTTTTTGAAGGCGGGTCAGTTGAATTTTGGATTACTTTTGTGTCATGACCAGTGAAAATAACAGTACCATAAATGTGATCTGTGTTTCTAAGCTTGGAATCTCTTAACAGAAGCTGTTGAGGAGAAAGTGCATACCGTTGATCTTGAAAATTCATCGTTCCAACAAATGTATACAAACTAGCATTTGGATCTTCACATCTAATGGTAGCTTTGAAGTTACTGAACTTTGAATCTTCATTAATTGAAGAAGTAACATCTAATGATTGTTTTAGTTTCAAATTTGTTTCACCATCTAGATTCATTGTTTCAACATAACAGATTGCATCATCATAGCTAGATGAAAGTAAGAGAAGATCTGCAGGGAAGAATTCATCTTTTTCTACCTTCACTATATCACCAACTTTTAATTTTTTCCATTGGCTAGTTTCGAACACTCCTCCACCGCGGTGGACTTTGACTTTTCGATTGTTGACCTCATGATCCTGAAAAAGGTTTGAAATTTTGGAATTAAATTAGGTTGACTTTATATAAGATCCACCACTTTTCTCAGGAGGAAACAAAAATTGAAACTTTTCACCTCATCAAAGACTTTCATGAAATTTCAAGAAACTAAGAATCAAACAATACATGTGTGATATGTATATTTGTGTGTGTGTATATCAAATCCAAAAGTTTAACTTAGAAAATGACTTGATTCAAACAGATTTTCTATATATGATTCAAACAAAAGAGTTTAAAAGGGGGAATGGGTCAAAGTTAGACAGGTTGAAAGTCACACAAGTGGTAATTTTAAAGCATACAACCTCTTAAATAATGGTTTTGTTCAAAGATTGACATCATTATTGTAATGAAAGGTTGTTTCTAGTCATAGTTAACACATTAATAAATTGCAAAAAAAAAGAAGAAAAAAGATGGACAGAAAAGTGTTAGGCAGTCAATCCAACCCGACCCATTATCACATGTACCAAAAACGAACACAGTAACCCGTTTCACCCCAAACCACTTTTGACCCAGTTATCCAACCCACCCATATAGCTTGGTTTTAAAAAGCGAGGGGCACACAGAAGCGATGGGGTCTAAATCCGAGTAGCAAAGCTCAAAAGCGGTGAGCTTTTCGTACGCGAGGCGCAAAATGATTATATAACTTTTTTTATATATCATAGGTTTTTAGCATCCCCTACTCAAAATTTAACTATAATAAGCTTTAAATATGTTTTAACATGTAAATTACCAACATGTACAACCTAAAAAGCATGTTGTACAAACAAAAAAGTCCCATGTACATAAAGAGCGCGCCTCAAGCCAATTTTTTGCCAAAAAATTGTGCCTCAGGTGGGCTTTATGTTTACATGCGCCTTAAGTAACCAGAAGCGCTACCCCTAGCGCCTCAGGCGACCTTTTTAAAACCAAGCCATCTAGTGACAGAACCAGAACTTTTTAGTCAGAGGGTCATCATAAGGTTATCTTCTCCACCAACTACAACTAAGGGATCCAACTCATGTTTTTCTTAAAAAAACTCAATTTTTATAAAAAAAAAATTGGACAAATCCTGGTGATCCGGGGTCAATGAACCCTCAAATGAGCAAAAATACTAACGCCTTATGAAAGAACACCTAATTTCAAATCAAACTTAAAAGAGGGAATGTACAAATAATTTGCAAGTTTCTTGGTAGTTTATCCTAGTATACCTTTCAAACAACTACTTACATACAAATAATTCCATACCCTTGTCACTTCTATTTTGATATAACCTTTAGGATTGCCCCACAAATCATCAAGATTTTTAACAACTTTCTATCTAAAGATTCAAGCACCACCAACAACAAAACCATAAACCATCAAAACAACCATCACATATAAAAAATTATAATTTTTTTTTATTTTTTAAAATCAACCTAACATTATGAGCAAGAACATATACCTGCTGTTGTCTCTGCCAATCCTCAATCCCTTCTTTAACCATAGTAGCACCAACAACAACAACAAGAGGAAGAATAGCACTAACAGCAGAATAAGGAGCTAATGGTGTAAAAGCCAATATCCCAGTAACCAGAAAATAGAAATTAGCCACTCTTCTAAACTGCTCAAACAATGATTTAGGTAGAAATGTAACAGGTGTATACTTTGTCAATCTCACATAATTATCAGCATAATTTTGAAACTTATTAGCCTCTAATCCACCAGTCTCATTGCAATAAACCGCCCTTGAAAACCCTGGCCCACCAATCTGTGAATGATCTTCTTCAAACCCACTTCTTCTGATTGAATACATCTTGCTAAGATGCATCTTTTTTCGCCTATCTTTCCCCATTTTCACCATAGGTACAAACCCAGAAAACGAAATTGAACTTTCTTGAAAATTAATAGAAAAAATTAAAGATGTTTATGAAATGTAAAGAAAATGTGTAGTGGATATATGTATGGGAAACGTTGGCAGTTGTTGAATGTTCTTGTAAACCAGAAGGTTTGAATGGAGACCAGAGTTGACTTCAAAAATAGGCTTTAATTACGCGCCATCGCCCTTCCAGAATCGGATAATTGGCATTTATTTATATTAATTTAAGAGAAAATCAGGAAAATGATGTTTCTGTCGTACTAGTCATATTCCGTCAAATATTAGATAATTTTTTTTTGATTTTTTCCAAGCAAACATTCGTGAATGGGAAAATATGTGTTTGTATCTGTTTTTACTCTTTTACTTTTCGTTCTTTTGATTTTGATGACTATTAACTAACATGGGTTTAAATACATATATGACTTGGTTAGGGATGTTCTTTGTGATGTTTTTAGATACGGATATTCTTGTGTTTGGGTGGGCAGGGGAAAGATGGTTGTGTGGACCTTACACGAATGTCCCCTCTTGTTGGGCTCAAAGACAATGGGTTTGTTGCGGGCTATACAGCGTTGAAGGGGGAATCTGACAAAGTTGCTAAACACAAGAAGGCTTGTTTAGAAAAACAACATGTGTTTATCCATTTTGTTTTTGATACTTTTGGTTTCCTAGCTTCTGAGGCTATGGAATTGCTGAACAAGGTTCAGAAGGTCGTGCATAGTAATTTGCGGCCCCTAAGACCCAAAACTTTATTTTTAGTAGGATCGGTTTTGCTATTCAAAAGTGGGTTGCAGCACAACTTGTTACCCGTTTACCTGTCACTCTATTGTAATCGTCCTTTCTTTATAATCAAGCAAAAATTTACTTGAAGACTAACTAAGAAAAGGTTTAAAATATAGAGAGTTTAAGTCGCGTATTAAGTATTTTTTTTTTCACTTAAGCCGTGTTTAAAATGCATTTCAATTCAATATCGAACATGTTGGTTCTTAGTAGTGGTGCACAAAAAAACCGGTTTTTTTTTTAACCCGGTCCAAACCGGTAAACCGGTTTGGGCTAAACCGGTTTGGACCAAACCGGTTCGGGTTGCCCAAAAACCGCCGGTTTGAAACCGGTTTGAGGATTTCTGAAGAAAATCGGGTTGGGACCGGTTTTGGCTAAACCGGGTTAGAAAACCGGTTTGAACCGGTTTTTTTTAAATGAATTAAACAGCATTAAATATTATTTATTAAATGAATTAAATAGCATTAAATAGCATAAGATATCATTAATAGCATTAAATAACATTTATTAAATGAATTAAATAGCATTAAATATAATTAAATATCATTTATTAAAAGAATTAAATAGCATTAAATAGCATTAAATATCATTAAATAGCATTAAATAGCATTTATTAAATGATTTTTAAAAAACATAGTAATTAGCATTTATTAAATGATTTATTTAATTAAATTGAAAATTAAAAATATAATTTTTTTTTTTAAAATAAAAACCGGTTTAACCCGAACCGGTTTGGGCTTAAACCGGTTTTGACTTTTCGTTGACCAAACCGGTTCGGGTCGGTTTGAACCGGTTTGGGTTAAAAAACCGATTTGTGCACCACTAGTTCTTAGTTTTTAACTCTTTATTTTAGAGGGGAGCTTAATGGGCTTGCACTTTGGGCTTGAAATCATTTATCTAGTTTGGAGCTTGTACCTGGTTGAAGACTTTAACCCGTTTACTCTTTTGGAAACACGCAGATAGGAATTGGATCATGGACTATCAGTTTGATGTTGGAGCATATAAATTTGAGAGAAAGAGAGAAAGAGAGAGAGAATGGGTCAGTAGTTCACCTCATTATTTCGTTTGCTCTCTCATGTCTACGCTCTTTCCTTCGATTAGGGTTTTCACCAGTTTGGTGATACCAGTATGTTTCTAGTGTTTTTGTTGAGATTCTTGTATCAGGTCATCACATTGATAATATGAGTTTGGTTCTTGTATGTTGAGTCGTAGTCATGTATTCAGGCTTGTCTGAGTCTGTTTAGGGTTAAATTGTTACACGTATATTAGTCAAGGGGGTATTTTGTAATTGTCAATTAGTCAAGGTGGTCATTTGTAAGTGCCAATTCTTAGGGGGTTGATGTTGTAATTATTGTAATCACTAGTTAACAAGTCGTTAGTGAGTATTAAGCTGGTAAGATCAGTCGTAACGAACATGCTTGCTTGAGCGATTTCCCTCTCCCTCTCTTGTGTTCTTAATTGATTGTATCAAATGGTATCAGATTCGTTCGATCATTTCGAAAGCTCTTAATCGGAATTAAGAAATCACACTCACCGGAGTATAGTTACAACAACCATGAGAATGACGACTTGCAATCAGACACGAGTTCAGGAACATGAAATGTCGTTTTCGTCTGGAATCATCGGCTGACAGGAATTTGACAGAATTAGAAAGAATTAAAACGACATCAACACAAAATTCAACCGATATGGCGTCGATGAAAGTTCAAATGGATGCAATTCTCAAGAATTTGCAATTGCTTAACAACAATCGGAGTAATTCGTCTGGCACTAACTCTAATAGTGATACTAGAAATGGAGATTCAGGAGACACTATTATACTAGAAGTAACAATCGGTTAAAAAATATGGATTTCGCAAAATTTAATGAGTAAAATGTAGACGGATGGCTATGTCTAGTAGAACATTTCTTTGCGATCGATGAGACACATGGAAGATTGAAAGTCATGTATGTTATCGTTCACTTGGAAGATATGGCTGGTGTGGCTTGTAATGGTCTATAAAAACCTAACCTAGACACCCTAGTAATAATTCGAGACTATCGTAATACTAGACCACAGAACAAGCAAGTGTACCTATCGACTGCAGTAAAGTCTAATGAAAATCCGGATATCAAACCCATGAGACACTAGTGACAACTATACCTAGACTCTGACTCAACTAACTAAACTGAATTATATTAGGGGAATTTGTGTTGAACTATTATTAAACTAATGGATGACTAACTAACGACACCAACTATCAGACAAAATAAATGGATGAGATCAATAATAGAGAAAGCACTATCTAGGTTATAAATCATATTCGCTAAACATGAACTTCTCTCGGCTATGACAGTTATGATGGAACCGGGATCTTTGAATACGAAACCCTAAGACAACCTAAGGATCCCAAATCATTCTCTGGGTGTGACCTAATAGGATAGCTTAAGGAACATGTAAACTCACCGGTTATTCGGGTCACCTCTCAGCTATTTTAGACAATGCTAAAGTACCCTAAAGATATATTACCTCTTAGTCTCAATATCTCAATACGCCCTAGGACATACGGGGTAACCTGACAACTCTTGGTATGACACGAAATATCAATGTTGCTAAAACACCCTAGGAAACCCTCCTTTCAGAGCAATTGACCTAAAACCGTAACACTAAGGAATACCCGACAACTTCGCACCTTTCAGCTATTGAAGTAGGAGAACACCTAACCCTAAAATACTCTCAATCTGTGTTTCTATGGACGATGATATCAATGATCCGCAAACTGGTTACAAACACAGTAAGCAATCTAAGATGCATCTATTATTTGAAAAGCATTCAACAAAACGCATGTGAAACACAAATCAATTGCAAATAAGGATTAAATATACATAGACATCATACTAATTGAAATCAAATTCCTTACTTTACAATGAATCCATCACAATTCAATCAAACAATCATCAAAAACCTAGATAGCTATTGTGGTTTAGCCTAGAAATATGTTCAAAACCAGAAAACAAATCTCAAAAGTCTTAAACATAATACAAAATCAACCAATTGTAAACAAGAAATCAAAGAGCGTAACCCGTATGAGCAAGAACAAACCAACCCGATAGATAAAGCTTCGAACTTTGGCTCTCGTTGCCTATTCCCCTCTCAAAATCGCCCATTTTCTCTGTCCAGGCGGTTGGTAATCAATTCCTTAACTTATGGGAGGGTCCTAAACTATTATAACATCAAATTAGGTCAAAAACCTCGTTTAATTCAGTCGTTTTGTTGGTAAAATATTATGAAGGTATGTGGTACTGCTGGTAGCCACCGTAGAGAATGAGGTTTTCCAAGTGGCATAAACGGTGGTATGTGGCTGAGAAACAGAGAACGAGGCGGTGGTGGTGATATATGGTGGCATGCAATGACTACAGGTAGCGTGGTTCAAGACGGTGGTGCGGTTTTATACGTTTTCTGGCCTAAAGGAATGTGTGGAAAGCTTGGGATTGTTTCATACGATTTTGGTGAGTTATATATGCCCACTTTTAACATTTTTTTTAATGTTTTGGGGTTGGGTTCACGTACAAGGCGTGTTAACATTTACAATAGTTTTAACATGGAATTAACGAGTTTAATTGGCAACTGTTTTATGTGGATTTTGGGGTTGTTTTGAAAGTGTGTGGAGGCCAGAGTTTTAATTGAGATAATTAACCTTGGCAATGTGTTGTGGTGGTGTTTAATATGTGTGTTTAAGTGGTGGTTCGGTTATACGAATAAGTATTGATAGAGTGTGATGTTTGAGCATGATTATTGTGTGTTTTGATTGTGGGGTTTGGTTTATGATGTAAAGTCATTGGTGAGTTACTAAAGTGTGTTATTACATGATAAATAATTTGTGATGTTAATTATGATATGTATGGTGTTATTCAACAGTGGATGTGTGTAATGAGTTGTTTATTTAATGATTGAAATGACTTAGATAGAATTGGTAGTATAAAGTATGTTTTATGTGAATAGATTATATTAGCGAGTTTGCATGAATGGACTTTTGTAGGTGACTTTACATGAATTTGTTTTCTGTTAAGGAGCCCGTGTAGGGAAGTTCACCTAAATGAACCAGTATAACTATATTGACATAGATGAACTTATATGACCATACCTATGTAAGTTAGTTGCCAAGAGTGAAGTGGGTTATGTGTATGATTAATGATGTGGATTAATCGTTAAAGAATTAAAGATTGAGTTTTAAACTAAGTGTGTGTGTAAAAAAGTGTTTTAAAGGCTTTGACTAATGTTGAGCTAAAGATTAGTGTCACACCCCAACCGACGACGGATTATACGTCGGGGCGGACGTGGTTGTTCAAAAGCACAAGGTTGACTATTACAGTTTAAATAGTTTCATTAATAATTTTCAAGTTTACAATACACGAAAAGAACCAAGCATAACAAGATACAAGCTTTATTTTATAAGTATTCTAGGTGCAAAGCATCTTAAGTGTTCACAATAAAGTCTCATGCTGATGTACCTGAAACATGTTAAGTAAACTGTCAAATAAAAATAGTTGGTGAGATACGAAGGCTTTTGACACAATTTAACAAAGTCTTTGAAAAGTTTTACAATTCACTATGTCATGCATTCTATAGTATAAGTGTGAGAACAAACAAGTTTAAACATAGTGCATATCAATCCTCCAACCAAGTTTAGGCATAACCCGTGGTTACCCTTAAAAGTTTAAATTCAGTAACAATCACCATGGGCTCCCCCCGAAGGGTCAATCAATCTAGGTCGATTGGTCAAATACAATAGATCTATCATTGTTACTATAGGCTTGATCAAAGTTAATGGATATGCTAGTATTAAGTCTAATTTAAGCATGCAAGTCCCAAGCATAATAACACAAGAATAAGCATGTAAACATAGTTGTACAAGAATCGTATAAGTGTTGATACATGTTTCACCCCAAGTTTATAAAGAAAGTACAACGAAAATGGGCTAAGTATACTCACTTGGATGATGATGAGTGTCCAACAAAGATTAAGTGTAGCAAGACTTTGAGAGAGAGTATCCTCACAACAAGCCTAAGAACACAAGTCTAAAGTTCTAAGTTTTGATTTTGAAGTCTATGGTAACGAATCTAGGATTCTAAGATTGACTAGGGTTCCAAATGAGAGATGGAAATGATTGTGTTTATGAAGTTTAATTCAAATTCTAACTAAAGTTTTAAATGAATAACACAAGACTTAGATATCAAAGTTTAAATAGGTTATAGTATAGATATTTAAATAATCATTTAAAAAGTTTTACAATGGTTAATTTCATAAGTTAGGTGATAATAGTTTAAGGTAGTTTTCTAAGTATTTTATAATTAAGGTTGTATCATAGATAAGTGAAAGAATAAATAATTATCAAAGATTAATAATAATTATTTAAAGAATGAATAATTATTAAGGATTTATAATAATTATTTAATAATGACTCAGAATGAATATTTAAATAAATAAATAATTATAAAATAATTATTAAAGGTAAATAATAATTTAAAAGAATAATTACTTTATCTAATTAAATAATCAATATAAAGTATTTAAGATTTATTAGGTATTTACTTTACCAATTATCTTGTAATATATAATGTTTACAATGTGGTTATAAGTTTAAATAAATAATATGTAGTTATAAGTTTATAATAAAATTTCCTGTAAACTTTATATTTTAAATTATAATTTTTTAAAGTTTATAAGTGTGTAAATGCCTTAAATAAAGTTTCTTTAAAGTATTTATATAAGGTCTACAAATTTATAAACATTTAAAGTTTCCATCTAATTTTATAAAGATTATAAGCTTATAAAAATTTAGGAAATAAATAAAGTAAAATTGTTTCTCTTGTTTTATATAAACTAACAAGGTTCTATTTATATATGTTTATAAATACTTAGAAAATAAGGTATATTTATTTCATATTTAAGTTTTATATAAACAAATAAGTTTCTATGATGTATAAGCCTAAGATTTAAAATTTTGGTTTTTATCAAGTTTATAAAAGTAGATTTATTTTAATTAAATAAATAAGGCTTGAATTAAATAGGTATACACTAAAAATGTAAAAGTTTATAAATTTTTGTTTTCAAATTAATATACAAGTTTTATGAATATTTCTGATTTTATAACTTTAATATAAGTTATTTTTGTTTTATTAAAGTTTATATTTATTTTTAAAGCTTAACAACAAATAGATTTATCTATTCAAGAAAAAAAATAATTTACATTTCTGTATTTTTTTATAACGATGATTTATGTATAGAATATAAGTTTTATAAAAGTTTAGAAGTATTTTTATTGTTTTTAAGTATATAAAACTAATATTAAGGATTAATTTGTCATAGGATTTAACTAGGTTTAATTAAAAAAAATAGTTTCTGGAATTACAAGTAAAATTAAAAATTGATTTTAAGTTTATAAAAGTATGACAGATTTTGTAAAAATGATTAAAGGTATTAAAACCGAATAAAAAGCATTAAAAATGAATTATCAAAAATTAGGCCGGCCGGATTCGAACCCGGGCCGCCTGAGTTCACGCACAAACGAACAAACCACCCGGCTACGGGCCTCGCTAATGATTCATACAGAAAAGAAAATTTATAAACACAATCTCTAATTGGTTTCTAATTTCCACATAAACCCTAGATTCAAATCCTCTTAATACGAATCGATTATCCCCTGTTAACACAAATTGATAGAGGGCTAACGATCTACGAATGAAAATGACAAGATTGAGCATTTGAATTACCTGAAATGATATCGGATCGAGGGAGAACGAGTTTGAAACATATGCGGCTGTCTTCAGGTCCGAATCGAGTAATGCAGGTTCGAATTGACTGAATGGTTCAGAGGTTTATAGTGTGATGTCGTCTAGGTGTTTCGACGGATATTTATAACCGATTTCGAGTTTTAATGCTCGATTAGGTGGGGATTAACGGGTGAGTAAAAACTAATTCGAATTACGCGGCGTAAAAGTTGAATTCGGGCATTAAGGCTTCTTGGGTTTGGGTTGCATGCCCGAAGGGAAGCTCGAGGAGCATTCAATTCAACCGTATCACGCGTTTTCGATAATTAGAGCTCATAACCGGTCGCTGAGGGGTTCGAACCCGCGACTGGTTTCCGGATCTGAAAGTTTGGGTTTATTGCAAAACAGGCCCCTGATTTTTCAAGTGTTTATTATTTTATGTTTAAACTTAAGTTTTAGTTTAAAGTAAGTTTCAATGAATGACAGTTTAGTCCCCAGACTTTATAAAAATATGTATGTTTTGTTTTATAAAGATCCCTTTAAAATTTTATAAGTTTTATTATTTTAATTCTATAAAATAATTTCTAAGTTTTAAGTTTATAAGTTTCAAGATTTTGACATTTATTTATTAATTATATTATTTTCATAATAATAATTATAAACTTATAAAGTTTCAAGAATTTTAACATATTTTATTTATAAGATACATATATACATATTTTAATAAGTCTTATGTATATATATGTATAAGTATAATTGTTATATATAGAGATTAAATAAATATTTGCTATTTAAGAAAATAGTTTTAATATGAATTCATGTTTTAAATCGATAATATGTGCAAAGGTTTTGGAAAAGATGTGTCAGAAAAATCCCGGATATTACAATTAGGATGTTGTGGCCTCAAAGTGGGTGAGACCTTTTAATTTAGTGTATGTGTATGGGTGTGTGAAATCCACGACGACGGAAAGATAGTGGGAAGTCTACGAAGGAGGAAAATAGTATGGGTCTCACGTTGATAGTGTGTCATGGATAACTAATATCGATACCTGTGTGTAGCTAATATTTGGTTGTGTTGTGGTAAGTGTGAGTTATAAGTGACACTGGTAAAATCTGAAAGTGGGATGTGTGGTGTGAGTGTGCTTCTCTTTTGGGTGATGGTTTAATAAAGTGTTCTCTCAAACATTAAATGTGATTTTTATAATAAAGTGTATTTTGTTAAACTATAGATTGAGCAGTGAAATATGACTCATTTAATATGTGTTTCAAGGTGAGTTTAGGTGAGCTGTGGCACGATATCTTTGGGTTATCTAACGATAACAGTTGACATCATAGTGTAATGTGTTTTTTTTTTAAATTCACCTGTAATTTAAAAAATGTAACGTGAGTTTTGAAAATCTTCTACCGTTTGTTGTGTGTAAATCCAACATTTATGTCATGCTTGGTTTCAGAGTGTGACAAGTTGGTACCATAACCATATATAAAGGAATTTAAGTTATTAGTAATCTAAACATACACTGGTATAGTGGGACAGTGAGATAGGATGTCCAGCGAGAACTCAGATAAGCACTATGCCAATAGTAGGATGATAGGCAAGTGTGGTAGCTAATGTGATTAACATTGCGTGAATACATATTTGATTGTGTGTTAAGAGTTTGAGGTTTAAACACGTAAGTGGATTTCCTGTTAAGGATGTGTGTGCGTGTCTAATCGATGATAGACCCGAAAGTAAGGATTGAGACATGCTTGACAATGGTATTTTGTTTATTTAGTAACGAAGTGAGTGATAGATGTCGGACCCTATTAAGCGTACAAGTCAATCATCAAAGGAGTCATTCGTAGATGTTCGTGTGGTGAGTGCACCGTCAATTGCTAAGGATGGAAGAAAGGAAAAGATTGGAAATACTTCCTTTCGAAGAGGTGGATATCACATAATATGTGAATCTTGATAAAAGAGTCTTGGCATTGCTTGGAAACATTTGGACTGAATGAATATTTTGTAATAATCGGTTTAAGGGGATATTGTTTAAGGTAAAAGTTGTTTTGGATTGACGATACAAAACACATAATAATATTGATGTGCACTAATGAAGAAACCATATGTCTTGGTGAAAGTTAACATTGATAGTAAGTTTTTGAAGTATCAATTCTTGTGTTCTTGGATTAGTTATTGTGCTTGTTCAAATTAATACGCTGGCATATTTACAAGTAAACGATCCAACAAACATGTAGGGGTGTTCATTATTCAAATAATCCAATATTCGATTCGAACCGAATTCGAATAAAAATTTCGAATTTTGCCTTATTCTAATCGAATAATTATCCGATTCGAATAAATAAGTCGAATTCGAATTCTAAAATCTCCTATTCGATTCGAGTCGAATAATCTGAATTTATATATTATATAATTTATAATTTTTTAATATATATTATCCTTTTATAAAAATAGGTTTGATTTGGATTTCTAACTTTAAATTACTTGTGGGATTTTTTTAAAAGTTTTTTATTGGCTTCAAAGTTTATTTGAGACTCTTTTGGACTATTTTTATTTTGTTACAGACTGTGTTTTTTAGTATGGTTGACATGACTGAATATTTGTAATGTTGTTGGGGTTGTTTTGAACCTACTTGACTACTATTATGGTATGGTTGACACGACTGAATATTTTTTATTTTTTTAAAATAAAATAATAAAAATAATTAGGTTTATTCGGATGGATTCGAACTCGATTCGAATAAGTTTATTCGGATCGGTTAAGTGATTCTTATTCGAATCTAGAAAAAAAAATTCCAAATTCAAATAAAACGATTCGAATAAACCGAATAACACGATTTGAGTCGTTTGAACACCCCTACCAACATGTACCCCATAGTGGCATAGTAGCCGTTAAATCGAACATATGTTGGGTTCAGGGTCGGCCCATTGGGCCTGCGGGCAAAACATCCGTAGTGGGCCTAACATTTCGAGGGGCCAAATTTTTTTTTAAAAAACATTTATATTATATATATATAATTTTTGAGGCTTTAAAAAAAATTTTGGGCCTTTTTAAAGAAGTAATTTCGAGGATTTTAAAAATAAAAAATATTGGATCAAATATATCAAGAAAAAACAATTGAGCCTTTTTAAAAGTATGTTAGACTTAAAAATGTTAAATGTATTGTGTTTAGGCCCATGAATCCAATCCAACCCAATACTTTATAATTTTGTATTAGGCTTAAAAAAACGTTATGAGTACTTTTTTTCCGGCTCGTGTAGGGCATTCGAATTCTCGGGACCGGCTCTGGTTAGGTTGACAACTTAGGTGGTGAGAAGGTTCAATTTAGAATGCGTAAAATTTAGAATCCATAAAAATAAGAACTAACATGTTAATATGTTATTATGATTTTATTTAAACTAGAAGTTAACAGGAATAGTTTTTATGGTATGGATTAAAAGTGGTATGTTATTTTAATAAATGTTAGTTGCTATTTTATAAAATATTTTTGAAGTAAATGTAGAAGGTAACAAAATTAAAAGACAAGAAAACAAAAGACAAAAGTTGAAAAAGAAAGAACAAAGCCAAAAGATATCGGTAACTAGTGGATATAGAACACAAATCAATCATGCATCAAAAAGCTACATCCAAATAAATATTTTTTTTATAAAGCTCATGTAATTAACATTGATTTTTTCTAAAAGTGATTTAATATCAAAACCTTGGCAACATGTACAACGCTACTGGATTTTTTATAAACGAGTGGTGTTGTAGCATCATGTAGTGAAATATAAACCAGTTTGTAATTGTAACTAATTCATAAGTATGCATTATGTTTGCCTCTCCGTGAGACTTATTCATAACGTGAGGGAGAAGGGAACACCGTCACCTTGATAGTGTGAGGGGGTGGTGAGGCTCCATTGTGAGTTTCTTCACAAGGAGAGGAGAGGAAAAAATTTTAATTAAGGTTTCTAGCTGTTTGATTTGTCATCTTAGAAAAGAAACAAAGTAAAAGTTAACACACTAAAATATCTTGTAACGTCCTCATTATAATTAAAATTACTTGGGTTGGTTCAATTCAATCAACATAAGCGGGCCGGTTATTGAACTTTTGCATGGATTTGGGCTGAATTCATCACTTGGGCTAGTTTAGTTCAATCAACATAAGCGGTTATTGAACTTCTTATCTTTATTATTATATATCTGTAATAATTAATATTAAATTAGAAAATACATTTAATGCTCACACCACCCTCACTCAATTGGGTATTTCTTTTACCAAGTGAGGTTGGTGTGAGAGTTAATAGAGATGACGTGGTGCCACGTGTCAATCATTTTTTTTTTCTCACTAAAGTCCACTAATTAAAGTATACCAAATGCTCTAATAGGTACTTGATTTAACTATATAAAAAGTGACATACGATTGAAATAGATAACGGCAAAAGTGAAGAAAAAAAATAAGCAAAAGGGTTATAATTTACATTAGATTCGCCTGACTACTATAATAAGCATTTAACTTTCTAATTAAACAAATGCCTATCAATAAAGTCCTAAAATCTTCCACCAAGGAGCTCCGATTAGTCCCCATATTATTATGTTAATAAGAGCCATCAAGATCCCAAGCTTAAAGACATCCGGGAGTTTTACATAACCAGCTGCAATAATAACACACTATTATTCAATCATAACCCTTTAACTGACTGTGATATATATGTATGTATGTATGTATAAAATTGTCAAAAAATTATACTTATAAAGGATAGAATACCTCCATAATATAATGCAGCCTGACCACTACTGTAATGTGTAAGTGCACCAAAAAGATTTGTGTTGTATGCCAAAAGCAAGGCAGAAAGAGTTTCGGGGACCTTAGCCGTTAGGTGCATTGAAAGGAAGGCCGAATATAAAGCACCAACGTGAGCCGTCTGGCCCGCAAACAGATAATGAATGAAGAAATAAACAGATTGAAGAATAAGAAGCTCTAACTGCCATCCAACTGACAAAGATTTGAGAAAGTTGGCTACACATTTAGACAACCATGGTACCACGCCTAGAACAGTTAATTGAGTTGCCATGCCTATGAGCACTGCAAACCAAGCCAATGTATCCCACGCTGATTTTTCACTTAAGCAGTCGTCCCAACTCAGCACTCCGAGTATCAATAAGACCGATAAACCCAACATCGCCGCAAGCACACTTGAAATGCCTAGATTTTCCCTGCATGTAAAAACATCATCCATTGTTAATGTGCATACGCACATAGTTATAGTTAAATCAATCCAGTTAGTTAACTTAAAGTTTACCCGCCGATCCATAATGCCACTGTGACAAGCATGGTTCCCAACATGATCCACTCGTTTCGTTTGACGGGACCCATTTCCTCAAGTTTGTTTTTAGCCAAGATAGGAGCATCTGCTGTGTGTTTTGTCTCAGGCGGAAAAATCTTGTATACGATGAATGGAGTTAACATCAGAGAAGCAAATGCCGGAAAACAGGAAGCTTTGAACCATGCAACCCATGGGCTTTTGATTTCCACCCCTAAACTCTCAGCTAATTTCACACATAACATGTTTTGTGCCGCCGCCGTCAAGAAAAGAGCACTCGAGCTACTGGACGACTATCATTCCATCCATATATATAACAAACAAACATCAATTACTAATTACCAATAAACTAATTTAAAATCAAATTTATAGAAATTGACAGCTACTTCAAACTCTTAGTTATTGTCGGTTATGGGAAATTATCTCTGATGTTTTGTATTTTTCTATTAGTGTGATACTTTGAATTTTGAAACATAGCCATACCCAAAACATAAGTTACCTGCGAATTAACCCTTCGAAATAATTTCATGTTAGAAAACGTTGTTATGATAAGGGTGTAAACGAGACGAGCCGAGCCGAGCCGAGACGAGACGAGTCGAGCCTGAGCTCGATTAGGCTCGAGCTTGGCTCGTTTAACTTACAGAGAGCTCGAGCTCGGCTCGTTTCGAGCTCTATTTCTAAAGCTTGAACTCGGCTCATGAGTAATTTTTAAATCTCTCAGCTCGTTTCTTATTTGTTAACCAGTTTATATATTTAATTGTATATATTTTTGTTATAAATTTTATATACGGCATAACACATATTATTTAGTTATTTTTATCATAAATTTATATCTACTAGTTATTACTATTTAAAAATAAATTTAATATATTAAATAAAAATTATATAAATAATAAGTTCGTTTACGCCCGTGAGCCGGCTCGAGATTGATAAGTTAAGCTCGGGCTCGGGCTCATTTATTAAAAAGCTTATTTTTAGGCTTGAGCTCGGGCTAGAGCTCGTTTAATTAATCAATAAAATAAGCTTGTTTTATTATTATTTATAAGCTTATAAGCTCGACTCGATTTGAGCTTTTAGTGAGTCGATTTGGAATAGCTCACGAGCCAGCTTGGCTCGTTTATACACCAAGTTATGCACAATAAAATAAGTATTAAAAACGTGTGAATTTCATGCATGACACGAAATTATCAAGTTTGAGTTTAGTACAAACAAGTCCGTGTCAATTTGCGTCAAACCTCTCAAACACGTTTAGCTAAACGGGTCGGTGTCAGTAAAGAGAGATGGCTTCGCCATTTATTTTCATAATTTTTTAAGGAGTATTATTTTATATCACAACTGAAAAATTAAAAAAATGAATTGGGGTCAAGATGTAGTTTTACAGCAACTGCTTATAGATATTCGTTTTTTATGTGTAAATATTTTAATTTAGAGTAGTAATGTGTAACAAATTAAAAACTACAAGTTAAGTATTGAGTGGGGTTCTTATTAAGCCTTTAATACACGAGTGTTAGTTAGGGTTCATGTGTATGACATAATTTTATGTTTATGATGTTTTTGAGCTCGTATAAAACTTTTCGTTTCCGTGTTTAGATTTGTTTAAAATTTTCAAATTTGTAATATAAGATTCAATCAGACAACACGTGAATAAGACCTTATTTAAAACATGGTGACTAATGAGAAAATTCAGTTTTATCATAATATTTATAGATATTGTGTTTGTATGTAATCATAGGCGTCTTGGCGAAGGTGCAACATGCATAAGCCTCGCCCGAAGCCTGGGTGCAAGGCGTGAAAAAAACGCAAGTCCAAGACAAGCAAGGTGCAATAATAAAAAGTAAAAAGATATATATAATATGTATATAAAATTAATATTACTATCTGAATATAATTAAAAAAAATAATATGTTTAGCAATTAAAATCATCTAACCATAACAAAAAAATATTAAAAAAAACTTTTAAAATAGTGAGATTTAAAAAATCCAGCATAACTAGATTATATATAATAATAATTATAACAATAATAATAATAATAAATAAATAAATAAAAATAAAATAAAAGTTATATGTATACAGAAAAATAAACAAAACAATATAATAAAAAATAAAGTGGGTAAAGACTTGCATTCCAAAGAAAACAGGAAAGTAAACTTTCTCAAAGAAGTAAAAAGAAAACAAACTTGTATAAACTAAGAAGGCCGGTTCATTTCATTTTCTCATGTTCATTTTTCTTCAAGTTTTATATCCTCTTTTCCAACTAAAAAAGGCTGGTTCATGCATCTTCAAAACGGAACATGACCGATATTTGCAAGTTATTGTCGGAATCTAACGGGAAGCTTGTTGAAAGTGTGTCGGGACTGCCATGCGTCGCTTTTCTTGCGTTGCGCTGCGCTACGCCTGAGAGCCTAAGCACGCTTTTGACAATTATGTTTACTTTAGAGATAATAAAGTTATTTGACCTTTTTTTTAATTAATCTTAGGTGATATTAAATTAACCGAACAGAATGGCGGTTAACAATGAAGGGAGTTATTTGGTGTAAATGCCTATGACCTGGCCTCTTAACCTAATGACATCTGGTGTTTATCCTCACCAAGTGATGCGGGTCTAAGTCTTAATAAATAGGCAATAGATGAATTTTAGGAGTAGATTTTATTGTTTGTGTGTTCGCCATTGAAGTGACTATGACTGATGAAGAGCTTCAAATAGGTACTTTACTAATTGTTCTTAAAAGAAAAGTGACTATGATGAGAGGGTTCCGTGAACCACTCACGCTCACGGAAAAATGCACCGCTTCCCCTTTGGTGAATGAGGCTTTTATTAGTGGGCTCACGATCATGAGTGTGCTGAAATATTAAATATTTTTTTAAACAAAAAACCACTCATACTCAATAATCATATCCCTCACTAACACTCACTAATCATACCTCTCACGTGAGTCTGATGATACCTACATTGTAATTACTTTTTACTCATACTCACTACAAATACATCTCGCCCCAAAATATTTTTGTTACAGTTTGGTAGTAATGTTGTATTCACATGTCTAAAAATAAAGTTAAGTGTTTTTAGTACCTCACTCTCTCAAGCATCATGAATAAGAAACAAATAAAAAAACTGTGATTGATTGAACATGCAACAATTAGGGATTTAATAAAAATTAGGAAAATTTGATTGATTGAACATGGAACAATGACAAAGGTATTTGTGATAAAT
The DNA here is from genome assembly GCA_023525975.1 of Smallanthus sonchifolius. Classification (NCBI taxonomy): domain Eukaryota; kingdom Viridiplantae; phylum Streptophyta; class Magnoliopsida; order Asterales; family Asteraceae; genus Smallanthus; species Smallanthus sonchifolius. The sequence continues at coordinate 84,207,111 of CM042029.1, forward strand.
GGGATGTTTGGTTTAAAGGAGTGGAAATAAATAAATAAAAAATACAATATTAAGTAATACAATGAAGAAAAAGGAAATTTTCATGAACCAAAAACTAAAGTTGAAAACAAAGTTTCTCAATATTTTCTCTCTTTTTATTATAAAGTGAAAACTGAGAAAGATGGCAACGTTGACACTATGTCATGCCATGTTGCATTGTTTTAACATGTAGCCTCTTTTGTTCAAGAATCTTTGAGAAATAACAAAATAAGGATAATGTTAAAAACTCATTATTAATACTTTGTTAATTTAATCATATTAATGATAAGTTTAAGTTATATAATCATATTAATCAGATACAAAAAAACTAAAAATATGTATATCATTTCTCTAGATGAAAACATTAAATACGGAGATAATATTACTAATCTTACTAACATAATAAATAAAAATCTTTTGTGTCATGTGTTACTCTCTGGTTACCCCTCACTCTTATTTTTCTGCATCTCTCTTATATTAATTAACTAGGTTAAAACTCATGTATTACATGGGTTGAATAAATACAACTCATTATAAAACATCAGTTTTTATTAAGATTTGTAAATTCTAAAAATGTTATATAATTATTTTTTAAAAATGCTTTATAAAAGAATGAAGAAGTGTTCAAATTAAAAACAATGTTTTATGTAAAAACCTATTTTTTAGATAAAAAACTTTTTATAAAAGTAATTATAAAAATCATTATTATTTAATAGGAGAAAGAGGCGGGAAACAAAAATTATAAAAAAATTAAAGAAAATTGTGAAATTAATAGGAGAGAGAGGCGGAAAAAAAAACTTGAGGATGCATGTGTGAATGACAAGTGTCCTTCTAAAACCTTTATCTATACATACTAATAAATAAAGGTTTTGGGGAGCCACATGTCACTCCCTCATGCCTCCTCATATTGGTTTTTCCGTCTCTCTCTCCTAATAAATGCACCACTATCTTATTAAATAATAATAATATTATAAATATATTATTAAAGAAGAATAATAATTATATTAAATAAGAATTCAAAATATAACTAATTAAAGAAAAATACTAATTTGTTATATAAACACACATTTCCACTTGATATATCTCGAGACTATCATAATATTCTGACAAGTTAGGACGTATTTATAAATTTATAAGTTTTATCTTTTTTTAATATACAATCTCGTGTAATACACGGGATTCTAACCTAGTTTATTATATAGTATAGATAATTATCCCGTTTCTCCCTCCTATTAAATAATAATCTTTGTATTAATGAATAAAAATCATATGGACACGTGTCACTTTGTGATTAATTTTTATCATTTTTTCCCTTCTTCTTTCTCCTATTAAATAATGATATCAAAAGAATTTATTTTAAAATATTTAATATAAATCTAATTACAGATATTTATTATTTCACAATAGTAGTTATTGTATCATCAATCAAATGAATTTAATATGAATTAACAAAGCTTATAACTGTCACGACAAATTACATTTTTTAAAGACATATTTTGACGAGTGTGTTAACAAATTATATTATATTTTAATCAACCAATGTAATACACTGATTTATTCAACACCGTGTATTGCACGATGATATTTTATTTATTCAACCCGTGTAATACACAGGATTTTAACCTAGTAATATCACTATAGAAAGTTTGTAATTACTTTCTATTTATAAATATATATTGATAATAACTATTTTCAAAATATATATTTTATGGACGGAACAAAGATAGAATCAAACTGATTCCCAAAATACCTTTCTGGATATTCCTCAATGTCCTGCCTATTCACGGAACGTTAAAAATAGATGATTAATCATATGCTTCCGGAAGAAATCAGATAAATTAAGGGTAGAAGGGTGGGCGCGGGTTGGATCAGGTAACACGGGAACACCGCTGCAAGTGGTGCGGGTTCGTTTTACAGGTGAAAATCGGGTTCATGAACTCGTGGATGAAGCCGTTGTGGGGTAGTTTTGGATTGTGAGGTTGATGTTCAAGGGGATTATTTGAGAACACCGCCATCACTCATTCAAGTACTTTAGGGTTTATTCACGTAATATAATTTGACACTACATGATTGATGGTTGGTTGGTCGAAGGAAGTTTTGGGTTTCACCCTAATAAGATCATTAAAAAACCACTAAAATATTAACTAATATTTGTAACGGAATTTATACTTATTTAATATTTCTTAGCTTGTACTTTTTAAACATAATAATAATTCGATTTTTTTTCTTTTATTATTTAATTTTACCATTTGATATTGATATATAACTATATTTGTTCTATGAATAGTTATCCCAAACAAAATATTCGTCTGAGGTGTCATTCTAAGTTCGTGTGTGGACCATCCCAAACGGTGACTTTGTATTTGTGGTGGTGGATTCATTATTGATGAGAAAAAAACATCCAAGAATCTAATACCACCAAAAGTCACAATTTTCACTTTCATAACAAGATGAGATTTCCAAATTATTTATTAGTTTCAAGTATTTATTTAAATCATAAAAATATATCCAAATTAAGTAACTTAATAAAAAACATGTTCTAGGATAACATACCTGAAACTGAGACTGAACAAGGTATGCACCAAGTTTACGAGCAGACTCGTCTTTAGGCCTACTCTCACCAGCAATCGCCAATGAATTAATAATCGGCAAGAATATTCCACCCGCTCTGGCAGTGGTACTCGGCATCGCAGGCGAAATTAGCGCTTCACATATCGCCAACCCGTACGCTAAACCCAAAGTACTCTTACCTAACCACCTCACAAAGTACATTGCCAAGCGATCCCCCAACCCCGTTTTCACAAACCCTCGGCTGAAGAAAAACGACACGACTATCAACCATATCACTTCGTTCGTAAAAGCAGCAAACACCGTTTTGAACGGCAGTGTTTTGGTTATCACAGAAATGGTTAAACAAACAAAGGCCCATGCACCGACGGGTAAAGGCGCTAGGATGAGCCCGGCGATGGTGGTGAGGAAGATCGAAAACAGCCGCCACGCTTGTTTCGAGACCTCGGATGGTTTCGGGATGGCGAAACAGACGATGATTCCAACGGCGAGGGAGATTACCAGTGGGATTGGCTTTGCACCGGGGAATCTAGTGGGGCGGCGGTGAGAGTGGGTGGGGATGGTTATGACGGTGGATTCCGATGACATCTGATGGTGTGGGTAATTGATGGGATGGTGAATGGGTTATAATTTGTGATGGGGGATAGGATGGTAATATTTATAGATGCAAATGATTCGTGTGCTCTAACAAATTCGGTAACTGTTAGCAAAAGATTCGGTCGTTAATTATAAAGCATGCATCTCTCACTTGAGATCCTTTTTGACCAAAAGATTACAAAATTACCTAAAAAGTTGCCTAATTTTCATTCATGTTTTAGAAACTTTCACAATACCATTTTTTCATGTGGAGGCGTGAACCGGTGTCACTGGCGGTCAGTTATTTTTGAGCGGTTCTTTAAAGTAACCGGTTGGTTCTGAGCGGCCAGCGGTTGGACCGGATTGAATGCTGATATACGCCGGTGACACATAGGCAAACGACGACCCAACATTTATAAATCCGTCGTTCCGGTGGATTAACTATAAAATAAATAAAAAAGCGTAAATATAAATGGGAAATTATTAAATTTAAAATGAAAAAACAAAATAATTATTAATTTTTAAATGAAAAATAAAAAAATAAATATATTGTAAGTTGATTGATGTAATAAAATAAAACAATTATCAACGAAAATATAAATGGGAAATTATTAAACTTAAAATGAAAAAAGAAAACGTAAATATAAATGGGAAATTATCAATTTGAAAAGGTAAAAAAAGGTAAATAAGTAAATGATGAAAAAAAGCGTATTCAATTTAACGAAAATGATAAAGAGTTAAAATAAAATCTGACTAAAATGAGGAAAAGAATTCAAAACTTGATTTGAAGATGATATTATTAATTAGGAAGAGAAAATAAGAAGCAAATGAAAGGAGGAAAGAATTTAAAACTTGATTTGAAGTTGATAAAGAGAAAAAAACACGAACTAAACTAATAATTAGAATCAGATTTATAACACACGGGCTTGAAAATTAAAAAAAAAAAAAAAAGAAGCTACTGGCTAATGACTAATAAGTGTGGTTTAAATAAATAAAAAGTAAGGATTAATGTTTGGGAAAATTATCAAAACAACCATTTTACCAATATAAAAAGCGAAAATAGCCATTGATTTTTTGTTTTACCAAAATAGCCAACAAATCACGCTGTGCCATGTGTCAAAATGGCGGCCAAAAGCGAAAATTTTAGCCAAATTTTCGCCATTTTTTTGCTTTTTCGCCAAAAAAGTTTGAATTTTTGCCAAAAAAAAAAATCTGATAAGTTTGAATTTTCGCCATTTTGAAAAATGGCGAAAAAATATGGCATATTTTCGCCATTTATTATTAAATTATAATTTAATTTTTAATATTAAAATATTATTATTTTTTAATATTTTAAAATTTTCGCCTTTTTTTTTATATAATTTTTTTTCAATTATTATTTTTATCATTTTTTGTAAAATAATAAAATATAATTTTTATTTAAAAAATGAATTTTAATAAAATATTATTTAAAAAAATATTTATACCCCTCCCTACCATTCATTTTTTCACATTTCATCCACTTAAACATTTTCTTCACTTCTCCACTTTATAAAATTCTTCCTTTTATACATCAACTTACAACTTATTTTTAAGTAATGTTCCTTTAATATTATTTTCGCCTTTTTCAAAATTTTCGCCATTTTTCAAATTTTCGCCATTTTCAAAAATATCGCCCCACCCAATCTTTCAAAAAAAAGATATCATTTTTCAAAAAAAAAAAGATATCAATTTTCAAATTTTGAATTTTCGATATCAATTAATACGATATCATTAAAGGATATTTAATACGATTTTCATTTAGTTTAGGGAAAATTACCAAATTGCATATCGGTCCCAAAAAAAAAATTAAAATTAAATAAAAACCGGCGAAAATTTATGAGAAATTTTCGCCAAAATGGCTATTTTGGCAAAAAAAAAAAAGTCAATGGCTAGATTGGCATTTTATATTGGTAAAATGGTTATTTTGGTAATTTTACCTTAATGTTTTGGGTCAATATTTTTAGAACCGGACCGAATATCGAACCGGTCGTCTTATCGGTTTACTAGGTCGGATTCAATTAAACTAGGATGATGGTTGAGAGATAATTAGATCAATTGCATATCACTTGGGTTTTGAATCCGCTTGGTATTAAATCAATATTTTATAATTAAATTAAGGATGTGGTTAATGTAGGGGTGAACAACTCCTTGGTCGGGCTACTGTCTTAACAACCGTATGGAAGACTAACAGGCTCTCACAAATGCTAACAATTCATCAGGTTATTATTCGAACTAAGATTATTCAGTAGACTTAGCTCTCAGATACGACTACCAAGTTGTATGGCTCTTTGGACAGTTGAATGCACAAACAACTACCTCTAAACCACTCATGAAGACCAAAAAGATTAATCAATTTATATTCTTTAGTAATAAAAAGGAAGGGCTCTCAGGTAGGGTTACCATGATCCTCAATCTTTTAGAAATTTACAATGATAAGACACGCTAACCACCGCCAGATTGAAATAAAGACATTTTAACTATGGGTAATTGAATTGTATTAGGACATCTTAATTAAAAGGTTGTCAAAGGAACGTGAATTGTGTCAAGCTAAAGAGTAACGGTAGGAAGAAATACCTTTATAAGGTGAGTTTTAAGACTTTATCCTATGTTTAAATGTTTTGGGATGGAATGCTAGTTTTGAGTTTGTTAATGCAAATGTTTTACGAGTAATCATTTATAAATATACAAATATGGTGTTATGCCTAAAAATGACTTTAATGGTAGAAAGAATGATTTTGTATAGTTTTAGCGTAATGAATATGCAAAGGAATGTGATTGAGTGGCGTATGTTTTACCACTTGAGCAACTACTAGGATAAAATGAGATGTGCATGGAATGGTATCTAATTGAGATGTGCTAGGAACGATATCTAGTTGAGATGTGCCTGGAATGGTATCTCATTGAGATGTGACTATAATGGTATCTCGGTAGAAGTAGTACCCTGATCAAGTATCTTCTAGGAATGTTTTGGCCCGTACAGTAGTGCCTAGATTAAGTGACTTGTTCACTTGAGATGTGTCAGAAATGGTTTCTCATTCACTTGAGAATTCCCGAAATGGTGTCCCGTTTAAGGGTAGTGCTTTAAGATAATTTTGATGGCCTAAGAAAGGAATGACTAAGTTATCCCTAGGGTGACTACGAAAGGTCTGGAAGGATATCCTAGGAAATATTTGAAGCGGTAATATTTTTAAATTCAAGGTTTGTAAAGTTAAACTTAGAACTTACAAACGTAAACTGGCCCAATTTTAACAATGCATTCAAATGTGGACCTCAAGACTTCCAATGAGTTATAATGTAGACGGATATGTATTGTGTGAATCCAATTGTTAGTCTAGTCCCGATTTTGAGATGCGACAGATTGTGATTACCTATAGACATTTTTATGTTACTGATTGCACACGTCATTATCAAAACGCTCACAACCTCACATGGATACCTCAAGTGCTCAAGATTATTTTGAAGCTAGTACTTCCTCGGGTGAATTAACCGTGGTGACGATCATACCAACAACGAGAAACCCAAGTCTTTTTTTTTTCAAAATACGATTTATGTGAA